>VHKM01000079.1:2990000-3590000 GCA_007210695.1 Neogobius melanostomus | reverse complement strand
TTTCAAGCTTTATATCATGTTATTATGTCATTCCCTCATTAAACACATGCCTGGAGTGTTGCCTTGGCTCATTCACATATTTTTGAGTAATCAGTAAAAACTTAGACGGCAGCCATTTTAGGTGTAGCTATGCCTCAGTCCTCCTAGGAACGCCCCACCTCCTGGAGGAGACGCCTCTGGACCTTTCGTCACCAGCCAAGCCACCAACCACTGCTCCTCAGCTCAGCAGAGCCCCCTCCCCGCACAGTAGTGTTGTTTAGATGCCACAGCAGTGTGCTGAAGGGGGCGTGTCGGAAAGCTTCTTAAAGAGACAGAGGCCTATTTCAAGACGTTCAGTACAGCCATTTTGAGAGAGCAATTTTATTCAAGGCAGTTATTTTAATTTACTGCATATACAGACCAACAGAAGGTTACGTCATCATTGTAGTATGCTATAGACTGGTGCTATGTGATTGAAAAAAGCATAATACCCCCTCTTTAATGGAAAACTAAATTAAAATTGTCTGGGCGACCTCTTCCCTCCCCCCACTTTTGAACGGTTAGTGTATTTTACTTGAAAAAGTGTTTAAACTACATTGCATTACGAGTTTTCCTCCTTGAAAATCTTGTAGTTGTTTCATTGTTGTAAACTTTATAACAATGTCTTGAATTCTTGTCCCAGGAGAGTCGGATCTACGCAGTGGCGAAGTCTGGAATCCGTTTGTCTGAGACGTCGTGCAAAGACTCTGCAAGCAAAGGTCGGGCAAATGTATTTCATCTATTCATCTTTAACGTGCAACAATAGCTTTTCTGCCTTGCCTTTGATATATTGTAACTCAACTGTCCTGCAGACCCGTCGCTGCAGTCGTCATATCCAGCCTTTGTAATGTACACCTCAATGATCTACAAGAACATGACCACGCCAGTCTACACGACTCTCAAAGGGGTAAAGTAGCATGTACTGTATATTTCCCTCCATATCTGAGCATGTGCTGTGTTATTCTTGGGACAGAAAAATGGCGGTGTTTCTTATCGATGTCTGTCATCAGGAGAAGTTGAGGTTTTGGCCGAAAATGTGCAGCTGATTCAAACATACACAAACAATTTCAGCAATAGTGTTCATTCTACAGAATACCAGAATGCACGAAGGTTTCACAGTATAATGGGCCAGATTAACCCCCACCGTAACCAAGCACATTTTCTCCAGTTTGGCTTTACCCAAATCGAAAAGCCTTTTGACCTGAGAGTTTACAGCTTATAGGCCAATGTAACAGCTCATTTGAAAGCTAAAGCCAACAAAACTCACCTATTCTGCCTCGTTTTTGTCATTTTTCGTTGCTTTTTGTGACAAAGATGTGACAAAAACATGACAAAAACGGACCAAAAAACTTTGATGAGAACATGATGAAAACAAACAAAAATGTGACAAAAACGTGATGAAAATGTGACGATGACAACAAAAATGATGAAAGAGCTTAGGCCTTAGCTTTCAAATGAGGCGTTACTCTGGCCTATAGGCTGTAACCTTTTTTATATTTGGGTTGAACTGGAGAAAATGCACTTGGTTAAGCCGGGGGTTAAGAGGTTAAAGGAGAACGCTTAGGGTCTTACTTTATGAAAAGGATTTAAAAGTACTGTGTATTTCACTGTTTACCAATTTGTAATAATATAGTATACTGTACATTAGGGCTGCAACTAACGATTATTTTGTAATCGATTAATCTATCGATTATTTTTACGATTAATCGAGTAATCGCTTAGCTGTGAATTGTGTAGAAAAAAAATATTTTTTCATTTTTTTTATCACAAAAAGCTAAAGTGGCACCACTTGAGGACGTATTGATGACGTAAACTTAAAATAAATGTTTGTTGGAGGCTTCATTCATTCATTCATTCATTCATTTTCTTCCACTTGTCCGTTGCCGGGTCATGGGGGCAGCCGTTGGAGCTGCCCAAATCACATAGCACCAGCCCCATGGCTCCTTCTGCAGGTGGTGGGTCCACGGAAGGAGGCTTGTTGGAGGCTCTTGGTGCTAATTCTGCTTTCTGATTGGATGAGACACAGACAGATATTGATGAAATTTACAATGTGCAAAACACTACAGACCCTAACTATAAAACAAAGTAGGTTTTCATCAAAAGTATTACATTTTCATGTCACTTTTGCTCTATTTGAGTCTGTGTGAACCAGAAAACGATTAATCGATTACTAAAATAGTTGTCGACTATTTCAATAATCGATTAGTCGTCGATTAATCGATTAGTTGTTTCAGCCCTACTGTACATCTGTTAGTCGGCTTGTTTTGAGGAGACTTTCTAATTATTAATATCCTAGTTTAGATGTCGATGAGCAAGAAAATTGCTTCTAAAATTGTCTTACAAGTACCACTGGTGGGGCTTCTTCCTGTGGTACCCAGGGTCATCTGCAATTTTAGACTTTTTGAATTTTAATTAGATATAATTTCATTCCTTAGTAATGCATTTAGTTTAGGTTGTTTACTTACTGTATTTAGACCTGGCTTGCACCCAGTTTTGACAACAGTTCAATTTTGAGCTATTCTGTTTTATTCCTGATTTTTATCTTGATCTCGGTCAGCTGTTTTTTTTGAAGGGCAGATGTTTCATGTAATACTTGGTGTGAAAAGTCTGAGAAACACTGAGCTAGAGCCATCACATTATCTTCCCAAAGTACAGCTCGGTAGTAACATGGTAATAGGTAGATTATAGCTGGTTACTGGAGATAATGAAGGACCATGTTTCCTGGTCATTTACAGTACAAAGGCTGTGAATCTAAGGGTGAGCGCTTTGATGAATCATAATACCATGAAATAAATGAACTCATAATAATCATGTTATTATAGTTTAGTTACCGTAAGTTATTTCCATCCTATTACTGTGCTGTAAAGTTAGTGTTAGTAGTACGGTGCCTCGAAAAGACAAGATCTTGAGAAAATACCATCACAGCGCCGTTAACAATGAAAACAATGTTGAGTTTTGCATTTTGTATTTGCAGAAGGCCACTCTCCTGAGCAGCAGCCCGTTCACAGACGAGTCCTCGAGCTCTGAGGAGTCGTCGAGTTCAGGAGAAGAGGACGGCTCCGTCTGCAGCTCTCACGCTTCCTCAGGGTCACGCAAAGACAGCAGCCCCGGCAGCCCACGCTCGCTCAAGAGAGGTACTTCTACTGCTGATACTGCTACACATTCCTTCATTATTGCTACTGCTACCATTACTTTTCCTACCACTACTTCCACTACGACTACCGCTGCTGTTACTATTGCTACATGGCACTGAGCATGGCAGCTGTTTTTCCACTAGAATCTCATCCAACTAACAGTGAATGCACAATGGGCTGACTGTTCCTAATAGAATTTTCCACTCCAATAAAGGTGATTTAATTTCCAATAACCTTTCCAATTCTTCAGAAACATTAAACAGTAAAAGGATTAGTTTCTTTCTCCGTCTTATTTAGAAACATACACCCTAGAATGCTCTGCACCGTGGCCTTGAGTAATGATGCTTTGCACTGGACGCTGAACATTTAAACAATAAGCTTATCCCATTGTAATTAGGGATGTTCTTGTCCTGCAGCCGTGTCCATGTCTTCGGTCACCTCTGAGAGTGACTATGCCATTCCTCCGGACGCCTACTGCACCGACACCGAGTGCTCTGAACCGGAACAAAACTGCCCAAAACCTGCTCCTCCAACAGCGACAACGGCAAGAGTGTAAGAGCCTCACTTTCTAATGGATACCTATATACATACCTATATATAACTTGTTTACCTTAAATAATCATTTTCGTAGTCCCTCTGGGGGTAATACAAGTGTTAATGTGATGATTGGGGGTCTTTCATCTCCCCCTGGTGTCTCTGGCCAGAAAACCACAATTGCAACTTTCCTGCCACTGGGTCGGAGCCAGCAATACACACTAATGGAAGAAGAAGACGCTAACAGGCTAACGGGCAAAGCTAACTGCGGGCTAGCACCACTTAAACAGTATTTACAGCCAAGTTTGAGTGAAAAAAATGATCTCCATTGTGTAATTGGATGTACAATATCCCTCTATCCCTTTGTCTTTTCTGCCAGCGTAGTATTTACTCTCACGGACAATTAATGAGTAAAAAACCACAACATGCTACGACACCTGCAGTGGCGCTTATGGCCTCTAGGGGTATGATTTACTTAGTTCTGCTTTAAGACTTCACACCTTTCACTTTAATCATTCCTCAATTGAACCTAACCTGAACCAGACACAGGGCACCGGAACACATGCGGCGTCTCATTTTGTGGATTCATCGGGCTCAGATTGTGAAAGAGTGGTTCAGGGAGCATGAGACATCGTTTTCACACACGGATTGGACGCCACAGAGTCCAGATCTCAACCCCAGCGAGAATGATTGGGATGTGCTGGAGAAGGCTTTGCGCAGTGGTCACACTCTCCCATCATCAATACAAGATCTTGGTGAAAAGTGAATGCAACACTGGATCTTTTCACATTGCAGACGCTTATTGAAACAATGCCACCACAGAGAATGTGCGCTGTACTCCAAGATAAAGGCAGTCTAACCAAATATTAGAGCGTGGCAACATTTTTTTTGTTTTGTGTGTATAATATACATATAGTATACTGAATGTTTATTGTGAACTTGAACCAGCAGTAAAAAACTTAAATTAACCAGGACTAAAACTAGACCTGAGCGTGCAAAATTTTAAGTGTTTACCAAAAAAAAGAAATGTTTATAGCTGCTCTGTTTTAATTACATACATATTGTGTGTTATATCATCTAGGAACCAATGGAGAAGTCAGGCTACCTTTTGAAAATGGTCAAGACCTGGAAGAAAACCTGGAAAAGAAGATGGTTTGTGTTAAAAGATGGAGAGCTGCTTTATTACAAGTCGCCAGTGAGTGAAAAGTCATTGCATTAGCTGATTCAGATAAGCCAGACGATTCATTATTTCTAAGGTGAACCAAAATGAAAGAAATGTATCTAGGTTGAAGCCAAAGCAATGTTGTGATTTTAAGACCAAAAAATAAAAACAATGTCCAGTGTTGGCAGCTGTTTTCCCTGTGGAGGATCACAGCTGTGCAAAATATTTTTCAAAATGTGTGTTGTCAACAACTTTGAATTAGTCCATCCGTCGAAAATAGTCGTTGCTGAAACACTTTTTTATTTCTGCTTCTCTCAGAGTGATGTGATCAAGAAACCTCAGGGTCAGATTGAGGTCAACGCGACAAGTAACATCTCACGGGGAGAGGGGAAGCAAATCCTGCAGGTATCATCCATTCATGCTCCGAATTCAGAGACAGTGAAATAATCAACAATGGTGCAGGTAGTTTGTTCATGTTTGTATCTTTATTTCCAGATTGTGACTGGGAAGCATGTGTACTTCCTAAAAGCCGACTCTCCGAACCTGCTGGACGAGTGGCTCCGGGTCCTGCAGTGTGTCCTGAGAATGAAAGCTGCCAGTCCCCTGTTCACTCAACCAGACATCAGGCCGGGCATGAAGGGACTGCTCATCAAGGTATCAACTAATGCAGGGGTTCCCAGCTTTTTTCCTGCAATCCCCTCCTGCTCGTGCTGGGGACAGATCGGGCCCCCCCAGACCGAAATCGCAGCCCCCCAACTACATTAAAACAGAATAATGCCCGATAACTGAATTTGTAGTGTTCTCTGCACATTAGTCAGATGTGAAGATTGTTTTACATATAATTTGCTCAAATAATGTTTCTTATGATCTGACCCTGTGACCAGACAATACCCTGGCCAGCCAGTTCTCCTGCAAGTCTGGTATTTTACCCGTCAATCCCAAAACCAGTACGCTTCGTATTGGTCAAATCACAAATGCAAATTTGTAACAAATTCAAATTCAGACTCAAATCATGCATCATTCAGAACAAGCTTCATCACATTCTTATCTGTAATTTTGTTTTAAAACGTGGTAGTTTGTCTGTTTATTTATTTATTGGTTTATTTGGTTGGGACAGTGCAAGTTAATGAACAAGCCACACCGGATTGTAGCCTTGGGCTAATTTCCATCCGTCGTCCCCCATGTGCACTCTCAAACACACTCTCATTCATCCTGGCCTATTGTACATGTTTTTAGTGGTAGGGGAACCCGGAGTACCCGGAGGAAACCTACGCAGACATGGGGACAACATACAAACTCCACACAGAAAGGCCCCGTCCCTGGTGGGAATAGAACCTGGACTCCATTAACATGAATGAAATTATGATACATACAGGGGTGGGAACTTATAAGTTTACTTCCTCCCACTCCTTTTCGAGTTTTCTGTACAGTGTTATGTATATATAGAAGCATGTGGAAATGTCATAAACGCATGTCAAAAGTCATAAAAGTAGCACATGCTAATGGAAAAAAAAAAAAAAAGTATGTAATGTACATTGAACTCGGAATAAACAATCAATCAATCAATCAATCAAAACCTTCTAGCTGTGAAGCACGAGCGCTAACCGCTGTACTACAGTGCCGCCCCACTGATGTTGCTGATGGTAATTTTCAGTGCAAGATCTGTAGTTTCATTTAATGTTGTCTCTCACGGTAAACCAACATGTTGGACGTACCATATGCATCTCTGATTGGTTAAGCTGCCTGTCAATCACACCCTTCAGAACTCAAAGAGATAACGCAGTCTTTGTGATGGATTGGAAAAGCTTGTAGTCCGTCACCTACAAGCTTTTCCAGTGGGCGACGGCAGTGTGCCCCTTATGGGTTGCCCCAATAGCATCGAAGGATGGGTCAAATGCAGACAAATACCCTACAGGGACAATAAAGTGTACCATAACCTTATGGCTTAGGAATCAAACACAGAATATATATTTGACAGGAGTGTTTACCACTTGCTGCTATAATCTAGCATTGTACGTCTTAAAAACATTTGATTTCTTTGTAATAGGTGAAGCATGGCTACTCCAAGAGGGTTTGGTGTGCTCTTATTGGGAAAACATTGTACTACTTCCGAAGCCAAGAAGACAAGGTACTAAAACCGGAACATTGTAAACGTGATGCACAAATGTATGTCTAAATTAACTGTTCCTGTTTTGCACATTAGTATACAGTACATCATTAGTCGGCTATAACTTGCTTGGTATTAATCCCATATGCATTACATTTGCATTCTGCTCTGTGTCTGTGTAGTTTCCTTTGGGGCAGATCAAGCTTTGGGAGGCGCGGGTGGAGGAGGTGGACAGGTCCCGGGACTCGGAGGACTTGAGCGTTTGTGGGAGGAGTTTACAGGGAGCGCACTTTACCATCTCCATCCAGCCTCAAGAGCAGGGTCCAACCTACCTCCTCATCGAGTCACGACATGAGAAGGTACATATTATCATTAGGTTTTATAAATGTAATTCCTGCACGTAAGACAATTTTATTATACATACACCTCATTGGCGTTCATATGACTTAACTAACCTAATTCTGCGTGTGACCCTTCAGGACGCGTGGCTGTACCATCTCTCGGTCGCGGCCGGGGCGATGGTCGGCAAAGTTGGGACTGAGTTTGAACAACAGGTGGGAAAACTCTTCCAACTGGACGGCGATTTAAGTGAGTAGTTTTACCCAAACTTATCTTATATTTTTATGATCTATTTTTCATACTGATTAGCTCTCGTATTACTTCAGACTCTCAGATCTGGAGACATCCGACGCTGTGCTTCAGTAAAGAGGCGCTGACCTCCCCTCTCACCACTCTCCCATCACAGGCCCTGCAGACGGAGGCTGTCAAACTATTCAAGGTATGTCTAAGCAATGTGCTGCACGTACGTCACTAAAAAGGCTGTACATTTCCACATGTTGAGATCAAGCAAACTCATTTTACATTCACACCACAGATGACTTGACACTATCGAAAATCCTCCATACTCTGAACAAAAGAGTCCTACCTTCAAGCAACCGTTCCCTTTATTGAAAAATAAAAAATAAACCTGCAAACAATGTGACTGAGTTAACCATCACAGCAGCATCCCAAACTTTTCAAGCGGTGACTCCCAAAATCACTCAACCCCTTCTGTAAAATGTATTAGCATTTATAATCATTTAAGGTGCAAAACATTTCAAATCTGGTTTAATTATGTTAATTCTTAAATTCACTATATGCTGTTTTCAATCAAAATACATCAAATTCTATATCAGAAATGGAAGAAATACTGTCTCAAAATCATCTTGTAACCCCCACTTCAGTGTCCCGCAACCCCCAATTTGGTAACGACTGCATTACAGAGCTGTCTTGCTTCTAAATTTGTTTAAACAAAATCGAACTGAAAAAAGTCCTCAAATGTCTAAGCATTTACACACTCCAATCAAGTATTCTTTCGAACATTGTTGCTGCTTGGAACGGTTATCATTCTATTGCTCAAATTTACAAATTGAGAATTAGGGTAGGCAAGTTATGAATCTGTTGAGAGGGACCCTCCCAACGGGCTCAAAACCTTGTCTTTTAATGCACCACTCAGCAGAGGAACATCATCTACAAAACCAGCTGTTAGGGCAGCTGGGTGGGGGTTTGTTGAGGGGGAGTTACTGCCCTCTTCAACTGGCCCGCTCTACACCCTGGCTTTTTAATGCACCTCATTATGCAGGGCTTACATCACACTTCACATATAACTCAATTAAACAAATATAATAATAATGATAATTAAACCCAAATTAAATTATATTGAGGATGGTAATGACAACTGGGAAGTAGCAAGATCTCAGAGTATAATATGTATTAATGCACCTTTATAACATAAAAAAGTAGCACATTCTTTTGTTGTTTCTTTATTTTGCTGTTGTTTTTATTTTATTCTTCTTCATTATTTATTGTTACTTTGCCCTATGTTCCTTTGTTCATGATTTGCTACCTTGTAAATATTAAATGTAATTGTTATTATTTTTATTTTGGGGTGGGCGCTTATAAGCCTTCGGCTTCAGCCCACTCCCTTTGAGCAGGTTAACTACTCAAACAAATAAATAAACTAAACTAAAGTAAATTGTTATTATCATTTTTATTATTGGCCTAGCCCAAGCCTAATGAATCCTGACATTGTCTACTTGCCATAAAGTTTCTAAACTTGCAATAGTTATCCAATTGGAGGCCCACATGTATGTTATGTATTTCTCTTTTTCATTCTCCGACCAACTCTCTTTCCAGACCTGTCAGTTGTTCATAAACGTAGCGATCGATGCCCCGGCCATAGACTACCACGTGTCGCTGGCCCAGAGCGCGCTGCAGGTGTGTTTGACCCATCCCGAGCTGCAGAACGAGCTCTTCTGTCAGCTCATCAAGCAGACGCGCAGGAGGCAGCCGCAGCAGCCCGGACCTCTGCAGGTACGCACTTTCACCACCAGGGGGAGGGAGAGGTGCAGCAGTGATGATGAAATTTACATTTATCTCAGTATTTTAACTTTCTCACTAAAACTGGCTGAATTATTGGATGTGGGGTTTGTAAAATTATGCTTTATAAAAATAGCAGAATGAGGTCACTAATAATAAATGATTTGTTGATTGTCCAAGAGCAGACGACATAAGACTAAAAGCAGTGAGAATTGTAAGCAAAAGAAGTGGCTTAAAGATTTGAATGTGGAATAGGGCTTGGTTTTGTTTATTGGCAACATTAGACACATGCTCCTGCTTCGCTTCTCTTCTTTGTAAACGTGTATAATAGAAATAAGGTTTTGATGCCTAAAACAGGACTTCGGAAAATGACTTGGTTGCCAAAATAAATAATAAAAATGACAGAATAACATTTTCATCTACTATCATTCTGTTTTATTGTTCTTTTTATGGTTATACTGCAAACTAAGTACCGTTAAAAGTACTTGTACCAAAGGAAATGGAAAGGTATTCAGTCCCATTTGCCTTAAATTCTTGTTAATGTGTTTTGAACAGGGTGGGAAAAGTAACATCTCTCCCTCTTGTATTGGTTTCTTTTCATTGATAACGCTGTATCTCTTGTGTGTGTGTTCAGGGCTGGCAGTTTTTAGCATTGTGTGTGGGACTGTTCCTGCCCCAGCATCCCTTTCTCTGGCTACTCCAGGCCCATCTCCAACGACACGGAGACTCCAGGTACAATAACAAGACTAATACATTATCTTCCTGGAATTTTACGAGTTTCGATCAAAGTTACTGGTTGTGGGCTACACAACCAGTAACTTTGAAATGGACCTGTTTCAACTTGTGTAAAGGATGAGTCAAACAAGCGTGTAATTTTGTGTTTGAGTTATGTAGTCTAGCACAACAACTCACATTTCTGACTTATTGACAAAACTCTTAGAACCAAGCGGCTACAGTGGGAGAGTCAAGCCATACCACTGGAGTTGCATAGTTTGGGATAGAAAAATAGGGTAAATCTAGTTATATACTTTGTAAAGCGGTGGAAACAATCCAACACACGAGGTTTGACGTCTTTGCTGTTTGCTTTATTGTCTCGGATTATTCCTCTCTTCTTCTAAAACGCACTGCAGCTACAAAACAGCTAATTGTAAATGTATGGAAGAAAACAACCGAATGCCGTTGCACAACACAAAGGGCGAGCTTGTATCTTGCTAAACAGGTTATTTGAATGCAATTTGCTTTGTTCTCTCCGTCTGTATTTCGCATGTAAATTCAGGGTTACCCTTTACTCTTCTCATGAACTCCCCATAATTTTACAAAATCAACTTCACGCTGAGGATGTTTTGTATAATTTGTTGTCGTCTTTCAGGTCAGAGGTGGGTAAATATGCCATCTACTGCCAGCGGTCCATGGAGCGGACTCAGCAGAAAGGGGAGAGGCAGAGCAGGCCGTCCCGCATGGAGATCCTTTCCATCTTACTGAGGAATCCCTACCACCACTCACTCCCATTCAGTGTCCCAGTGCACTTTCTCAACAACACCTACCAGGTAACGCATGGAATTTAATAGCACTACCCACCCTGAAGTCAGTGCACACTCGCATGCATGTCCCAAATCCAGATGAGAAAATTAACATTACAAAATGATGCTGCACTCTCAAATGCCAGGTTTTATGTGTGTAAGAGGAGGAGGGGGATACAAATCTGTCAACCTGCAGTCGGTATGCCCATAAACAGAGGTACAGCAAGCTATATTGATGGTCATCTCCTAATAGGATTGGGACTGTACGATTAGACTGGGTGCAAAGTTTTATGTGTGTAACCCATTCCTTTGTTGTGATGAGGCGGGGGGCAAAATCTGGCAATCCGTACACCCCCGTCTTGCTAACATGTTTGTTATAACCTATATGGTTCGACATTCTTTAAAGAGGGGGTATTATGCTTTTTTCAATCACATAGCACCAGTCTATAGCATACTACAATGATGACGTAACCTTCTGTTGGTCTGTATATGCAGTAAATTAAAATAACTGCCTTTAATAAAATTGCTCTCTCAAAATGGCTGTACTGAACGTCTTGAAATAGGCCTCTGTCTCTTTAAGAAGCTTTCCGACACGCCCCCTTCAGCACACTGCTGTGGCATCTAAACAACACTACTGTGCGGGGAGGGGGCTCTGCTGAGCTGAGGAGCAGTGGTTGGTGGCTTGGCTGGTGACTAAAGGTCCAGAGGCGTCTCCAGGAGGTGGGGGCGGTCCTAGGAGGACTGAGGCATAGCTACACCTAAAATGGCTGCCGTCTAAGTTTTTACTGATTACTCAAAAATATGTGAATGAGCCAAGGCAACACTCCAGGCATGTGTTTAATGAGGGAATGACATAATAACATGATATAAAGCTTGAAAAGTCGATTTTACATAATACCCCCCCTTTAACAAGTGGTAGTAGTAGTTTCTGGAGTCAATACAGTCTCTATAAACCATGTTGTCATTTTGCAGGTGGTCAGTTTTGATGCGTCGACTACAGTGGATGAGTTTCAGAGCCGACTCAATCAGGACTTGGGCATGAGGAAAACGGGGCTGTCCGGGTTCAGCCTGTACACAGATGATCCAACGGGACGAGAGCTGGAGCACTGTCTACAGGGGACCATCAAGGTAAAGAGTGCCTCTGTTTTACATGGTCATGGACTGAGCGTAGGCCTGTCATGATAACAAAATCTGATGTTGATACGATATTATTGAAGACCTTTTAATGCCACAGAAACTATTACTAAAGCTTAAAAATGACAGATTTGTTCGAAAAAGTACTTGATCTAATAACTAATAAAACATCCCACTGTAAACATGAAATACAATGAAACTCATCTTAATTCAGGTTAAAAAAAAAAGTATTACAAGAGAAAAATGGGTGAAAAAATGCAAATATATGTACAGACCAAAAATGTATTGTTTATCTGTCATAGCCCTAACTGAGCCTATACTGTGCATAATCTATCCATTCTCGTACTTCAAAGTTTTCACCTCTGCCTCATGTCTGTGTAATCAGTGCCCTACAACTCTGCACCTCCTGCCACTTTTTTACACCTCACACGTCTTTCCTCTTCATTCTTGCCTAAGTTAAGTTCATGTGTCATCGTGTATTTTATTCACTTATTTGTGTATAATGAGCTCCGTGTTTCTAGATTTGTGACATCATTTCTAAATGGGAGCAGGCCTCTAAAGAGCAGAACACGGGGAAGTCTGAAAACACCAGGACGGTCCGCCTCACCTACAAGAACAGGTGACGTGTTGAAATTGAGATCACAATTTGATTTTTATCAGGATATTTATCAGTGTCCCTCGATATGAAGTCACATGTCGAATCAAATCAACAATCTACTTGATATGAAAAGTTTATACTTATAATTTGTTTTTGGTTCTTAAGGCGGCAATCCAATTAGAAAGCAGAAAGAGACCCGCACCAGTTTTCATTATATAGAAAAGGACTTTCTCTCATTACCACAATCCCAGCAACTAATCACGGGTAACCAGCTAGCCTCAATTAGTTTGTGAATATACTACACCTCTTACTCGACAGGTTTTCTAACAACCCCCGTACCCAGCATAAAGAAATTATTAATAAACATCTATATTCATTTATATTTGTTCAGCCCTAATGACCAATAATGCCGTTAAATATTAAGCTGACTAACAGTTTCTTCCCTGTGTCCCAGGCTGTACTTCTCTCCGCAGGCCAGAGGGGAGTCAGACCGAGAGCGAGTGCTGCTGACGTATCAAACCAATGAGTCCATTGTGGCGGGACACTTCCCAGTCAATAAGGAACTGGCTTTGGAGATGGCTGCCCTCTTGGCCCAGGTCAGAAAGGGGAACTGAAATCTGGTGTTCAATTGTGAAATCAACTAAAACCCAACATGAAAAACTGCTATTATACAGTTAAAGGGGGGGTATTATGTAAAATCGACTTTTTCAAGCTTTATATCATGTTATTATGTCATTCCCTCATTAAACACATGCCTGGAGTGTTGCCTTGGCTCATTCACATATTTTTGAGTAATCAGGAAAAACTTAGACGGCAGCCATTTTAGGTGTAGCAATGCCTCAGTCCTCCTAGGAACGCCCCCACCTCCTGGAGACGCCTCTGGACCTTTTGTCACCAGCCAAGCCACCAACCACTGCTCCTCAGCTCAGCAGAGCCCCCTCCCCGCACAGTAGTGTTGTTTAGATGCCACAGCAGTGTGCTGAAGGGGGCGTGTCGGGAAGCTTCTTAAAGAGACAGAGGCCTATTTCAAGACGTTCAGTACAGCCATTTTGAGAGAGCAATTTTATTCAAGGCAGTTATTTTAATTTACTGCATATACAGACCAACAGAAGGTTACGTCATCATTGTAGTATGCTATAGACTGGTGCTATGTGATTGAAAAAAGCATAATACCCCCTCTTTAAGACAACTCTGTGCGTCACACCAATATTATATAGTATTTCACACACTATTAAATGGAGGTTGTTAGCGTAGAGTTATCTCAGATTTAAAGATGAAATCGAATAGTATTTGAATGTCATGTTCAAAAGAAAGCTGCTTGGATTATATTTTTCAGTAGAATGAATGAGTTTATGGATTATTTATTTTTATTTTGAATTTATTTACTCAAAAAGAGGGGTTTTAGTTGATAGCATTCTAAAAAAATTGAGGAAGAGGGTACTTGAATTGTAAATAAACAATCCATTGAGTACAAAACTAAAGATTTTGTTTCTGATGATTGATACAAGCGGTTAAAGGTACTAATTCTGTCTACTTTCACGATTTGGAAAGCATTTGTAAGTAACCTTTTATGTACTTGCACAGGTGGAGTTTGGTGATTTTGAGCGTCCGTTTTCTGCTCCTGGTTCAGCTCATACTAAATCCACTCAGACTCTCAAACAGGTTCTGGAGAGATTTTACCCCAAACACTACAGACGGTCCCTCTCAGAAGAACAGCTCAGGTACTGACACATTTCTTCTTCTTAATCAGGGTAAAAAATTGTCTTTGCAATGTTGAAAGTGATTTTTATTATTTTTACTCCATTGGGTAATTCAATGTCGATGGGGTCATTGTTGTTTTCAGACAACTGCTGCAGCGGCTGGCGGCTCGCTGGGCTTCTCTCAGGGGACGGAGTTCATCAGAGTGCGTCCGGATCTATCTCACTGTCGCCCGGAAATGGCCTTTCTTCGGAGCCAAACTGTTTGAGGCAGAAGTAAGTTATTATAGAGTACACACACCGGGCTTATAAATAACACCGGTTGCCATGGAAGTAGTTATTAGGTGAATTACATCTCTAAAAGTTGATATGTTTAAATCAATCAAAATGGCGGCAATGACTTGACAAATACTTGAATGTTAATGTTTTAGTGGGTGAGTGCGTATCCGGAGCAGGCAGGACGTGTGTGGCTGGCCGTTCATGAAGACGGCATCAGCGTCCTGGAGCACAACTCAATGGTATTTTTTATGCTTGGTTGTTCATCTCTCAAATATGTGACAGAAAATATTTTAGATTCACGAAATTGTATTTTTCAACAGAAACCAGTGGTGTCTCACTTGTACAAGAACCTGCTGACTTTTGGAGGACATAAGCAGGACTTCATGCTGGTGGTGAGCATGAATGGGACCAAAGACAAACCTTCAGAAAAACAGTTGTTTGCTATGGACGCCTCCAAGGTGAGATCTTACTTTTGCATTTCCCATTTATATGTTGCATAGAATTATAATGAAGGTGTACTGTAATTTTAAACTGCCCTATAAAATGTATTTTTTTAGAGCAATCTTCTATATTATTATTGTTATTCCTTATTAGGGTTGGGCGATATGGCCAAAAAAATAAAATCTCGATATTTTTTTACTCAGTTTGGACGATTACGATTTTATTGGAAATCCTTAAAAAGGTCTCCTGATCTTTCATATGAAGAAAACTGCTCAGAGTTCTGCTCATTAATATTTAGATTCTTAATATAGCCTAAAAAATTAAAAATTGTTATTTCTGTTTTAAATATTCCTTGTCTGCTCTCAAAAGTTAAACTTCTTCATAAGCCATGGAGTTTTCAAGAGCGTTTTAGTTTTATCATCCTCATGCCTCGAGCTCTGCTGTGATTGACACCCGTCTCCATGGAGACTCAAGGGGAAAGGGGCGGAGTTAAATAGTTGCTCCGCTCAGAGCGTGGCTCAGCGTGAGAGAAGGGGAGAGAAGCAGACCGGGGGAAACTTTGTTTAGCGAAGAAAACTCCATTGCGCACCAGTGTTAATTTCATCATTTCATGAGACTAAAACTATGACTAAAATGTCCAGATATTTTAGTCGACTAAAATAAGACTAAATAAAAATGAAAAGGAGAGACTAAAATCATCCAAACTTCTATTGACCGTCTGAAAGAGCCTCATATCATGTAAATTCACTGCCCAAGGAACAGCTCTGAGCTTTGTTCATGTGGGAGCAGCTCCATGAAGCAGAGGACCTGATTAAATATGATTATAATGAATATTATAAATGCAAAGTCGACTAAATGTGTCTTAAATTAAAACTAGACTAAAATTGAAGATATTTTTTTGACTAAATCTCGACTAAAATTTAATTACATTTTTGTCAAAAGACTAAGACTAAAACTAAATTAAAATATGTTGTCAAAATTAACACTGTTGCGCACTCCTCTGGGTGCTTCGGTTTTCCCTACCACCAAAAACATGTACAATAGGTTTCCTGTAGGGCCAGAACTCCATGGAAAAAGATTCTCAGTGGGACTTAGCTGATTATATTAAAATAATTCTATATTATCTGTGTATTTCTGTGTGTTAGGATCTATTCCAAACACCTTTCTAGCTAAACAAAGCCTGTTTCCTTCATTCATAGAAAAGCTCTTTCTCTTGTCCTCAGATTCGTGAGATCACTCTGCTCGTCTCCAGTTACATAAACAGCGCTCACCAGCAGAAAGCCGCGGCCCACCACCTCTCCGCCCCGGCTCTGATGGTGGCTCAGCCCATCAGCCTCAAGAGCAAAGAACTCAGGAGCAAGTCCCCCCCTGCCATGGGACGTCCCAGCAAGGCCCCCACACTGCTCTGACTTCAGCACAGGGGAAATCTCAGAGAAACATGACACGGCAGATGACAGGGGACGTGAAAGACATTGATCGACTGTACATCACCTGTTAGTGAGTCGTAGGGTTTAGGGAAATGTCTATAGATGCGACTACATTTGCAATTTATGTTTTTAAATGTCAGTTCAGCGCGGATTTTAAACACACCTGCGTTCATCTTTGACTAATACAAAATGACATGCTTTTCAGAACATGTTTCCAGTGGTTTAAACAACAATTACTGATTATGCAAAACAAGGCTTATTATTACTTCTTATTGGTTTACCTGGTGGTCACAATGTTATGCCTAAATCAGTGACTGTTATTTGAGCGGTGTCATTTTAAACCCGTGACTCAAAATTACCGTCACAGCTCCATCAGTCATTAGTTACACATTTTAATTGTCTCACAAAGAGAAAAAACAGAAACTCGTTTGGAGAGCTAAGAGTGTGAGGGAAACGAAGACAATCTGGCTGGGAACAAAGGAAAGGGTGGGGTAAAATACTTGGCAATCACTGAAGCAGGAAACAGTATTTCAGTATAAACAAGTATGTCAAAATAAAATGTCAATAATAATCCAGCCTATAATAATGTAGCCTTTTGCAACTGTGATATTCTATTGTTTTACTTCTTCATTTTTGTTATTTGCTCAGGCTTGCAGTTTGTGCTTTTATTAGAAATGTGCAGTTTAATAATATTATTCTATATTTTTAAATGTGACTTAATATTGTTTAATAGTAAAGTTATGTGGGTGGTAGTTGTAAATAGCAGTACTTTGATATGAGATAAGGCGATATTCATAATATGGAGATACAGTAGTTTAGATTTTCTTTGTTTTGTTCAAATGATAAAACTGGACCTTATTTCAGACACCTCCTGTAAAGCTGATTTTAGGGAATTTAAACGTGAACTCTTTCCTTGCAATGTCGAAGTCATCTTTGATTATAATGTTTTGGGTACATAGAAAGAATTGAAATTGCGTTACTCTCAAAGCTATCAATATGATTCATCTGAGCATGCAAGCTGTGGTTAGCTTAGCGCCTTTACTTTCCATCCCGGTGGCTCCTATGATGCTTCAGGATCAATTTTATTTCAGTTTTTTTTTTTTTAGGATTTCTGGTAGGTTTTCAGAATGGAATGCATATGTAACCAGGTTCAATCAGCAGTGAAAACCTTGAATATCAAAACAATTGATCCTGGAGCGTCCTACAGCCAATCAAGATGGTAAGTAAAGGCGCTATGCTAACCACCCAAGCATCCGCTGGGTCACTGAAATACACAATAATATCAACTTTTTTTTTTTTACATCAAAATTGCGTCGTGCACCTTTAAGTGGGTTATAAAATGTAGCTTGCAATTGCATTTACTGCGATCCACTGCCTGTAGTATCTTTACAGGAGTACTTTAGCAGGTTAGCTAAGGAACAGGTTGCGTTCACGTGACGTCACAACCGTCTAAAGACACTGAGGTGGAGGGCAGCTGAAAATTCCATGTAACTGTCAATATGCAGATTTCTTGTCTCAGTTTACTGCTAATTTCCCTGTAATTCCAGTGCCAATTTACATGAAACAAAAACTGCCATAAAGTTCAGCGCATATGAACTATGGTCAAATTATTTCCCCATAAAGGCGTCCAAAAGTGGTGACAATATTCAAATATATGTGTGTGATGTTGGCCCGTGGAAAGGACTTTCAGGCATTAGTATGATATGGCAGGTTTGTGAATCCAATCACTATCAAATAATGATCAGGAAAAACATTTTGACATGATTTTTTGGGAAACTTCTTTCAAAAGAATAGAGTTGCCCTCCAACTCAAATAGAATTCTATAACATGAACGCAGACTATTTACAACTACTCAACTACTCTTTTCATCAACATTTTAATTAATGTAAAAACCCAATAAGCTACAACAGCCTAAAACTAAACTCTGCTGTACTGTGCACATCTGTGAACAGGCCTGTATAAAGTTTAATACTCGTGAAGTGAATGCTGTTGCTGGGTTACTGAACAACCAAAAAAAACCTGAAGCTACATGTTAATGATGTACAAACGCTTAGAGGAAATGGACACACGGCATAGCGGGATAGTTGGACGGTGTGATGGCTAATTTGTAGGTGGTTTAAAGAGAGGAGACATGAAGGACAGAGCAGGTAGAAATGTTAAAAGAATGGATTGAAAAGACGAGATTTTTAGGTACTAATTTGTCTAGCGGCATTTGCCTGTAATACAACAGGTAATGTGAGCTCCTATATTTATTTAACATGATGGTATTTAAAATGTATTTGAATTAATTATTGTACAAATGAGTAATAAAAACATCTATCAACATCAAATTCTTGTGTATAAAGTAATTTATGCCACTGTTTGCGCAAAATGCATACCTGGATTTGGCATTGGGTAATCATTGGTAAAATGTGACCCAGTGAAGCAACGCTGTAAGAGCTTATTATTGAGAGGACATTTTCTAGATGTGTGTGTTGCGTGCGCTCATTCCTGTTCAGTGATGCAACCTGTAAACATTGCAAACGTGCACCTAAGGCTCTTGCTACAAGAAAAGGTTTTACACAATACGAGACTGAAATGAATTTATGATGCACTTCTGATTGTATTGGGAAATTGATCAAGGAATTACTGAAGCAATCTGATCATAATGGTGTAGAGAAAGCAACAATATTACAGGGCTCACAAAAGCTAAACCTTAACCTCTTAACCCCCAACTGAACCGAGCACATTTTCTGCAGTTTGGCTGTACCCAAATCTAAAAGCTTCTTGAAAAAAGTGTCAAAATAGTGACAGAAATGAGACCAAAACAAGGATGAAAATGCAACAAATGAGCGACAAAAACAAAAGAGCGACAAAAGGGTGACAAAAATGTGTGATGAAAATGCGACAAAACAGCCACACACAAAAAGAGCAACAGAAAAGGGTAAAAAAAGTGACGAAGTGATAAAAATATGTGACGAAAACGCAACAAAAGCGACAAAAAAATTATGAAAAAGTGACCAAATAAAGGAACAAAAGCGCAACAGAGAAGTGACAAAAAGAGAGGAAAATGCGGCAAAAAAGCGAGGAAAAGATCCAGTGTTTTGTAGGACTTAGCTTTCAAATGAGGGGTTACACTGGCCTATAGACCCTTTAACTGCTTTACCACATTTTTGTGGTCCTGTTGTGGCTTAAGGTGCCAGAACAACATTTGAGACAATAAAATAAGATTTATCTGATATTTCCAATTAGACATTTGTTTATCGTTACTATGACAACAGCTACAATGGAAATAGATAGGAATCTAGCTTCCTGCCTCCAGCATTAAAGGGCTGTGACCTTATGGAATTGAGTAAAGCTATCTATCTATCTATCTATCTATCTATCTATCTATCTATCTATCTATGTCCATAGCTTACACTTGAAACAATTCACACTAACACTTTTCAACCGCTCAAATGAAGGACTTTGGTTAATCAATAATCAAAAGCCTTCATTTCACCTGCACAGAAACCACTCACTCAAGTCATTCCTTCCATTTTCTGCTTAAGTCCCGCCCCAGTGGTAAATGCTGCTTCCTGATTGGTCGCTGTGTGACTGACGTGCCGATACTTGTTTTATGGAACTGGCCTCTGAAATGTCTGTCTCTCTCTCTCTCTTCCCCGGCAGACAAGGGGCTGTCCCCAGAATATTGAGAATATTGAGAAAAGTTTAGTCCTTGGAATAGTTCGAGTTTAGGCCTGAGTTGTTGCACAGCTGCCATGGGGTAGACTGACGGAAGCGAGGCAACCAGTCTGTGCCATCGGCCCCTCCGACCACCAACAACCACCCACTCACTCACTACATTCACCCAGGTCCCAAACGGTCTCCCATCCAAGTACCGACCAGGCCCTTCCCTGCTTAGCTTCCAAGATCTGACGGGATTGGGCATAGCAAAGGCGGTATGGCCACCTCATTTGAAAGCTAAGACCTGCAGAATTCATCTAAACTTCCTCCTCGTTATGATTGTCACGTTTTCGTCCTTTTTGGTTGCATTTTCATCACGTTTTTCTGTTGCTTATTTCGACATGTGCGGGTCTAAATGCAAACGTGACTAAAATGTGACAAAATCTGACAAAAAAGTTAAAAATAAAATAAAAGATCTGACAAAAAAAGCAACAGAAATTTGGCTAAAATGTTACAAAAACTTACCAAAAATGTGGCAAAATGCAACAAAAAGCAACGACAATTTGAATGAGTTTCGTTGGTCTTAGCTTTCAAATGAGGCGTAACTCTGGCCGATAGGCTCTAAGCCAGAGGTCACTAAACGGCGGACCTCGGTCCGGATCCGGACCCATGCGCCAGCCATTCCGGACCCGAACCTTGTATCCGAACTTTGGACCCGACCGTGAATTCCCTCAGATGAGCGTCTGCGCTCTCTCTCTCTCTCTCCCTCCCTCCCACTCCCTCTCTGACTGCAGAGCGGTAAACTATAGCCCAGACCAACAGAAAGAGAAAGTCCTACATCTTAGCTTCATGATACTTTTTAAATTTTTAGAAACGGTTTCGTAATGACTGAAATACGGCTCGCTAAAAACAAAAGCGGAGGACGCCCTAATTAAATATGCACGCGCGGTCGTAATGCGCAAATAGCGCGGTTGTTTCCCGAGCAGGTCTGAACCAGGACTAAGCCAGGACTAAACAGGGCTCAGTGTGTTGAACTGAGCAAAGAAACACATCACTGTCATATATTATGTGCACATTGTGTATAACAGGCTACAGTAGCCTATGCACTCTGCTATTTAGGAGCCAACACTTATTTTTTAGAGCAAAAAAACCATAACAGGATTCAATTGATTGCATTATTTTCAAACCACAGAAATAGATTTTAAAAAGGCTTAAAAATCCTGATTTAACCGTGAATTAACCCCGTATGTTCCGGACCTTTGCTTGACCATTTGTTTTCATTTCGGACCTTGGTGAAATTTAATTCGTGACCCCTGCTCTAAGCTAAGGCTCAGTTAAGGCGGGGGTTAAAGGAACAGGCCACCCTTTTTCCATACTGAGATATGTTCTTACCTGAGCTTAGACCAGTTGATGCGTACCTGTCTGGTCTTGGTGCGTGCCCTCAGTCACGCAAAACGACCAAAGATGTTGTTAGCATTTGGCCTCTCCCAGTATATTCCTATAGCTTGTTTTTTTTTAAATTGATAAGTAAACAGGCCAACAGAAAATAGGATATACAATTGAGATATAAACCACAAAACCAAAAAAAGACAAAATAATAATAATAAATGAGACAAAGAGCAATGGATAAGGCAGTAGACAGACTTTTCAAATATAGCCTTCACTGACATTCAGTAATACAATGATACTAACAGTTATAATAATAATAATACAGCAGGATTTTTTTAGGATTTCCTATAGCTCCAAACGAGGTGAAGTTAGAAGTGACCACACTCTTCCACGGGCACGCACAAAGATCAGACAGGTGCGTATCAACTTGTCCAAGCTCAGGTAAGAACATATGGCCTGTTCCTTTAATATAAGATTTGGGTAAAACTGGACAAAATATGCTCGGTTATGGCGGGGGTTAAGGGTTTAGTTTTTTTTTTTCTTTTGCCCTGGTTTTGTCAAGTCAGAGTCTAGTACTGGTTTAGTCCTTATTTAGCCCTGGTTTAGTCTTGTTCTCGCTCTTAAAGGGGGGGTATTATGTAAAATCGACTTTTTCAAGCTTTATATCATGTTATTATGTCATTCCCTCATTAAACACATGCCTGGAGTGTTGCCTTGGCTCATTCACATATTTTTGAGTAATCAGTAAAACTTAGACGGCAGCCATTTTAGGTGTAGCTATGCCTCAGTCCTCCTAGGAACGCCCCCACCTCCTGGAGACGCCTCTGGACCTTTTGTCACCAGCCAAGCCACCAACCACTGCTCCTCAGCTCAGCAGAGCCCCCTCCCCGCACAGTGTTGTTGTTTAAAAGCCACAGCAGTGTGCTGAAGGGGCGTGTCGGAAAGCTTCTTAAAGAGACAGAGGCCTATTTCAAGACGTTCAGTACAGCCATTTTGAGAGAGCAATTTTATTCAAGGCAGTTATTTTAATTTACTGCATATACAGACCAACAGAAGGTTACGTCATCATTGTAGTATGTTATAGACTGGTGCTATGTGATTGAAAAAAGCATAATACCCCCCCTTTAAATTCATCGTGCTTTCTGTCGAAGCCACAGCAGAGGGTAAAGGACAGGCTTTTTTAATCCCGTTTGGTTCAGCCGTGGTTTAGTATGTTCCTGTTTTGTCGTCATTTGAGCGTGTATTTTGACCGGCTTTAGTCTTGCTTTAGTCCTTAGCCCATTCCCAGTTAATGAATATCAACACTAAGGTCTGGACTTCTGAAACCTCGCTGGTGTGCGTTTTTCGCCCGGTGTTCTGTCGAAATCACTTCCCTTGTCGAAATGTATGATGTATTGCTATTGCGCATGCGTATGACGAGGACTCCCGCTCATCCCTTCAAACCGTCAAATTGAGTAGTTTATTTACGCTAATCGTGGGTACATTCATTTATTTTGTTATGATTTGCACTTCTCCACAGCATTACTGATTTAATTGATAAAGAATGAGTTTATAATATTTACGTGAAGATGCCGAAAATGTGCATATCATTTATCGAGATAGATCACCATGGATGTCTACATGTTGTTCTTAAAAACAAATAACTTGATCTTATACATACAAAAGCAAGGGCATTTTTACATTTTACGGATGTGAAAATATCATAAAAATTGGGTGTAGATGCGCTTTATGCTGTTTGATATCTACTACGTCATTTCAATGTAGTAGAATGTTGTCGAATTCGCTGGGGGAGGCACTTCTCGACAGGGGGGGGGGGATTTCGACAGAACACCGGCCCAGAGCGTAGGGGGAGGGGGAGGTTATAGGCAGGTAGAGAGAGAGGGAGGGACGACACCCGATCCCGTATACCTGCCTGAACCAGTTCGTGAGAACTGCTTTTGTCCTCACCTGAGCGTCGCTACGGAGACGGCAGGGAGGGGCGGGGCTCTGGGGGCAAAACAAAGCGACCATTGGAAACATGGGAACAGACAGTCTTTTCATTCATTCAGCTTCTCTAATCCTGTATCATAAGCAAGTAGTCTACCTCCTACTGTTGAGTTTGTTTATTTGTTTTTAGACAGATGACCAGAATCAGTGAAGATTAATGATCAATAATATTCTGTACTGAATATGAAAATGACAAAATATAGTAATAACATGGACTGGATTACAAATGATTAAAACCCATATATTAAACGCTCATTATCCAGGACAACTAGCAAGATTTTGTTTTTCTTTTTTTTGCGCTTAGGGCTGGAACAAAGGCCATAATAACCTCCCCATCATTGCATTGCTGATGGAAAACATAATATGCAAACATGATAAATATGCAGAAGTTAAATACTTCTCAGCAGTAGCGACAAGAGTTAAAGGGAACTAGGTATCGCCCCAAGCATCTGAACATGTTGTGACTGGTTATCTCAAGAATCTGTTTGTGCCTTTCATTCGGTCTCACAATACGTCACCGTAATAATGTATTGACTAATTCCTTTAAGAGTAGGCTACATTATATAGTATAGGGTGTATAAGCTCTTTTATTGTTAGTCTTGATAAATGTATTTTTTGGAAGTATTGTAAATCTACAGTGGGGAAAAAAGTATTTAGTCAGCCACCAATTGTGTAAGTTCTCCAACTTAAAAAGATGAGAGAGGCCTGTAATTTTCATCATAGGTAAACCTCAACTATGAAAGACAAAATGAGAAAAAAAAATCCAGAAAATCACATTGTCTGATTTTTTATGAATTTATTTGCAAATTATGGTGGAAAATAAGTATTTGGTCAACTACAAACAAGCAAGATTTCTGTAACTTCTTCTTTAAGAAGCTCCTCTGTCCTCCACTCGTTACCTGTATTAATGGCCCCTGTTTGAACTTGTTATCAGTATAAAAGACACCTGTCCACAACCTCAAACAGTCACACTCCAAACTCCACTATGGTCAAGACCAAAGAGCTGTCGAAAGACACCAGAAACAACATTGTAGACCTGCACCAGGCTGGGAGGACTGAATCTGCAATTGGTAAGCAGCTAGGTGTGAAGAAATCAACTGTGGAAGCAATTATTAGAAAATGGAAGACATACAAGACCACTGATAATCTCCATCGATCTGGGGCTCCACGCAAGATCTCACCCCGTGGGGTCAAAATGATCACAAGAACGGTGAACAAAAATCCCAGAACCACATGGGGGACCTAGTGAATGACCTGCAGAGAGCTGGGACCAAAGTAACAAAGGCTACCGTCAGTAACACACTACGCCGCCAGGGACTCAATTCCTGTAGTGCCAGACGTGTCCCCCTGCTTAAGCCAGTACATGTCCGGGCCCGTCTGAAGTTTGCAGAAAATCTTTGGAGGGAGTTGAAAATCCGTGTTGCCCAGCGCCTGCCCCAAAACATCACTGCTCTAGAGGAGATCTACATGGAGGAATGGGCCAAAATACCAGCAACAGTGTGTGAAAACCTTGTGAAGACTTACAGAAAACGTTCGACCTCTGTCATTGCCAACAAAGGGTATATAACAAAGTATTGAGATGAACTTTTGTTATTGACCAAATATTTATTATCCACCCAAATTTGCAAATAAATTCATAAAAAATCAGACAATGTGATTTTCTGGATTTTTTTTCTCATTTTGTCTCTCATAGCTGAGGTATACCTATGATGAAAATTTCAGGCCTCTCTCATCTTTTTAAGTGGAAGAACTTGCACAATTGGTGGCTGACTAAATACTTTTTCCCCAACTGTAGATGAACAATGAACCACTCCCTACAGTGACAGCGTCTGGTTGGCTCTTGTCTCGAAAGCATTAGGTTCCCTCATAGTCTAAGAAAAATGTACTGTGACAAAATGACTGACACTAGTCTGTCACGGAAAGGCAAGACTGAATGAGGAAGCCACTAAATTCAAATAAAAGTCGTGGTCAAAACTCCTAACATATTTGTATAGCATCCAAATTCATCACGGGGGCAAGTTTATAGGCACATTTCACAACTTGCAGGGTCACTTTTACAAAAACGCAAGAAAAAAAACCGGCCCCGTCATGAAATTGACACAAATGTTTAATAATTAGTTGCACAGTGGTTTTCCCCACAATCTGGTAAGCAGATTATAGCGAATCTTAAAGGCAAAAACTGAAATCATTTGTAAATCTTGGGGAAGTTTCAAAGGATGGTCATGTGACACAATTTTCCCCCCAACTCAGTCGACTCTGAAGAAAATGACTGAACAAAAACTCACTGGCATTCTTCTCCAAACAGTTAATGTGCTGAGCCTCATTTAATCGATAAAGTGGATGTTACAGTGCCTTGCGAAAATACTAATACACCTTGAACTTTTGCACATTTTGTCATGTTTACAACCCTAAACGTAAAGATTTTATTTTGAATGTTTTACTGAAAGTTCACACACAAGTAACAGACAACTGTGAAGTGAAAGCAAAATGATACATGATTCTGTTATTCTTCAAAAAATAGAAAAGTGAAAAGTGGGGCGTGCACAAGTATTCATACAGCATGAATTAATACTTTGTGGGACATCCTTTTGCTGCAATAACAGCAGCAAGTCTTCTGGGGTATGAGTACAAGGTTTGCACATCTAGAGACTGACATTTTAGCCCATTCCTCTTTACAAAACAACTCGAGCTCTGTCAAATTAGAAGGAGAGCGTATGTGAACAGCAGTTTTCAGGTCTTTCCACAGATTTTCAATAGGATTTAGGTCAGGACTTTGACTGGGCCATTCTAACACATTAATATGTTTGTTTTTAAACCATTCCATTGTAGATTTAGCTTTGTGTTTAGGGTCATTGTCCTGCTGGAAGGTGAATCTCCGCCCCAGCCTCAATTCTCTTGCTGACTCCAACAGGTTTTCCTCCAAAATGTCCCTGTATTTGGCTCCATCCATCTTCCCAGCTATTCTTACAATCTTCCCAGTCCCCGCTGAGGAAAAGCAGCCCCATAGCATGATGCTCCCCCCACCATATTTGACACTGGGGATGGTGCACTCAGGACGATGAGAAGTGTTTGTGCCATACATAATGTTTTGCATTTGGGCCAAGAAGTTAAATTTTTGTCTCATCTGACCAAAGCACCTTCATCCACATGGTAGCTGTGTCCTCCATATGACTTCTAGCAAACTTCAAACGGGATTTCTTATGGCCTCCTTTCAATAATGGCTTTCTTCTTGCCACTCGTCCATGAAGGCCAGATTTGTGTAGAGTACGACTTATAGTTGTCCCATGTACAGATTCCCCCAGCTCAGCAGCAGTACGTCGCAGCTCCTCCAGAGTTATCTTAGGGCACTTGGTTGCATTTCTGACCAGTGCTCTCCTTGTTCGGTCTGTTAGTTTAGGTGGATGCCCGTGTCTTGGTAAGTTCGCAGTGGTGCTATACTCTTTCCATTTCCGAATGATGGATTCAAATCTTGGGAAATCTTTGTATAACTTAACGCTGCTTTAAACTTCTCCACAGCTTTATCCCTGACCTCTCTGGTGTGCTTCTTGGCCTTCATGATGTTGTTTAGTGACCAATACACTCTGACCATACTGTAGCTCTGAGGCCCTCACAGAACAGCTGGAATTATACTGAGAGTAGATTACGTACAGGTGGCCTCTATTTCATGGTTAGGGCAAGGTGTGAACATTCTGCAGTCATTAGGAATGTTATAAAGGCAATTTAATGCACTCAGAAAATGCTGTATGAATACTTATGCACGCCCCACTTTTCACTTTTCTATTTTTTGAAAAATAACAGAATCATGTATCATTTTGCTTTCACTTCACAGTTGTCTGTTACTTGTGTGTGAACTTTCAGTAAAAAATTCTAAATAAAATATTTACGTTGGGTTGTAAACATGACAAAATGTGCAAAAGTTCAAGGTGTATTAGTACTTTTGCAAGGCACTGTATATATATTAGGAAAGTTAGGGATGAGTTGGGACGAAAACAGTTTTTTCCTGTTTCATTGTCTGTTATCAAAAATCAGGTCTTTAACATTACGATGAGTGTGGATAATATGTCATGATTGTTGTAAATCTAACATGGGACTATATTAGTGAGACAAAGGGCCAAAGTCTAAATGGCTGTGCAGTCCATCCAAAGGAGGTCCATGTGGTCACCCAAGACCTAAATCAAGACCAAAACACATAAGTCAACAACCAAGTCTAAAATACATAAGTGCATTACACAACCTTAACTGAAAAAAGTCTCTGAATTAAATAAAGTCTAATAACAAGAGATGACCCCAAATACCATCTGAAGAACGTGGTGGGAATCGAAACCAGAACTTCTAGCTGTGAAGCACGAGCTCTAACCGCTGTGCTACGGTGCCGCCCGTACATGAAATGACTTGAATTTTCCATTATGCAAACTATTTGTTATGTACACAGTGAGTATTCGTTGTGGGAGTCGCACCCCAGAACCGGACGGGCAGGTTGGGCGCAATGCTTTTCCTGTCTTTCATGACCGTCCTCAAAGTCTGACAAACAGCAGGTGGGGTCTTCTGGAACTACATGGAGCTGCACTTCAACAGAATGCTAGTGTTTTGTGGGAGGTTTTGAGACAGAATAAAATTAATTTATAGTCATAAGATTATAGTGCTTGAAAAACATTTACAAAAATATATAGATTTGGCAAGTTAAATGTAGAGTGTTTTGAGATTCTGCACATCCATTAATCTGCTGCAGCCTACCCGAGTCACACAGCAACTGTAAATTATCACAACACATACCGCCATAAACTTTTGATTTTATGATATTCATCCACTTTGAATAGACGGTCTCAAAATAGTTACATTTACAATTGCAGTGATTTGGTTCTCAAGTCGTGTATATTGTATGCAATATGTACATTGAACTCAACTATCTGGCATAATTTGTCCAAGCATAAGCCCATTTGAGCAGTTTTAGCAAAGTTAAAGTTGAGTGACAGTTTAGCCCTGGAGGTAGGCTACTTAATAATGTAAAACCGCGGAATTATAATTTTCCAGCCCACTTTACACAGTTAAAGCCCAACTAAGGCAGGTCCGACACACCCTTTCGGTACAAATGCAGGCAGTAAAAACAAAGGCTTAGTCGATGTGATCCCATGGACATTTTCACATGTTGTCATTGAGCCCATTACTATGGTACAAATCCAGGCAATTGTCAGCCCTGAAGCAGTGCCGTAAGGAAAAAGTTTCTACTCAAGCTTATCTCTGGAGCTCCCTCCCCCCACTTCACCCGCTGTACTTTTCCACAATAGATAAGGCAACTGCTCAAACAAGACTCCATGCTCCCGAAGGCCAAAAAGTCAAGTAACACCACCCAGCAGTTGTCTTTAACACAATTTTATTAAAACATTTAAACAAAACAAAAAAACACAATGATAAGAAACTGTACAGACTATAGCAAAAACAGCACAGTTCTTTATGGCATTTGCGGATTTTAAGTGTCGCTTTTAAGAATTTTTACATTTCATAAATAAAAATGGCTTAAGAACGGTTTGTGCCATATAATATAGAAAAAACCTAGTGTGATTGTCCCCTTTTTCCATCTGCAATTCTCAAGTAAAACCGTGGATCATGACACACATCCACAACAGCATTCAATAAGTAATGTACATGACTTGACAGTGTATTTACAGGTTGTCCATCTCCCGTTGCTACAAGAGAGAAATACAAGTTATTTTATTGATCCAAATGTGGGATATCACTGAAAAGTAGGTTGCAAGTTTAATAGTAACTTACATTGGTCTTGTTGTACTTGCTCTGTCGCTTCTTGGCAAAGAACTGCAAGAAAAAGAGGAAGGCGCATCGTTAGCAAGTGAATGATTTACCCGTTAAGTGACTTTTGTTCCTCAAGTCTCAGCTCACCAGAGCCAGCAGCCCGGCCACTACAGCCACCACCACCACCACAATGACGGCGATGATGCCTCCGGACAGGTACTGCATGGTGAAAGTGGGAGCCTTCTCGTCCACATAGTAAACCAGGATGTTCTCCATCTCAAGCTTCTGGCCTCCGACCATTGGAGTGAAGGGCTCCTGGCTTTTCAGCAGGGGCAGCACCTTAACCTAGAAAGTGGACATAGAAGATTAGGCATAGCGCTAAAGATGGATGATGAAATGCCATGCTTGGACGCGTAGGCCATTTCAGCCGGCAGGATATAGCAGGACACTAGAGCATGAAATGGAACTCTTTAATTAGATCATTTACCTTAAATAACCTTTAATTTTGTCAGTTTGGACAAGCCTTATAAAAACTGCTCATCTCATTTGCATTAGTATTTTTTATCTCATTAAAGTTTAGTCAAATCCTACTGAAGTCAAATAAATTTCAAATCTAGGCAATCAATTTCGTTTCGGATGGGTATTGTCCCCAGTGAGTAGGGACTCAAAACTCAGAAAGCCAGTAATGCAATCAATTGGAGGCTTACGTCTTTCTCCATGTAGTAAGCCATGTGTGTCAGGTCGCTCTTGCGCTCTCCCTTGGGCTGCTGGACGTCCACAATGAGTAGGCGAGCTTCGGGGTCATACTGAAAATAAATTTAAATATTAGCTTTGCAGCACAGGCATTAAGAACTATAGACACACCTGCCCGGCCACTTGTTAGGGAAGGGAGTGTCCATGCCATTTCCGCTGTAGCGGCAGCACTCACCTTAACCTCCTTGACCAGGTCCTTGTTGAAGTTCTTGTAGCGCTTGTGGATGGCGTCAGCAACGGCACTGCAAAAGGCAATAGATAGAAGTCAATGCACAGATTTGGATGAGAGAGGGAGGAGACCGCTTAGGAGGATCAAAACGCAAAGTTGGCAAGCTAAAATTGCATATGGTGGTGGCTGTATTCGCAACTGCACTTACGCTTTCAAGTTGGCAGGATCCACTTTCCCGTCTGTTGGCTTGTGCTTCAGCTCAAGACGGACCCAGCTACAAAGAAAAAAAGTGAATAAGTAAACAAAAACTCAAAGTGCATTAGCGACTGCATCATCCCAAACTAGACTTACTAGGTCATCACCAGCTCATCGCATTTCAGATCCTTGTCTCCCTTGTCAGTCCTGCGTACTCCGGCGCTGTTGACGCACCAGCACGTGTCCGTGTCGTTGCACTGTTTTGCTTTAAAGGTGCCGTCTGCCTCACATTCCGGGTCGTAGATGCCGTCATTGTCAACAAATGCAGTTTCTTCGGGCTTTCCTCCAATAGTACGAGTGCTCAGGCCTTTCCTGCTTCTGTACATCTCGCCCTGCATCAAGAAGCACTTGGGGATGACTAAAAATGGAGCAAAGAGATTATCATTCAGGTTTCTGACAATTAATCAAACTTAAACTATGGTTTAAGTTAAACCAAGTTAATATGAATGATCTTTGCTCACGTTTCTGGCAGTCCAGAACTTGTTTGGTCCCCTCTCCGGTCATTAGGTGGCATGCACATGGAGTTCCATCACAAGTGGCCCACTTCATAGTTTCACAGTCGCCTAAGAGCAAAAAAACAGGTTAGAACTTGCTATGCACCTCTATGTAGGTTAAATAATAGCTAGCATATAGAAGGATACATTTAGAAAAATAGTTGCAATATGAGAGCAAAAAGAAAATCTAGTGAATAAAATAACTATGACAGCTGTAGTAATTGATAGTCAAAGAAGTGTTTGATTGGTTTATTGCCGTTACAGAGGCCTGTAGAATACAGGGAGTACTACAGACGAGCAGGTTCATTTTACACCTGGGCGTTGGTTTCGCCAAACAAGTCCCCAGGAAAGCGGGACAAATCCGCCCAACCCCCATCTCTCAGCAACAAAACCAGCCTCCTGCGAAATTAACTTGGGCTAATAAAGTCAAAACTACTGAAAAATGAACTTTATCAGAGATTCTATCGCGAGACGATCACGGAGAAGTATTCGCCACACCCAGGACACGCAGCAAGGTGATAAAACGGTGTTTGGTGCGTCAAGAGGTAAATTTACTGAACACAGAGAAATCTATTGAAATAAATGCACGATTAAGAACGCAGTACGAGAAAAGGACTGAAAGCGTGCAATGAAAAAGGAAAATATCGTAAAAAGTACTTACATTGAGCATAGGCGCTAACCGCAAGGGTAGCAAGAATTAGAGCTATCCAAATCTTCATCTTGCGATTGGAAAAAAGTCAAGGCTGCCTATTCACAAAGGTTTCCAATAAAGAGCGTTTATCTGTCCGCCCGTCGTTCTCCGAGTCCGAACTGATATATCACGAAGCGCACAGTACTTCCTCTTCTGCAGGTGTGTCCTGGTCAAACCTGTTTGAGGAGAAACTCGGCGGGGGCGCGCACAAAGGTAAGGCCTCTCTCGAGAACGAGCGCGCGTTTGAAGGTTTTGTAAGTTCCTCTTTGCTTGTCCGCCACTGGCAAACTGAAGAGCCGCCGTGAGGAAGTAACTTATAAAGTCAGATACTATCATGACGTCATCCTCATTTGCATAGACGATACGCACGAAGGGGGCTGTGCTTCATGCGGAATTTGGGTTCCGCTGTGACCATATATGGGGAGCCGCTCCTTTTTCCCGCTCTGCTCTTGTTATTTTCCCACAGGTGACACAGGGAGAAGTAGTTCACGCATCGTTTTCGTTGTGAACATATTTAGATACATTCATCATCACTGAGTATTAGTAATATGTTATTGACAGGCCTGCTGGCAATGCTAACTGATCTAGATTTTTGGCCAAAAACAAAACACAAAGGAAGGGAATTTCAATAGGCAATAGGATGTGTGATTTATTATTTGAATGCATTGGATATTTTATATATATATATATATATATATATATATATATATATATATATAATATTATATATATAATATTATATATATATATATATATATAATTTATTGCCTTCAATAAAAATGCGTTCTGACCCATTGCTGTACTTTTTGTGCAGTTTCTTTGGAATAGCTTCTTTTTCATTCATTTAATGTATTAATTTATCTATCAGGACAATAATAATCATTAAGCTTGAGAGCAAAGATGATTGTACCAGACTGTTTTCAAGCTAATTTCTATTGTAGCCTTGCTATGATGAAGTGTTGTTTTGCAACAATAGATCTATGGCGCGTATGAACAGAGTTTCCTGAAAGTTACAGAAGATACAGTGTAAATAATTCATTCATGCATTCTTTTCGGGACTTATATTTGGAACGTCATAGTTCAAGATAATATCCAGTGTACAGGTTTGCAAGCTTCTCCTTTCTAGCTGACGAGAATGAAAACATAAATCTTTACATGTTTGATGTTTCATGTGACATTTTGAATTAATAGCTCAGTCTGAGTGATGAAAGCTCTTCTCTCATCACATGACTTATTTCGGAGCCTATGTACATATTCCAGACAATAATTTTTAAATTACTACATTATTTCAATCATCATCCATTTGCATTTAATCAGAGTATTTGCTACAGCCCTGTTTATCTCATTTTTGACCGCTGTAAGTTTCTTCAGTAATAGATTTTCCAACACTTTTTATTCTGTTTTCCTGTCCATTATAAACATTAGTTCTGTAGTTTCACCCATAGACATAGTGTTTTCATCTTGCAGTGACATCATCAATAAGAGACAAGCAGAAACCTGTCCGGGGTTTCTTGTGAGTCACAGCCGGACACCTGCTGACTCAGACTCTTCAAACCAGACTCGCATTTCTGTCGTAACATCATAGTTTCAGTAACACATTACACCTGCATTCATATGCTCTTGCTTACCTTGTAAAGCCCTCCATGACTGAGATATGAAGAATATTAGACTAGAGCTATTTAGTTGCTCATTAATATACTTGGAGCACAACGCTGAATATGATGTTTCAGATGGAGAAGACATATTTGATATACTACTATATGTGTCGTTTAAGTGAGAAAATGGCTCAAGTCCCAGGGTCGTCTTGTCAGCTGAAGGTTGGGAGTTGGATCCTGGCTCTGACCACTGCATACTATGGTTGTGTTTTTGAGCAAGACACTTCACACACCGTGCCTATAGGTGAGTGTGATTCTTGGTGTGGCCGGAGAGGCTCATCACCATCAAAGCATCTCTGTGGAGTGAATAGTTTGGGGATTTTGGGATGCTTTTAACCATAGAAGACCTCACCCTAGGAATAATGGTCAGAAAATTCGACATTTTGCAGTTTGAAGAAGGCCTTTATGGGGCTCTTTAATAAGCAAACATTTGACCCCATAAATTGCCACACAAACAAGACGAGACCCCATTGCAAGAAATATACTAGGGCAGCACTAATTATGATATTTGACTGGATTTCACAAATGACATGCTGTTCACACTGAAAACGAGACTAAAAACTGTGTCATTTTTCTTTTTATTAAATCTTAAAGGGACTATACAGAGTTTAAAAATGTTAAAATTATGTATTTTCCTCCATCTACATGTTCCAGCAATGTCCTAATGTGTAGAATGAGCCCAGACCTGTTCACAACACCTGCCTCTAAAATCCTGCACTGTCACTCAGAAAGGTGTTAACTCGGATCTGAATTGCCGTCATGCACGAGCTTAATACAGAGACTGCAGTTACGTGTAAGACCTGAGGTGGCAGTGGTGAGCATAAAAATGACCAACTTGGATCTATTCCCTTTAAAATTATCCTGGAACCCATGGCCCCATGACCCAACCTTTTTTGTGTCTTTCCTTTCTGCTCAAAGTGCCCTTTAAGTCGAGGGCCAACTATATATATATATAAAAAAATCAACTAAAGTCAGATTTGTTTGTATTTAGTAGTAGTGTGTTATGCTCAAAATAAGGCTGAAACACTCAATCCAAACTTTTGTTACAGCAAAATGTCACTAGAACCCCCTGCCAAACACTCACGTACCCCCTGTACACCTGGTCGGTGACCCCTGCCCTAGGAACCCCTGCTCTATGACAGACAAAATAAATTCACATGATCATTCTGATATTTTAGTGAATACACTACCAAACTTACATGAATAAGTAATTCTTAATTGATCATAAGATTCATTTTCATTTGTCACGTGGAAAGAGTAAGTAAGAGTAATATTGCTTTAAAATAGTATTACACAAGTTGAAGTAAAAAGTACTGTGTGATAAAACTACTCACGGTCACTTTCTCTTCAGTGTGTCGTCACTGCACCCTGCTGGTGAAACATGTTATCGCAAGTAAAGTTTCTTTATTAGTTTTTGCCCAGTTTTGTTGAAAAACATGTTACTATACCTGAACAATCTAAAACCCGGGGCCTAGAGCAGGTTTGGGCCACGCCTCTCCGTTCCACCCCAACAAAAGTACTTCTCCTTCTCTCTTTTTTTAGTGTTACATGACTTTTTTCCCTTTATTATTCTTCTTTTTTTTTTTTATCAAAGAATGTATTTACTTTACCATGTACAAAACAAGTAGGGCAATAATAATAAGTCTGTTCAGGAGACAATGTTAACAGGCAATAAAAGAACTAAAACACCAGGGGTTTAAGTACAAGGGGCTATACAGTTCTGGGTAGTTTACTCAATAGTTCAAAAATAAGTGTATTATCATTGGTACTTATACATTTTAGGGATTTTAGATAACTGTCATAGTCAATAAGAAACAGTTTGAAGTTGGGGGATGTTTTAAGTATCCTTTGTTCCTTTCCTGTGTTCCTTTCTAACTAAACAAATATAGAGGGTTAGACTAAACTCTATAGTCTCTCCGAAGAAACAACAGCACGGTCAGCTCATCACTTCTATTTATATACCAACAACTGTACTAGCTCACAGCCAAATCAATACATTATTAAGTTTTCATATGACTGAAATCTTAAGCTGTGGAGTACACGGCTTCATAAAAGGGGATATTTCATGGATGGAATATAGGTTGTTATGTTTCGGGTTTGAAATATAAATTATTTTGGCAATACTTTCAATGGTTTGGTAAATTCAGATTTAGGAGGATTGAACTTAAGTTGTATTTGACACAGCCGTCTTCATCATTTAGGGATTCACCATTTGTTTTCATCAAGCTGTTGTTGCAGAAATGACTAACGGAAATCAAAATAGTTGTCTTTTGGTGATTTATTATAAGCAGTAGAAAATGATAATTTGTGAATAGCAAATGAATAAAATAATAAAAAATACAAGTGAGCCTGACAGACAATAATGTGATCACAGCAAAATCCTGAGTCAAGTCTGAGGTTTCTTCTCTTCACCCTCAGTGTACAGGCAAATGAGCAGATAGACACATAGCAAGATTAGCAACATTCCTAAGGAAACAATAAAACACAAGGAGGACAGATTTACGGTTGTGTTCCGTTTCTGAAGAGGTAAACCAGACCGGACAGACACCAGTGTTTATCAAGAGGTTTCAGATAGGAGAAATTGGGAGGTCTAGGTCAACAAAGTTCAGTAGTTTAGTGTGCTTAAGTTCACCAAGATGATTATATTCAAAACACAATGATAATTATTCAATAAGATTATGCAGATGATACATTTTCAACAGACCGTATATTCCTATTCAACCATTCTTCATAAAACAGTGACTTATTTCTATGTAGTATGTACCTGTTATTACATAATAGTCGAATGTGGTGAATAATTGTGCACATACAACAGCTTCCAATAAAGTAATACTGACAATTTAATGGGCAATTTATTAATATTGAAATTGAGACAAGAGTAATAATTTGAGTCTGCCTAGTTTGTTAAAAATAAATTATGGGATACCTATAATACCAAAAACTATTAGAATTGAGCCAGACTTTTAACCAGTTTATTTTCAGTGTACCATTCAGGCATTCAAAATCTATTCGCTTTAGTGTCTTGGCACTGCTCCCTATTGTCTGCTCCCGGTTTAACTGAAAAGTACTGTACCTGTGAACATTTTAACTTGGGGGGTAGACATAATTCAGACCCGGGTTTGTTTCTGGTTTTGCTTGTATTTAGACTACTGCTTCATGAGTCAGTAGTCTAGTTTGACATGGCTCAGTAAATCAAAAGATCCTTTATGGCAGGCAACTCTAACTTGCATGTGACTGAACTGAGCTATTGTTTGACTTGTTGAAATTCGAGAGGCTGAATATGGGAGTGACATTCATAAGAAAGCAGACACATTCATGACGGGATGGAAAGATGTTGTGTGTCCCATAGGTTGTTCTCTGAGTGTTAGTGGGTCTCTAAGGCAGTGGTTCTTCTTAAACCCTTTACACCAAATATCACCTCATAAAATATTTCATAAGGCCTAGACCTGGATCAAGTAAGGACTGAAAATGATCTAATGGGTATGGAGTTCTAATACAATACGGTCTAAATGTTCAGTTCACACACACACAAAAACACAAGACATTTTAAAACGTATAGGCCTAGATCATTAAAGCAACAGTTTTCATTTACAGATAGCCTCATTAAACAAAAAAACAAAAGAAAAAGAAAAAAAAGATGTGTCCATTCATTTGAGGTTCCATTTTAATTCATATTAAATAGGCACAGTTCTAAACAGCTGTTTGCCAACCAAAAGTCACATGTATGGAGTTGGCACAAAAGTTTTGTCTTGAACAAACCGTGAGGGTTTTGTTGCTAAGGGACCAAAAATAACACATTGTAACGAGATAATGTTACAATGCAAACGACAAACATCGGAGAATCATTGGTGTCCCACATCTGGTTACGAGGCAAAGGCTACACCCAAAGTAATAAGAGCTTCTTCCTTCCAGACAGTTCTATGTTCCACACGGTCTTCGTAAAAAAAAAAAAGAAAAAAAAAAATCACTTCCTGTTCATTTGCCCGCGCGCTCGTTGCTTCATCATTCTGCTGTGCATCTATTGAGCCAAGCCTACCAGCGCAGGACTCCTGAAGAAAAGGTTGTATCAAAATATTTGCAATCCACGCGCTTTATTGGAGTTGTACATTACCTGCTTTGGTTTGTTACACAGAGTCACAGACCGGCGTGAAGTTAGACGGATATTCGGATATTCGGACGTTCACCATTAGCCTGAGTGAATCCCTGAGAAAGGCACTTCTTTAGCCTGAGTGAATACTACTTACGCGCCAGACATTTGTCCCAGGGGGTGCTTAGGGGTGCTGAGGTCTTTCTTGGGGTGCTCACAAACATGACATTTTTGGGCCGATTAGACGACTAAATACTATAAACGTGAGCAGAGGCGTAGTTTGCCATAAGGCAAGGCAGGCAGCTGCCTGGGGCCCCAAGCCAGCAGGGGCCCCCAGAGGGCCAACAGATTTGACAGAAATGACCAAGAGAATGAAGTCACTGCACCAGCATTGACAAGGTGCAACGACAGTTGTCCGTCGCATACTCCCTGAAAGAGCCCCATGAGCGCCCCTCCCCCACCTGCTTCTCAGAGGGGAAGGAGAGAGAGAGAGAGACAGCGCAAACCCACGTGTTGGTGTAAACAGAGCAGTTACGCATCTCCTCCAAAATGAAGAGAAGTGATGCCTCTGGCAGCAAGAACGAAAGAAAAGGAGAAAGAAGAAGAAGGAGAGCAAGACAGGAGTGTAATAAGTTACTGTAGTTGTATGTCTCTGAAGTGCCTTCTTTTATTAGCCTTCATTGCTTGGCAAACAAATATCATTGTCCCTCCTCCTCGCCCCATTGCAGAACACAAAACGGCCACCAGAGGGCCCCCTACTGACATTCCTGCTTGGGGCCCCCTCGTACCCTTGCTACGCCACTGAACGTGAGTGCACCCGCAAACCCGTGCATCCGAGCGAACGGAACAACAGCGTTTCATTTACAGCGGATAAATAAGCAGTTTGGTTCATGTTACTGCGTAAAAAGTAGCTTTTGTAAAAGCAGCGCGTTGTTTATGAACAACAAGGAGGAGGAGGAAATTTTGATTATTATGGCTCAGCTTGTAAAAACCCACATTAAAAATCTAGGATATCAATCCTAGATGCAAATGTGAATATCATATGTGTGTGTAGACCGAGCTTAATCCTGCTTGAAAGATTTCGCTCAATATATCGGCAATTGGAAATATGTATCCGGACAATTCTCTGAACTAATGCGTTCCAGAAGGGAAAGTCCCACTTTGTGACAAAAGGAACTAAGAGGTCTTTATTGGCCAATTTAAGTGTCAGTTGATGGAATGAAAAATAATTGTCATAATTTAGCCTAGTATCTACAAATCTACAAGCTTAGTCCATTTGGAAATGAAAAATATTAGACGCTACTGATCGTTTCCAGATGTTGAAGCAGGCCGTGGTACTTTCCGTGGTTTGGGATGCATGCGCATGCAAACTCTCAAACACAATCTCATTCATCCAGGCCTACTGTACATGTTTTTAGTGGTAAGGGAAACCGGAGTGCCCGGAGGAAACCTACGCAGACACGGGGAGAACATGCAAACTCCACACGGAAAGGCCCCATCCAGGTGGGAATCAAACCCGGACCTTCTCGCTGTACTACCGTGCCTCCCCTTGGCTTTAGAGAAGTCCTTGGATATTACAGTCTCTACCCCAACATTTTCGTGTTAGCCTTATGTTGACTCACTAAATTAGCAAGAAACATATCAATTCAGTATATAAGGTTTTTTGTTTGTTTTTTACAGAGTTGTAACTAATGGCTGATGTCTGCTCTGGTCTTACATTTGCGGGAGTACATGGTGATGCTTTCTGTTTTGTAGGTAAGCCAATAAATACATTCTGACTACTAACTCACTTGAATCATGACAGTTTCACACATTTATTTACATGTGTATATATATATTTTTAATGTTTCTTCTATTTTTTGGTGTAGACGATTTTGCTCAAGATGAAGTGGGTAAGCCAAAAGCCAACTGTGAATACAATAGTTATTACATTGAAGTGATGATTAATACAACATTAATACAAAAATATCCTCTGGTTTATCTTTTGACAGATACTGACTCATTTGAATACTCAAAGACGTGGCCGTGTTTATCCGGTGTCCTAACCAGAATTTTTTGATTTTTAATGAGACTGAGGCTAAGTTTGATCTGAAAGAACTCACTGAAGGACATGCATGTTCAGGTAGGCATAATGAAATGCTAAATCATGTAACTTCAAATTTAAGAAATACTTGTGATATATGGATTGTTCTGTATCTGTTTTGTTTTTGTAGGTCATAAACTGCACATTAACATTTATAAAGATTTAAACCCAAATCCACACAGTGGCAGGGCTGTGATTCTGTATGCTTGCCAAGGTGATAAAAAGTATGCAGCAGCCTGCAAAATGACACAGAAGTTTATGCGAAAGAAATAACGGTGAAGCCCTACAAGTCCCCATACTTTACCAGTCTTACATCAATACAAATGTTGACCTGTATCTTATAAAAATTACTTTTCCTTTGTACAGGATGAGCTTGACGGGCGTATAGAAGGCAGTCAACATGAAGCTGTGTTTTACATGGTTCATGAGTCAACAAACAGGTTCAAGTTCAAGTCGTCGCTGAACCAACAAAAAGTGCTGGGGTTTGCTCCATCAGATTCTGAACTGAAGTTGATGTTATGCCCCGATGATGGAGACAGTGAAGAGGAGTTATTTATAGTATCAGATAATATAAGAAATTAACACACTCAAATAAATCTCAATCTATAACGAACTAGCTTCAAACTAAAGAAATGAAAAGCCACATCATTTTTTTAGTTTAGTTTATTAATTTATATCAGGACAATGTGCAGTTGGGTTAGTAGTCGATTCACACCTCTCCTTTAAAGCCCATATTGACAAATTATGCAAAATATTAAATTAAATCTCGCAAATTTCCGCTCAATCCGTAATGTACTGTAATGTCAGCCGAAGCTGCAATAATTTTTCTACATTCCATGATTCTCAGCCACTTTAACTACTGCCTAACAAGTTGGTCTCAGTAACAGGTACTGTGTGCCTTTAGCTATTTTACAGTGTCATTTATATTGTTGTTATTGATTTGTCAAAGACTTGTAAATGTATTGTCATGCTTGTATTTTAATGCCTTTTTACATCTTGGCCAGGGGACTACAGATGTTATATGAAATTGCACTGTCCCCTTTCAAATAAACCAATCTAATCTAATCTAATTAACAAAATGGCTGCACCAGATTTAGTACAATGCTAATTTCCATCTGTAGTCCTACACAATTTACATATTAAGATTATATAACAAAAGACAGTTAATTAATACAATATAAAAAGGCAGTTTACAAATAAGGTGCAATATATAAATACAATTTGTGTGCAATGTCAGCTAGTTGCAATGTTATAAAGTGCAGAAAATATATGGAGTGCAACAGTTTTTTGTTTTTTTTTCAAAGTCCTGTATGCCAGTGTTCCATCGAGTATCAGTGCGCATGTCTTAGTTTTGCATAGTATAAACATTCTGTAACTAAAGAACTTAACAATAGGAAACTACGGAAAGGACTTTATTGGTGTAGTGCCTTTCACAGATGGTCACAAAGTGCTTTATATGGGTTCACATGTTTTTGGCTGCTCCTTTACCTGTTTGTAGTAAATGAACTCTAGAAAGATTAACTCTGCAGGCACTACAGTAGAATTAAATTAGCAACATGCAATGTCAGAGGCTTGGGGAAATCTAAAAATTTCACCAAGTTCTTAGACATCTCGATGTAAATGTGGCCTTCATTCAATTGACTCAATTAAATGTATTAAACATTTAAAAATTGCACAAAACTTGGGTGTCACAGTTATATCATTTCTCATATCATTCCATTCTTATTCATCACTCTGTCTCATTTAAATGTGAAAATGTGGTAATGTTATAATCTCAATATCAATAAGATTGCTCTAACTTTAGCAAATGTCTATGTGCTGAGCATGGATGATGACTCTTAGGTTATTTTTATTTTTCAATATTCCTAATATTGAGTCTCATTATCTCATCATTGGTGGAGAGTGACTTTAATTGTTGTCCATACAGAGCCTGGGAGGCATGAAACTGCTGTGAGTTGGTATGGCTTAATTTCGTAGACTAAAATATTTTGTCATAATTTTAGTCTAAGCATTGGCGTAGCCACGGGTGTGCCAGGGTGTGCCAGTGCCACCCACAGAGCCAGCTGGCACACCCAAAAAAACTGAATGCATTTTTTTTTTGTACATATAACGTAACGGAGGCAAATAAAAGCCGGTCTCTAAAACAGGCCGGGGCTATTGGTAGAATTTCCCATGTTCGGAATTTGTCTCATACTCGTGTAAACGATAACTCACGTGCATGAAGTAAACAAACGGGAACCAGGGCCGAGAGAGGGAACGCTGCTGCGGAGCGGAGCTGATCCAAGCGTAACTTTGAGACAGATTTAGCCACTTTTCAAACCTTCTGTGACTATAAAAATGTTGTGTGACCCTGCAGGGTTTTAATAAAGTCCTCAAAGCTCATCCAGCTTCTCCGTGTGCAGGTAAGTTCCACACCTCAAAGTAACTCCTCCGATCGGCGCGACTCGTCTTCTCTCGGTTCTGTTTTATAATCGATCACAAACACAAACGCTCCGTCTAAACTCGCCTTTACACGAGATAACAACAAATAATCCGGTCCGCGGTAAAAAAGAAAAAGAAAAAAAAGAGAAACCTGCAGTGACATTGATGTCAATGTTCCGCTAACAGCAGCGAAACGCTTCCTGTTGTCCCTACAAAAATAAAAGCGTCAATGTTCCGCTGGGAGACTGTTTGCAATGTTAATTAATAAATGAACCTAATATTTTAGGTTCAATGGACACAAATCTCGTTTTTCTTCATTCTACTGGTCGTCCGTTTTGCTCAGATAAAAATAAAGGCCTGTCTAATTTTGGCCTGGTTCCAATAAAGGCCTGGTCCTCGATGTGCTTGAGTAAATAAAGGCCCCGGTCTATATTAGAGGATTTACGGTATGTAGCTTTTCCTAACGTGTGATAACCAGTCGATCAATTTGTAAAAATTGCCACCAGGCGATGCGTTGCGACACCTGCACTGGGCATATTAACTCGATCAATCAATAAAAAAGTGTTATCAGGCGAAGGGGGTTGTGACACCTGCACCTGGCAACCAACCTAATGACCTGACTGTGACCCTCCCGCACAGCGAGCACTGCAGGAGCGATAAAAGTGTTAGTAGCCTAGCTACTACTTGCAGACAAACTGGACTCTGATGAAATAATTAACCTATTCAAGGCCAAGCCACGCCGCCTTGCCTTGTGAAGCTGCAATAAGAAGGTGGGAAGTTCAGATGCTTAAATAATACATGTGATAGTGTGAGTAAGAAATAAATAGGATAAGATAAACAGGTTTACTTATAAATATGACAGGAAATACATGTGAAAAGTGTTAACAACTCATTTAAATCGCGTTAAAAACATGTGTTTAAAGGTTGAAAAGTTATTATGATGTATTTCAGAAGTTGAGAATGTGTTTGATTATACAAGTTAATGCCAGCCATTGATTTTGAATTATGTAAGTCGGAATTTATTAGTTTTGCCTGCAGGCCTGTAGGGGAGCCCTTGCCACTCTGCTTTAAGCAAATTATGAAACTGGCAACATTTTCCCCCGTCAGAGGGGCATTACATGTACACAGTAAGAAAAAAAAGTTCTATTTGTTGAGAATAAATTTGGCACACCCAGTGTTTGCTGGTGCACACCCAGTGTCTTTTTTCTGGCTACGCCACTGAGTCTAAGTAATATTTTTGCCGACTAAAACTAAATACAACTTTTTTCATGAGACTAAAACTATGACTAAAATGTCCAGATATTTTCTTAGACTAAAATATAACAAAATAAAAATGAAAGAAGAAACTAAAATCATCCAAACTTCCAATGACAGTTTGAAAAAGCCTCAGATCATTTAAATTCTCTGCCAAAGGAACAGGTCTGAGCTTTGCTCATGTGGGAGAAGCTCCTTGAAGCAGAGGACCGCCTTAAATTTAGTCAACTAATGTGGCCATACCGCCTTTGCTCTGTCCGATCGCGTCAGACCTTGGAAGCTAAGCAGGGAAGGGCCTGGAAGGTACTTGGATGGGAGACCATTTGGGAACACCAGGAAGCTTGTTTATTGGTTTGTTTATTGGTTTATTTGGTCGGGACAGTGCAAGTTAATGAACAAGCCACACCGGATTGTAGCCTTGGGCTCATTTCCATCCGTCGTCCCCCATGCGCACTCTCAAACACACTCTCATTCATCCTGGCCTATTGTACATGTTTTTAGTGGTAGGGGAAACCGGAGTACCCGGAGGAAACCTACGCAGACACGGGGAGAACATTAGCCTGGCTAACGCCAGACTAAAATCACAAGTGATATTTAGTCTGGGGACCACCAATTCATTTTCTCGTAGGAGAGGTGTGGTTTACGATTGTCCATAGCCGTTTATTGGGCGCTACGAATGTCTATCATGCGTCTGCACGTAGCCATAGCCAATCGTATCATGGTATCAGATGACGTATGACGTACCTGCTGTAAACCTTTGAGCTAAACTATTTAGAACATGTTCTAAAGCTTGATCGAAAGATGGCATCGCGTCTGCTGCTGTCATGTTGGATCCGTAACTATTTTTTTATTTTTTTTATCCCTAAACAAACTACAAGCTTCCGTATGTCAAATAGCGCGTCATCGTCTTACCGTCCCTCCTCGTTCTGTGATTGGTGCCCAAATCCATGGAAAAATGTCGGCCATGGTCCCCAGGCTGTTGTGAAGTTCGAAAAGTTTCGAGCGCACACAGCAGTCTGGCGTTAGCCAGGCTAGGAGAACATGCAAACTCCACACAGAAAGGCCCCAGCCTTGGTGGGAATCGAACCCGGACCTTCTAGCTGTGAAGCACGAGCGCTAACCGCTGTGGGCGGCACGGTAGTACAGCGAGTGAGTGGTTGGTGGTGGTCTGAGGGCCGATGGCTCAGACTGGTAGCCTCGCTTCCATCGGTCTACCCCAGGGCAGCTGTGGCTACAATAGTAGCTTACCACCACAAAGTATGGAGTGAATGAATAATGCAATGTAAAGCGTCTTTGAGTGTCCAGAAAAGTGCTATATAAAACCAATGCATTATTATTATTATTAAATTTCGATGCAATATTAGTCGACTGAAACTAGACTAAAATTGAAGATAATTTATTGACTAAATCTTTACTAAAATGAAAGGACATTTTCGTCAAAAGACAAAGACTAAAACAAAAATATGTCAAAATGAACACTGCATCCAGCCAATGTTACTTTTATCTATTTAGCTATTTCTTCAGCCTTTACCGGTGAGTCTGCACCACTTGGCACACAGTTTAGGCATGCATTATTTTATTTTATTTATTTGAAGGACAATGTGCAGTTGTATTATAAAGATGGCTGCACCAGATTCAACACAACTGAAGACGTCATGAACCACGTGACTGTCCGGGACTAGGGGTTAGAAAAGCAGAGGCCCATTGACGGCAGTACAAAAAAACTCAATTTTGAGGTTTGGTAGTTTTTATATTTTACACTTTATACAATTAAAAAATAGAAAGGACAAATGTCGTACTACCTCCGAAAACAGTTATCAAGCCGGCTACTCTGGGAAACTTTGAGAATTCAGTATTTTCTTCAATTTATTTTTCCTATGTCCGTTAGCCTCAAACATCGCAATTCCAGATGTGTTAAGCTGTTGTCGACCCATCGTCCTCATTTAGATGATGTCAAAGCCTGGTTAGGAGACATTAATGAAATAATTAATAATAAAAACTAACATATAAAAGTGGCTTCTGACCCTCCCTCCCCCCCTGCTCTCTCTATCCAAGAGGAGAAGTGCGCCGGCAGTTCCTGAAACTGAAACCACTGAAGGCCCCGGGCCGGATGGCGTCTCCCCCTCCACCCTGAGACACAGCGCGGATCATCTACACAGACATCTTCAACACCTCCCTGGAGACATGCCACGTGCCGTCCTGCTTCAAAACATCCACCATCGTTCCTGTCCCCAAAAGAACACGGATCACAGGACTTAATGACTACAGGCCGGTGGCACTGACGTCTGTGGTCATGAAGTCTTTTGAGCACGTGGTCCTGCCACACCTCAAGGACATCACCGCCCCCCTCCTGGACCCGCTGCAGTTTGCCTACAGAGCCAACAGGTCTGTGGACGACGCAGTCAATCTGTCCCTTCACTTCGTCCTGGAGCATCTGGACTCCTCAGGAACCTACGCCAGGATCCTGTTTGTGGACCTCAGCTCTGCCTTCAACACCATCCTCCCTGGACTGCTATGAGACAAGCTCTACCAGCTCAGTGTGCCCGACTCCCTCTGCAGGTGGATCACTGACTTCCTGACGGACCGGAGACAGCACGTGCGGCTGGGGAAGATCGTCTCGGACACTCGGACTACAAACACTGGAACTCCTCAGGGCTGTGTACTTTCCCCCTGGCTCTTCTCCCTGTACACAAACTGCTGCACCTCCAGTCACCAGTCCGTTAAACTGATCAAGTGTGCGGACGACACCACCCTCATCGGGCTCATCTCGGACGGTGATGAGTCCGCCTACAGGAGAGAGGTGGACCGGCTGGCGTCCTGGTGGAGCCACAACAACATGGAGCTCAACGCCCAGAAGACAGTGGAGATGATCGTGAACTTCAGGAAAGACACAGCCCCACCGTCCCCCCTCGCCCTGACAGACTCTCCCACCCCCATCTCCATCGTGGACTCCTTCCGTTTCCTGGGCACCACCATCACCCAGGACCTCAAACCATCAGCTCCCTCATTAAGAAAGCCCAGCAAAGGATGTTCTTCCGGCAGCAGCTGAGGAAACTTAAGCTGCCAACCAAGATGGTGCAATTCTACACGGCCATCATCGAGTCCATCCTCACCTCCTCCATCACCGTGTGGTACCCCGGCGCTACAGAACGGGACAGGCACCGACTGCAGCTCCCATCTCTCCAGGACCTGTTCACCTCCAGGACCCGGAGGCGTGTGGGTCGGATCACAGCTGACCCTTCTCACCCTGGACACGGACTATTCACCCCTCTCCCTTCAGGCAGGAGGCTACAATCTATCCAGACCCATAAATCCTGCCACTTGAACAGTTTTTTCCCCTCCGTCATCAGACTCATGAACAGAAACAAGTCTCTGTAGCTTAGTTACAGCCTCATGGATGTAATCTGCACTTGCACTGTGCGGTGTGTCCACACTTAGACCCGCTGCTATCACTTAATCACTTTACATCACTTAATATCACTTTATACGCCTACACATCTGTAAATACGATCCCGCTGTAGTTCAATGTCAAATTGTGTTGTCTTACCATATGTCACTTTTATTTTATCTTATTTATTTAATATTTTTCATGCATGCCCCTATAGCATGCAAATTAGCAGTTTTGCTATAACACTAAAAACAATGTATCTGGTTTGTCCAATGCAGTTGTTATGTCCATATCAAATAAACTAATAATAATAATAATAGCCTTATAGTTTAAAGTTGTTTAGCTTTTTTGATTGTATAAGGACTACAGATGGAAATTAGCATTGTGCTAAATCTGGGGCAGCCATCTTTTTAATGTACCTGTCCGTTGTCCTTTTAAATAAATAACTAACTAACTAACTTATTTTTTATCTTGACTCTGCGTTATATGTTTTATGTCCCACGTTTGCACCGAGAAAAATTCCTAGTTTGTGAACCTGTTCCTCGCTCCAAGCGTGTGACCAAAGGGGACAGGGCTTTCTCTGTTGCAGCTCCCAAACTGTGGAATGACCTGCCTCTCCACATAAGAGCTGCACAGACACTTGACCATTTTAAATCGTTGCTTAAGACACATTTCTATGCAAAAGCTTTTAACACTGTCTAGCACATATCATGGCCAACATCTGAGCTGTTAGTGCTTTACTGCTTGTATATTGTGTTTTGTTTATTATTTTATTGTTATTATTTTTTGTACTGTAGACCTTTTTGTGAAGCACTTTGGTCAACAACATGTGCTATATGAATGAATTTGATTTGATTTGATTTCTCAAACCATGGCAATAAAACCTATTCTGATTCTGATTCTGATTCTGATTAAGATTCTAAAATAAATACCCGGATTGCCATCTTCGTCAATGCCAATTTCCATCTGTAGGCACATTTAACATACACAACAGAATAGGCCTACATAAAGCTAGGCTCATGATTCACAATTAGGCTATTAGTGAAAATAGGCTAAAAAGAAAGAAAAAGTAAAATAATAGCCTAATAAGTTTCTTTCAAGCTCATTCATTTTTGTGTAAATGATGAGCGAGCAGGCAATGGCTGTTTTACTGCATTAGTTGGTTTGGGAATATTTTACACCACTAGAAATTTTACGTGTTAAATCTCGTTTTGTAATCCAAATTAGTGAATGATCGTTTACTTAATGCGCCGGTCTGTTGTCCTCAGTGGAAAGGACAAACCAGCAGCGCCCGGGGGCAGAGCTGCAGTTATTGTCCTGTAAGAGTCATACACAAGCGCATGGATTTGGGTGTTCCCCTTCCCAGAGGTTTAAGATGTCAGGGGAGCGCTGCAGCGGTGAGGTGGCCCATTGTCCCTTCATGTTCGGGACGGGGTGGAGGCAGGTGGAAGGAGCAGAGAAGAGTCTTGAAAGTCTCAATTGTGTTTGATACGAACGGAGGGAACGGGTGAAATACAACGAGAGGCACTTGTTCGTCCCCATCCAGGCTCCAGAACCTACCCGGACTTTAGGAAAAATGTGGTAAGATCAACTTTCTAATACACGTCAAGGAGCTATAAGAGTGTTCTTATCATTTAATGTGGAACTACTGAAATTAATATGTTAAAAATTCGTATTGTTATGATTTAAAAGATTGGCACTAACTGTTGGGAAATTCACTATGCTTCTGTTGTTGTGTCATTGGGCACTGGGTACTTCGTCCCACTTGCCCCTCGATGTCAGTGACGCTCGTGATTATGTAATAGGTGCGGCATAATTTAAGGATTTATACGCAATTTATCATTTATACTCTTAGCATTAATTTGTCTTTCAAAGTCAGAAACAATTTACTGTAAATTTTACCACATGCGAAGAAAGATTTGAAATCCCATTACTCTTCAAGGTTCTGATCTTTACAATGTCATCAAACTCCATTCGTCATTACCGCATTTTGGGCGTGCACTATACGGGAAACGCTAAATAAAAATGTCATATTTTATCACAGATACAATCTGACACCGTCGGAACTCGGGACAGGCCCGTATTTCTTACACGATAAAAGCGGCGGAAAGCGTAATTTGACACTGAATTATTCTCCGAATTACTGTTATCCTCATATGACCTCACCTTGTTGATTTACGGTATGTAAGGGAGACCGGGTATGGTTGTAACACTTTTTGCTTCAGCACCTGTAACTCTAACTCTAACTTTTATACAAAGTACACACATGTGTTAACTACAAATTGCACCAATTCAAACCTGTGCAAGAATATCACAGACCTCGTGAGGTGATGTCAAATACATGGTGGTCCTTTGTTACAACCTACCCCACTACCGGGTAGGTTGTAACACATGCTGGGGTAAGTTGTAACATTTAAACAAAAGAAGCAAAAATGGAGGCCAGGTCATGTGATATGCTTCAAATAGAGGTTTATTTAAATAAAAGAACAATCCAGAACAATGTCCCTCTCTCTCTAACCACATGCTTAACCTCAGGTTGAGTCAGTCCATGATACAGGTCTGCTGTCTGAGTCAAATAATCAGCCAACACTTCCTCCTGCATCTCAGAGAAAACTCTGTTGATGCTTCAGTAACCTACACTGGGATGATCACTGGACCCCGGTCTCTCAGCTTCTGCTGTGTTTTGCAGTACCTGCTCAGTGTTAATGGCATCCCATGTGCCTTTGCAACTGATGTGACCTGCCCTTCTTTCTGACTACATCAGATGCTTTTTTTAAACATTAGCTGGCACAAATCTGTCAGTCTTTCTTTTCCACTGTTTAGGCATTCTGAAAAAGTATTAAAATCAAGTAAGTGTTATTAGTTGTAAATAGGGGATGAATGTGTTTACAACCCACCCCACCCCTGTCAGCATCACATTTTGCCTGCACTACAATTTAATCTAAGTCATATGGTTTTATGTGCAATAGTATAAGCACTAAACAAAATATAGTCTTGGTCAAAAAATTTACTTTCTTACCTCAAAATCAATTTTTTTTCTCTATAGAATCTGCATGAACCTGTTTACAACCTTGACAATCACCATGTGGGATCAGGGAGGAAGTGGGTAAACACGGTGAGGCTGCGTTTCAGTTTCATGCAGCTAAAATCTGGAACAGTCTTCATGAGGATCTGAGACAGGCCTCAACTCTGACAATGTTCAAATCCAGGCTGAAAACAGCTCTTTTACCCGTGCATATGAAAACTGAAAGTATTTTATCTGCACTCTTGCCTTTTACTGTCATTGATTAACTTTATGTTGATGTTTTATTGATTGATTTTATCTGTTTTCTTGTAATTTCTCTTTCTGCAACTGTGAAGCACTTTGAATTGCCTTGTGTATGAATTGTGCTCTACAAATAAACTTGCCTTAAACACTGATATAGTCATTTGACTCTTATCCTACCCCTGCATGGTGGAATTGGTGGTGTTACAACTCTCCCCATGTTACAACCATACCCGGTCTGCCCTATTATATTTAGTAAAAGATAAATTAAAGAACAGTCATGAAAGATGGGTCAAATAGAGACGCATATTTCTACGGTAACATCCAACCTATGGACCTATTATGAAACCCATTCCACACTTTCAAAGCCACTAACAACAGTTCAAAAGACAGACATTAAAAAGAATATAAATAACTTTACACTTAAGATGTTTATCTCCATTGAGTTTTCTCTTGAGGTTTTCCGGTTTGATTTACAGTAGCTGGTGTTGCGTTCGCTGACTGTAATGGGACTCGGATTCCCCGGCCTCACGTCAGACCCGGTCCTCTCCCGAGACTAAGACAAAGGCACTGCTGCCCGGAGCTGCTATTAACATTTAACTATGGAAACACAGTAACAACAAACAAGGCATTATTTGTTCTGAAGTCTTAAAAATCTGGTACAAACTTACACAGCATTGAATTTCTACTGTTTGAAGGGAATACAGCAGTCCACAACATTTAGAACACACAGCAAGAACAGGAAACAAACAATATTCCAGGTGCAATCAATAAACTAGACACAATTCAAGTTTTACATTCACAATACAAATGACCATATAAAGAATAGCAGCGTGCACAAGTAGCCTATTGTCCTCTTGGTTCTTCCGCAAGTCTAGGCCTAATTGTTAATTTATTGATATGTGTGTGTGTGTGTGTGCGTGTTTCTGTTCTCTTTTTTGGTTAAGCCATTGTTTAGCACTGACTTAGATTGTAAGACCTGGTTTAGCCCTTATTTAGACCTGTTTTACCCCTTTTCCAGTGTCACAGCCCGCATGATGGCACTGTGACTGTACCCATCTGCCCTAGTTTAGTTGCATTTTTCAACTTTGTAGACCAGGGCCAGCTTCCCCCTGGTCTAAAGTGAGCCGTGTTGTGACACATGACGCCAATAGACAGCTGGCAGCTGATTTGCAAAGGAGCAATGTTGTAAGAGGTGATTTTTCACAGACTACTGACTATTAGCTTATCTTCACTGTTTATTTTCGCAGTCTACATTGTGTGTTGTGGTATGTGTTCCTCCCGTGAGACCATCTGTGCTACTTCAGACTACTATTGTAATATAATGGCAACACTGAGTAGAGTGTAAAGGGAAGCCTCATACATCTTGCTGAACTGTGTGGTTGAGGAGCTCTGCTATGGAGGCTTTGTCCTTCTTTAGATCTGGTGGTACTCAGACATCTAGTCTAAGTTGTTTTTTGTTTTGCTTTTGAAACCATTATGCACTACTAGTCCCACAGAAACCAAATGCGTCTCAATGATATGTCCATTAATGTGACAATCAAGAGTCAAGTTTGCCTGTTTTGTCCTATAGCACCACCTTCCAGACTACTAAATTGAGCCATTTTAACCTTGATACTTGAGAAAATCATGCAACTGGGTCATTTTGGCAAAAAATGATTAAGATATCCATTCTAACAAGGTTACGGGAACAGGGTAAGGCTGATTTAGAGTCACCAGCTCATGTTAGTGCCTAGCCTACGAAACTAAATCCGTGAAACTATTGTTACGATGGACATATAAACACAATGAAAAGTCAAAATGGTAATATACACTCTGCAAATAGGGCAAAAACACTAAAGAAGGTTTCAAGTGAGCCGCAGCTACCTGATCCCCTGAACAAAGACTATGCTTTTAAAACATGCCAACAGACTCTTAAATGTGGTGCGCAGATATTCATCCTTGTTTTCTTGTTCCTAGGTTTCTACTCCTCTTCCTCTCATGTCTAAGGCTGAGTGAAGCAGGTGAGTCTGTACTGTCGTTGTGTCCTTTGGCAAGACACTTCACCCACCTTGCCTCCAGTGTCTGCGTACATTTGTGTATGAATGAGAGTGTGAATGGGTGGGTTTCTTGCTGTAAAGCACTTTGGGCCTAATAAAGGTAGAAAAGCGCTATATAAGTTGCGGCCATTTACCATTTAAAACAGGGGTGGCAAACTCGTTTTGGCTTGTGGGCCGAAATTCAGCTCCTACGGCGGATGTCGAGCCGCATATAATGTAAACAGGAAAATATGACCGAGAACATTTTTTCAATAAATAATAATAATAATGAGCTGTAATTTTAAAGTAGTGCTGATTTGGTCAAAAGCCCGACAGGACTGTAGTTTCCTGAAGTGGAAAGTGTTTGTATTGTTATTCTGTATACATTTTATGAACTTTTGTAAGACTGCGAGTGGAAATTAGCATTATTTGCTATACCCTGGCACATGACATCTCTTCTTTTTTCACCTGTCTTTTGAGCATTGTTTGTCCCTGATCAGATAAAATAAATTCAAATAAAAATGAATTTAAATTCAGGACTGTAGCCTAATGAATAATAATAACGGCTTACACTTATATTGCACTTCACAAGCCTGTGTCACAAGTCTCAAAGTGACGATTTACCACGTGGCTCTAATGTGTAGTTTATTTCCTGATCTCTTATTATGTCAGTGCCCTCTCCTGGACACATGTGGAATTCTTTCCTTTTTTAAATATTTTGGCTGCCCCCTAGTGGCTGGAATGAGTATTCTGGGTATTTCATAACCAGGACTAAACCAGGACTAAACTAGGACTAAATTAACTTAAATCAACGACCAATTACCAGAAATCAAGAAAAGGCTCTAAACTGCCGATGATTTTACCTTTATTTAACCTGTAATGTCCCACTGAGATTATGAATCTCTTTTTCAAGGGGGTCCTGGCCCCAGAGGGCACCTATTGCACATGTTTTAGTGGCAGGGGAAACCTATACTGACATGGGGAAAACATGAAAACTCCACACAGAAAGGCCCGTCCCTGGTGGGAATCGAACCCGGGACCTTCTTGCTGTGAAGCACGAGCACTAACCGCTGTACCACCGTGCTGCCCGTTTAGAATTATTTAATCAAATCGGAAAGACAAAGTGCCCTTTCCATGAGTTGAATATTTTAGTTTTAGAATCTTTGACCTTACCTTGTAATGAAAATCGGATGGGATGTTTAATGTAAATTAGATCCAGGACTTCCATGACAAAATAGTCTGAATCTCAGACTTTCCAGGTTAATTAAAGGTCATATAAAGAAAAATACCCCAGGCCCTAAAGGCCTTCACTGTACTCTCCAGTTTTGAAAACAAAGCGTACATACAACTAAATAAACTTTATCATTTGCCACACTAACCTTATGTTTCTCCTTTTGTTTCCCTCTAGTATTGGACCCTAAAATATGTACAGACGCGGGTGTTAAGTGTCACCCTCTGGCCGAATGTATGAAAGGGAATGACGGATACTTGTGCTCGTGTGCCATGGGCTACCAGGGCGACGGGTTAGAGTGCAAGGACATGGACGAATGCGGCAGCGGCCTGCACAGATGCCACTCAAGAGCCCGCTGCAACAATACTCTGGGCAGCTATGTGTGTGAATGTCTGGACGGGTATATAGGAGATGGGTTTAACTGCCAAGACATTGACGAATGCACAGAGAATAATGGAGGTTGCCACGAGACTGCAGTTTGTACCAATACAGAGGGAGGGAGAACTTGCAAATGTAAAATAGGGTTCAGTGGAAATGGCTTTTTATGCACTGATATCGACGAGTGCAAAACAACAAACAAATGTCACTGGAACGCAACATGCAGAAATAACCCCGGATCTTTCGTCTGCACGTGCAACGAGGGCTATAAAGGCAATGGGAATTATCTGTGTCTGGATGTTGATGAATGTTCGGAGACGCCCCGAGTTTGTTCATCTTCGCTTGGTTACAAAGGATGCAAAAATCTACCGGGAACCTATCAGTGCACCTGCAACACCGGCTTTGAAAGTAATGGACAGAGGTGTCAGGACGTCGATGAGTGCGCTCGACAAGAGTGTAGTTTATATGCAGATTGTGTGAATAATATAGGATCATTCAGGTGCACGTGTAAGATCGGCTTCACTGGGAACGGACTGACATGTGTGGACATTAACGAATGCAGCGACGGTTCGAACACGTGTCATCGCGATGCGGCTTGTATCAACCGACTCGGGAAGTACGAATGCTCCTGCCGGGTCGGGTTTTTAGGTGATGGCCGCAGCTGTGACGACATAAATGAATGCAGTGACATAGATCGTTGCCCCTCTTTCACAAAGTGCGTCAATGAACCTGGATCTTACTATTGTGATTGCGGCGTAGGTTATGCCTTCAATATAAGTAACCGCAAATGCTTGGATCTTGATGAATGTGAAGCAGGACATTGTAGCCCCCATGCTAATTGTGAGAACACAGCCGGTTCGTTTAGTTGCCAGTGCAAACAAGGTTTCAGTGGAGATGGTAAGACATGTGTTGACATAAATGAGTGCTCTCGAGCTAGCCAGTGCCACACTTATGCAGTTTGTGTCAACCTCCCTGGCACTTACAGCTGCTCATGTGAAACTGGGTATAGAGGTGATGGGAAAACTGAATGTGCGGACATAGATGAATGCTCAATTGACAATGGCGGTTGTAAAGACAATGCTGCCTGTGTCAATAACGCCGGATCCTTTGAGTGTACTTGCCCTGCTGGATTTTTACTGATCAACAAAACGAGCTGTGAAGATATAAATGAATGTGAAACACTGGAAAACGCATGCGGGCGGAACGAGGAATGCGTAAACATTGATGGGACGTTCAAATGCCCCTGTAATGTCGGATACTACCGCCCGGTCAGTGGTATGAACTGTGTCGACCTGGATGAGTGTGAAAATAACCCATGCCATGTGAACGCAACATGTCTCAACACCATAGGCTCCCATACTTGTACTTGTAAACGAGGATTTAAAGGCAATGGCACCACATGTACCGACATAGATGAGTGTTCAGAAGATTCAGAAAATGCACGGTCCTGCCATCGTCTTGCAAAGTGCACTAACTTTATTGGTAGCTTCACTTGCTCCTGCCTCCCAGGATTCACCGGTGACGGCAGTATGTGTGAGGACGTGGATGAGTGTTTATTTGATAGTAATCCATGTCCAAGCTTTTCAGTCTGCGTCAATTCGCCTGGCGCTTATGTCTGCTCGTGCTTCAATGGGACAATTGTATTAAATAACACATGCGCCACCCCGAGGCGACAGTGTCACCCGTCCTGCCACTTCCGGGGCCTGTGCCACCTGTCGCCCTCCGGATACCAGTGCGTGTGCGACCAGGGCTTTGTGGGCAATGGGGTGAGCTGTTCCGACATAGACGAGTGCCAACGGGACAATGTGTGTCCCAGAATGAGACCAAGTGTGTCAATGTGCCTGGATCATATTCCTGCGTGTGCAAACAAGGGTTCTCTCAAAATGGCACAGAGTGTTTTGGTAAGTCTTAAATTTGTAATTGTTGAAATCAAAATGTCTGCGCAAGTAACACAATGTAAAACACTGAACATGGAAACAAAAGCTTATGTGCATCAACAAAGATTCATATGTAGACAGCTGAAATTACATAAAAAAACAAAAAAAAGCACACACACTCACATAAAATGAAATGCTTATGTGGCCGGTTGTGTGAATTACAAAGATGTTTTGGATTTGAAAATGTTTCTTTCTTTTAAAGTTAACACACACTTCTCTAATAACGGACAAAATTACATTAAACTCCTTGACTTAAGTCATACATGTTAGGATGTTAGGCAACCATCCACAAGCTCATGAGCTCTTGGCCATTTTCTGTGGAGGACCGTGGCTGCCAACACTATATACTATGTGTGTGTGTGTGTGTGTGTGTGTGTGTGTGTGTGTGTGTGTGTGTGTGTGTGTGTGTGTGTGTGTGTGTGTGTGTGTGTGTGTGTGTATATATATATTGTTTTGGCAGCCACAGTCCTCCAAATTGTGTGGAACACCAATTGTCTGGCTCATCTTGAGAAGACAGCTTTTATACTGTATATATTTTTCCACAATGCTCTCTCTTCATGACGCCGTCTTTAGATTGATCACCAGCATACTTGAAATGCTATAATTTTTTAATATCTGACCACTTTTAGTAGTCTAAATAATATCTAATATCATTTAGAATTACAAGAAAATCCTGCATTATGTTGTATCTGTCAAATGCAATGGTAGGTCCTTTGGTAACACAATCCTTTGCCGCGACTAAACAATTGTTATTGCAATAAAAGCTGAGGCAATATCCATATTGTAGGAATGTCGCAAAATAACAGGCCTTCTGTCTACTTTTACCTTTACACATTTTGAGCCACCACAGCCTAAAATAGAATGAATCAATATGCAATGAAAACGTAAAAGTTTTTTTAGTCATAAAATCAAAATAACCAAAATATTGGTTATTTAGGCTCATTTTGGTCCTTATTTATTATCTATTTTCACTTTTTTCTTGTTTTGACACAATATAGTGGAGAACAAAATGCAATATCATTATTGGATTATTCAAGACAGGTCTTTGATATTACCATTTTTTTCTCATTTTGTGCATCCCTTTTAACCTTATTTCATGCAGTAACAGATATATTCTGAACTAGTCTCTGTTTTTTTTTCCAGATATAAATGAGTGTGAAACTGGACAAAACGACTGCAGTAAATTCGCTGAATGTGTCAACACCTTCGGCAGCCATCGTTGCTTGTGCCTCAGCGGTTTCACTGGAGACGGCAAAAACTGCACAGGTGAGTGTTGCCCACCATTACAAACATCCACTGCCTGTCTTCTGTAGGTCATTTAAGTGGACTCTGTTTAAGCTTTCCCTTTAGCACACTTTGGGGCTGTTTCCCTGACAATGTCCCATTTTGGATGAATTATAGACGTTGATGAGTGCCAAGTCCAAAACGGAGGCTGCCACCCGACCGCCCGCTGCACTAACACCCCCGGGAACTTCACCTGCACCTGTCCCGTTGGCACAGAGGGCGACGGTTTTGACTGCCGCGACGTGAACGAATGCGACCCAGCCTCGTCTCTTACGCACAACTGCAGCGACCAGGCCTCTTGCTCGAACCAAAATGGATCTTATGACTGCAAGTGCCACGATGGGTACCTGGGAGACGGATTTATTTGCGAAGATATCAATGAGTGTGAACTGCACACAGCTTGTAGCGCAAACATGAGCTGCCTCAACTTTCCGGGCTTCTTCACTTGCTCGTGCACTCTGGATCAAGTTTACGACGTAGGGACTTGCGTGACAAACGACACTTGCCACAACGCCACTTCCCTGTGCCATCCGCGGGCAGAGTGCTACCCATATCAAGGCTCGTTTTACTGCAAATGCACGGCGGGATATGACGGCAGTGGCACCGTTTGCGAAGATATCGACGAATGTTCCCAGTTAGAAGACGCTTGCCCTCCGAATTCCAATTGCGTCAACTCCGGAGGCTCATACGATTGCGTTTGTTTGGACGGTTTCTCAAGTAACGGGACGGTGTGTAAGGATATTGACGAGTGTGTGGTTGGGAATTTTACTTGTCCCGCCAACAGCACATGCAACAATACTGAAGGGGGCTACACGTGCATTTGCGAACCAGGATTTTCCGGAAATTCGACTTTTTGCTCAGATATTGACGAATGCTCTTTAGGATTAGTCAAGTGCCCGAACTTTTCAAGCTGCCAGAACACGGAAGGGTCAGCTTTTTGCCAATGCAATGAGGGCTACCAAGGGAACGGCACCTCTTGTGAAGATATCGATGAATGCTTAGACAATAGAACCTGCTCTGATCATAGCACATGTATCAACTTGAATGGTAGCTACAACTGTCTTTGCCACGATGGATTCCTTAGCCTAAATAACTCCTGTTTAGATATTGATGAATGCGGTGCACCCAAATTAGAGCTTTGCATCAATGGCACTTGTGTGAATTCCATAGGGTCATACTACTGCGACTGCGACAACGGCTTTTCGAGCAACGGGACCGAATGTCTCGACGTCGATGAATGCCACGAAGCTAAAAACTCTTCTTCCATTTGCCGAACACACTCAAGTTGCGTCAACGTTATAGGCTCGTATCTCTGCCCATGTAATGAAGGTTTTACGCTGACGGATCAGGTTTGTCAGGACGTCGATGAATGCGGCGATTCTGGAGACAGCCCATGCCCAGAGCACTCGTATTGTAACAACACCGTAGGATCGTTTACCTGCTGGTGTTCGCCTGGATATCAAAACAACAGCATTGCTTGTATAGACGTGAACGAATGCGACGTGGACACCACTTGCCGCCCCGACCAAGTTTGCACCAATTCACCCGGCTACTTTCAGTGCTCCTGTCCGCGAGGCCACACGGAACAAGGTGGCGCGTGTGTTGACATTGACGAATGCGCCGACTTACCCTGTGACCCCATTGCGAGATGCTGGAACACTCCTGGGTCCTTTTTGTGCCGGTGTCCCGTGGGTTTTGTGGGAAATGGCTCTTTCTGCAAAGACGTGGATGAATGCGACAAGCTAAAGCCATGCCACTTCACTGCCGCTTGCCTGAACTCCCCGGGGTCGTACACGTGCGCTTGTAAACCTGGATTCGTAGTCCTCAGCTCATTTTGCGCGGACATAGACGAGTGCCAACAGGACAACGGACAGTGCCACTTTGCAGCCCGATGCGTAAACAGTATAGGCGGCTATAAATGCAGATGTAACAAGGGGTGGATTGAGGCGAAAGACAATGGACATGGAAAGGCGGGCTGTGTGGATGTGGATGAGTGTTTGACCGAGAGCACAGTTTGTCCCATTGGAAGGTCCTGCATCAATGAACCGGGGTCTTACAGATGCTCGAAGCCACACGTGCAAACTCTGCCCACTCCTACAAAGGCTCCAAATGGTGGGCTATGGTTATTCTAAGTAACACTCATATTTCTTTGTTACAGGCTAATGGGTTTTCTTTCTGAGAGACGATAGAAAAATAATTTGCATATAGATGTTAGTTACGAACCCTGTAATGCATCTAATACCGAGCGATTAGCACTTTAAAGGAACAGGCCATACTGAGATATGTTTTTACTTGAGCTTAGACGAGTTGATACGTACCTTGTCTGGTCTTTGTTCGTGCCCGTGGAAGAGCTTGGTCGCGTCTAACTTTACCTCGTTTGGGGCCATTGGAATATGCTTGGAGAGGCTAAATGCTAACACAACATCTAATCATCGTCTAAGCTCAGGTAAGAACATATCTCAGTATGGAAAACAGTGGCCTGTTCCTTTAACAACCCAATCTCTGGGCTGGTGAGGACTTTCTTTGTGGAGTTTTTATGTTCTCTTCGTGTTTGCTCTGGTTTTCCCAAACTTTAAAAACATGCACAGTCGGTCCCATTTGGATCAGGACTCCTCCGAAAAGAGATTCTGAAATCTTATTGGGACTGTCCTAATTAAATTAAAGGGTTGAATAAATCTGTCTGAACAATCTTAAATGTCAACGTCGTATTATAATATGTAAAGCTAGAAGCTTAGATAGTTGCTGCAATTCTAGATGCTTATAGTTAAAAAAAATAATAATAATTGCAATGCCCCTGAAACAGTTAAATTCTTTCCCTATTGCTGGGTTGCAGGTCATATCACAGCATTCTAAAGGCCTATAGTATTATATAGAGGTTCTTTGAGGAAATTTTTGGTCTTGTACAGACAGATCATGGACCCAGTGACTGATATTAATGATAATTTTTGTAATTCATAAATGTTCTTTTTAGCTACGACTTGTGAAAGTGTAATGCTGTTAATAGGAAAAACTGGCTCCTGCCCCCCACTGGGTCCTGTGCCATCATCACATTCTAGAACCTGCAACCCAGCAATTAATTTAGCGCTTTTACCTATTCCAATGCACTCACCACTCAAATGCAAACTTTTTTTCTGTTCTGTGTTTAAAACAGAAAGCGTCTTGTTTCCTTTTGGAGAAGAAGTGGGAGATGAAGCTTTGATAATCAATAGTGGAGATGGAAACTCCCAATACATCACTCCTCCGGTCGAGTTTCCTTTTCTCGGGAAATCATACAAAAGACTTTATGTGAGTAATGTGTATCATTTTTAATTGTAGTTTGTTGATAATTACTAAGTTCTTTGGCTAGATTTGAAAATGAGAAAATTACTTCTGTGTAAACCTTGGGGTTCGGTCCTGGATTTGCAAAATCTAGACTAAACCATATCAAAACCTTTAGTTCTCAAAACATTTTCTTAGGTGGGGCTTGCATTATCATTAAACTTTTTATTGCAGACATGAGGTTCAATTCAAAAAACAACAACAAACAACACACATATACAATGTAATTCAGCATAAGTAATGTATTGCATACACTGTATATGATGAATAGCTCAGTTTTTTTTTTTTTTTTTACAGTTTTTCTCCATTGCTTTGGCTCATTTCTTGAAACAGAAATTCTCAAAACTCTTAAGATCATTTGGCAAAACAGTCTTAAGTTCAGCACAACACTATAGCTCACTCAGCAAAAGATCATACCTCTCCCAAAACAGTTCACTCATGTGTCAAAACTAAATTTCCTTCTCATTTAAATAGTCAATGCCCCCAAAATGGCAACGATCCTTCTCAATTGCTTTGCCTTTGCCTTGGACGTTCTCAATACTCTTGGTTCTTTTGCCAAAATAACATGGATGGTTTGGCACAACACCATGGTTCACCTGCAAAAGTTCATATCTCTCCCAAAACAGTTCACTCATGTGTCAAAACAAAATTTCCTTCTCATTTAAACAGTCAGTGCCCCCAAAATGCTTTGTCCCTTTGGCACTGTGTAAGCACTGCAAGTCTAAATGTTTAGATGTTTTGTCACTATGGCAGAGGACCATTGAAATGTCCCTCGTGTCCACCTTTCAGTCTTAGCCCAATCCTTCATTGACAATGGTTACTGTAACTTTTTTTGTCTAGCTAACAGAATACAATTGTGTATAAAACTAAAAAAACAACAACAACAAAGAAACAGGATTTGAGGGTAAGAGTCGCCTCCAAGGTTTGACATCACACATTGCACTCATACTGCCAAGGAAATTGCAACCATTAACATTCACACAAATAAAGTAACTTCCATACATCAGAGTAAAAGGAAAATGTATTCAGCATAACATACTGTAACATAACACGCAAACAAAAACAATGACAATTATATGCAGCCTACAGTGCTTCATTACAAGTTCAAGTTTCACCTGACTGTTAAAGCTGTTTTTTCCTGTTCAAACAGTGACATTTTTTGTTTTAACCCAAACTTGTTTCTAGCTTGCACAGTCCCTGTGTATTCACATTGTTCAAAGACTATAATTACATGCACATTTCACACCCATATACAGCATTGAGTGGTGACAAAGTGAAGCACGGTCGGCCACCCCTAAGATAAATTACACTAATTTAGATTAGACTTCTATCATTCATTGCTCAATAAAACTTTAGGTGAAGACAATACAACAAGGTCCGTGTTTTGCTGTGTTTGCAACATACTCTGAGGAGGCAAAAATACATGTATTCTACAACACCAAAAAAAATCAGGTACCAAGCTTTAATTGCTGTAATAAATTTATCAAATGTTCCAAGAGATTCATATATAGTATTCATGGTATTGTGTTCTTGACTAATTTTGACAATTGAACAGACTATTGTGCATGTGATGACTTATACATGTACAATGAAATGACGCTGACATGTTTTGGAGCGAACAACCATTGGACTGAGAATCAACAATCAGTTTAGATCAACAAGATGTAATTGCAAGAATGTAATTTCTGTTTCAAGAAATGAGCCAAACCAATGGAGAAAAACTGTAACATAGATCTAATAATCTATCGTCTCTCTCGTCGTCAGTTTTCAGACAACGGACTGATTCAGCTCCAGACTCCGAAAGAGAACGAGCAGTACCTCCTCCCTGCTCCAATCGAAAGCGGATTCCCCAAACACATGGACCTGTCCCTGTTAGCAGCGTTTTGGGACGATGCGGACCTCACCCTCGGGAAAGGACGAGTGTTTTATCAGGTCTGCAATGATCAGGGGAAAAAGTTTTGCCCATGTTAAATATGTGCTGCAGCAGAATATAATTGGAACTCTATTAACTTAAATTTCTTTGTACTAGTTTTTAGCATTTTTTCCCTTCTGAACAAACCTATAATCCTACACCAGGATTCGCTTAAATAGAACCACAATCCACAAGCAAGGCTGTTACTTCACCCCTTTCCTTCAACAGTCTAATCCGAGAGTCGACACAAACATATTATGTGGTCTATTCCAAAGGTTACTGAGGTATATGCAACCCGGCGTATACCTACCTCTAATTGTATGTGTCTTTTTGAATCAGGAATACGATGAGCTGGACACGTCGGACATTTACTCCCAGATCGTGTTTGACCGCACTGCTGCAGAAGTGACCAAGTTTCAACAGAGATCGAACAAGCCTCCGTTCAAACCGGCTTACATCCTCAAGATCACCTGGGACCAAGTCATGGCCCCCGTCTACCAGAAAATCGACTTATCAGAGGTACGAGACAAAGGACAACACTATATGCATTATAAGAGAACAAAGAGCTTTGATGGATGTGAGTATGAAAGAGTAGAATTGTGAGTATGAAGATCTTTGCATGAAAATAGAGGCTCAAAATCTGTTCGGTGTTTGGAGGAGAACACAGGTGCAAGCCAGTGCATCTCAAGGGCGTTTGTGTTTTTGCTAGCTGCCATTATTATCAGTAACGTAAGTAAACTCTATCCTGTAAAGAGCATTTGTTGTGCTGCTTTTCATGTCGAGGGAGCTCTCTTACTCCCTCTGGTGGCCATATTTCTTCATGACGCTGCTCTCAGTGATAAAAATGATAAATCACGCTACTGGCACTGTTATCATTATCATTCAAGTTGAAGTAATAAATTAATATTGGCTTAATAAAAGTATGTTTTTAAGCAGAACAAAAGCAAGAGAAGATACACATTGATCAACAAAGTGCAGCAAGAGTTTTTGTTCATTAATTAAATAAGCAAAAACATCAAATCAACTGTATCATGCATAACACCACTGGTGTTATGCATGATACAGTTGATTTGATGTGGTGGAAGAAGTACTCAATATTCTTAAGTAAAAGTACAGATACAGGACCAAAAATGTACTTAAGTAAAAGTATCTAATACAATTTTTACTAAAGTGAAAGTATAAAAGTATGCTTTGTAAAATGTACTTTATACGTAAAAAGTAAAAGTATTTAAGAGTTTAATGTGCAGGATTTTTGTAATTGAAATCAGACCAAGTCTAAATGAGTAAACCACTAACTCAAAAACAGGAACTAAACTAGGGCCCCATCCGAAACCACTAAATTGTAGCCTCTAAGTACAAACACTAGCAACTAATCCTTAACCTTTCATGGGGTCAACTGTTAGATCTCTATGCAGTTAGTGAACTTCTGCTTCAGCAGCATTTGCCCAATTCGACCGTCCTTACCCAGGGGAAGGGGAAGTGACATCACCAACAGCTATGTTTGTTCTTCATTAAAGTTCAGTGCAGGCCAAACAAAAGCGCATACCTCCACCTACTGTATATTGTCCAACAACAACATAGTGTCCAAATAAAGACATTTAAGACGGGAAAAAAAGAAACATCCAAATGATCCTTCACATTTCCCTTTATTTTATCTCAACAGCAGTTTCATAAAGCTACAGTATGCAAATTAGCCATGTGGCTTAAGTTTCTACTAAATGAAAGCAAAAGCACAAACTGCTTCATTTAGGCCGTTTACTGAGGAGGCTCTTTAAAACCATGTGACTGTGCTGTGGTGACGACAACATGTATTTTGTCACTTTTATAAAGTTTGGCTTGTGCAGAATCTTTTTTATTTAAATTATTAAATGTGCACCTGTCAATCAACAGTGGTTGCGCATGAATCACTCGAGGGGGTGGGGAGATTGGCGCAGTGGCTTATGGGATGGCACATAGCTCCTAATCGCCAGTAAGTTAGCATCAGAGGTCCCTATGCTAAAGTGGCTATGATAGTTAGCATACAGGCCACGTTCCCTAACTCCTTCCTAACTGAAAGCCCAATTCGGACGCATCTTATCATGGCGGACGCTGACGCACATCCGGTTTGGCGTAAGACCTCTTACCAATTTACTGGTTTCGGATGGAGCACAGGTCTAAACCAGATCTAAACAAGGTCTAAAGGAGTAAACCACTCAACCAAGTCTAAACTGGGACTAAACCAGTTCATCGTAGAGCGATCACCTTGAAAATAAACTACTTTTACTTTTAACCCAATTTAAAAATGTAGTGGAGTAGAAAGTACAGATACAGGCTCTAAAATGTAGTCAAGTAAAAGTAAAAAGTATTCACCATAAAATTGACTTAAGTAAAGTAAAAGTACCTATAATTTGTACTTTTTACTTGTACTTTTCATTTAATTAGGATATTGTTTCTCAAACTGTGGTATGCGAGCTTCTTCAGGTGGTACACAAGCAATGAAGATTATTTTCTGTGTTTTATGTTTTGGTCCTCTTTTGGATTGTGTCTTGCTTAGTGGTTTAGTCCAATTGTAGAACTGATCTAGCCCAAGGTTTGACTTGGTTTAGTCCTGTTATAGACCTATATAAGATCTGGTGGTAGAGCTATTTTCTCTGAGTATTATTGCAGTAGGAGCCAGTAATAAAACAATTTCTTGAACTTCCTTTCAGACCAACACATACCAGCTCATCCTGACCACTGACGGTAGCCTCTCCTTCGCCCTGCTGAGGTACGGGGACATGCTTTGGGGCCCGGGACAGAGGCAGCACCACAACGCTTTGGTCGGCTACACCGACGGCACCCACACCCACATCGAACCCACCGTCCCGGATGACAACTTATTCGGGGAGGGGGGCAGATACAGACCCAACCGATGGCGAGGGACACTGGGGAAGCCGGGAGAGCTGATTTACGATCTTTCCAAACCCTCGGGGGCAAGCGACAACCCGAATATGAAGTGCCAAGGATGGGCGTTGAAGGAGCCCGACGCCAACGAGTGGTCGAGTGGATTGCCCACTTGCCCGTGCACCAGGACGCAAGCACTTGGGGACATGTCGTTCGTACAGGAGGTGCTGGGCCAAGCGGACAGAGCTGCCGCGTTGAGGGCCCAGAGATACGGAGGTACGGACGTCCACGTTTATAAGTCTGTCCTGTCCAACGCGCACGGGTCGGGGAAGAGGTGCGTGTACGAACTAGAGGGGGATCTGCTGACGGGATACAGCGAACGCTACTTCACAACACCACACAAGGAGAGCCATATAAGTAAGTAAACTTTAGCTTTTACAGTATTTGAGCTTTATTCCCCTAATAAGAAATGTAGCGATACAGAAATACATAAATAAATAAATTAATAAATGTAGAAATACATAAATAAATACATGCAATAAATGGATAAATAAATACATGTAGATATTGATAATGATGGGGCGACGGTGGCGCAGATGGTAGAGCGGGTCGTCTCATGATCGGAAGGTCGGGGGTTCGAATCCCGCCTTCTGAAGGTGCATACTGTCGTTGTGTCCTTGGGCAAGACACTTCACCCTCCTTGCCTCCAGTGTCTGCGTACACTGGTGTACGAATGAGAGTGTGAATGGGTGAGTGGATCCTTGCTGTAAAGCGCTTTGAGTGCCTAATGAAGGTGGAAAAGCGCTATATAAGTTGAGACCATTTACCCTAAATAAAAGTATATTTATTTAATTTCAGAGTAATATTTAACATATCAATGTAAATATTTATTTTTTATTGTCCAAAATGAATGTATTTATTTATTTATATATTCCTGTATTTATTTATTTATTTATACTTTAGTCATTTTTGGTCCTCCATAATAAGTGCTGGCTTGGCAAAATTGTAAAAATGGTCAACCTGAGAAGCTAAACAAAACATTTGCAACGGGTGCAATCTAGTATGAATAGACAATACTAGTGATTAGATTACACAAAGACATTAGAAGACTTTATTAGAAAGAGACGTTATATTAACCTCTTAACCTTTTCTCCAGTTCAGTTTTACCCAAATCTAAAAGCTTCTCGACTGGAGTTTACACTGGAGTTTATAGGCCAGGGTGATGCCTCATTTGAAAGCTAAGACCTACAAAACTGATCGGGGCTTTTGTTGTTGCCGGGTTTATGTCACAAGAATTTTTGTTGTGTTTTCGTCTCATTTTTGTTCCTTGCTTTTTGTCATGTCACTTTTTTGTGGCTTTTTTCATCACTTCTATACATTTTTTTTGTCGCTTTTTTATTGTCTTCTTGTTGCTCTTTTATTGTGTTTTTGTCGCTCTTTTGTTGCTTTTTTTTGGGTCACTTTTTTGGTTGTATTTTCATCCTCGTTTTTGTCGCTGTCTTGACACTTTTTTTCAAGAAGCTTTTAGATTTGGGTAATGACGAACTGGAGTCAGTGTGCTCGGTGCAGGTGGAGGTTAAGAGGTCAATAAATTATATTATATTATGAGCAATAAAACAACAAATGCCATGTTTTCATTGAGTCCATGGCTTTTATGTAGCTTAAGCCTCAAATTAAAACTAAGTTGTCAAGCTTCATATCCTTTCTTGATTTTTTCCCCCCCTTTTTTGTGTGCGCAATGAAGTCTATATTTCATAACATGGAATTACTGAACCTATATTCATTTGCCTCAGGACTTTTCCTCACACATAATGGTTAAATAATGCCCCCTGCTGGTCAAATCAATTACATGTTTACTCAATCAGTGCCAGAATGATAAACTGTTGCACATCTCTCTCTCTCTCTCTCTCTCTGCAGATGAGGACTTGCTGCCCTTCCAGTGGTGTTGTATTGACTCTACTCTGTGCGACCTCTACCTCAGACAGCGCCCCCTGGACCGCTGCCAGGGGTACTGCTGGTCCAATCCCAGCAACTGCTCCACAACCAAGAAGGCGGGGCAGGGCGTCGGTGAGTCTTATGGGTTTCTGAGACTTTGCCCCGTGATTCAAATGTTGGTGTTTCAATCCCAAAACCCACACGTGTCTGCTGTCATTGTGCTCTTGGGCAAGACAGTTAACCTGCCTTGGTCTTGGTTGTAATTAATTTCATGTGAATTCTGCAGCCATGGTGTACGGCAGCCTGCACTTCATCACCTTCGACGGGACAGAGTACTCGTTCAAATCTCTGGGGGAGTTTGTGATCGTGCGCCTCTCCTCTCCCTCCGGCTCCAATATCTTCACCCTCCAAGGACAGAACGACAAGCTCCGCTCCAACTCGGGACAGATCAGAGAGGTCCCGGTGGTGGTCCGCCTGGCTGCCTTCCACCAGGGCATCGGCAAGGTCAGAATCAAGCAGAGGGATGGCAGACGAGAGGAGGAGACAGAGCAATTTACTGAATTTACTGTATAAAGTCATACTCCATAACATTTCACTGAGTAAATATGAATTTAAAGAAAAAATTGAGTAATTTTGACTTGTCAACTAAAAAACAAAACTGGCTGTGAGAATTTTTTATTTTGCACTTAAAACTAGATAATATATCTCAATTTACTTTACATAAGATGTGTTCTCTTATTTGGAGCGTAATGAGATTTTTTCTTAATTCAAGTGCAAAAAGCTCACCCCGCTGGTATATTGCTTTGACTTACTCAAATCAGGGGCAAATGTACTTATTTATTTTGAGAAAACGTTCCTCATTTCTTTATTGCTTTTTGCAGTCATGTGTGCGTGCCTGTCCTTTAGGTAGCGCTGCTGGGTACCGTTACAGAACAACAATATTGATTTATTCCATAAAACACTAGAGCACCTGATAATTTTTAACAACTCTGAACCCACTCATGCACTCATGCCTGTCTTGCTTAACTTCCTTTAATGCTGTCCCTGAACCAACATAAACTTAGTCTACAAAGGCAAAGATTTTTTTTCGGTGTCTACTTTTTATTTTTTCAATACCAGTAGAACCTAAACTACAGACTGGTATCATTTAACGGTACCCAACCCTAAAGGTGATGAAAATGAGATTCTGAATCTCAGTGGGACTTTCCCTGTCAAATACTGAACAGAATTACTTCTGTTTCTGTATTTATAATTTCAGGTGGAGTGGAGGTGTTCAGATAAAGGAGATGGCCTTCAGCTTTTTGTGGATGATGATGATGTCCCAATATCAGCTGGTGAGTTGAAGTACTTTCACATAGCTAACAATGCTTAAGCACATTGAGAAGTGAAAAGCTTGACCTAAGATCAGTTACTAAATGTTTTGACTGTCCTTCCTCTGCAGGAATGGTGCATGTTGGTCTGCGGGACTTTGCTGTTCGGTGTCTGTCTGAGGCCCACTGTGTGGCGGTGTACTCGGTAGGGCTTCGTGTCTCTGTGTGGAGGGTCCCAGGACACCGGGAGCTGGGGGCATTGGTGGAGGTGCCCCAGAGGTTTTATAACCGAACTGTGGGGCTGCTGGGACACTGGAACTCCAACCGCTCTGCAGACTTTCTCAAGTCCGATGGGGAAATGGAGGTGCCACCCAAACTGCAGCCGCTTCCACAGGAGAAAATTGACAGGTTTGGCCTGTCATGTGAGTATTATCTCAACCCGTTTCATTAGTTCTGGCATTTTATGGAGGGGAATGCCTTCTCAAGTGCAGAAAAACTAAAATACCACTAAAAATAATCATTTATGACTTCCAGTGGCTGAACATCTCTTTGCCTCAAATTCTTAAAGGCATTTACTTGTACAGACTAATACATTGACTCGGAAATGCTCATTTGGATTTTAGGCAGGTCACAATCATTTTCGTAGCATCCTCGTCTGACTCCATACTTGACTTGTATCTTTAGGGGCAGTACCGGGGCCAGAGTCCATGCTGTTTTCTCCTGAACCAGAACCCTTCTCTCCGGTTTCCACTGAAAAGTTGCTCCAAAACGCGGGTCCGTTCCAAGTGGAGGAGCTGAAGAGGAGCTGCAGTGGGAACATGCAGTGTGTCGAGGATACATTGTCGACGGGAGACTCAGCCCTGGGAAAGGAGGTGCTGAAGGCCAAGGAGACGTACAAGAGTACTGCTCTGCTCTATGGTAAGACTGCTTACTGCTTGGGTTCATTGACCTAATAATGGGAATAAGTTTCAAATAGTTTTCGTTGTACTGAATGTAATCCCTGTGTCTTGTATCTACAGGAAACATGCCTCCCATCGTGACAGAGCCGCTGGAGATTGAGGCCAAAGTGAACTCCACAGTCAATGTTCGTCTCTCGGCCCGGGACTCCAACGGCGACCCCATCAACTTCAGGCTGCTGCAGCCCCGACCTGCTCCCGTTACGCTCAGTCCAGGTCAGACCAGGAAATGCAGGGGAAAAGTTTGACAAATACTGTAGAGTAGTGTTCTTTTGTCTTTAAACAAGATAATAATTTAGATACATTTCTCAAAAGCTGCAAACATTTTGGCTGTCTGAATGTAATTTGTGACCACTTTTCAGTGCATATATAATATAGCTATAGTTCATAGTAACACTTTGAGTCCTGTCCCGGGCTGTGGTGAAATGGGGAAACCTGTTTAATGGCAGTTTTTTTCATTGGCCCATAGAAACTGCACCATTGTAAAAGGTTTATACTAAGTCTTTGTTTTGTTGCTTTTGTTGTTCCAACTTCAGTATCTCTATGATATCATGCCGTGATATTTCATTGTTTAAAAACGACTAAACCAACTTTTCTAAGAATACGCACAAAATAAAATGAAAGGACATGTCCGAGCAAGATCCAAGTTCCTAATAAAAAATAAAAAACACAATAATAATAATTTAACTACTGTATAATACTGTGTTTATATATCCATTCTCTCCAACCTTTATTTGTAATAATTATTATCATGAGTCAAAAATTACTGTTAAATGACTGAGAGACATTATCTCATTAACTATAGACGACGTGTATAATAATTTACACTAGTGCTGTTTCATCTCCTGCAGACGGTGTCTTGTCCTGGACGCCCAGAGGCACAAACCCAGTGCAGCTTCAGATTAAAATCAGTGACTCGACCTCGAGCTCCTTGTTCATCCCCATCCTTAAAGTGTGCAACTGTATCAACGGAGGGTCCTGCCAGTACGACAGCATCATAGAGAGCCACCTGCTGGGCAAATTCCAGGTAAAATACAAGTTTATGAAACATTTAGTCGTGGGAAATGCCATAACCCAGTGGTTCCCAAACTTTTTGTTTTTGTAATGCATTTAAAACCTGCCTGAAATTAATTACTAAAGCATCAATTCATAATCTCTAATCAAAATTAATAAAGTACATGATCGTGACTTCTGAGTACCACCTGAAGAAGCACCATGTTTTTTGACTTGCAGCAGGAAGCTAAGCAGTAATAAAAAAGTTAGTCCCAGAGAGCTCTATCTATGGACTTCTATTTTATATAAAATCTATTTTGTATAATATTTTCTTCAAACGTATTTATTTACGGTCCCCTGTCTAATGGAGTGTCTCCCACTGGGACAAAGCAAAGACCTGTGCCTTTGGCAGTGAGTTTAGATTATGAGATTTATTTAATTTTTATTAGTTGAAGAAAATATCTGGAGCTTTTAGTCATAAGTTTAGTCTCATTAACTCAGAGCTGTGGGAACATATTTTGATTAGAGGGTGCTGAAAAACAAGATTGCCTCCAAAAGCGCTTTTTCTGTGCTTAGTTCCTGTTTGTTGATATTGCCAGCAATGCACAAACGATCCACCAGGGGAGGAAGTCTAATTTTAGTCACCAAAAATATTAATTTGGCTAAAAATATTTTAGTCAAGGGAAGGTCTATCGGCACACCCTTTGAGATTTAATGGCAGCTCACGATATACTGGTTGACCGTACCACAAATTTAGTTTCCAAAATGATTTCTGCTTTCAAAACATCATTGTAATAGGAAATGCTGACTTCCCCATCCAGCGCTCTATAATGCCAGTGCCTCTTGTAATACTTGCTCATATGTTGAAAGAGCCGCTGCTTCACATAACATGATACTTCTTGCTCCTGTAGGTGGTGAGTTGCTTGTGCCCTAAAGGTTTCGGTGGGACTTTTTGTGACAAAAAAACAAACGTGTGTAACGGGATGCCCTGTTACCCGGGGGTGTCCTGTGTGCCCCAGTCCCAGCCGGGAGAGTTCACCTGCGGAAACTGTCCCGACAAGACTGTGTCCAATGGGAAAGAGGGATACAAGTGTTTTGAGCAAGGTCTGTATGTCACGGTCAGATAAAATATTGTAGCTATTGCAAATTGATACAGGAACTGGGAATAATGATTTCCCCAGATGGAAAATGCACATGAACGCTCGCTCAGCTGGGAAAAATAACTGGGGAACTCGAGTCAGGACAAGTATCACTGACACTTTCTTGAGTTAGGGCTGAGCTGCTGTCGTCTTCCGGGTAACATAATGCGAGAGACATGTCCGACATTAATGCTGGAAAAAAGAAAATGTACATGATATTCTATAAAATCATAATACTACTGTTTAGCTTTTGAGACACAAACAACTAATTTAAATGGTTACCTCCATAGAACTCAGTTAAACATTAATCAGGGATAAAATACCATTGTCATGTCAAAATCCCCACATCACATGTCAGGAAAACAAGCTCCACAGGTTCACATGAACGCAGCATTAAAGTAGGCAGAAACTTATCAGTATCTGATGTATCTCAAAAGTTTGAAATTATATAATTAACCTCTTAATCCCCACCTGAACTGAGCACATCTTCTTCAGTTTGGCTGTACCCAAATCTATAAGCTTCTTGAAAAAAATGTCAAAAAAGTGGCAAAAAAATCAATGAAAAAGTGACAAAAATCTGACGTAAAAGTGACGGAAAGATAACAAAAGAGCAACTGAAAAGTGACAAAAAAACAAAAACAAAAGATTAACAGAAAAGTGACAAAATGTGTGACGAAAATGCTACAAATAAGCGATGAAAAAATGTCCAAAAAAAGTGTCGACAACGCGAGGAAAAAGATCCATTTGGATGAGTTTTGTAGGTCTTAGCTTTCAAATGAGGTGTTACACTGGCCTATAGGCTGTAAGCTTTTAGATTTGGGTAAAGCCGAACCAGAGAAAATGCACTTGGTTAAGGCGGGGGTCGACGTTAAACCAAATTGCCTGTTTCATACACACTCAGAGTTTTAAACATTTACCCGGCATCTTTCAGTCGCCAGAAGACTTTTTATATGGCATTATTTATGTTAGACCTAGTATCACAGTTGATAATAATTTGTTAGCATTCTAAGGAAAAATACTTGTTGTTTTATTCTTTAAAGGGGGGGTATTATGTAAAATCGACTTTTTCAAGCTTTATATCATGTTATTATGTCATTCCCTCATTAAACACATGCCTGGAGTGTTGCCTTGGCTCATTCACATATTTTTGAGTAATCAGTAAAAACTTAGACGGCAGCCATTTTAGGTGTAGCTATGCCTCAGTCCTCCTAGGAACGCCCCCACCTCCTGGAGACGCCTCTGGACCTTTTGTCACCAGCCAAGCCACCAACCACTGCTCCTCAGCTCAGCAGAGCCCCCTCCCCGCACAGTAGTGTTGTTTAGATGCCACAGCAGTGTGCTGAAGGGGGCGTGTCGGAAAGCTTCTTAAAGAGACAGAGGCCTATTTCAAGACGTTTAGTACAGCCATTTTGAGAGAGCAATTTTATTCAAGGCAGTTATTTTAATATACTGCATATACAGACCAACAGAAGGTTACGTCATCATTGTAGTATGCTATAGACTGGTGCTATGTGATTGAAAAAAGCATAATACCCCCTCTTTAAGAAAACTGAGGTTTTGTTGTAGTGATTCCTGTGCCTCTCTGTGACCATAAAAAGTGAGAAAGGCAGGATAGCTGAGCAGTTAGTAGCTTTGTGATTTCAATTCAGGTTCAGTTTGACGTTATTTGCCTTAGAAAAAAATCCAAAATGGCGGCGGGTGGAGCTTTTGCCCCAAAAAACGATTCCAACCATATGTCACGCTGAGTCTAACTTTGCAATTATTGTTCCTTTAACCATTTTCAGACTTTTGCATGCCACCTCACACGTTCCCCTGTGACAAAGACGCCATCTGCAAAAGTGGGAAGTTCAACTACACCTGCACCTGTAAAGAAGGATTTACTGGAAACGGCAAGAACTGCACAGGTAGAAAAATGCCCCCCGTTTGATTAAATAAGTGGTAAACTGTGCTCATTCGCAGCTAAATAATACTCCATCTCTTTTATTTTTAGACATCAACGAGTGTACCGTCCTCTCCGCTTGCGATGCAAAGTTTAGATGCGAGAACAAGCACGGCTCCGTGGGCTGTGTCTGCAGATACAAAGACACCAAGAGTGGGGGATGTGGTTCGTGTACTTAATATTACACAATAAACATTTAGATTGCAGCATTTAGATGAAGAACTGTGTATGCACGGCTAATTATCCTCTAATTATTGACATAAAATGTAAGTTTATTGAGTAATTAGGTCCTGACATGTACAAATTAGCAAAGAAATGTTGTGCTTGACCATCAGTCTTCATTAATATTATGTTTTTCTCCTAAGGTGATGACAATCCTCCAGGTAGGACATTACATTTAAAGATCTCTTTAAGCTCTTTATCACAGTTACATGACAATATTTCTGTTTTTAGGATCAAATGTTTTCGAAGTGTCTCTGGACTGGAATCAAGGACTCAGCCAGGTCTGTATAAAGCACTAACTTTGATAGTGAGAGTAACAACTGATTATAGAAAGTAATTCAGAAATAATTAAAGACCAAGTGCAAGGATGCATCTGCTCCAATTATATTTTCTTTTGCATTTCAATCTCTAGATTTATTCATTATATTGACATATTTTTCTCCTCCTTTCGCTCAGCTGGAGAACCTCCTGTCGGATGGTTTTGAGAATAAGTTTTATAATGCGAGCGAGGTGAAATCTGGGGTGTACCGGATCAATGTCTCCAGTGACACTGAACTCTCGTACATAAAGGAATACTTGGAACAAGCTAAATCCCAATACAAATGCAGTCAACCAGAGTTACAGGTACATTTGACGTTTTATGGTACTACTTTACTTTACACATGTTGGCATTAAACACAGAATAAATTGGTAATATATATTTAGATAATTTATTTATTTTGACAGAACTTCTAGTAGTTTTACTTATTCATTTAAGTCAAGTATGTTTTGTTTTTTCAGCCCTTTCGTAACTATGTTCTTTTTAAATGGTTGTTCTAGGAACCTTTTTATTCATTTCTTAAAGGGGGGGTATTATGTAAAATCGACTTTTTCAAGCTTTATATCATGTTATTATGTCATTCCCTCATTAAACACATGCCTGGAGTGTTGCCTTGGCTCATTCACATATTTTTGAGTAATCAGTAAAAACTCTGATGGCAGCCATTTTAGGTGTAGCTATGCCTCAGTCCCCTAGGAACGCCCCCACCTCCTGGACCTTTCGTCACCAGCCAAGCCACCAACCACTGCTCCTCAGCTCAGCAGAGCCCCCTCCCCGCACAGTAGTGTTGTTTAGATGCCACAGCAGTGTGCTGAAGGGGGCGTGTCGGAAAGCTTCTTAAAGAGACAGAGGCCTATTTCGAGACGTTCAGTACAGCCATTTTGAGAGAGCAATTTTATTCAAGGCAGTTATTTTAATTTACTGCATATACAGACCAACAGAAGGTTACGTCATCATTGTAGTATGCTATAGATTGAAAAAAGCATAATACCCCCTCTTTAAGGATTTCTTTGGCTCATAGGCTTTATTAGACACGGTGGTTCAGGATTAAAAGTTGTGGAGAGTGGATAGAGCCAGGACTTGAACCCAAACTTAAACTGTTGTACTTGTTATTTCCTTTTTGGTAATTCAAATGTCATAGTAGTGTAGTAAATATATCTTCAATGAAGGTATGTAGTAAATATAGTTAATAAAGCTCTCTATGTCAATATATTACTTGTTTCATATGAAGCATGCAAATATTTCAGGAAAATCTTGTGGATAAAATCATGAGAGTCATATTTTGTCTTCCAGATCTGGACGAATGTAAGACCAACCTGACGGTTTGCAAAGAGCCCGCTGTTTGTGAAAACACGATCGGAAGCTACAGATGCACCTGTAACGATGAGTGTCACCTAAGGTTAAATGGAGGTATTCAACCTAGTTACATTATCTGTTGAGAATTTGGCATTGGCTATTGGTTTCTGCAAAGTATAATTATATTGGATTCTGACAACCAACCCTTATCAAACTAAAGGTTATATAAATAGCATTTACGCTTTATTAGTTTTGTTTGTGCTATGTCCCTAACATTCTAACCTGCTCATGAATATTATTATCTCTCCAGGTTGTATACAGAGTCGAAATATAATGTACCAGATGGATTAGAAAACATGAGTAATCTATAGCAAAGTAAATCGTCTTCCTTTTGCATAACTATAGTATCTTTTTTAGAGGTTTTAGTTTCACTCTGTTCTGCTATATCTGTACAGCTATCTTTGGCTATGTCCTCAGCAAGGGGAGCGAATTGTTGTTTTTGGTTGTTTTACATGTCCCCAAGACCCTTAAAATATGACCTGGCAATTATGCTTGAAGGCTAACAAAATTGTGTGCCTTTCTGTGTAGAGTTTGCATGTTCTCTCAGTGCCTGAATGGGTTATTTCTCTCAACCTAAAACATGCACATATTATAGAGTGGATGCCAGCTTGCCCTGGCGACAGAAGGTGTAATGAAGAGGACAGATGGCCTGAGGGAACAATAAAGCATTCATTAACCTTATTTTTTTACAGTTTTCTAAAAAATGAAATCATGCTTGATAAGTGGCTCAAGAAATGAGTTAAACTTCAACAGTGTATGTAAATAAATGTGTGCATGTGTTTGTTTTTCAGGTTCAGATAAACCGAACTCCACTGAGACAAATGTGGACCTGATTCTGGGTTTGGTTTTGGGGCTGGGGATCCCTCTGCTGCTGCTGCTTCTGGCTCTCTTAGCCTACTGCTGCTACACCAGGAGGAAGAAGGTCACAGGAGAGTAAGTACAAGGCTAATGAAGATCCCAATATCCCTGGATCTCTTTATTCACAACAGCAGTTGCCTCACAGTGCTTCACAGACTGGCAAGAAAATGAAATATTTAAATGTCCAACACTTGACAGCGAAGCAGCAGATGGACAATTGTCCCTGAGCATCCCTTGTCCTTCTTTCCAAGAAGAAACTCAAAAAATAATAATTGGAGAAATTGAGAAACTCAGGGGGGGGGGGGGGGGGCAGCAGTTAGAGCTCGTGCTTCAAAGCAAGAAGGTTCTGGGTTCGATCTGGGTTTGATTCCCAGACCAGACGTGTCCTTTGCATGTTCTTCCCCAACCACTTAAAATATGTACAGAATGAATGAGGGTGAGTTTGACTGTGTGAGTGACTGGTCGGAGGGGCTGATAAATTTGAGATGTTCAGCAATGTTAGACGTTTAAATTTTGAGATCTGCTGACACTTTGAAAATACTGAATGGAATGAAACATAATGTTGGTGGTTTTAGGGGAAAGACACGCACATCCACAGTTTTAAACCAGTGTGCTGAATTTAAAAAAACAGTACAGGGAAACAAACTATAGATTTGCACAACTGTGATGCTCACAAATTTTTTATTGCTCTCACCGGCAGTCACATTTCAGGACTTAGCCCTTCATCAGACTATGTCCTGGTGGCATCTTTATCCATTCAGATTCAGAAAGCTTAACTTATCCACAAGGTTCACCATTCATACACCTAATGACAGCAAGTGCCTTTCAAGTGTTTAAAAATGGGTTCAATCTGTGTTTGGCATAGAAAATAGAGAATTCCAAGTTGAACAATTATAAATATGTTTCTTTACTTGATAAAAAGGAGTCTAGTCCAGATTCTTAATTGAAATTGCAGATTAGAGTAGATTTTATTTCTACAGTGCATAGCCGTTAATGTGTGCTTAAGTGCATGACAGTGGATGCATTGTGCGTGTGTATACAGATGTTTGGCATTTCGACCAGGTGTTACTGGGACAGAGGCTTAATCCCCTTGATGACTGGCCTGCTTTCTCTCTCTCTCTAAAACCGCCGCTCCTCCTCTGCTGCTGCTGCTGCTGTGTGGACCCTATGGATATAATGGCCTGCATAGAAGGATTATGTTGTTAGATGAGATTGAGTGTGTAAGCAAAAGAAGAGGTTTCGAAAGGCTGTTGTTTTGAGATGCCTGGATTATCTTTCTCATCATAATCCCACATGTATCAGATATGATGGAGCACTGGGGAGGTTTGATAAATCTATACAGTATCACAATATCGCTGGGATATAGTAGTCGGGTTTATGTGTAGTATCAGTTACAAATATGCTGATGCTGTTAGCCGCTCTTTTTCCAGTAATGTAACTAAGTAAGAAATAATACTTAAGTAGTAATTCTTAACATTTTCACGCCAAGTACCACAGAGGAAAATATTTGACATTTTGAATAACATCAGATGAAACCAGGACTGCTAATAAACTATACAGGGTCTAAGCAAGCTGGGGCTGAACCAAGTCTCAGTTGAGAGTCTTTGCCTTGAGTGGAGGAGTTCAAGTATCTCAGGGTCTTGTTCTTGAATGAGGGACGGACAGGGAACGAGATGGACAGACATCGCTGTATCTGATTGTTGTGAAGAGGGAGCCGAGTCAGGGCAAAGCTCCTGATTGACAGGTCGATCTACGTTCCTGCCCTCGCCAATGGTCATGAGATCTGGGTCATGACCAAAAGGATAAGATTACAGGTATGAGGGGTCGAAATGAGTTTCCTTCGCAGGGTGGCTGGGCGCACCCTTAGCGATAGGGTGAGGAGCTCGGAGTAGAGCTGCTGCTCCTTCACGTCGAGAGGACACAGCTGAGGGGGCTCGGGCATCTGTTTCCTGCCTCCTGGTCGCTTCCCCTACGGAGGTGTTCCGGGCATGACACACTGGGAAGAGGCCCTTGGGAAGACCTCGGGCATGCTGGGAGGACTATTGCTGCATCCGAAACCATCAAATTGTAGCCTCTAAGTACAAACACTAGCAACTAATCCTTAACCTTTCATGGGGTCAACTGTTAGATCTCTATGCAGTTAGTGAACTTCTGCTTCAGCAGCATTTGCCCAATTCGACCGTCCTTACCCAGGGGAAGGAGAAGTGACATCACCAACAGCTGTTCTTCTCCTTCTTTAAAGTTCAGTGCAGGCCAAACATAAAGCGCATACCTCCACCTACTGTATATTGTCCAACAACAACATAGTGTCCAAATAAAGACATTTAAGGCGGGGAAAAAAAGAAACATCCAAATGATCCTTCACATTTCCCTTTATTTTATCTCAACAGCAGTTTCATAAAGTTACAGTATGCAAATTAGCCATGTGGCTTAAGTTTCTACTAAATGAAAGCAAAAGCACAAACTGCCTTCATTTAGGCCATTTACTGAGGAGGCTCTTTAAAACCATGTGACTGTGCTGTGGTGACTCTAACATGTATTTTGTCACTTTTATAAAGTTTGGCTTGTGCAGAATCTTTTTTATTTATTTATTATTATTAAATGTGCACCTGTCAATCAACAGTGGTTGCGCATGAATCACTGGAGGGTGGGGGCGAGGGGAGTGGGGAGATTGGCGCAGTGGCTTATGGGATGGCACATAGCTCCTAATCGCCAGTGAGTTAGCATCAGAGGTCGCTATGCTAAAGTAGCTATGATAGTTAGCATACAGGCCACTTTCCCTAACTCCTTCCTAACTGACAGCCCATTTCGGACGCGTCTTATCATGGCGGACGCTGACGCACATCCGGTTTGGCGTAAGACCTCTTACCAATTTACTGGTTTCGGATGGAGCATATGTCTCTGAGCTGGCCCGGGAACGCCTCAGGATCCCCCAGAACAGCTGGAGGAGGTGTTTGTGGATAGGGAAGTCTGGGAATCTCTGCCCAGATTGCTGCCGCCGCAACCCATCCCCAATGGATGTTCTCCTTGTGCCTGCGTCGGTTTCCTCTGGGTGCTACCATTTCAACTAAACTAAATATATTCGCCACTGGAGCCAGAATTCTCCTGAAAACGCCACTTGGAAATCTCAGTGGGACTCGCTGGCTAAGTAAAGGTCAAATGAAAAAATAAAAACATTTTCTCAATTTGAACAACAGTAAAAGCAAGTTTAAAAGTAACTGCACTTTCTACTATGTTGCAAATACAGCATTTTTAGTACATTTTTTCTGTACTAAAAAAGAATTACTGCAATTTCATATCATTTATTCAGACTCTAGTTAGTTTCCAGCAGCACTATCTCGGGACGTCTGCTGATGGTTTTGATTCCGTCCCAGATTCCTCTCAGCTCTCGACCAGAGCCAGTTATGAATATTCATGAGTTCCTGAACATTTGACAACTGCTTCCAGTCCAAACTGCCTGAGAGGATTGCAGTGACACTCACGGAGAAATTCAACAAAATGCTCAGAGTTGTTTTACATTTGTTCAAGAAGCAATACATTTGACCACGATTAATGAATGACTGTTTTCCCATTTTGACTTGTTAGCTGTTATCACCACAGTAAATCTAAATCTCCCCAGCAGTGACTTGGAAGATTGAGTCAGAATAGGTTTGAAACAGTACTAAGTAACTCATGCCCCTAGAGGCCATAAGCGCCACTGCAGGTGCCATAGCATGTTGTGTTTTTTTACTCATTAATTGTCCGTGAGAGTAAATACTACGCTGAATAGGAAAAAAAAAAGTTCCTGAGGAAGGGCATGTCTCAGCCAGCCCTTCCTCAGACATGAAGGGCTGGCTTGACGCCCGAAACGTCACGACTTGGTGCAAGTAATAAAACTGTGGGAGCAAACTTGAGCTGTGCGGAACATATTTGTTTTCATATTCATCTTTTTGGGCCCAGCACGCTCGCTTTAAATCCTTGATGTGCGCCTGCTCTACTCACAGTAAATACTACGCTGACAGAAAAGATAAATGGAGAGTGGGATATTGTACATCCAATTACACAATGGAAATATTTTGTTTGCAAATGCTGTTTAAGTGGCGCTAGCCCGCAGTTAGCTTTGCCCGTTAGCCTGTTAGCTTCTTCTTCGTGATTCCATTAGTGTGTATTGGTGGCTCCGACCCGGTGCAGGCAAAGTTGCAGTTGTAGTTATCTGGCCAGAGACACCAGAGGGAGATGAAAGACCCCCCAATCATCCCATCAACACTTGTATTACCCCAGAGGGACTACGAAAAGGATGTATTAAGGTAAACAAGTTACTTAGTACTGCTTTAACAGCGGATGGACTCTAAACACTGTTCATTTTATCCAAGCTTGGCATCAGTACCATAGTCAATACAAAGGATTTTTTTGGCTTGTACCTTTTAACTGGTGATTACTTGTGCGAGAAATCCTTCTTAAAGTTGACATAGAGTTTATGACAAAAAATGTGTCCCTAGGTGGGTTTTTGCTTCCCAGCTTTTGTGTGTTTGAATGTGCTCTTTGCAACAATACAGTAAATCTGAATGAGTCGCCTTTTCTTGTTTTTAACCTGAATCATTTGTTGTCTAAACAAGTTTCTAGCTCTCAGACCCTTGATTGTTCACTTGAGTTAATTAGAAGCACGTCTCAGCCAGAGTATACTGCGAGACAGAGTTGAGATGTGGACAAGGCGCTAATGCTATTACTGTGCTAATTTAGCCTCTGACTTCCTCGTTTGCGCAGGAAGAAAATGTGCCATATTTTGAGACACAACATGGTCTGTTTTTCTATCACAAATGTGGCGTTTACAGTGTAGATTTATGGTGCCAAATGATGTTTACTCTACTACAAGAAACTAGAAAAACAAAAACGCACACCAAGTTCTTCTCATGAGGTGCATGTGCTGGAGCAGAAATTAAATGTATTGGAAAATACACAGCACACTCGGATAGATGTCCAAAAGATCTAGTATTTATTACGTTTCGGCCTTAGCCTTCGTCAGATCATTTTTATCTTATTCATTTGGATCACAAATGTGATCCAAATGAATAAGATAAAAATGATCTGACGAAGGCTAAGGCCGAAACGTAATAAATACTAGATCTTTTGGACATCTATCCGAGTATTACTCTACTACAAGAACATTATTTGATTACCACAGCTTTCATATACAGTGGGAGGAAAAAGTGAGTACAGAGGAATGGTTTAAGATTCATCCTGTTGTAATCTGCAACTACAGAAAAGCAGTTATTGCTGCATAGAAGGTTCAGCCAGCTATTTAATACAAGGGCTCACTTACTTATTCCACGCTGTTGTGAATGTCTCAGGTTTTTCAGCAAAATATCTTGATAAACTTGTGAATTCATTGCTGCAGTTCAGCGAGATTCAGGGAGTGTACTTACTTATTCCTCCCTGTCCTGTGAATGTTTACATGTTATGGCCAATAAAAAATATGATAAAATGTGAATGTTTGGATAGTATTAGTTTAAGCAGACACTGTTTAGTCATTCTTATGATTTTAATAAAGATCAGACCAGATTTTATGACCAATTTAGGCAGAAATGTAAGAAATTCCAAACGTTTTCCTCCCACTGTAAGTAGTTTACAATGTCTGTCTTAAGATATGATAAAATAAATAAAAAACTCATACTGTATGATAAATCCCAATTCTTCATGAGTATGAGTTTATAAGCATGTTGTACTCAATCCATCCATCCATTTTCTTCCACTTTGCCGGGTCGTGGGGGCAGCTGTTGGAGTTGCCCAAATCACATTGCACCAGCCTCTATGGCTCCTCCTGCAGGTGGTGGGTCCACAGAAGGACGGCCTCATGGTTCTAACCGGGCCTGTTGGTCTCTCATAAGGGGCTTCTGAACCGCTCTTTGTCTGACACGTCACCTAGGACCTGTTTGCCATGGGAGACCCTACCAGGGGCACGAAGCCCCCGACAACAGAGCTCCCAGGATCATTCGGGCGCTCTAACCCCTTCACTACGTTAAGGTGGCGGTTCCAGGAGGGGGTTGTACTCAATCAATTCCAAATTTACATTCTCTCTTCTATCCACAAATATCTTCCAACACAATATATTGCAAAGTGAATTTCTCTCTTCTACGAGTATAAAAAATAATAAAACCCCCTTTAAGAAATTGTCAAAACAAAAAAAGGCGGTGAATATCCAGGCTTTCACATGCTTGACCTCTACACTGATCTGTCGTGATCATTTGTAGCATAGCTTGTGCTGCCTTTGGTTCCGTTGGTTTGTTAAACTGTCTTTCCCTCTTCCTCCTCCCTCTTTGTCACTGTCTCTTTTCGCAGGCTGCGGCACATGATACCGGAGTACATACAGGACTACAAGCCGCCTCCGTTTAACTACGATGACCCGTCTCTGCGCTACCTCCGACACTGCAGCCCCCGACTCATAGACCACATCATCCCGCGACAGAGAATGAACCACATGACTTACATGAACGACATGCGGAGATGACGACACGTGTGCTCCAATGCACAGGCGTAAGGAGCCAGCACTTTGTTTAACACCCACAGGAGGAATTTGCTTTATTTAAAAGTTCCTGTATATTTCAGACTACTTTTTGTCACATTAATCATTTTTACTACATCGTTTCCTTGTCGAAACCAGAACTGGGGTGATATTGCACTTAATTCATGCAAGTTTTGTGAGCCTGTTCATTTAGTCCATCTCGGGCAGATTTGGACTTGCTTTTTGCTTCGTAACAGATAGAACCTAGAACTGCTCTGCACAGTTTTAAATCTATAAACACCTACCGGACCCAATCGGATCGCAGTTCAGCACTCGAAGGGGGTCATTAACCAAGCATTTGCTCATGTGCGAAACAAGTTGTTTTTTTTTACTCACGCAGCATCATCTCATTTACATGTCAGATTTGGGGCCCTAATACCGTAGTACAGGCATTTGGAGATAGTAAATTCGGTGCGTTAGTTAAAAATGAACGTTGACTGTTTTACCAAGTGTCATTCTCACTGCTGCAGAGGGCGCTCTTCTGCCAAGGTCAGTTCAAAATGTTGTCACTCATAAGATGGCCAAAAGAGTGTTTACAAGCTACTTTTATGCATGATATAGCCACTTGGCAGTATGAACCCAAGTTGTGTGTTGCCATCCGCCATATTACTAAGGAAGCTTTGAAGCTGCAATTTACTTGTCACATGTAGTAAAATATTTAATATATCTTATTGGAAAATAGGTAAAAGTTGGCCTGCAATCATTTCTGTACACAAGACAACTTCAGACAGATGTTCTGCTCACACAAAAAGAGTGAAGCAATTTAGATATGACTAAACATGATCACTGCCTGTTACGTGTAAGCGTGAACGATTAGTAGTGAAGGCCTTTTGAGTGCTGAAATGATCAGAACAACTCCAGTAAAGATGACAGGACTTTAGAGAAGCACCACTTTGTGACATCAGCAGGTGGGTGATTGAGAAGGAGTATGGGGGATTACTCAAACATGCGTGAATGAAACAAAACATAACTCCAGGTATGTTTATGGTGAGGGAATGGGTGGCACAGTGGCTGAGGGGCTAGGACACTTGCATTTCTGCAGAAACGGGGCATTAAAAAGCAATAAATGTCATTAAATGAACCGTGCCAAAATTGAAACCTTAAAGAGGGGGTATTATGCTTTTTTTCAATCACATAGCACCAGTCTATAGCATACTACAATGATGACGTAACCTTCTGTTGGTCTGTATATGCAGTAAATTAAAATAACTGCCTTGAATAAAATTGCTCTCTCAAAATGGCTGTACTGAACGTCTTGAAATAGGCCTCTGTCTCTTTAAGAAGCTTTCCGACACGCCCCCTTCAGCACACTGCTGTGGCATCTAAACAACACTACTGTGCTGGGAGGGGGCTCTGCTGAGCTGAGGAGCAGTGGTTGGTGGCTTGGCTGGTGACGAAAGGTCCAGAGGCGTCTCCAGGAGGTGGGGGCGTTCCTAGGAGGACTGAGGCATAGCTACACCTAAAATGGCTGCCGTCTAAGTTTTTACTGATTACTCAAAAATATGTGAATGAGCCAAGGCAACACTCCAGGCATGTGTTTAATGAGGGAATGACATAATAACATGATATAAAGCTTGAAAAAGTCGATTTTACATAATACCCCCTCTTTAAATGTAATAAGAAAGCAAATCTGTTTTTTCATGGCTTCACATTTTTAGTCAATAAGTTCATAGGTAATATAAGAAATATGGTCCCAAACACATGCAACTGCAGTTTTTGCTCAAATTTCTGTCAATTCTATACACGTTTTATTTTCAAGTTCCCTGTTGTGTCCAATTTGCTTTTAAATATAAAAATTTCACCCCATTGTTTGAGTGAGAAAATGTTTGAAAATCTTTAGAAATAATGTGTCAACATGACAATAATACATCTGGGCACTGAAATGGCATTGAAAATATTTAAAATGGTCATGCTGCTGCACGCGCCGTACACCCTGGAGAAGTCCCCAGGTTCAATTCCCAGGCCATGAGGGAAATAATTACATCTGAGGCCCTTCTTAAGTCAATTATTCCCTACCCCTTATGCTGAGCGATAGACCTGCCACTGCTTTTGTTGACCCTTTTTTTTTTGCCAAGACAACAGTTTACAGTGGAGCTCTGACCCAGCATTTTGTGACACCCTCTTGGCGGGAGACGCTGATGAAAAGTAAACCTCCTCCGCAGTGGTCGTTAGCGTCCAGCTGGTGGCGAGCCAAAAGTCTGCGGCTCTGTTAGCGTTTTAGCGAGATCCCTGCTGTCAGCACGGCCCCCCCACACTGAAACAGGCAGGTGACCGATTTCAGGGCGGGCGACGAATGCGGGGAGTGCCACAACCACTCAGATCACACTCAAAAATAAACGTCTAAAGGAGAATCTAGCATGAATTCAAGCATACCTAGCATAATGAACTAATAAATTAGACTGAAAAACAAAGTTGAATTTAACATCTAATTTTCCATGTTTGTTGAAGGTCATTTTAGGTACAATAACTAAAAAATAATAATAATAACACCTTCTAGGTAAAACTGTAATGTTGAAACAGATGACAAATTATATCAAAATACTGATCAGTTAGACTTTTTTTTTTTTACCAGAACATAATTAACACAACTAGTATATTTTGCAAAAAGGAAAATGTTTTTATTACCTATAGTTTTTTCTTCTTCTGATTTTACATTCTTTATTTAATCGACCCGGGGCACAAAAAGTACAACATACAAAGTAGAATTTCTTTGACAGTTTCCATATGACCTTACTGTACCAATGGGCCATGAGCGAGTCAGAATCCTATATTCCTATATCACTAATGTTTGAGAATATAAAAATGTCCTTTTTCAACTTTTATCTTTATAAAATTGTCCCCAGTGGTGTAAAACTGTGATAAAATATGCTGGTCAGGTTGACCCACAGTGGTGGCGTGGCTCAGTCGCAGCAGCTCAGGACTAACACTTGAACACTATTTCGCTGTACGGTTGTACAATGACAAATAAAGCACTTACTTACTTAATAGTTTTAAGTAAATGTAGAAAACATGGAAACCTAGTAGGCACTTCATACACTCACACTATTAAGTATTTCTTACTTATTATTATTGCACTTGAGTTGCAACTTTTCCACAATCTTTCAATAGCTACTGTGTCAATGTGTTTGCAAAAGTAGTAGACCAAAGGCAGACCTACTAAGTAAGTAAGTAAGTGCTTTATTTGTCATTGTACAAGCGTACAACAAAATAGTGTTCAGGTGTTAGTCCTGAGCCGCTCCGACTGAGCTGCGCTGCCATTGTGGGTCAACCTGACCAGCAGGAGGTCGGGGAAACCTGGCTGGCTGCCTTCAGTCTCCTCTGATCCTCTTAAACGGTGCACCAGCTCCTGGGTTTGTCCCTGTTTCAGAGCGTGGTGTCCTGCACTGGTCAGCTCCACCTCCTCCTTCCTCATTCCCATTTTTCATGAAACCAAACATGTTTTTGAAAATATCATCACTCTTTTATTTGGTTAATGTGTTATAAGAAATTGTTTTATTGTTTCTTTATTTGTCACCTGTTTATTCCATTTGATCAATTTATGCGGCGTGTCGGATGCATAACTGGGCTTTTCATTTTCGTTTCAATTCAGCTGTGCTCCCAATTCAGTGTTTAAAACCGTTATCGTGATTTGTATATATACTGTAAACTCAAATAAAAGTTATATATTTATCACTGAGCAACTTCTGTCGTTTTTTGTTTTTTTTCCCCTCTCAGCAATGGTCATAGAAATAAGCGTATTATGCGACCATGGTAACTTTTGATGCATGTGTAACTACCAACTTCAGACAGAGCGTTTACAACCATTCAAAGGTCATGTTTATTGGAACAGCCCAGTAAAGCAAACACGGTTCAGGTTTCAATATAATCCTCTTGCTGTTGTACCATAAGCAAGAGTGAACCTAAAAGACATGAAGGGCCTACAGGTATATTTTAGGGAGATGGGCTATATGTACAATAATATGTTTAGACAAGAAGCTGTCTGTGAAACTTGGACGAAATCTTCTATACCAGGAAATGCCCAACAAGTGATGCATTTTGTCTTTGAGAACCACTGCTTTAAAATACATGGTTATTCTCTCATCTGGATTGACCAACTATACTGAAACCAAGCTCCGAAAGTAAGACTGCAAAAGGCACCACAACAAATAGCCGAATGAACCTCTTAACCTCCCCACCTGAACTGAGGACATTTTTTCCAGTTTGGCTTTACCCAAATCTAAAAGCGTATATACTGAAAAAAGCATCAAAATAACAATGACGAAAAAGCGACAAAAAAATGATGAAAAGGCCACAAAAGAGCGACACAAAAGTGACAAAAACACAACAAAAAAGTGACGGTTATCATTCAAAGTTATCAGTTTTGTAGGCCTTAGCTTTCAAATGAAGCATAACACATTGACTGGAAATGCAATTTGTATTTTTGTGTTCTTAATTGTAAGGTGTCCATGGGTAACATGAAAGGTGCCATCAAATAAAGTGAATTATTATTATTATTATTATTACAAATAATTTGTGTAAGGCTCAGCAAGTCTTTCTTCACTGTTTGTTGAGGCACTACACTGTTGCTCTCCAGTCGAGGAGCTTTTAGATTTGGGTAAAGCTGAACTGGAGAAAATGCACTTGGTTATGGTGGGGGTTAAGAGGTTAATGGTCTCTTTTTCATTCAGAGAGAGGAATTTATCCACTAATTACTTGTTTTTGGAAAGCGTGGTCAACTACTTTTTATGTCACAAAATTAACCTGATTTTCATATTTATATAAGCATTCTTTTAGTGTGTGGAATATAAGCTTTAAATGTATTACATTTTCAATCCACAAACACCCCACAGACGATGATGATGACGCTGCAGCTTTTCCGTGCAGTTCCCTCTACAGCCACCAGGAGTCGCGGCTCAGGCTTGCACGGGAAGGGGAGGGGGGGGCAGATCAGTCACATTTGTTTATGAGGAGCAGTAGGTCCCGCGCAGAGCTGCAGCCACACGCGGAGCCTTCACATTGCCGCCCCGCCTGCAGTGCAGAATGAGATCATCCTAGAGGGGGTAAGGTGCGGAGAGGAGAGGGGAGGCGAGGGGAGGAGAGGAGAGTGGAGCGGGGCAGCCCCTGCAGGTCCCACCACTGCAGACCAGAAGAGAGACCAACAGGACAGGGTCAAGGGCAGGACAGAACGGGACAAGACTGGCTCAAATTGTGCTCTTGTTTGTCACTTCCTTATTGGTGCAATGAAACACTTAGGGAGAATCATACAAGTTTGTAATGCATAACGATGGCAATGGACGTGTGAGTCAGCAACTGTGGTTTATTATGTTTTTGGATTTGCATACTCTATTTTGATGTAAAGCTATTCTGCTATCAAAAATTTAATTTCACAAAAACAAGTATATGATAATTTGCAACAGTCAAGGCCTATACTCAATTCAGCCGTGTTGTCTTTATACCAATACAGGGATGAGTTCATCGATTAGCGTCTATATTAAAGGAATAGGCCACCGTTTTTACATACTGAGATATGTTCTTACCTGAGCTTAGACGAGTTTATTTGTACCTGTCTTGTCTACACGTGTGCCTTCCGTAACGTAAACAGAGCCCAGAAGGCGTTAGCATTTAGTCTCTCTCTTCTTGGTGAAGATAGAAGCTACCAAACTCTTCCACTGGAACTATATTGTAAGGCGTAATAATACCAGGAGTAATTTGGCATCCGCACAGTAAAGTGAAGATATCACTGCGCTGATGCCGAATTACTCCTGGTATTATTACGCCTTACAATATAGTTCCCCTTTTTATCCGCTTAGAAAATCCACATTGTTTAATTTTGTGTAATTATACTTTATAGTGTAACACTTCATGTAACCATATTTAAACAGGGAAAACGTGGAAGAGTTTGGTAGCTTCTATCTTCACCTCGTTTGGAGCTATAGAGGAGAAGAGAGAGGCTAAATGCTAACGCCGTCTGTGCTGTGTTTACGTTATGGAAGGCACACGTGAGACCAGACAGGTACAAATGAACTTGTCAAAGCCAAAGTAAGAACATATCTCAGTATGTAAAAACGGTGGCCTGTTCCTTTAAATAGTCTATTTGAAATCCAAATAGCCTATCTTAAGATTTGATACAAGACCCTATATTAGAACAACTAACACAAAAGCAGTGCAGTGAAAATGGGAAGTAAAAAAAAAAGTAAAATAAATACTTCAGACAAGTGCCAAAAGTATGTTGTCATCAGCTAAGTTCACCTTTAGTGCAACATGTTACTTTGTTCTTGTTCCTTCCTCTTTGGTTTCCCCAGACTCCATTTACAAAGTGTTGATTTCCTGCAGATTATCATCACATCCACTGCACTGTAACCGCCTTTAAGCCATGCAAAATCCTAAAATGTGGCGATTTTACTATGCCATGGCCGCTCTCCCCTGTTGGCCGCTGCGGTGTCGGATTCTGAGAGAGTGACAGTGGCTAAATTGACACCGTATACTATTTCACAACCTGCCAAAGAGGAAACTTCTGGAAAGCCGGTTCAAATCGAGGGCCCCCACCTCGGTTCGTTTTGTTGATAGATAAAATGCGCGGCTGTAAAAGTGAAAAACTGGAAGTGCCTTTGAGGATGAAATCACCTTGGCGAGGCAGAGCGTTGCAGTGGTGCCACACAGTTCACGTCAGGAACGCGCTAGTGTTTCATGCAGTGTTTTGAACTCCCAGTGACTGCAGTAGACAAGCTGGAGGCAGGCCAGTGAGGGGCGAGCGAGGATGGGACAGACACAGAGGGAGAGGAGGAGGAGGAGGAGGAGGAGGAGAGACACACAGCGAGGAACAGTGTGACAGCAGGGGGAGGCTTTTTGACAGGCAATAAGTGCTTCAGTCCCCGGGATCCCGTTTAATAAAACAAGTGACGTGTGCAGGTTTGGAGATGGATTCTTTACGACATGGTGCACAAAATGATTCACTTTTATTATATTATATGACTTTACTCAAGATATCTCTGACCGATTTTAATCTGACTCAAGTACTGATAGATTTGTTTGCTGTTCATAAACCAATACCAAGAGTGAGTCAAATTGCATTTGATAAAGCCCTCACTCATTTGGGGACCTCAACGCTGACTTGTGGGACGGATTAGTTGTAGAGCATTGGCTGACTGTTGGTTTGATCAAGCTCCAGTCGGTTTGTTGTGTCCTTGAGCAAGACACTTGAACTGACCTCATTGCCTCCACTGCGCATTCTTGCTGTGCGTAAATCCAAAACGTGCATGTGTGTAAATGGGACGTTAAATGGGACTAAACGGAATTCAGAACTTATTTGATGTAATTGAACATGACAAAAAGTTAATATCAAGCAAGGGTTTAAATTACTTGAATGTATCTTATTTTGAGTGGATTTTAATTTAGATGTTTTTTTTCTCATCTGACTAAGATTACTTTGCTTGCTTGATGACATTTCAGACCGGTAATCTTACTTGAAATAAGAAAGTAAAACTGCCAATGAGACAAGAGTCAGAAATATCTCAAAACAATTTAAAGGGGGGGTATTATGTAAAATCGACTTTTTCAAGCTTTATATCATGTTATTATGTCATTCCCTCATTAAACACATGCCTGGAGTGTTGCCTTGGCTCATTCACATATTTTTGAGTAATCAGTAAAAACTTAGACGGCAGCCATTTTAGGTGTAGCTATGCCTCAGTCCTCCTAGAACGCCCCCACCTCCTGGAGACGCCTCTGGACCTTTCGTCACCAGCCAAGCCACCAACCACTGCTCCTCAGCTCAGCAGAGCCCCCTCCCCGCACAGTGTTGTTGTTTAAATGCCACAGCAGTGTGCTAAGGAGGCGTGTCGGAAAGCTTCTTAAAGAGACAGAGGCCTATTTCAAGACGTTCAGTACAGCCATTTTGAGAGAGCAATTTTATTCAAGGCAGTTATTTTAATTTACTGCATATACAGACCAACAGAAGGTTACGTCATCATTGTAGTATGCTATAGACTGGTGCTATGTGATTGAAAAAAGCATAATACCCCCCCTTTAAAACTAATCTAGTGTAAATAACAGTAGTAAATAGCAGTCTGCATAGTCTAAATGTTATTTTGGGAAAGTGGTCCTGTCCCATGGCTCCACTGGAATACGACGTGTGCAGGTTCAAAGACGTCTGACTGACCACAAAAAGCCAGGCCGAACAAACATCAGCGTGGCCCGTGAGGGGATAGAAAGCTAAGTGCATGCTTAACACTATATCCATTTCATTACAATGTGATTGAAATAGGCAGGGAATAGTAGGCCACGCCAAATCCTCTTATCCGATTTGGACCATTAATCATTTCTGCTTCATGATGCAATTTTGGACATGTCATTTCCCTTTCTGCAGGTGAGGACAGGCTCAGAGGTGGACAGTACCAGGATGTCTTCACTGAAGTGCATATTTTGTACTGTCTGAGTCGTGTACTATCTGATGTGAATGATGAATGAAACTCAGAGCACCGCTTCATGTTATGAGGAGCAAGCTGAAATTTGTAGTAATCTGAGTAGTAACAGTGTTTTGATAAGACTTAATGTGGCATAGGGCTGGGAGATATATCGATATTTAAGATATATCAAATATATTTAAATGAGATATGGAATAGACCATATCACGTATATCGGGATATTTCAAATTCAGATAAGTTATTAAGTTAACAAAAAGAAATCTCAAGCTCATTTAAAAAAAAAGTTATCTTAAACTGAGCACTTTATTTTGTGATCTCTTTAGATATAAATGCTGCCCTCAGATAAAGATTGCCTATTGTATTTTATTGGCTATTTTTTATTAAGACTTTTTTATTAAATGTGCGAAGCTTTGTTATACAGTGTTTATATTTACATTTTATAGTGAGTTTTCAATAGAACTACTCGTATTTGACTTTGACTTAACATATAATTTCACAGCTCTCACTTTGCGGAAAAAATATCGAGATATATATCGTATATCGATATTCAACCAAAATATATCGGGATATGACTTTTGGTCCATATCGCCCCGCCCTAATGTGGCAGTGATAAGAGTATTCAATGTCATTAAAACATATTCGTTCTTATTGTGGGAATAGCTGTCTTTTCTACTTATTTAGTTCCTTTTAAATCTTTGCAATGCAGTTGAATACCAAATACGTGGAGGATGGTAATAGCCAATATTATTTATAGCATTAGCACTTTTCACTTTACTTTCCACCTCCTGTACAGCACTCTTCTGTGTCATCAGTCTTTTAGGCCTTTTATTGCGGCGCTATAAAAACTTATATAGCCACGACTTTGCCCACGATGCACCTAGACCTTTATTCGCCATCTTATTTAGGCCATGTAAAAAAAAAAAAAAAAAAGATATTACTGGCAACAAGGCTTTCTCCAAGGGGGTTGTCCAAAGCCGGAGCAGCAGAAATGGCCCGTACAGCGTCATGAAAAATAGATGCATAGTAGAGCGCCGTTCCCCTCCCCTGTCGGATTTGCATACAGGCTAATCTTACTTTGACGCAACAACCAGCAGCTGTGGACCTCCTGGTGCATTAGAAACAACACTGACATAATGTAATCTAAAGCTTTTTTTCCTTCTTTTCTCTTTGTGCAAATACAGCCCTGAAGCACAGACAATGGCCATTCTCCCCCATGAAAGGGGATCGGCTCCATTGGCACGAAACCAGCAGGTGCATTACAAAGCTTCATTCATTAATAATGACGTCCACGGCCTACAGTTACACAGGTAAACAGCGGCTCATATTTGACGCTCGCTAAAGTCCCCCCCATGCACACATTACAAGCGATTTCAGGCCTCCAAGCTGATTTCTGTTTGTGTTCCTCAAACTCTGCTTATGATATTTGGTTTGAGCTAACAATAACCCTTACCCTTTGGTACTGGTAATGAGAAGGAGGCGTTTGGGTGTTGTTTGCGATAAGGGTTCATTATGTGACGTAGTTACATATTCACAGGGACTGATAAGCTGCTCGGTGACATACAACGGAGGAAGCATGGTCAGAGTGTTCACTTGAAATGGCTTTGTTGGTCTTTTCCTTAATATTATGTTATTTTAAAATTATAAGCCCAAAATTACAACAGCAGTCGCCTCACGGAGTTGCACAAAAATTGCTGAGTCGATCAAACAGAAGAACCGTTTTGCTGCAGGCTGAAGATGCCTGATTATAACACACTGATTAAAGCAGTGATTCTCAACTGGTGGGTCGGGACTCGGGACCCAATCGTGTGTCGCAGAAACATTTTCAGTGAGTCACGAGCCGATTCCAGGAACACAATTTTTCGATATTTTCCATCTGAAACTGTATGGAAACATTACTGGAGTCTGTTAAAATGAATGTCATTGGGTTCTTTCTATCATAATTTCAGTCTTAAACAATGGGCCCAGTCTTCCGCCTGACGTTGCTCAAGGTGAAGTTGGTATCTTGCACACTAACAACAATGTGCCAGTGCTTTCGCTCGTAGCCTGTGGTCGTCACTTAGAAAACAAAGAGCGGTAGACTCGGGCATGGTTCTTCCTCTTCCCTCTCGTCTGTACATTAACATCGTGCACAGCCTTGCGCATCTTACAAAGGACAAACCAAACTATTTCTCCCACTGTGAGTTAAACACTATCCATGTCGTGCAAGAGATCAATGGTCCCATAGTGCTTGAGGCTCTCCACGCTGCAGAAACGTGATCAAAACACCAGCACGTGCGTCACCCCACACCCACTGCCACCCACAGTAGCGGAAAATATTCTAGTCTGGTATGATCTTCAGGAGGTAAAGCTTGGGGAGGGCGGCACGGTAGTACAGCGGTTTGCACTTGTGCTTCACAGCTAGAAGGTCCCAGGTTCGATTCTCACCAGGGACAGGGCCTTTCTTTGTGGATTTTGCATGTTCTCCCTGTGTCTGCGTAGGTTTCCTCTAGGTACTCTGGTTTCCCCTACCACTAAAAACATGTACAATAGGCCAGGATGAATGAGAGTGTGTTCGAGAGTGCGAATGGGGGACGACGGATGGAAATTAGCCCATGGCTACAATCCGGTGTGGCTTGTTTATTAACATACACTGTCCCTACCAAATAAACCAATAAACTAAACTGCTGTAACATCGCCATGGGTATCTGTCTAGCCCACTTACTCGACAGGTATGAAGCTGAAGATTGCACATAGTGCCACCCGTCTGCACAAAAGTCATATATAGCCTGCGTTTAGAAACACAAGATTGTGCCCAATATTTTATACAACATATGACAAATTACATTTTTATTTGAGTCTCGACTTGTCATCTTATAGGGTAATGGTGGGCCCCAAAGCCATACCACTGGATTAAAAATCAGGAGTAGATTAGTTGTACTGGTTAATTACAGATAATTTAGAAACAATGAGGAAAAATATGAAGCACAGGGCAACATATTGACCAATAAAGCGAAATATGGAGCCTATATTTATTTACTGTAGAAACCGATGGCCTGGAGGTCCAACCTGTGACTACAGCCACTCCAACTGCCACCAACTAGGGGTGTCACGATTTAAATTTTTTGAGTCACGATTATTGTGAAAGAAAATATTGCGATTTTACGACTATTCACGATTATCGACCGAATGAAAGGAAAGAACTGATATTTTTAGTTTTTGTCTTTAAAAAGCCTTTTAATACTAATAAACTTGTAAACATTCACTGTTTCTAAAAATGAAAAATGCTTTAAGATAGTTTTGCATTAAAATAAATAGGCCTATACATTGAATAATAAAAAACAATGTCAACTTTACTTCTTTATAATGACCATAATTATAATAATTATTTTACTATATATTATTAGGCCACAGTCTAGGCTAGGTTTCATGTTCTCAAAAGTTATGCTGCTGCTTCATTATTTTTCAGATGTTTTGATGAACAGAGAAGGAAACGCGTTTACAAAATGACTAAGGAGACTCTTTTGAACAGCTGATTTCCAAATGTGCGCGGTTTCACTTTCCTTTCTGTTACGCTGAAGCAGAGCGGAGCGCGTTAGCTTTTTGTTTACATCCTGAGCCAGTTGTGGCGGCTACAACAACAACGCCTTGGTCATCTTTTGGATCCTAAAGAGGTCCCACTCCGCTGACTTCAATCATTTTTGGGTGGATACAACACTGGAGGAGAGCGTCCTTCTGCCTTGCTCAACTACCGGTGAGTTTACGCGCTGTTTATGGCGTGCAGAGGCTCGTGCGTCAGCGTGAAAAATTTCCGCAATAAACCATGGCTTCTAAAATTCTTACGGATAACCTACCGCGTCCTTTTATAATCGTGGTAATCGTAAAACCGGTTAATCTTGACATCCCTACCACCAACCGTTCACTCGCAACACATTCATATGTAGCCAAAGTGGAGTAAGTGTCTTGCCCAAGGGCATAACAACAATATGCCCCAGTTGGAACTTGTATTCATCCCATTTATCCTCGGATCTGTGTATGATATCCTGCTCACATTCGCCCAAGATTTAGGACAATGAATCTATACATTAGCAGCAGGAAGAGCATTGTCTGAAGAAAATGCATATCTTATCTCACTGTGTGCTTATGTGTAGCTGCCACTTAGTCTCTCCTTTCAACTTGGGGGTTTGTCTACTCTACTGCCCTGGTCACCAGATAACGATATCACGTTGATGTAAATTCAGGATGTTTAGGTAAATGGGTAAGTAGAAAGACACGAACAACAGGAAGGGCCTGCCCTGCAGTATATGTCAAATCAATATGCAAATACTGTGCACTATAATGCTATTCTGTTTCGCAGGAATCACAAAATGTTAAGTGCTTGAGTAGAAAACCACTTATTTGCATATATATAGTCTCTGTTGTTCTGGTTAGATCTGTCATGTATTTTGATCAAATTAAGTTGCCTTTCACAGTAGTGCCTTCCACATAGTTTATTGCAGGTTTAACAAATGCCCTTCCTGACCAAAATCCTCATTTACGCTTAGTATAAAGTTATGAACACACAAAAGAAATATTACGTACTGCACCCCATTGAACTTTAAGACCTCATTCTTTGTGATAGTAGCCTTCTTCCTTTTTGTACCACTCCTGATTGATATGTGCCACGCCATGTGTCTGGAATGTCACCAAAACAGGTCCTACAGGTCATGCTTTGCCTGTTTGCCACCACTTTGATGTTACTTTTATCTAAACGTAACCTTGTTGTTGAGTGACGGGCAGTGGCGGACTGGCACCAAAAAGAGGCCCTGGCAATTTTAGCAGAGAGGCCACATTTGTCTTCAAAAGGCGGCCGCATCTCCGCTTTATTTATTTATTTAGCCTTTTTATATGGTTGTGCGCCACAAGTTGTGATGAGCGGCGAGCGAGCCGCTGGTGGTGCTGCCGCTTGCAGCCATTGCACCAATAGGCGGCCGCTTCCTCGCTTTATTTAGCCTATTTATTTGTTTGTGATGCGGCCACAACAAGTGATGAGACCAGGCGGCCGCAGTGGCATTTGCCCACATTGCCCAATGGCCAGTCCGTCACTGGTGACGGGATTGGAAAAGATCGTACTAATAATATTGGCGTTGATTTATGTTGCACATTACAAACTTGAGAAGCACTTTTCACACCCTGTGATGTAAGTATGTAGCCACAGCATGCCCTGGGGCTAACGGATGAAAACATGGCAACCAAAATGTGCCAATGGCTTCTCCAACTATCACCAACTACCACTGATCTAAAACTTTCAAACATGTGGTTATGAGGCCCACTTTGCCACCGCTCTGCCTGTCATTTTCTTCTGTATTCTTTTGGAATGTCTGTCATTGACCCGGCGGCTGTATGGGTGGTGAGCATGCAGGCGCCTTTACTTTCCATTACGATGGCCTCTATGACGCTCCAGGATCAATTGTTTTTAGAGTTTCTGGTAGCTTTTCCCTGCTGATGGACCCTCTCTCCAGAAAACCTACAAAACAATTGATCCTGCAGCGTTGAAGAGGCCGCCGTGATGGAAAGTAAACACAGCCAGCCATTGAGTCACAAAAAGGTCAATTATGCGCAAATATAAAGGTTAGAGTTTGTTTGCATAAAAAGTTCCATACTGCAGCTCTAAGTGCATTACAAAAGCATAAATTAAAAATCCCATACTATAATTATAAAGTATTTCACTGCAGATGACCCTGAAGAAGCCTAAGTGCCACCAGGGACCAAGTTTTAGAACCAACATGTATGTTTAATACGCAACTAGATCTGTCATAAGAAAAATCAAAATCAAATTTAAATTAATATTCTGAATTAGAGTAATGTAAACTAATCTAGATACATTATACTGTTTGTTTTAGGTTGTTAGGTCATGTCTCCTTTGTCACAAAGTGCCCTAATCCATATTAGAGTCCAACCTTTAACCCTGAACATCTCCCCGGAGACTGTGGGGATGTCATCAAGCGTGAAAAACAGCTGACGGTGCATATTAGATTATGAGGCAGTGCTATAGAAGTGGTGCCACCAGAATAAAGCTGGTTGTAAAATATTTATGATACAATGGCTAAACTGTCTGTCTTGTGTATTGTTTTAATGGGTACAGAGTAAAATGTGTGAAAGTGTAGCTTTGTTCTTTCGTTTCAATGTAAATACAACGCCTTATGCCAAACCTGCACACATCTCAACCGAGTGCCCCAATTTCAACACTACTAAATTATCGCCTGCCATCTTAAACCCATTCCTATGTCAATTGTATGGTACATTTCCAATAGAGAGACTAAAATCTATGAATGTTGAACTTGAGGATTTATAACACACATTCTGAGGTTTAGCTTTTTTCCAAGTGGCCTACGCGCCGAACACCCCACAACATACTGTATGCACAAAGGCAATAACAATAGAGCAGTTCTGCATCCTCCCATTCAGAAATATATTAATTCTGATGACGCAAACAATTACTAGAGCAAAAGTGGAAAACATACACTATCTTGAGTACTGCATATTTGAGCATAAAAGTCTGATTCCTGTTTGAGCAAGTGTTGCAATAGTAGGAAAAACATAAAATAACCCAAAATTCGGATATTTCAAGAAGGAAATATAGAAATTGGAAAAAGCAGTAAGACAAGATGTAAGAAAATTGAAGTATCTGTTTATTGTCCAACGTCAACATGAAGTTTTTCTCTCATATAAGTTTACTCTTGGTGGAAAGCGGAACTACTTTTTACTCCAGTAAGTGTCCTGTTACTTCAAATATAATATTGCTCACGTGGAAGTATGCATACAACTATATGGAAGGTGACATAAAGCCAACTTTAAAAAAAGAAGACTCATTATAATGAAATGAATATTATAACTGAATACTAGGCCTATCCGTTTACAGGCCTATTCAGTTTTGTGATGTCATCTAAACATCAGTCATGTGTGAAAAATGTGCTTTTAAAATGAGCATTGATCGAAATATAGACGTGTTTGTGTGTTTGCAAACAGACGTGACAGGAATACATTCACCATTCTCTGCAGCTTATCTCATTCTTGTGACGGATTTATGCCTTTGTGCTTTCACCTTTGGCATTACATAATCTGGAGAGGGTGACAAAACCCAGGGCAGCAAAACAGATTTGAACGAGAAGAATGTGGACCAGATTAGGTATGTTAGAGAGGGAGGGAGAGAGAGAGAGAAAACATGTTTTATTCTGAGGCTGCTCTGTGGATCACGTGGCACCGGCTAGCAACATCCTCTCAGCAAACACACAAGCCCAGACCCATTCCTTGCTGCAAATCCCCCTCTCTCATCACTCCACTAACAGCAAATGTGCAGATTTGAGTGAAAATGGCTATTTGCTCCATTTGATTCGTCTCCTTTCCACAGCTCCACAGAGAAGTATCGCAGAAGGCCAGGCCAGAGACAGGTGGTCATTGGGAGATCAGTCAGGCATAAGAAATCAGGCTATCAGATATGCACTAGGCAACTCTAACAACACTACAATAGCACTTGGCAAACCATGTTAGCTATACACTGGCAAAGACTCAGAACATACTGTATCACACTGGGAGAAAGTTTGCAAGCGCAGTGCTATAAGAAGCTTATTTGGTAATATATCTGTAAAGCTTGGAAACTAATGCATTCAGTTAACTCTCCAACTAATTTCACTTCCTTGTCGTATCTGGCCCACCATAGGCTACCTGAGGTCACAAGACAGCTCCTACTGAATGCAAACGTGCCTACACTATCAGTCACCATTCACGGTGCAATTGATAGGTGTCACATGACTTGTCGTCAATATGGCGACCTCCAGCAGCAGCCGCTAATCATGTGTCTGCAGAGGGCTGATAGCCTCTGTGGGATAAGACTGAGTGTTTCAAATCCTACTCAAACTCCATTTTACTACTGCCATGACATTGCATTTCCTTCCAAAACTGTCACACTTGTACAGCTGACCAGATAAAACGTTGCACTGTGTCTGAATGCCGCAACCTTGGAGCTGAAAAAGCATATCTATCAATATGCTAATGCGGAAGAATGCAATAAAAATAAATGGGCAAATTGCAGCAAAGGGCTGGCTACGACTCCTCAAAAATGGTCTATGCAGCTAAATGCTCGCGCAAAATGATTCTTCATGAGCTAGTGAGACCTTAGGGGTAATTACAAGCCATAACTATCATGCAAGGTGTCCCAAAGATGATGCCCATAAGTATACAGTGTGCAACAAGCTTGTCTGATGCGCCTGTGGCACTGCCTGGATGTCTATGGACAAGATGCAGCGGCAGCGCAGACCGAGGGAGTGACGCATTGCAGGTACGAACGGACCAATCAGAGGGCGCGATTTCTTTCCGCTACGTCTTGTGCCGCAGCGCAGACTAGCAGAATGTATCCGTGCGCTGTCATGTAGTTCCCAAGTAATTTATCATCTGACGCTAAATAAGAGTAATATGACTTAGTTTGGAAACAGCCATGGGTGCCTTTAACATGATAAGATTTTTTGGAAAGGATAGTGATAAAATTGAACGCACATTTGTGCAAAATGTAGTGTCCGAGAAAAGGGAAGTTGGCGGAGTGGTACACGCGAGAGGCGGAGATTGTGCCAGCCGTTAAATGCAGTCCGGAGCCTCCTCGCTCTGTATCAGAGCCGCTGATCGTCCCCCAGGCTCCGTACACCACCGCTCTCTTTCGGATTTCCTCGCTAACCAGCCCGTCTTTCTAAATCAAAATGGTAAGGGAATATTTGTATTATGCTTAGAGACATAGCTCTTATCGTCTGTAAGTGTAGCGGAAGAGTAGCAGTTAGAAAATTGGACAAATTAATATCGGAACAACGTGAACACGGGAACACCCGTAGAAGAGCCATCTGCTGTAACTAACGCAGCCGCGCTTTCAGCGTAAAATGGGGGCTGTTTGTTGCTAGGCTGCGCTGATCTGAATAAATGTGCCTCTATTTAGACAAAATGTAGCCTTCAAACCACTGAATGAGATACTTTTTTTAACGACATCATTTGAATCATCAAAGGAAAGCTTGCCAGTGACGTATCGTTGACTTGATTGCAAAATATCAATTGTTCAAGTCTGCATTTTGTACAAACTGATTTGTTTTGCCTTTTTAAGCGCAGACATTGACTGTTTGTTCTCTTTTCATGTCGGTACTTATTTTTGTAAACGCCTATAATGTACAGATTTACACCTGGCACCCATTTGTCGTTAGCGTTTTCAGCCTTGACATCATTGATGCAGTCATCTGTATTTTTCTGGTCTTTGCATCTTTTGATGATTTATTCTTCCCAAGCATTTATTGTAAATCTGTGTACGGTGGCCCTCGTACGACTAGAAACGCCCCCGAGACTTGTTTATCGTTATTCGTCTCGGTGCCTTACGTTTCCCCCCCCCTCCAACTACGTTTTTCTCACTAGTTTTATGGCTTCTGAACTTCTAAATGTTGATAATACATCACGGAGGGCCTGAGTCAGACGGCTATATGAGTGCAAGCTCATAGGACTGCCTAGCCCTAGCTCTCTCTGCCTAGCAACCTTTACCGCCAATTTTAATTCATTCATTGTGTATGGCAGGCCAGGCGTTGTTCAATCCGTCGCTACACGTCACTGTCATAATTGCCACGGAAAAACCTGTTTATACAATACGTGGCTGATTACAGAAACTTTCTGCTTTTTACACTGTGCACACTTTATTATCTAGTAGTAATGAGCCTACAAGTCTAAACATGGTTTGTGGGTGACCTGGCTTTTACTAAGGGTACATTGCATTTACCTTTTTTTCACTGTACATGGCTCTCTATTGAGTCATCATCCCTAACTGCTGCATGTATTATTTTTCAGGCCGACCAGCTTACAGAGGAGCAGATTGCCGGTAAGCCATGGCTGCATTGATCTGCTTTCTTCATAACCTACAAAGTGCCTTGTGATATGGATCCTAGCACCTCTTACCGTGGATTTATACTTTTGCCTTTTAAGGCATTCCACACGACTGGTCATAAAACCGGAATGAACAAAATGGTCTGTGGCCGTGCTGCCTGGATAGCTGGCTTCCTCTCTCTTCTCTGCTGCCTAGAAGGACTCTCTCATGGAAAACTTAATGGTTGCTGTGTAATAAAATGATGTAATCTGGAAGGGCCCTTCTATTTGCTGGTGACTCGCCGAGATAACTTGTCCTTTTGGCCTGGGCGTGTTCTCCGGAAGAAATATTTCATGCACAAATTACAATAAGTTGAAGCCCAGGGGTTATGTAAACCATCCAGTAATGTGTCTGACCAGCTGTCATATAGACCCTCCTTTGTATTTGTATAGAGAAGCATTCTACTGTTAAGTACTAAACGGCTCCTTGGTTGATGCATTTCAGAGGCAGTAGTCATCTTCTGGGTTTCATTACATTAGCTCTGCTTTATTTGCTCTAGTTGTTAAAAGGTCTGTTTCCATAGTGATCCGGGTAGTGCTGTTTCAAGAGCAGTTTGGCTTGAATACCAAAGACAACACAGACAAGCTAAATTGCATACCCAATAAGCGAAGCGGCTTTGGATGGACTGAAATTCTTGAGAAGCAGGCTTAGGCTCTGTATAAAAGAAACTGCTTTAGAGCAGCTGTTTTCAGGGATTGTACTGACTACATTTTTCAACATTAAGGTATTGTTAAGCAGTTTAAAATCACTGCACTAGCTGTTGCGTTTTTCAAAATACTTTCATGCCTTTTGCTGTATAAACTGCTCATCTTATCCTTTGTGTAAGTTCAGTGGTTTATATCAAAGACGCCCGTTCTAACAGTAGCTTCATTCTATAAAGTGGGGATCTGTCTATGGTTGACACTCGACCCCACAAAACGGCAGGACAGGTTGTAGCTCTTGTGACGTTGACAAGCTGCTACATGCCACCACTCGTTGCCCACCGGCAGCGTCTCTGATGTGTGTGTCATCGTTGCCCGTCCCTCCCATCCTCCCTACTCATCCTCAGTCTCAGCTACCCCAGACGGGGCCATTGTTTGGGCAGCAATGACACGAGTTGTAACCCTAAACACGAGGCCTTGTTGTTGCTGGAGTCTTAGTTTGTATGTGAAACATAAGTAATGCTAAGGCCGCTGTTTGGTCTAGTTGATATGATTGGCAGGCACTAGCATTATCAAGGAGTTACTGCTTTTTAAATGGTTGCTTTTGGCATAAAGGCTTGTCTCTTGTCCATTTTATGTTTGCTTTTGGCACACATTGTCTTGTTTAGTTGTTGGCTGCACACAAGTAGCATTTTTGGCACACTAAAAGCTTTGTTTCTCCCTTGAATCACAGAGTTCAAAGAGGCATTTTCGCTCTTTGACAAAGACGGCGATGGCACAATCACCACCAAAGAGCTGGGCACAGTCATGCGCTCGCTGGGCCAGAACCCGACAGAAGCAGAGCTGCAGGACATGATCAATGAAGTGGACGCTGATGGTAAGGAAGGCGCACATGGGCTGGCTTTCACTTGAACAAAGAAAGATCTAGGCAGAGCAGAAGACTTGAAATTGAAGATTTGAGTAGCTTAGCTTAATTTGGGTTAAGTTGTATGGAAAGGGTTTATAGTAAAAGCATTAAACTTACCCTTTTTTTTTTTTTTTTTACTTAAGACAAATACAGTAGTAATGGTGCTTAGCTTGGAAATATACTTCAAGATTACCCATGTTACAATAATCCATCTAAAAGATAATTATCTCAAATTATTATAATAATTAACGGGGGAAAAACAGTTTGAAAAATACAGTTTTCAAGTCTGTTTACCTCTTGACACTTTTTTGCAGTGTTAATAAATGTAACTGGTAAAAAAAAAAAGCTGTCATTTTAATGTCTAATTTGTCTTGTGAAGGCAATGGAACGATAGACTTCCCAGAGTTTCTCACCATGATGGCGCGGAAGATGAAGGACACAGACAGCGAGGAGGAAATCAGAGAAGCATTCCGCGTTTTTGACAAGGTACAAAACCTCCAGCCTGCCTACCACATTTTATTTAATGCTTGCAAGTGGTAATAAAGTCATTCACTCCACTTTCTCTATCGTCTCCTCAGGATGGAAATGGGTACATCAGCGCTGCCGAGCTCCGCCACGTGATGACAAATCTGGGTGAGAAGTTGACCGACGAAGAGGTGGACGAAATGATCAGAGAAGCAGACATTGACGGTGATGGACAAGTCAACTATGAAGGTTTGTATTTGGAGATTGTTGGAAGCAACATTATGTAACTTGTGATATTCTTGGGGTTGACCTTTTTGAGCCGTCTTGCAGCCTCTTTTCTCAGCAAAATTTAAAGTTTTGTAGATACGGTAATGCCAGTGTTCCCATACGAGTCTGAATTTACCACCATCTTCAAGGGTGAAGTTACATAATGTTGCTTAGCCTCCTGCTTCTTATCCATTGCTACGTAATTTGGTTCTAAACTTTCCCCCTTTTTTTTTTTTCTGGCTGCAGAGTTCGTACAAATGATGACGGCGAAGTGAAGGCCTTTGTACAGATTTCGTATATAAATAATTTGCCTTTTTTCTTTGTGTAATTTATCTGTAAAATCTTAATAGCCCCCTTCATCCCTGCCCCCTCTGCTGTCCAAAGGAACTGCATGTAAACTGCATAGGCTCTTGTCCCCATGTCCCTTTTCTTTTGCTGTCATGGTGTTTTGGAGTGACGCGATGGTCGTACATCCAGAAGCCTGCGGGAGGCCCCTGGGAGCCGCAGAACTTGGGATGGTCCCGTCTCGAGCTCGGGGCCCCTCCGCTCACGGCCACATTGTAAACCTGTCAACACTGTTGGCATGGAAACGATGTAGAGGAGTTTGAACTCTGCATGGACTACGGACAAAGTATATATATGGAAATCTCTCAGCATTGCACTACTGCAAAAAAATGACACGGGTGTATCTCCTAGGTACTCGTACAAACTCTTTTTGTATCTGCTGTTCTATATTACCACCGACTAATCTATCCATGCTTTTTAATGTTTTACTCACTACTTTTATTTTATTTTTTAAATGGCCTTTTGGTCATGCCTCAAATAATCCATTCCAAGTTGTATATTTTTGTTTTCCAATAAAATTTACAACCTACCCGGATTTGAAAATTGTCTTGTTTTTTCAGTTATGGCTGATCCTTGAGTTGTAATTCCCTTTTTTTTTTTTTTTTTTGTATCAAGATGCTCACCTTTTCTTTTTTTGGATGGGACTTTTTTTTTCCTTCTGTTGCTTATAGCCTGCAGTAAAATGTTTGCCATTTTATTTAAACTGTCCCCTGTGACTTCCCGAATGCACTGAGGAGCATCAGCCAATGCCTCTTAATGTCCACACGAGCGCCGATCAGACCTGTTTACAGTCAAAACTCTAGCCCGGACCATAGGCTTGTTTTCTCTGGTCCTCTCTTATGACCTTCCTGGCGCTGTCCCAAACTCGGCCGGCCCCACTGTGTGGTCTGCTGCAGCTCTGGCACAGCGTTGGTATAGAAAATCTGAACACCTCATATGTGTCTTACATTTTGGCATTTGCTCCCAATCATCCCGAGGCGCAGGTGATCGAACGTACATCTGAAAAAATCATGGTGTAAATAGAGCTATTCCTGTTTTTCTTTTTTCTGATCGAGTTTGTTACAGTAGCTTGCAGAGATACAAAGTTTGTTATTTGATGAATGACAATAAAGCTCTATTGTGGAATGCTTGTGCAACGCCTCTTGTTTTAAGATAATTTGAGTTATTTTTTTGCAATTAATAGGGTTATTTTAAGCAGAGGTTTTGGGAGGCTGTGACTCGTCTGTTGGGTTGAAATCAGCTTAGTCATGCGTTTGATCCGCCGGCCCCTGTGGATGTGCAAGCATTTAGAGCATTACAAAGTGATGTTAAGTAACATGTCTCGCACACAAATGGCTAATTTACTTCCGATTTAGATTTTGCAGGCAGACGTGCACTTGGTCCTTGCATAATCCCTACGTCACTTTTAAATATTAACTTTGGTCTTCAACTAGTCATTTGTTCTCCCTTGTCCAATATTCTCACCTCCACCAAAAGAACTTGCTCCTAGAAAGGTTGCCCAGGTAGAATAGAAATAAATCCTTGTAAAAATGAATGTCGTGTGCCTCTACTACTTATCCTTGACCCATTTCTGTGTTAATACAGTTGTGGTCAAAATGTGTTTGCCCATGGTTTTCTAAATCAAAACATGAGAAATGTAGAATTTCTTCCAAGTACTTTGTAGAACATTTTAAAAAATGAACATCGGGCTGTTCAATAAATAGTGTCTGCATTTGTCTTTACAAGCTCAATATGTACTACATAAAGAAATTCCCCATAGGATTTAGCTTTCCTGTTTCCTGTGAATCAAACTAATATTTAGTTGTATGACCACAGTTTATTAGAACTGCTTCACATCAGTGTTGCATAGAGTCAACCAACTTCTGGCACCTGTCAACAGGTATTCCAGCCCAAGATGCTTTGACAACATTCCACAATTCCTTGGTTTTGTATCAGAAACTGCATTTTTGATGTGACCCCACAGGTTTTCTATGGGATTAAGGTCCGAGAATTGGGCAGGCCACTCCATAAAATTAATTTTCTTGGTCTGGACAAAGATTTAGCTTACTGGTGTGTTTGGGGTCATTGTCTTGTTGAAACACCCATTTCAAGGGCATTTCTTCTTCAGCATATGGCAACATGACCTCTTCAAGTATTTTGATATATCCAAACTAACCCATGATGGTCTTCCATTTTTTTTCTGCGTCTCTGTGTTTTTGCTTTCCATTTTAACGTGTTGGAGATCATTTTAACAGTTTAACCCCTCCAATCAACCTTTTAACAAAAGAACACAGTACTTCTGAACAGTGTCTTGAATGACTCTTGTTTCTTCAGGATTTCAAAGTGAAATGCATGAATAACATGTGACTTCCTAAAATAAGGGCCACCTGATTCAAACCTGTTTTTCCACAGAATGATTGACCTCACCAATTGAACTCCCCACTGCTATTATTTTGAACACACCCCTTTCAATTGAATATTCAACTACACAGAAGTAAGAGCATGCATACCATGAATGCTGGGTCTGTCTGTGTTTCTAAGAAGCTACTGCACCTACTGGTAAATTGTTGTCCATGTAGTTCTATGATTTATACCAAAAACTGAATCTGGTAAGTCATGTTGGACTGCTATTATTTTGAACACTATACTGTATACATCACAACCCCATGTGTATTGCCTTTTGAAGTAGCAACACATTTTGTGCCAAGGTCCAATGCCCTCAGTGGTTTTATAATTAAGGTGATTTCTATGGCACCGCTTCCAGAGCAAACTGACAGATTGTGCAGCCAAGTTGCAGGGTGAAAGGAAGAGACAATCTTATAAAGCAGGGCCCAACTTTCTCCAAATCCCTGCATTCCACATCATTTATTACCTTATTTTAAGTCAAGGATTGTTGCAGTTTAACTTTAATGGGTATTTGACTGTCTATATGTGTAAGACGGATATGTGTGAAAAAATGCCTCTCAATACAGTATCTTCCAGGCTTTATGGGTTTTATGCTGGAGGGCTTATTTTGCACGTTGCCTATGCTCCAGTGTCAAAGCAAATAATAACATGTACAATTTACACTATTGGACTTTTTGACTTCTATTACCATACTATTGCTATCCTGTGACATCACCTCCACACCTTACATAAAAAGTCATTGTGGCATGCCGTAACTGGGCAAACATTAAAAAATTAGGTTGCAACCACAGACTGTAAATGAAGAATGGACTAATTCTTCCTGAAGCCATTAGGAAACGGGGGCAGGCTCCGGAAGTTCCTTTTGTTTTGAATTTTTTTGCCTCTCTTGAAGTCATTATTGAACACGGGCTTGTCATTCTGACTTCCCCGTGTTTGTATTAACACTCGCAACATCGCTACTTTTATTTTGACATATTCTAAATAATTCAGCCAAATTGCCAGCATGAACGAGCTTCAGTTAGACTGCGCTGAATCTTCTTGGGGAAGCCACCTTCACTTAGTCTATTCTTAATTTACAGTCTATGGTTGCAAAACTCCCTTTGCAACCCAGTTAACCGTAGACTAAGTTTGAGTTATTAGTCCACTGTTTTTCTCCCACTGCTGTATTTCATTCCCCTGCTATATACTGTATAGCTTAACTTTACTGTAGCCTACATGTTGGTATCTGGCACTATTTATACATCTCTTTCCTATGCGGACTTCCATCGGTGGCCCTGTGCCATTGTATCTTTGCTTAAATTATTCCATGCATATTATATTTCTGTGTTGATTTTGCGGTGGAGGACAGGTTAAAATGCAGATGTTTTTGTTTGTTTTTTATCTGGAATGTGGTTTCTCTGTAATTACGGGGTCTATCTCTGTCAGCTCAAATGAACTGTGGGGAATCTTTTGGAAACTTTTCATGGTTTTACTCTGGGTAAGTCTGTTGTCTTTGTTTAGCCAAAAGTCTCAGCAAAAAGTCACCACCTTAAATGAGATAACCGATAAAATGTATCGAATTAAAACATTTGTGTTGGTTTTGGTTTTAGACTATCTTGAATAAATAAAATAAATAAAAAGTAAATTTCACAGTCAATGTAGATTAGTCGACAAAACCAGACTTACATTTCGGACAGGGTTGGGTGACATCAATCTTCAGTATTTGGCCCCTTGTATTGAGACTGAACCGGATGCCCGTCACAAGTGTAGGGCCTTATCCAGAGAGCGATATGAATATATATGTGGATATGTGAAAACTATACTTATTTATATTTTCTTATACTAATATCATGAATAAACCCATTATTACATGTAAGCAGTTATGTTAGCATTACGCTTAGCTTGTGGACCCACTTGAGATCCTAGATAGAAGTGAACGGAACACTACCCACAGCCTTCTTAGGTGTGAATCCATGACACAAGTGGCTGTCTTCTTGTCAAAACCAATTATCACAGAACTAAAACCGACTCTCGCGGTCGTGGCAAGTGTCATGACAGCCTGCTTATAAAAAACCTGTTGATTACTCAGTGCACGAAGACAGAGGCTGCTTTCTTTCGTCTCGTTCGTGTCCGAGCTTTTGTCCACTTAGCTACAAACACACTGTTCTGCGCGGGAGACGGCTCCTGCCCTTGTGCTTTTGCTCGGTCCCCGAAGCATTTTTGAGCCCTCGAGACATTCTTTTACAAAACGAGATGAAAATTTAAAAAAATCCTCTACTGGGGTCACACTACTATACTGTATATTGAGAAAAAAGTGTGGTTCGTGAAGCTGATAGCCTTGAGTGGTTAAAGAGGGGGTATTATGCTTTTTTCAATCACATAGCACCAGTCTATAGCATACTACAATGATGACGTAACCTTCTGTTGGTCTGTATATGCAGTAAATTAAAATAACTGCCTTGAATAAAATTGCTCTCTCAAAATGGCTGTACTGAACGTCTTGAAATAGGCCTCTGTCTCTTTAAGAAGCTTTCCGACACGCCCCCTTCAGCACACTGCTGTGGCATCTAAACAACACTACTGTGCGGGGAGGGGGCTCTGCTGCGCTGAGGAGCAGTGGTTGGTGGCTTGGCTGGTGACAAAAGGTCCAGAGGCGTCTCCAGGAGGTGGGGGCGTTCCTAGGAGGACTGAGGCATAGCTACACCTAAAATGGCTGCCGTCTACGTTTTTACTGATTACTCAAAAATATGTGAATGAGCCAAGGCAACACTCCAGGCATGTGTTTAATGAGGGAATGACATAATAACATGATATAAAGCTTGAAAAAGTCGATTTTACATAATACCCCCCCTTTAAGGCTTCTAATCTGCACAAATGGTGATGTTCTTTTTCTTGGTGATCCTTTTAAAAGAAGAACATTAGCAGTTTTACAGAAATAGGACTATAGCCCTATTCACACGGGATTACAATTACCTTGGGACCTCAGGTAAACGGTAAACATTACTGACGTTACCTCGGAGTTCCCCGACACCAACAAGGCTTAGGAGGAAGTATATTTGGGAAGAGGTTCTAATGTATTTGAACCTCGTGTTGGGCAGTAGTAAAAAAAAAAGTAGCAACATCTCAATGGAGCTGGCGATGACCCACTTAAATTATACTTAAAATTGCATTTATTTATTTATTTATTTATTTGTTCTTGTCATATAGTTAAGTCAATACATATGAATTTCCTATATATACATACATGAACAAAAAGGTTAAGGTTTAGGTATACTTTATTGTCCCCATAAGGAAATTTGTCCTCTGCATTTGACCCATCCTTTGATGCCGTTGGGGCAACCCATCAGGAGCAGTGGGCGACAGCAATGCCGCGCCCGGAGACCCGTCTCCAGATGTAGAGCCAGGCTGATGGTCAGTATCACCTGGTTTGACGATTCAACTATTGTACATGTTTTTAGTGGTGGAGGAAACCGGAGTACCCGGAGGAAACCTACACACACACGGAGAACACAGGAACAGAGAGATTTATCTTCTCTCTGTTAAGAACATTTCACATTTTTCTCTCTGTTCATCTCGTATTGTCTGTTCCTAATAACACACTTAGAAATAAATCAACAAAGTACCCATATTTAAGCCCCCCACTCCCCACCAGGTCACCAAAGTTACATTTACATATAAGAAAAATAAGAAAACCTTGAAAAATCTTGAAACTAATCCAAGTCAAATCAGTCGTCAGGAAGGCCTGTCACGAGAGCAAAATGTTAAGAACAATGTTATTGAAGAAGATTATTATTTTATGCCACAAAAACGGGAACCCAAAAGCATAAAAATGAGAAGTTGCATTTAACATGAAACACAATGATTTACAATGTCATTGCAATTTTCTTTTTTACTGTAAGGAGAAATGCAAATACTTGTGAAATACTGTGTACCTCTCATGTCTTTAATGATAAGTAATTAATGGCAGAGTTTACGTACACTCCTTTTTTGCAGTGCACACATGAATGGCTCGCTGTGCACGCTCAGACCAGTTGCTTGGAGACGCTCCCGGAGAGATTTTCACTTCAGGTGACGGTCCACAGCAGTCTGACATCACATACGGCTCCTCGCACTCCTGAGACCGGAGCTAAAAGTGGCTGTGGCAGGATAACACCACACCGTAGGGAATTAGAGGCAAAGTAACAAGGCTTTTATTTGATAGTTGTCTCTGCGGCTCTGGCTGTCAAGATAATTACTATGTCAACTTATCGTTCAATAACAATACATTTTTGTACATTTATTAGCACCCCCCCCCCTACATTTTCATTACGTTATATTTCATGTATATTGCAGCTTGTGTTGTTATTTTTCGGATATGATTATGCACTTTTAGAACAAAGGTTTACTGTCATTTTTATGCCTGCGAGTTGACAGTATCTAGTAGGGATGTCAAGATTAACCGGTTTTACGATTACCACAATTATAAAAGGACGCGGTAGGTTATCCGTAAGAATTTTAGAACCGGTTTACTGCGGAAATTTTTCACGCTGACGCACGAGCCTCTGCACGCCATAAACAGCGTAAACTCACCGGTAGTTGAGCAAGGCAGAAGGACGCTCTCCTCCAGTGTTGTATCCACCCAAAAATGATTGAAGTCAGCGGAGTGGGACCTCTTTAGGTATCCAAAAGATGACCAAGGCGTTGTTGTTGTAGCCGCCACAACTGGCTCAGGATGTAAACAAAAAGCTAACGCTCCGCTCTGCTTCAGCGTAACAGAAAGGAAAGTGAAACCGCGCACATTTGGAAATCAGCTGTTCAAAAGAGTCTCCTTAGTCAATTTGTAAATACGTTTCCTTCTCTGTTCATCAAAACATCTGAAAAATAATTAAGCAGCAGCATAACTTTTGAGAACATGAAACCTAGCCTAGCTTGTGGCCTAATAATATATAGTAAAATAATTATTATAATTATGGTCATTATAAAGAAGTAAAGTTGACATTGTTTTTTATTATTCAATGTAGGCCTATTTATTCTAATGCAAAACTATCTTAAAGCATTTTTCATTTTTAGAAACAGTGAATGTTTACAAGTTTATTAGTATTAAAAGGCTTTTTAAAGACAAAAACTAAAAATATCAGTTCTTTCCTTTCATTCAGTCGATAATCGTGAATAATCGTAAAATCGCAATATTTTCTTTCACAATAATCGTGACTCAAAAAATTGAAATCATGACACCCCTAGTATCTAGTATTGTTAGTCAATCATATCGTTTATCGTGATACTTTCCTGCCTCAATATATCGAACTTCAAATTTGTTATCGTGACAAGCCTATGTGCAGCTGAATGAGTTTTTATTTAAACTAGAAACCAAGTCCGTGCTGTGTGACTTGAAGGCTACCTACGTCCTTTGAAACTTGAATATTATTTGTAGTACATTGCAAATTAAGAAAAAGAAAGACCAATATTCACAAGAAAGTATGGAGGGTTTAGGCTGTAGATTACTGACATTAATATAAGAAAGAAATATTTCAAATCTTCTTTTATTTGAAATTTTCTTCGGAAATTAATTCAAGCGTGAAAATGGCCAAACGTGCCTATATTTGTGGTGAGAAAATCTTAATAATGGATCAGGCCAGAAAGAATTTTGTGGAAAATGATGTGGCAAATAAACAGCATAATCTGATAAAGATGCAATGTGATGTCTTTCTGCTCTTTCACACATATGCATATGCTGTACAAGAAATCACCTTTGGCTTTTAGTCCTGTGCTGTTTCCATGGAACTACTGTGCATAGGAAGAGTATAAATCAAAATTTCAATAAGGATGCAATCAGTTCCACCTAGTGCTGCAGGTGGAACTGATTCAAGGGTAGGGTGAGCAGATTGTTCAACAAAACAGTTGCTCTAAAAATCGTAATCTTAAATATATGTACAGCCGGATGTTTGGATGATCAGATTTCTGAAATGAATATAATCGCATCAGATCTGATTATTACTGATTGCTCCAGTTATCTGATTGACCATTGTGACATAGCCACTCTCTTTTAACTCTTTTAAAATCAGATCTAACCGACTGAAGTTTATGCTCAGACTGCACTCGTTTTTTTTTTTTTTCTTGTGTTACAGGTGCAACAAAGCTGGAGCGCTCCTTTGTGCTTATACTCAGTCAAACTGGCCCACAGCGCGTCTAAATTTAGACCCTCCACCAGCGCCGAAGCCCGGGCTCGTTGAAAAATTGATCGATAGCGAGACTCGCTGCTATAGAAACAGTGGCCGGTTTACCAGTGGTTCAGGTGTCACAGGATCCCAGCGCCCGGGCCGATAACAAGACACAATGGCCACCTCAGCTCAAGACACAAGCGCATGGAAAAACAGGAGCATGTTGAAACAAGTGAGCGCTGTGTCCAGAGGCGCGGGTGCTGCTGATAAGGTAAGTGACACTGTGTGTGGGGCTTAATAAGGACAGAGGCAGAGGCTGCTGTGGGAAGTGAATCAACACAATCCTGGCATAGTAAAGTTACCGCAGCTGTGGCGGTGAAACGGGAGTGTTACGCAACAAAAATATGGCAAACGTTTAAAAGCAATACGCTCACAATGTTTACAGATCTTTAAGTCCAGACACATTCACAGGAGCTGTTCAGATCATTTCAACCCTGAAATTGCCTCCATAAGCTGACTGCTACTTTTTAGCCGTATTTAAACTGGTTTACTTTGATTTGTGCAAGTGATGATGAATCTGTGCCCTAAAAACCTGAATCCTGAATAAAGCATTATACTTACCAAAATGTACATTGCTTAATAGTTAACATTATGCTGCAAATTATATTGCAACAATGGGTCAATACATGTCATACTGCTGAATATGGAAGAAAATACGGAAGATGATCCAAATTTCTCTTTGTTTTCTGGTACAGTTTACCCACAAACTCAAAGGTAAGTGTAGAATGAGATTATAAGGTAAAGGTAAAATACAATGTTCCCCGAGTAATAAAAGCAGGGAGCAACAATAGCGGGAAACATCTGTCCCCAAATGAATGACCAATCACTTTAACCAATAAGACTTGTGTTTCCGTACTACAAAAGATGGATTACTTAACTGTTTATTCTCAAAACCCATTTAATGCCTCTGTTTTGAACACGCTCATGTCAGCTCGGACACGTAGCCTCATAGCTATTATGACTGAACCAAAGCTGACAGTGTCCTCTTATCTGCAGGCTGACGGCAGGCTGGATGAGTGCGGGCGAGGGAGCTGGTGGTTGGGGACATTAAAAGTAGGTGTCACTCTGAATAAAAGGCTCTTATCCAAGTCTCTGTGGCACAGACTGATCAGCTGGCTCCAAAGCAGGGCTCCTTGGCTGCGGTTATCGAGTATCACCTACGGGTTGGATGGTGCAGACTGTTGTTGCTATGTTATATCTAAATAATGAGTCATACAGTGGTCATGAGACTGTGTGCTCTTTCGTGCCAGTCCCAGAATTGTGCAACAGCGTTTGATAGACATATATTTTTGTCATGCAAAGAATAGTGCCTCCTAATGTTAGCTAATTGGAGAAAAGTACGGAGTCATAATTATATCCATAATCATATCATAATCAGTGAAACAAGAATCCCCCTGCAAATGCCCCTGTTAGGAAACAAATGACGTACAACACCGGGATCTGTAGGAAGTCCCTCTTTGTCTCATCCCAGGACACTCCTCGGCCCGGCCTGTACCACATCAGAGACTTCATCGAGGAGAGTGAGCTGAACCCAGTAAGGAGGACGTATGGGTTTAAAGGCGTGGGAAGGAGAGAGCTGACTCTGGGGCAACGAAGGGGAGACCTCCTGCTTCCTGGAGCCTATAACCTCACCGACTCTACACAAGAGGCTTTAAAAAGACAGGCCACTTACTCCTTCAAAAACTCACCCAGGCCCGAAAATGTCTCCTACGTCATCAGGGATAAGGTAAGACATGGACATTTCATAGACATTATTAATACAGAACTTGAACGATGAGAAACCAGGCCCTTTTTCTTCTTTAAACAATGAAAATGTGCTTCGTTGGCTCCACGCAACAACTTTGCCATCGCCAGATCCGCAGCTTTGAACACTTTGTATACTGACACTATACTTTTGTTTACCGCGAGACAGACACATTTGTTCAGACAGGTGAATAGAAACAAGTCATTTAGATAGGGCTGGGTACTGTTGCTTTTTTTTTTTTTTTTTCGATAACGGTGCTTTAAACGCAACGATACTTGGTTTTCTATACCGATACCTGAACGTTACTATAATATTTGTCATATAGAACCATAAGATAGATAAATAATTCCTTCCTTTTATTTATTTTTAACATCATTTATTTGAGGTGAACAAAATAAGAAACTAACTTTAACTACAAAAAGGCAGAAAATCACATCCCCCCATTTTTTCCTCAGTTTTTGATGACCAACAACATCAAACTTGGATCTAAAGATTTAATATTTTTTTGAGACTTTTATTTGTTTTATACCAGTAGTACCTAAACTTATTTTTCAATACGATACTGGTATCGTTTCCAGCCTTACATTTAGATAGATATAAATGACCTTGCAAATAATTGGATATACGCCACAACCCCCCAAAAAATAAATGTGAATTAAGCATTAAAGGGATATTTCAGGATTTTTGACATTGGGCCTCATTTCCTAGTTATCCAGAGTGTTGTTGATGTCTGGAGATATTTTTTCTTAAATTCATGCAGTTCTTATATTTGAAGAGCTTAGTGGCGCTAGGCTAGTGCTAGGCTAACGCATTTCTATGGTATCAGCAACCCTGCATTAAAAACAGTCTGGCGCACTCCACAGTGCACCTGAGGTAAATCACTTATAACTCCAGACTAACCATATAAATGTCTGTGTCGATAGAATAATTTTTGAAATATAACTGACCTTACCGCATTTTGAGCGACCATTTTCTCGCAGATCACTCCGCCGATGCGATAGCTTACAGCCATGAAGCTAATGCTGCTCAAATAAGTTATTTTAAATGCAAAATGGTTATAATTATTCTATCGACACAGACATTTATATGGGTAGTCTGGCGTTATAAGTGATTTACCTCAGGTGCACTGTGGGAAAACAGTCTGACCCACTGTCAGACTGTTTTTAATGCAGGGTTGCTGATACCATAGAAATGCGTTAGCCTAGCATTAGCCTAGCGCCACTAAGCTCTTCAAATATAAGAACTGTATGAATTTAAGAAAAAATATCTCCAGACATCAACAACACTCTGGATAACTAGGAAATGAGGCCCAATGTCAAAAATCCTGAAATATCCCTTTAAGACTTGCTGTCTGAATGTGGTCTTAGAGAGAAGGAAGAGTTTATTGATGGATATTTAGGCCTTAAATGGAGGGACTGGAGGCCTATATAGTTCTGCTGCTGTTGTGGGGGAATGGCTTAAGAGGAATGTAGCGTATAATGAAGTTACAGATTTTGAGCTATACTTGCAGTGCTTTATTTATTCACTCCCATTAACTCGTTGGTGATAAACTACCACCATCAATCACACAGACTCACTCACACGTTCTCATTGCAAGGTGGATAAAGTGTCTTGTCACCATCCCAAAGAACACGACGACAATGTGCACTGGTGAAAGCAGGCATGAAACTTCCAGTAAAGAGACGACTGCTTTCCCACTTGAGCCTCTGTCGCCCGAACATTACTATTGGGTTGAAAGTGATTGGTGAGGTCTTCCTGGTTGAATACTAAGTTTGGCGTGTATTAGAAAGGTTGCTAAAATGCTGTGCCTGAATGCTGCGTGCTACGCTTTTCCAACGCAAGACCTAAATTGCGCGGCTTTTGAAAGGGTTGCATCGAGGTAATTACAGAATATTTGTGTAGAATGGGGATCCTTGGTTCTCATCTCAGTAATGGCTGTGGTGGAAACTCAAATTGCATCGAGAAGAGCTCGGGGAATTGCTGTTATAACCACATAAAGGAAGGAGGGCAAAGAATATGTTAGCAATTTTTTCAAACAGCTATCAAAAATGTAATGTCACAGCATTTGGCTGTTCAGCTTGTTAAAATGAACACACCCCCTGGCAACAAATCACTGACCATTGGAGACACTTTGGCAGTCACAGAATGGAGGCCTAGACCCTGATGATATTGAAGAGGATCAGATGGAAAGGCCAAGGAGGCTAATTCACAGAGTGAATTTTCATGAATGACTTGAGAGTTTGCAAAGTGATTGTAAATCTTTTGGGCTTTATGCTACTAGGATAGTTGAGTAATTATGAGTGATGCACTGGACAATATTTCAATACAATAAAAGAGAATGGCTTTATGCTCTTTACTTTCTCTTTACATGTATTTATACCTTCATGTTATCAGATTTTGTGACAGATTTGACCCATCAAGCTTATGTAGAAGTGAGAAAAGCTAATTGAGAGCTGCTTGGAAAGAACTGGAGAGCTACTAATCCCAAGCTACATATTGGAGACTTCTGGTTTACTGTGAAAAAGAGATAACAGATAGAATAATATAGCATATACAGTAAGAACTTGCTTAAATCCCTTTATTTAACCTTCTTTATGTACATTTTCTAGGATCTGCGGACTTCTCCTTGTGACTACAATGTTGCAGCCAAACCAGTGGAGAAGATTCCCTGCAAGTAAGCTCTCCACGAATAGCCTTTTCTTCTTTTCATCCCTCTCTTGTTGATCGCAGTGAAATGCCATGAGTCATCCACTGATCGCTGTATCTCCGACCTCTTCACTCCTTTTTCCATCCCAGAGGGAGCACAAAAACACAGAAGCAATCACCAACCTGAGCATATTTTCTCCACTGAACATGTATAGCCAATTGCATGGTCCAATCATCCCCTCTCTCTCTCCTCCTTTGTAGACATGCGATGTTTCGCTCGACCGTACAGCGGATCAGCTTTCCTCCTGTAAGTATCTGCCTCCAACAGACCAAGTTATTAAGGCTGTTCAGGGTTTCCATTCACAGCAAAAAGACTTGAAGACAATGGATTTTCAATGGGTCTTGGTTACAAGCCACTCGCCTGTCTGTCTATCCTAGTGTTACCTGGCAGTGTCTTGACTTGATATCACCCAAAACAGACATAAGGTGTTATAAGTTTGCCATTTCTGCTCCAACAAAGGTGCAAAGTCCTCTACATTTGACCCATCCTTCAACAAGTACCTTAAGGCAACCCTCTAGGGGCATCGGGCGACCACAATGGACCCATCTCCAGACCTTGAGTCAGGTTCTTTTCACTCCACAAAGAAAGGTCCCATGTAGGGAATTGAACCAATGTCAGGACTTCTTGGAGGTGAGGGTGCTTTCCACAATAAATACATATACAACATGAGGCTTCAAAACATATTACTTGGACAAAGGCAAGTAAGTAAGTGCTTTATTTGTCATTGTACAATTGCAATTGCATTCAGGTGTTGATTTAGTCCTGAGCAGCTGCGACTGGGCCAACCCGACCAGCATGTTATTGGAGGTAGGCAAGGATTAAAGCACATGGGACACCTCTGTGTTTATTAAAAATCATAAAAAATAATGCAATTTTAACACATTAATCGAGGGTCAAAAGGCTCAGAAAATAGTAGAAATAAGAGCGGATAAACTGAAACTTGAACGTCTGCTTTGACTGGTTCAGACTGTCCACTTTCCTTGGGCAAGAAACTCCACTTCTACTTTGCCTGTATGTATGTAGTATGTATGTATGTATGTATGTATGTATGTATGTATGTATGTATGTATGTATGTATGTATGTATGTATGTATGTATGTATGTATGTATGTATGTATGTATGTATGTAGTATGTATGTATGTTGTATGCAGTGAGTGAGTGATTGGTGATGGTGATTGGTTATGATCTGGTGTTGTTATAGGTGTAGGTTCAGCAACACTATGTGCCCAAAGAATTAGATCAGCTGATGACCTGAACATCCTGAATCACCAGGTCAATGAATTTCTTCTTCCTTGATGGCAAGGGCATATTCCAAGATCACAATGCCAGGATTCATTGGGCTCACATTGTGAAAGAGTGGTTCAGGGAGCATGAGACATCTTTTTTTTTCATATGGATGGGTCACCACAGAGTCCAGCTCTTAACCCCACCGAGAATCTTTGGGATGTGCTGGAGGAAGCAAAAAATGAATGCAACACTTAAGATGTTGCAGAAGCGTATTGAAACAAGGCCTCAGCTGCAACAAAATATTACAGCATGCAAGCTTTTTATTTGTCAGGTAGTGTATATGAATAAGAGGTGTTTGTTGAGAGGACAATGCGCTCTTTCATTTTCTGACAATAGATGGAATAAAGAAAGAAACACCGTCTGACAGCGCACTGCATCAAGTTGAGTCTCTTTGTGTCTTTTGTTTTTCTGTGCCTGAAACGTGACTCACGATTAGTCACATTTAGACGCAGTGAGTGGCCACTACATTTCCTGGGAGCGTCTGCTGGTATTACCTCATGCGGAGGGCAGGATGTGAGGCGGTTTGGACATACGCGTGGGTCAGAGAAAGCGATCCTGTCTGACTCTCGGCTCTAGCCTCGGCCTGTTATGGCACTGCAGTCGCCTCCGGTTCAAGTCGCAGTGGACCATGTGCTGCGGCTGCACTGCAAATCAACCCGTCTATATGGATCTATACATGGGTCTTTTTTAAGGATGTTTTGGGCCACAGGCACAGTGTTCCTCCATATGTATAGCAGCCTCAACAACAAGACTACTGGCTGCATGGATCTATAGATTAGTCTTATAAGTTGAATAACCCGACTTATCCACGTCCAATTTATAGATGACAGCAAGAGTAGGCAACCTGAGGCCCAGGGGCAAATACGGCCCTACACCATAGAATCTCTTTCCCTAACGATAATGGTGAGAAATATGTTTACACACATTAGAGACCTGTTTTGGAAAATACACTTCTCTAGGGCAGTGTTTCCCATGGGTACTTAGCAGGGAGTACTTGGAATAATTTCAGATTGAAAAAGAAGTGGAATCTGAGTTGAGTATTAGCCGTTGACATGATATTTTGCGCTAAAATGTATGAATGAACTTGTTTTTAAGAGAACACATTGTTTACAAAAAAAAATCTGAACTTTGGTTGATCATCTTCTAAATAATTGGCAGCAATCTCAACATAGGGGATACTTGAAGTATAAAAGAAAGTTCCAATGGGTACATGAGACCTGTTGGGACATACAGTATATATAATAAACATGGGAGGTTTGGCCCCTGGAATTTTGCCAAGGAAAAAAGAAAAATTGACCAGGCCTATAAGTAGCCGAAAGCAAGTGAACACATGGGAAGGGAAAGGAAATGGTATTTGTATTGCACTTTTTAGACACACGAAAGACACCCGAAGCACTTCACATTTTCATATTCTGTGGTGATAAGCTTTTACGTAGCCACTGATGCCCTTGGGGAAGACTGACAGAGGCGCGCCTGCACCAATATGCACCATTGTACCCTGAAACACCACCAACCACTCACTCACAGCTCACCAGGCTCGACTATGCTTGGCTTGAGATCAGACAAGATTGGGCATTAAAAAAAAATAATAATAATTGGCAATGATTACAATAATAGACTTTATTGTTGCTATAAGGCCTAAACCAAGTCTTAGAAGTCTCATCACATATTACCAAAGATCGGACATGACGCTTGTTGACGTGGCAAACGTGGCGGCCATCTTGTGACTGGCCGGCGAGGCTAACCGCTATAGCAATGAATGCAAAACTAGGAGCAAAATTTTAATTGATTGAACGGCAGAATGTGAGATACACTCATCTGTTTGTTTTACTTCTAAGTCGCGGTATCTCAGTCAGGATCAGGTCATTTCTTTGTGATTTTTAGTTGTGTTGCTTTACTGTATTAGCATTGTTTTCCGTGGTTAGCATTCCGATAGTTAGCATCACTGTCGCCTGTTCAATATTGGTCATGTAGTGTTAAAAAGTAAAGAAATATTATTTTAAAGTAGGAAACAAATGTTATAGAAAATATACTGTAGAACTGAATTATTTTTAAGTGTTCGGTGGAGTAAAATCCATGTACAAATGTAGCTAAAGTCTCTGCAACTGAAATCAAATTTGAAAAACTGCAAAAACTTTATTTTCTGGCCAGATATGACATAAGGTCAGTCACAATTATGAAAGAGTCATGAAAATAAATATAGATAAACAGGCAAGGCAACTTTATACCGCGCATTTCTTACACAAGACAACTCATAGTGCCTACAAAAAAAAAAAAAACAGTATCAACAGTTTCCCATTTGATTACATTGCACTGGGTTAGAAGGGCCAGTCACAAGATGGCCGCCAGACTTGCCATTCGTTCCAACATATTACTATGGCCATGTCCTATCTAGAGTTTTATTAAAGATCTTTGCATATTACAATACCAGCACTAAAGTTAAACCAGGTCTGAATAAACCAAATTTGCAAGATAGCCTACAGGACACTCCAAGTGGTTCAAACTTGATATTCAAGTCAAACAAGAATAAAACTAGGATAGAATAAACAACATCCTGAGTTGACTCCTCGGTTATAATATAACCCTGGTACTCGCCCCGCAGTTTGCGATGCCCTGCGCTGGTGGGTTTTACAGTGCGGATATCTGAGCCGGGCTGGCAGCTGCAGAGTGTTGACGGAAAAGCAAAGGCGCTAAGAAATCCCGGGGGTGTTATTGCGGTGTTTCTGCGCCCGTCGGCCTGTCAGTGCGGCTCCTACGACACGGTGATTGTCAAAGGTTAAGCAGCTGTCTGTAGTCACTGTTATTCCCAGGGCAAATTAAAGCAAAGTGGACTCTGCCTCATCTTGTTACATACATTCGGACCGGTCGTCCCAATGTGGCTCATGTTGATGGTGTAGCGGTGGTGTCTTGGTGAGGAATTGGTTTTACACACTCGGTTCACAACAGGAATCAAACTGGACCGCTTTTTTTGCGTTGAGTTTGCATGTCCTCCTCGTGTCTGTTTTTCTGTGCTTTCAGTTTCCCTCATCATTCATCCTAAACACATGCACTGTAGGCCTATTCCTGTAACAAGATACTTTTGACCATTGACCCTGTAGTATATAAACAGGACACATTTCCCGGTGGAGACAACTGTGTTTTGAATTTGAAAAGTGATGTGTTTGTAAATGTCTGAAATCAAGTTAAAAATATTTAACTATGACCATTTGGATTATTACACTTACTACTCTTGCAATGTATTTATTCTATTAAAGTTTATTTAAGTGCTACTCTATTTATACTCTTTATTCTCTCTATACTTTCTATTGGTAAGCAAATGTTGTAGCCACACCTGCCCTATAGTAGAAGCTTGGCTGCCAATCTTCACCAATGGGAGCCGGGGTTTGTATTGATCGTAAAATGACCCGCTCTACCATCTGAGCCACCTGCTTCCACAATTATTCAACTCATTCTTGTTCCATAATTCTTTCATCTTGTCTATCAGTCAGAGCTACCATATATGGTTAGTCAAATGTTAATTCAGGTGTGTCTTGCTCTAAGACAGTTTGACCTTTTTTTTGTCTCGAGTACCCTTTAGTTATCCATTTATACATCAAGTACCACCTGCCTTTTACAAAGTGATCAACTAAACTCAGATTATTCCATGTTTAGTTGAGGTTCATGTTCAAAATGACTGAAAAAATACTCTCAAATTCAAACTGTTTTACTGAAAAACATCATAAAAATGTACTTTCCTTTGAATTTAATATGGAAAAGGTACTAAGTTCCACCTTTTATGATTCTGAAATATTTCCAAATACCCCCTGCCAAGTAGGTTGGGAAACACTGCCCTAAGGCACAATGACAGTATAAAGTAGTTTGGAAAGGTTTGAACTGGAATCTCTCTTGTAAGTGGTCAAATCACTGTTGTAGCAACTATCCTTTTTTGGACATTTTCTTTTTGATTTCTCCTGTTTACAAGACCAGATTTTGTGTACAGGTTTCACAAATACACGTAGGTGAAACTGTAGAATACGTTGTAAAATTGTGCGTGCCAGTTGCAAGCACATTTAGTTCCATCAGGTTTTTCAGGCTCTCTTCTCTCTCCTTATCAATATTCAGTGAAGTGCTATAAAAAGTCTATGACTCAGAGTATGTCTTTGTCGAAGAATTAATGTGATCACACAATTAAAGTAGGTAGTGCAAGAACACACTGTGCTCAAGCTCTTCCTCTAAATAACATCTCAGGGTTTTAAATCATGTCATCATTTAGCAAAGCACGGCGTGAATTTCCAGACAACTTGTTTCCTATTCAACTATTAACTATTAACTATAACTTAAATCAAATAATAACTTGGGAATCTCAAATTGTTACTTGACTTTTGTACATCGAATGCAAACTGTCAAATTGATTTGCCAATTTTGAATCCCCCACTATATATTATAACATGTACAATGACAATGTTGTTCTTTTAAACAAATAACTATGCTCAAAAACACTTTTCTTTATTGACCAAACAGTAAAAGCTAATACGTAAGATATACTGTATGTATCAGTTTGCGCTCTCACCCCAAGAAGGTCTTGAGTTCAATTCATGGACTGCTGCATTTCCTCTAGACATCCTCTAGACACTCCTGTTTCCTCAAGGTCAGGAGAAATGGGTACCCACTGGGTTTTGTACTGTTGTCAGCCACTGCCCCTGCAGCGTTGAAGGGTGGGTTAAATAAATAGGGAATAGAACCAGAGCCATTTTTTCCTATACGCAGACTACGCAAGTTGCGTAGGACCCCCGCAACTGCTAGGGCCCCAAATCTCAGTCAAATGTCGGTGTTGTTTCACTTGTTGTCTCCAGCAGAGGACACTCATATCAGGACAGTTTGGCCAATAGAAGTGAGCAAAGCCGCTGTATTTGTCTCAAAGGGGAGCTGAATCCAACGGCTCTCATACGCGCAGTCACGTTTGGTAACTCTAGTTCTCTGAATTATTTACCATCAGGCTAATTCTCAGTCAGTGGGAAGACAGAAATAACCAGCCAGGCGCAGGTTTCAGTTAGTTTTAAATCAGGGGTTCCCAAACTGTGGGTCAGGGACCAGAGGTGAGAGAATCTGACCATTTGCCATTTACCATTTTAAAAAGTGGAGGGAAATAGTCAAGCTGCCAGATGGTTCTCACACAGTGGGGCAGGGCCCTAAATGGGTTCGCTCTTCATTACATAGTCTTGAGATGCATACTGTAGGGCCCCCTAGTGGATTTTTGCTCAGGGCCCCTGAAAGACTTTCACCGGCTCTGCACAGAACCAAAAAATAAATGAAAAACACGTTGCTCCTCTAACCACCAGTGAATGGCATCCCACTTCAGACATTACCTTGAAATTCACTTTCTTTGGATCCTTGATATTTATAAAAAAAATAAAAATAAAACTGAATCCCAATTGGAGCAACAAGAATAACAGTATCATTAGTTTTCCTGACTGGACTGGATTTTGGCATCCTGGGACCTTGTTTTGCCCTAGATTTACATGTTTTTTTATTTGTGTGTGATGTGGACCTCACGTGCTGTTCGGAGAGAACAAAGCGTCCGTGGAGATTCAAGCCTGTTTGATTTATAATCCTCATATTCTCCAGTGAGTGAACATCCGTCTGTATCTGAGGCGGCCCACACACCTGCTGTCTCCCATCTCAGAGGGACTATGACTCTGCGCTAAATCAATTATGGTTTTGTCCAAGAGCTTTTCCACATAATTGGCAGTAAAAATGATACGGTATACTACATTTTATTGATATAACTTAGAGATAGAAAAAATAGAAATCGATCAGACATGACTGTTTTGCTTCTGCTAATGAAAGTGCTCTGTCATCCACAATGACACAACTAATGTGAGCTGCCTCCCTTTGGTGAAGTGATAGTCATTACAGGATGCAAGGCACAAGGTCAACTGTGACCTCCCAATGCCTGGTGAACAATATAATATGTTCAGTTTAATTACGAATAGTGCTTGGTCTTCTGTTTTGAGCAAAGTTCACAGGAAGTTTATGAATGGCACAGTACTTTGGTTGATTTTCACTAAACTTGTTTAGAGGTTATTGGTGTGATCCCAGTTTATTAATGCATAGAATTGTTGTGTCGTTGGGCAGGTCACTACACTAAGGGCCGAATCGAATCTCTAAATTGTTGACCAAAGAAAAGAACCACTTGTGTTATATATCACACTGTATATGACAATATGCTGTTTACCAAGAAATTTGAATGGAATCTACAGTAGGCCTATAGAGAGATCTAGAGTTAGTAGGTAGAGTTAGTAGGTAGTGGATTGCTGATTGTTGTTATAATATTTTCCAAATCATCTTGGGGACTAAAGGTTCGATGCTGTAGGGCCGGATTTGGCCCCAGGCCTTACGTTGCTTCACTTCACCCACATTGCCTGCATGAACATGTGATTAGCCCAAGGAATCAAACTGTACAGTGACTTGAAGTCCATAGAAATCAACTAAAAGCTAAGAGATGTTTCCATGTGTTTTATTTTGTATTATCATTTTATCAGGAAGTCTCTTGAGTGAAAATTACATAGTACTTTTATAGACAAAACAGATTAAATCATCTTGATAAAACTATGAATAATAATAATAATAATAATAATAACAACAGTAATAATAATAATAATAATAATAATAATGATGATAGAAATAATATTGAGTTACCCTTGTTAACTGGTCACATATATAGCGCCTTTCTAGGCAAGGCAAGGCAAGTTTATTTGTAGAGCACAATTCATACACAAGGCAATTCAAAGTGCTTCACAGTTGCATAAAATTACAAGAAAACAGATCAAATCAATCAATAAAACATCAACATAAAGTTAATCAGTTACAGTAAAAGGCAAGAGTGCAGATAAAATACTTTCAGTTTTCATATGCACGGGTAAAAAGAGCTGTTTTCAGCCTGGATTTGAACATTGTCAGAGTTGAGGCCTGTCTCACATCCTCATGAAGACTGTTCCAGATTTTAGCTTTAGCCTCAGCGTGTTATTATTGACTCTGGGAACCACCAGGAGACCCCTCCCTGAAGTTCTCAGGGCCCGAGATGGTTCATACGACTCTAACATGTCAGAGATGTACTTTGGTGCTAAACCATGAAAAGACTTGTACACAAGCAGAGCTGTTTTAAATTCTATTCTCTGAGTGACAGGAAGCCAGTGCAGAGACCGGAGCACTGGACTAATGTGGTCGTATTTCCTGGTTCTTGTCAGGACTCGAGCAGCAGCGTTCTGGATGTACTGCAGCTCTAACAGCTCGTTTAGAAAGGCCAGTGAGCAGCCGTTACAATAATCTAACCTGCTGGAGACAAATGCATGGACAAGTCTCTCTAAGTCTGGTTTTGACACTATTCCTCTGATCTTAGCAATGTTTTCAGATGGTAAAAGCTGATGATGTTATTGCTTTGATGTGGCTGTTTAAGTTCAGGTCTGAGTCCATGATTACTCCTAGATTTCTAACCTGATTTTTTGGTTTCAGAGCGAGAGACTCAAGCTGACTGATAACACTTTGTCTTTGTGTCTGTGGGCCAAAAACAATGATCTCAGTTTTGTCTGAGTTTAGTTGGAGAAAGTTGTTTTGCATCCACAAACTGATCTGTTCGATGCAGTGACAGAGTGTATCTACAGGCCCATGTTCACCTGCCGTCAGTGACACGTAGATCTGAGTGTCATCTGCGTAGCTGTGGTACGATACATTGTTGCTGTTTATTAGCTGACCCAATGGAAGCATGTACAAGTTGAATAAGAGGGGTCCCAAGATTGACCCCTGGGGGACTCCACAGGTCAAGGAAATTTTGTCTGAGACACAGTTGCCAATTTCGACAAAGTACGTCCTATCCTCGAGATAGGACTTGAACCAGTTTAGAGCAGTACCAGAGATTCCCACCCAGTTTTCTAACCTGTGAAGTAAGATCCCGTGGTCCACTGTGTCAAAGGCAGCGCTCAGGTCCAGCAGAACTAAAACTGAGACCTTACCTGCGTTGGTGTTCATACGGATATCATTTGTCACCTTGATCAGAGCTGTCTCAGTGCTGTGGTGGGGCCTAAATCCTTTCTACCTGCTTTAGGCACTCAAAACGCTTTACTTTAAGGAACCAGTCACAGATTCACACTCACATTCACACACCAATGTACGCAGACACTGAAGGCAAGGCGGGTGAAGTGTCTTGCCAAGGTGTATCTTCAGGATCTGGGATTCGAACCACCGACCCTCCTGTCACAAGACGGCTCACTCTACTCCCTTGAGATAAACTGACTGAAGTGAGCCCCTCCGACGGTCCACACTACATTTAGAGATGGAAAGTGGTGAAGTGTTTTGCCCAAGGACACAACGAGCCAGGCGATTCTGACCATCACCCTGGTCCTACATCTGGAGATGGGTCCCTGGGTGCTGCACTGCTGTCGCCCACTGCTCCTTACGGTTGCCCCAGCGGCATCAAAGGATGGGTCAAATACAAAGGACACATTTTGTATAACTTGCCTGCACCAGTGAGCCAGGACACGAACCACTGACCTTTGGATCCGTGGAAGAACGCTCTCACCAACTGGCGGCTCGGTTGGCAAGAGCGTAACAACAACAACAATAGTAATAAGTGGCTCATAGCTGAGTTCAGTGCTTGCTCTTGTCATTTCGGGCAGTTCATTTTAGCAGCTGACACTTCTCAGACGTGTGCCAGTTTCTGACAGCAAGTTTGACATTGCGCGGGAGAAAGTGGGCCAGGTGCCGCGGTCAAACTTCACACTTTGTTATAGCTATTCTCAGTTTGAATAATGGCCCCCAAAAGCAAGTCGAGCCGCCAAATACAGCTGCATTAACACCTCTGCATGGGACGGGACGGTCGTAGGGGACTGTGTGAACTTCGGATCAAGTGGCAGTAACAGTAACAGTGCAGCCAGCTGGGATGAGACCAGACACCCCTCCTCCTCCTTTCTGCACTCTGTGGGTCTGAGAAAGAGGCTAGGGCTATTTTTGTATGGCACGCTGCTCCTGCTAGTCCTGCGGTATGTGTGTTAGTGGGTAAGAAGAAGTGAAAGGCATTCAGAGCAGAGGAAGTAAGGTCCCATTACTTCAAAGTAAAATTACTCAAGTAGAAGTAAAACTTAAAGAGGGGGTATTATGCTTTTTTCAATCACATAGCACCAGTCTATAGCATACTAAAATGATGACGTAACCTTCTGTTGGTCTGTATATGCAGTAAATTAAAATAACTGCCTTGAATAAAATTGCTCTCTCAAAATGGCTGTACTGAACATCTTGAAATAGGCCTCTGTCTCTTTAAGAAGCTTTCCGACACGCCCCCTTCAGCACACTGCTGTGGCATCTAAACAACAACACTGTGCAGGGAGGGGGCTCTGCTGAGCTGAGGAGCAGTGGTTGGTGGCTTGGCTGGTGACGAGGCATAGCTACACCTAAAATGGCTGCCGTCTAAGTTTTTACTGATTACTCAAAAATATGTGAATGAGCCAAGGCAACACTCCAGGCATGTGTTTAATGAGGGAATGACATAATAACATGATATAAAGCTTGAAAAAGTCGATTTTACATAATACCCCCCGTTTAACTAAATAGAGTACACGAAAAAGAAGAAAGAAAATATATGGATAAACTAATACAATGGATCTCAAAATGTGGTGGTACTTGGATTTGGTACTCAGGGTCATTTGTAATTTAGTATATAATTAGAGCGCTATACGTTGTAGTCAATATTCATTCACTCCAAACACTGTGGTGGAAAGCTGCTACAGAGGGTATGCGTGTGATGTCATAACATAGCAACATCACGGCAACAGCAGCAGATTAAGTGGAAAGTTTAGATTTCAAATGTGCAGCCTCCGTTGTAGCTATTGTAACTGCAGTGGGGCAGACTGACGGAAGCGAGGCAGTCGATCTGTGCCATCGTCCCTCTGACCACTCACTCACACACTGCATTTACACAAGCGAGGCCGGAGAAGTGTCGGCACCCGCGGGAGTCGGTATTCGACCTGCCGAACTGGACAGTATCTCAGAATATGAAAATGTGTTGCCTCTCATTCAAAAGGCTTCTTCATCTTCAAGTTTGCGGTCCTCCCTCTCGCTATTTTCCCAGTAAGGATTAGCGAGGTCTTGCACAAATCAACGAATAGTTCAAGAAAACATCACATACAGTGAGATACTGATGGAAAGTCACTGGATTCGTGTTAACAACATTACATTGGGTGTAAATGCTTGACTGCAGGAACCGTCTGTGTTCATTTAGGTAGGAGTTTTTAATCTAATAACGGTATCAAAAACAACACCACAAAAATTAAACAACTAAAAAGTGTTTAAACTAAAGACAGGGCAATTATTTTTTGAGCAGCCCGTTCAAAATCTAAGCGCTATTTTAACTTTAATTTAGTGTTCGCCGTTAGCCATCCATCCATTTTCTTCCGCTTTATCCGGGGCAGCAGTCTTAGCCGTTAGCTTCAAGACAAAAACACTGTGATGAGCAGGAAGTTTCCTCCACTGAATTCTTTACTCATGACGCAATGTTTTTAACATGATGCTAGAGACTGTCCACCAGCAACTCACTGCCTGCCATGTAGTCTTGAACTTTTTTTTCATAAGGAATAATGAGACAGGAAGAGCTCGTGTGCATATGTAGCCCATTGTTCTTAGATCTGCCGTAAAGCTGTGTTTTTGCCTAAATTGTTTAATGTATATTCTTCCCTGGGTTGAAACTCTGGGTCGTTGAGTCACTTTAAGTCAGTTCCTTATTGTTGTTGCAATATTCAAGAAGTTGAATATGGCCATTTTCCCTCATATTATGCAACTCTAGAGCAGTGCATGTGAGTGCGATAGATAATAACCCTGGCTATGAATGAACCACCACATAAGCTGCACCCCTAAAATCCAATGTCAAAGGCCTTTACGTTGGCCACCTCAAAATAGCCCTCGCGGTATATACTCTGAATGCATCTTTCACATAGCGGGTTATAACAATGGGTTCTGTGGCCATGTGTTCAGAGATGAAAGAATCAATCCCTTTCATAATGACACGTTGCTGCGATGTACACGCGGCGGTGATATAATCTCTACTGAATGCAATGGTTTGGAATAACACACACAGGGGTCAGTGTTTTATTGAGGCGGTTAAAATGGCTGCTTTGATCAATACTGCTGCATGCACAATGAGCCCGATGACTATTTAAAATGCACCAAACAAAAGGCGACTGAAATGTGACTCTCGGCAGAACAAACAAAGCGGCTACCAGGCAACAGGCGCCGAGTAAAAGGGAACTGCAAATGTTTATTAAGAGTTGTGTCCAAATGCTTTCCGATGAGGGACAAGCTGCAAGGATACAGTTCAAAAGAGGATACTTTTGGTCTGTACTGTAAGTATATTCACATTTAATCTATTAGAATAAATGTAGGGGAACTGGTATTTCATATTTAGTGTATGTAAATGCACTGCCTGACAGAAAAAAAGTTATCCACCTAGATTCAACTAACTCTTATGATCTGGGGCTGCTGCTGAATGACCATCTTATTCCATCAATTTCTTCTTCCCTGATGGCACGGGCATATTCCGAGATGACAATGCTAGGATTCATCAGGCTCTAATCGTGAAAGAGTCGTTCAGGAGCATGACACATCATTTTCACACGCAGATTGGCCGCCACAGAGTCCAGATCTTAACCCCATTGAGAATCTTTGGGATGTGGTGGAGATGGCGTTGCGCAGTGGTCGCATTCTCCCATCATCAATACAAGCTCTCGGTGAAGAATGAATGTGGCACTGGATCTTTTGGCATTGCAGAAGCTTATTGTAACAAGGCCACGGCGAATGTGTGCAGTAATCAAAGCTAAAGGTGAAATATTACAGCAGTTTTGTGTGTTTCTATTTTTACAACCGATTTAGTTGACGTCTCTCTAAAGCAGGGGTAGGCAACGTCAGGCCCAGGGGCCAAATCCGGCCTTCCAGCACAGAACCTCTGGCCCCCAAGATAATTTTGAGAAATACTGTATTGTTATGCAAATAAGAGGTCAAATACCTGTTAAAGTACTCTAAATGTGAGAAATAGAGTCAGTATTCTGTATTCAGTATTCCTGGCAGAACATACCACTTGGTCATATATAATGTAAAGCAGTGATTCTCAACTGGTGGATTGGGACCCAAAAGTGGGTCGCGAGTCTACTGTATAGGGATCTTGATTCTATATTTTCCATCTGAAACTGCATGAAACACAAACACTGTTTAAATTAATGTTGTTGGGTTGTTTTGATCATAAGGCATCTACTGCTTGTTCTAAACAAAAACTTGTATCTAAACAAAAACTTGTGTGGAAAATTCAATATTTTATACGATATATAATAATAATTTATTCTCTGGCTTTTAACACCGCGTGAGTTGTGTGGTCCCTGTGTCTTTTTATTTATTTTTATTGATTTTACATAGATTATATTTATTTTTTATTATTTATTGTTTTACGATTTTTATTGATTTTATAAATTGATTATTTATTTCTTATTTTAATTATTTATTCCATTTGTGATGACTTATATATTTTTTATTCTATTTTTATTGACTGGTTGAGCTACATGGAGTTTTGTGTGTACTTTTCTGTTTTGTGCAGCACTTTGGAACTGTTCTGTTGTTTAAATGTGCTATAGAAATAAAGTGGATTGGATTGGATTGGATTGGATTGGATATATAACAAAATATTTGGGTCACGGCTTGTCATCCTGGGGTAATGTTGGGTCTCGAAGCCATGCCATTTGAGAACCAATGATGTTGGCAGTTGCAGAAAAAAGTTCTTTACTTTAGGCTACAATGGTCAGGTTCGGCCCCTGGTGTTTTGGCAATGAGGAAAATTGGCCCTCCACGACGCAAACTTGCCTACCCCTGCTCTAAAGGATCAGCTGCATTGGAGAAGGCTACTCGGAGTTCGGGTTTACAAAATTAAAAAAGGCCAGGATCCACAGGTCTGAATTTTTTTTTGTGCTCTATCTATCTGTCTGCCCTGATGAAGAGTCGGTTGGGCCTCGGTCCTCCTCTCTCCTCTCAAAATTAGCTGATGTTGGAGCTTTGCCATATTGTGCGACATTATGTGTCATTAACACATATCTGATTGATCCTGTTTCCCTCTTCTGCTTCTAGAATATTGCTATCCAAACATTTTATTTGGGTGCATTGTTAACTCAAATGGCTCTGTGCCTTCCATATACAGTACATTTGCCCAAATCCTAACCAAGCTGGGCTTTGATATTGAATGTCCATTTTGCCTGATAGTAGCGACAACTCAATTGAAACACAGACGCCAATTACATCAGGCCATAGAGCAAACGGGAAATGACAAAAGAGCGCACAGACAAGCAAAATCTGGCCCCGTTGTAATGAGTTTTGACCCTAGGGGGATCGATGAGCTAATCCATTTATCAATAACAAATCTGTCGCGTCACCCTCCAGAGGGAAGGACCTGCGCCGGGGGAGTACAGTCCCGAGTCAAGCCCGGGGAGGAGCATCACGTCCAGCTTCAAATCCACGCTGCCTCGCCTTCACTACGTCCACCCCGTGAGTACGAGCATCCAGGGATTATATAGCACAACAGATCGATATACAGCGTGCTAATGTGGAGGTGTAGAGTGAAAGTGGAGCTGCCTGTGAACTTGAGATCAGGGATGTGCACGGTCAACTTTGTGAGCGAAAAGAATGGGATTTTTCTTGCATTTTCTTTGTTAAATGTTCAGAATACCTTTGTAGATAAATGGATTTAAGTGTCATTTTCCCACATTAAAGTTGAACGATATTTCTTTCTTGGTAATTTTCATAAATTTGCAAATTGCATTAAAGCAGTACTAAGTAAGTCACGCCCCTAGAGGCCATAAGCGCCACTGCAGGTGTCGTAGCAAGTTGCGTTTTTTTACTCATTAATTGTCCGTGAGAGAAAATTCTACGCTGGCAGAAAAGACAAAGGGACAGAGGGATATTCTACATCCAATCACACAATGGAGATCATTTTTTCACTCAAACTTGGCTGTAAATACTGTTAAAGAGGCGCTAGCCCGCAGTTAGCTTTGCCCGTTAGCCTGTTAGCTTCTTCTTCGTGATTCCATTAGTGTGTATTGGTGGCTCCGACCCGGTGGCAGGGAATTTGCAATTGTGGTTTCCTGGCCAGAGACACCAGGGGGAGATGAAAGACCCCCCCAATCATCCCATTAACACTCGTATTACCCCCAGAGGGACTACGAAAAGGATGTATGTAAGGTAAACAAGTTGCTTAGTACTGCTTTAAAGTGATAAAACCTGACAGCCCGAGACATTTAAGTAGACCAAGAGTCCAGGAGAAGTTTATTTACCATCAGTACTGGACTCAAATACGTTACATTACTATGTTGACACCATGAACTATAAAGTGTCCTCGTCTGTGCAGTGCGGTCCACTAGGATAAATATTAGTGTAAGGCGATTCATTCTCCATCCGTCACTCTTGCACTTCTTTAACGTCCTAATTTTCCAATGTTTTTAACACCGATTGCAACGACACCCATAACACGTTTCCTCTTGCGTTACAGAAAACCCCGGGACCGGGAGCCTACGAGCCATTTTGGAAGCTGGGCGACCGCGTGACCACCGTCATGGACCCCTCCTTCAGCTTCTTCTTCCGTAACCTGCCTTAGCCCCGTCCCAAAAGCGTTTTAACACCAAGCATTTATTTTTTTTTTACTTACCCCCTTGTTATTTTAGGACTCGCTACGTAACAGATCTACGTCAAAGAAACAGTCTGGACAAATCTTAATGGGTCGGAAAACTTTGAATATTCGAGTAATAATGCTGGGAAGTGCTATTATTTCACTTGGTGGCAAAGTGGTTAGCCCCATTACCTTGCAATTTAAAGTTACAAATAATGAGCTGGGTACTCTTTTTCCAATTTGAAGCAGACCTGGACTTTTACAACAGTATTTGTAATAAAAGCATGTACCTGGGTGATTCTTTTCCAAGCAATTTCCATTCACAGCCAAATGTTTACAGGCGCTAAGAGAGGGATATTTGCACAAAACCCACAATATCCCTCCTCGTAATGTCACATGGGTCCTGTCTGTCAGTGCCTTCTCTCTGGCTGAGAACAAGCTTCATGTTCTTACCCATGTTTACTTGGAACGCAATGACCTTCAGCTATCGCACATATGCAAACTACTTCTAGTTTCTTATCAGTGTTGAGGAGAAAACTTGCATATCATTTTGGCACGTGACATTTCTAGTTCTCTGTCACTTCGACTTTTGTTTAGAGTTGTTTTGTTAAAATCCATCTCTTTGAATGGAAGCTTTGAGTGAAATGTATTTTTGTCACATTTTAACACTGCTCGAGTGGCCGTGGGACACCAAGGGTAAATGCCCAGTTAGTTCTTTTGCGGTATAACAGTGATTGGTTTCGCCAGCATGTCCCTGGAGTCTCTTATTACTTAACCCGGTGCTTATGTGTCCGTCAGTGAGGGCTTCTGTGGTCTGTCAGCGCTGTAATGCCGGACATTTGCTTTAGCGGCGTTGGCCAGTGCAACACGAGCATCTGATCAGCAACAAAGAGCCTCCCTCATCATGAGTACAGAGGGGTACAGTCAGCTGCATGTACTCAGCTGAATAAATAGCATTTTCAAGACACGGATATTGCTTTTGCTCTGACAGTTTTCCCCCCTATTTTCATTATTTGTGTAAGAACTTAATCATCCAGAAGAATTCCATTAAAGACATAATGATCAAAGTGGTCAAGAGCAGTGGTTCTCAACTGGTGGGTCGGGAGCCTTTCCCAGGGATTTCTTCCAATATGTATACTGTTGGTATAATGCCCCTCCTGGAACCGCCTGGAGGGGTTTGAGCGCCTGAAAGATCCTGGGAGCTCTGTTGTCGGGGGCTTTGTGCTCCTGGTAGGGTCTCCCATGGCAAACAGGTCCTAGGTGACGGGTCAGACAAAGAGCGGTTCAGAAGCCCCTTATGAGAGACCAACAGGCCCGGTTAGAACCATGAGGCCGTCCTTCCATGGACCCACAACCTGCAGGAGGAGCCATAGGGGCTGGTGCAATGTGATTTGCACGACCCGGCAACGGACAAGTGGAAGAAAATGGATGGATGGATGGTATGAAAATGCTCCAAGAGTTTGTTAAAATGACTTAACATGAGTCGATTTCTTCTTTAAACGTTTATTCAGTGTCTAAATTAACAATAATCTGTGGGAAAATACAGTATTTTACATTGTATTGAACACAGATTCCAACTAAAAAGTGTTCATTTGTCCTTCGCTATTGGTAACAGATTTAAGTTATACGTCTTTACATGCAACATAATTTAGTTCAATTTATGCTGATTGTTGTCCCAGTTTGGCCCTGATTCCACCTGGTCAGTGTTGGGGTAACGTATTACAAAAGTAACAAAAAATATAATACTTTTTTCAGTAACTAGGAATATAACATAATACTTAAACAAAATACAGTGATATTTTAGTAATTACAATTCAAGTAACTCGAGTGCATTCAAATGTATGTAAAGGAAAAATGCCAAACTCCCCCCAAATAAAATGCAGCACACTGCACAGATCAAGTTGCACACTGGTGTAGATCTGCAGTTGTGTGTAGTTAATGTCGTCTAGACAAAACACGAGAGAATGGGGGAAGCAAAGGAAATGGAAATCTTTGACTGCACATTTGCTCGGTAGCATTATTACTATTTTCAATGTATGTTTTGCCAAAAGTAACTCAGAAGTAAGTACTGTAGAGTAACTCAGCTACATTTTTTTTTAACAGTAATCTGTAATACAAACATATTACATTTTAAAACTGTAACTACTAATATAGAATATATTACAATTTTAAAGTAACTTGCCCAACACTGGTCCTGTGATATTTGGAAGGTCAAATATTTTCTGAGATCAGAACTTGGTGTGAAAAGTGTGAAAAGTAAACCACTGACCTAAAGTGTTTTTTGGGTTGGAAACACATATTTTTTGGGTCGCAGCTCATCATTATATACAGGTGCTCGTCCTATAATTAGAATATCATGAAAAAGTGCATTCACTTATGTTATTCAACTTAAACTGTGAAACTAATCTATGATAGACTCATTACATGCAAAGTGAGATATGTATAGCCTTTTTTTTAATTTTTTTTAATTTTTATTTATTATTATGACTCAGCTTGTAAAACCCCAAATTAAAAATCTCATAAAATTAGAATATTTTCAAAATGGGCTGTAAGCCATAATCATCAAAATTATAACAAATAAAGGCTTGACATACAGTATGTCACTTTGGATGTCATGAGTCTATATCATAGTTTCACATTTTAAGTTGAATTACAGAAATAAATGAACTTTTTCATGATATTCTAATGATACGATGAGCACCTGTAGTAATCATAGTGGGTCATCGAGACCCACTATGATTACTACATAATGATGAGTTGTGAGAGTCTCTAATCAACCCAGCCCAGATATCTACATTTGGAAACCTTTTCAGTATTGCTGTTGTGGTAACTATAGTGTATCTATGGTTTGTGAAAGTTGACTTAATATTCAGAAATGTGTGTGGGCCTATAACTTACAAAGTTATCCTGAAATATATACATTTTAATTGCTTTATTTATGTGTTATTCTATCATTGTTACTCATTTGTCAAGAGCCAATAAATAGTTCTGGCGACTCTTGGGAGCAACAACTTCAACTGCTTCTCATTTGTAAGCAATAATACCCTGATTCATACATTTGTGTCTACTCTATACTCTCCTCTATCAGTATGAACACTCATGAGGAAGGGAATGCAGGCGGGACACATATGCGTATAGCTCACTGTGGTATAGTCAGATAACACGTATTACAGCATTAGGGCCAAGGCAGCGGAGCAACAATAAAATGCCTATTCTTATCGCTACCTACGATGCATTCTTGGCTTTCACTGAAACGTAACGTGGGGGCAGCGTGAGCGGCCGCGATACGGATCATAGGAATTACAGCCGGTGTAGATTACATAGTGTGTGCTCCAGTGGACGCTTTTAGACACTGCTGCTGACTTGTGCTTTGTACGCGTTTGCAATGTGTGTTTAATTCAGAGATCAAATTAAAATAGAAGAATAGGTTGCGGAGGAATGCAACCCACATTGTTTGATCTTTTTTTTTATTACAAACAATGAAAGAAGATGTTAAATTAAAATGTTAGTTGTGGTCGAAAGTCAATCCTAGCTTTCCTAACACTTTTGTAGCATCGCAATTCTTCACAGGGACATGTTTATAGGAACTTTTCAGAGTCACTGTCACAGAAATGGCAGAAAACTAGCCTGAAACGTGCTTTCTAATAGCATGCATCATGTTTTTTTCCCCAGAAATGTCTGAGTTTACGATACACTAAAGAAGGACAAAACAAATGTTGTTCCACTACTAGAAAAAATATATATATCAGGTATAGTGCCGATCCCAAACAATCATATAAAGAAGAATTTTCCAGATATAAAACATGCACGCTAAGAAACATTTATAATGTATTTATATGTAAGGTTTATAATACAGGTGGATCAGAGGCTCATGTGCCAAATAGGGTCAAGACGAGCTTTTAACAATGGCTTACAATTGTTTCTATATATACAGTATTTCATTTGTTTAATAATTAGTTGTTTTTGATTCACTTGTTCATTGTGAAGCGTTTATCTGCGAAAGGTGCTATAATAAATAAAGTTTCTTCTCCTTTTCCTTCTCCTCCTCCTCCTCCTTTTTCTACTTCTTCTCCTCCTTTTCTACTTCTCCTCCTTTTATACTTCTTCTCCTCCACCTCCTTCTTCTTCTCCTTTTTATACTTCTCCTTTTTCTTCTTCTTCTCCTCCTTTTTCTCCTTCTCCTTCTCCTCCTCGTCCTCCTTTTTCTACTTCTTCTCCTTCTTCTTTTTCTTCTTCTCCTTTGTCTCTTCCTCCTTCTCCTTTTTCTTCTTCTTCTCCTCCTTTTTCTCCTTCTCCTTCTCCTCCTCGTCCTCCTTTTTCTACTTCTTCTCCTTCTTCTTTTTCTCTTCTCCTTCTCCTTCTTCTCCTCCTTCTCCTTTTCCTTTTCTACTTCTTCCTCTCCTCCTTCTCCTCCTTCTTCTCCTTCTCATACCAAGCCCTTTTGGCTCTATACGAGTAATAAAGTTTCGGCACCTCAGTTTTAAACAATATACAATAAACTACAGTTACCTCTCCCGAGTTATTTCAGATTTAAAACTGGCCCCTCCAAAATCTTTAACTTTTCATCAGGTTTGTACCTACTTAGAACAACACTGTGACGTCAAGAATATCCCCATCAGCTCATTACGCTACACTGGTTTCCTCATGTGCAAAGCCTCGGCGATCCAGAATGAGGTGGAAAGAGTGGCGATGACTTTCCCATTTAAAGTGCCCGGCTTATCTCTATAGTTTACATTGGCAGGTCACAGGGAGCTGCCCTCCGACAATGGAAGGAAATCTCGTCCCGATATCTCATTCAAACTCATCCACTGTAGGTCCGGTACAGTGACTAATTAGCTGTAATCAGAATTGGCTTCGTATTACAATTAGGGCTGGGCACATAATCAAACTAATGGTAGTTCTATTTAGAAAGGCATCCTGTCTGTTTCGTCAATAGTCCTCGCAAAAGCACAAAGGTTCTGTACGGATTTTGAGTATCACTAACCTGAATCTTGCAGAACGTGAAATCTCAAACCTCATACAAAGCGGCTGTGTAAGAAGCCGAGATTGGCTTCACGTTTCAATTGAGCGTTTTTTTTTTCCAGTTTTGGTCAGTCGATACGTCAATTATCACAGTGGGCAAATCTACCGGACCTCCGCTTACATCCGCCCGCGCCATGTGCTTTGCTTCAGACGCGACACTGAAGAGCCTGAAGTGCTTCAAGGGCCAGGCTCTTGTTCCCTGTGTCATTATTACAGCACAGACAAAGAGGAGGAAGACAATCTGATTAAACGGCCTTTAAGCAGCGACAGTGGAGGTCTGACGTCACGTGTGCCTCCGCTGCTGCTGAGGGGAACAGACAGGAAGCAAACCGCTCATCTTGAAACTATTACAATGGTCTGCTGTTGCTCCCTCGTGGAAAACAAACCGGGAGTTGTGTTTCACTCTTATATATTTGTGTATTTAGTCTATTTTCTTCACAAGAGTTCAACGCACGCGCCGGATAGCTTCACTGGACCGCATCGTTTTAGTGCTCAGATTGTTTCCACTCCAAGGCATTCCTTGCTCGAAGCCCATAGCTTTATTTACTCTGCCTCTCTCCCCTGTGCAAATTTGGGAGAGTTCAGATGATATGCTCAGAAGTCGGGGTTGAATTTCCTGCACATACGCGTTATACAACATAACATTCAACCAAGAAGTGAGTCCTGGCCACAGAAGGGAAGCTGTTGTACTTGTTTTTAGTGGTTGAGGAAGCAGGAGCATCCATGGGAATTCAATGCAGATACAGTGAAAATATAATAGTAGCCTATAATAGTAACCCAGTACTGAAGGGGGTCAGCCATGTTCCCCGGTACCTGTGTTCCCCCATCAATAGAAGTGGGGGAACATTCAATTGTATTAAAAGTAGGCACCAGCCCACTATCCTTAAGGTTAGTGGCTAGGGCAGGGTCAGGGTTAAGCTGATTGATATATGTATGGCGTTTCACTCTCATGACTTGTGATTGGTTGATGTACCAACTCACCTACGAAAAAATATATCGCACCCTGGGAACATAGGACCCGGGGAACATGGTGCCATGCCATTAGTCCGAAATCTCTCTAACCCAGTTGTGTTGTGGATTAGAGAGCCATATACAAGGCCCTCACCTTAAGGTCAGTGGACTCTTGCCTAAACCTAATTTTATTTTTCAACCCCTACTCAATGGGACATTTTCGGACTAATGAGACGTCGGACTAATGGTGCGTCTAGGGTGACCAAACGTCCCAGTTTACCCGGGATAGTCCCAGTTTTGAGTCCTCTGTCCCATGTCCCACACATGACTCCAAAACCATTAAAGCAGTACTAAGTAACTCTTGCCCCTAGAGGCCATAAGCGCCACTGCAGGTGTCGTAGCAAGTTACGATTTTTTAACTTATTAAATGTCTTGGAGAGTAAATACTACGCTGACAGAAAAGGCCAAGGGAGAGAGGGATATTGTACATCCAGTTATACAATGGAAATATTTTTTTTCACTCAAACTTGGCTGTAAATAGTGTTTAAAGTGGCGCTAGCCCGCAGTTAGCTTTGCCTGTTAGCCTGTTAGCTTCTTCTTCGTGATTCCATTAGTGTGTATTGGTTGCTCCGCCCCGGTGGCAGTCAAGTCACAAGCATGGTTTTCTGGCCAGAGACACCAGGGGGAGATGAAAGACCCCCCAATCATCCCATTAACACTTGTATTACCCCCAGAGGGACTACGAAAATGATTTATTTAGGTAAACACGTTACTTAGTACTGCTTTAATTTGTCCCAGTTTCACACAGGATCTGTCCCAAGTGTCCCAGTTTTTGGCCAATATGATCCACAAAGTAACAAACTTCGCTTGAAAATTCATGTCTTAAGGCCATGCAAATGTCCATTACCCAGTAGAAATAGAAAAATAAAACAAAATATCAAGTCTATCATGTTAATGTTAATGCTGATTGGTGCATGGTGTAAGATAGTAACAAGCAGAGTTACCATTTAGCTTAGGAAAAACAGTCAATAAATGGCTCCCTGGTTGGTCGTGCAACTAAATCTCAAATAGTGTCCCAGTTTTTTAGTCAGAAAATCTGGTCACCCTATGTGCGTCGGACTAATGGGCCGACCCCGGGAACACAGGTACGCACCCGTATTGAAGCAACAACAGAACAGCCTGAAAAGTTTTGTAAGCCGCGATGAGAACAATGTGGACAAATGCTGCCTTTTGGTCGGGTTTATCGGATTATTCAGAGATGCCAATGCAAATACTAGAGGAAAGAAGCAGCTAAAAGTCAACTATGAAGGTACTGTAAGCTACATGCTAATGTTGTGCTAACAGCGGCTTAAGTTGTGCTAACAGCGGCAAAATCACCTACAAAACGAATCTAAGCTTCTTCCTCGTTATGACTGTCACGTTCTCGTCCTTTGTGGATGTGTTTTCATCACGTTTTTGTTGCTTTTTTGACATGGTTTGGTGATCACTCTTTTGTGGCTTGATCACAGTTACGTCACACTTAAAAAAAGAAAAAAAGAAACATGACAAAAACGTGAAAAAAATGTGTCCAAAAAAAATGTAGCAAAAAAACAACGAAAATGTGCCAAAAAAGTAATGAAATGTGATAAAAACAGCAAAACCGATAACCGATAACACAACCAAACGTGATAACAAAAACAAGGAAGAAGCTTAGATGAGTTTTGAAGGTCTTAGCTTGCAAATGGGGCGTTACCCTGGCTTGTAACCTCCACTGGAGCAGCTTTTAGATTTGGGTAAAACTGGAGAAAATGTGCCCGGTTAAGGCGGGGGTTAAGGGGTTAACTAGGCACTGGGCTCAGAGGGGCCTGTCAGTGTAAACATCCCATAAGTGTCTCAAAGCACTACACTGTAGTCATTTTTCATTCCATTAGTTCACTGTAAACCCGAATGCTATTTGAGGTCATAATTTAAGATGTGAAAGAACTCAAAACTAGCCAAAATCTTCCTTCATCTAAAAAAATTTAAGTCCAAAAGGGTGTTTTTTTAAGTTTAGTAAAGTTTTATTGCCAGTCAGATTAAAACTGTCACGTTTAGAAAGTTTAAATTATAAGTTTGGAGGCGGGTCTTTTGCGTCATGACATCATGACGCCTGCGTGCCTTGGCTGGAGTGACGTATTTGGTTCTGCACAGCCGCAGTGCGCTGCTGTGGGAGTGTCCGTCATTTAACTGAAGAGGAGCTTCTACGGCCTGAATAAGGTAATATACTTTATTAATATCCAGTGAAATCATATGTCTGATTTCAGTTTGCAGTAGTTAAAACCAGGAGAATTGTTTATGCTTCAGATTGTACAGTTTAATCGATAAAGCGTAGCGTGAGATTTTTCCCGCTCCTTTTTTTAAAACTGCAACAGCGACGCACTTCCGCCCGAGTCCGGGGCCGAGTCCGAGTTGCGTTGTCTTTAAAACTCTTATAACTAACCGTGAGGACCTAATTAAATATGCACGCAGGCTATTATCGACCGTGAAGTGCAAGTAACGTTAATATCTCTGTTTTCAGCGCTGTCTCCGCACCTCCGTCTGTGTAGCAGTAGCAGCAGCAGCAGCAGCAGCAGCAGCAGCGGGGCAGACAGAGGCACAGAGCTTTGAGAACTAACTCCGTAACAAGTGTGTTAAGAGCAAGTTATATTTCTTTGGGCTAATAGACGAAATTACAATCATTGTAATATTAATCTTTAAGTAAAAGGGCTAAGCCAAAATAAACTATACAACTGCTTATGGGCCTAAAAAGATTGTATGAGCTACAATGGTCCTTGTTTAAGAGAATGTTGAATAAAATCGATTAGGTCATTGTCCAAAGTAGTTAAAAAAATTATATAGTTTTTATTTATTGGCCAAATTGCCCAACCCTAATTTGTTTTTGTAACGCAGGTTAACAAGTACCAGACAAGAAAGTAAATTGTAGCAGAAAATAAAGGTGAGACTTACTGATTATATGATCCTATTTTACACTTTTTGTTAATTGGTTTATTGCGTTTTTTGTTGTGTTTTTTGAATCCTGGATTTTGTGCCAGCCAGACAACACACTTTTCCAATTCTTTACAAAAATGTATTGTACAGCTCTCTGGATCAGAGAAACGCTTAAACCTAGAAAATGCCGATCCACCCCACTACAAAAACACTAAACATAACAAATATTGCACTCTGTCAAATCAAAAGGCAAATCACTTGACTATTTTAATTACAGGTAACAGAAATGATAAAGTTTGTTCTGAATGAGATGTGATTTGAGACTCTTCTTCATTTACAAATATGCATCTGTGATTGGAACTATATGAAATGTGATGAATGATTGGCTGTGAGAAAAGTCCCCGACGCTCCTGTCTTTGGGCAGAAAGTAGGCGTAGCTGTTTAGTGTGCTACATTTGTGTGAGACATTTATGTTGGACATTTTTTTTAATGAGAACACAAAGTTTAATTAAACAGAACAGTTTCTTTTGGTGTTTTGTCACTGTCACATCTGGGAATTGGGGCAATTCTTTACTGTGTCCTTTTCACCTAGATGGTCCCAGCTCCCACAGGTGCATGCTGCTGTTGTGCCCTTGAGCAAGACACTTCCCCCACCTTGTCTCCAGTGTCGTCTGCACACGCTGGAGTATGAATCAGAGTGCATCATGTAGGTTGAACAGCGCAATCAAGACCATTTACCATGGTTTATGATCTTTTAATTCTGTCATGGATACCTATAGAGTACTAACAAATGTTTCTTTTTATCTAGAGAATCAACTCTAGAAATTCCGTCTTACTAACTTGGAATTCTTTGATATGCACAAAGAAGAAGGTAAAGTCAGTAACTATTGCCATTGTTGTGTTAAGGTGAAGTGTCCTGACTTCAGTATCCTGTTTGTCCATTTTACAAATACAGGAGGAGGTGCTGTGACCTAGAGGCCTGTGAGGATGAAGACATGAAGTGTCCACCAGTATGTCGTACAGTATGTGGAAATGAAGAATGCAGGGAAACGAAACACACACAAGGACTCAGCTAATCAGCCAGAATGTAAGTAGATTTGAGTCAGGTTTCACTTTGTACCGCTCATCTATTACTGAAGTATTTACAAATGTTTATGTTCTTAAATGTTTTTGTTTCAGTAGACCTGAGGCCGATGGGATCTCGTGCACTGACATTAGAAGCTCTGCGTGAATTAGGATGAGAAGCACTCGCTGAAAGACTCTCAGCTCTTCGCTTTAAAAGTGAGTAAATATAATACACTTGCGAAAGTAAATTTTTCATCTTTACTGAAGCATTTAGAGGAGAAACACGATGAAATTAGAATATCGTTCAAAGCTAATTTATTTCTGTAATTCAACTTAAACTGTGAAACTAATATATGATATAGACTCATCATGCAAAGTGACATATGTCAAGCCTTTCTTATAATTTTGATGATTATGGCTTACAGTCCATTTTCAAAATATTCCAATTTTCTGAGATTTTTAATTTAGTTACATTAGTTTTTATAAACTGAGCCATAATCAAAATTATAACAAAGGCTATACATATCTATCTTTGAATGATGAGTCTATCATATATTAGTTTCAGTTTAAGTTGAATTACAGAAATAAATGCACAATTGTTTTTTTGGGCTCATAGTGGGGCATCCTTTTTTCTGTGTGTCTTTTTCTCTCTCTATGTGGTCGCAGTTCCATGCACATTTATACAAATTTGTTTCAGAAAACTTTTGAGTGTGCAACTAGACAAGCTTAATTAAATGTAGGAAGCACAAACTGTCGCCTAAAGCAGTGGTTCCCGAGTGGGAGTGCCTGGGATTGCAGGGGGGGCCCAGGGTCAGATCATAAATTATATTATTTGAGCGAATGATATGGTAAAAATCATCAAATATGATGAGAACGGACTACAGGTGCAACACTCCAATTCCAGTTTATTTGTTTGAAACTTACTCATTAGCAACTATTAGGATGTTTTGATAACATTTGTGCACATAATGCTACCATTAAAAAACGTTGCTTTTACTCTGTTAATGTAAAAGTCTAGAGCTTTGTGTTCATTGTTCATCTGTTTGCTCAGATCATTTTACAGAATGGCTTAGAAAGTGTTGGAGCAATATTGGACTATACGTGGTAAAGCTAATAATTTCTGACATTTGATGTTTGTCCTATTATTATTCTTACAGACTTGTACAAGCCAAGTGGTACATCGCAGAATGTGAAGAGGAGAAAGAGTGTGCTCTAGAAGACAAACAGTAAGTTTAAACACAGTCACATGACATTGAACTTGGTTTGATTTCTTGCTTTGTACTGACAGACTTTCTCCATATTTTTCAGATGTTGGTGCCATTTGAGCCAGGAAGGAATGTCCAGTGAATCTGCTTGAATCAATAAGGACTAACACACAAATATTTTGCATCTTTACTACATTCTGAATTCTGTTGTGAATAACTCAGCCTACATGTTCCAAATAAGGTATGTAAACTATTATTTTATGAAATAAAAAAAACAAACTGTAATTTGCCATTTTGTAATAGTTTTTTTGGTTTGCTTGTAATGTTTGATATATTTGTTAGAAGAAGCCGATTGGACTTACAAGTTTTGATGTAATCTGTTTCAACAAAACTTTAAAGTTGATGAACTGAAAACTTTAAAGTTGAACTTGGCTTAAAACTATCAGGAGTTTTTAAGCTAAGTTGAACTTTAAAGTTTTCAGTTTATGTTGGCAAACATTTTTTAAGTTAAGTTGAACTTGAGATTTTTCAGTTCATAAAAACTTAAAAAACGTTTGCCAACATAAACTGAAAACTTTAAAGTTCAACTTAGCTTAAAAACTCCTGATAGTTTTAAGCCAAGTTCAACTTTAAAGTTTTTAGTTCATCAACTTAAAAGTTTTGTTGAAACAGATTACATCAAAAATTTTAAGTCCAATCGGCATGTTAGGGTTTACAGTGTTGTATTTCCAAAAGTATTTTTCTAATATCCCAATGCTTCAGAGTGATGTGTGATTATTTGACAACATTCAGGGTCACGGTACTAACAAAAAGTCTGCAAGTTTATAATCTACAAAACTGCTTTATAATTACATTACGTCTTTTTCACAAACCACTGCATCCTCCTTCAGTACAATAAAAAGAGGAGAAAATGTCTGGGAAATTGTATGTCCTGTTGTGTCAGTTCAGTGGCTTTTCTTCATTATTTGGCGAGTCAAATAAACATTACATCGTCTATTGTTTACTTGTAGGCCACCCTGTCTTTGTCGGCAAATGTTAACGTGCACTAGTATCCTTGTATCCTTTTCGTACAGCGAAGCCTTGCGCCTGTGGTCAAACACTCGCTAATCCCTCCCTCCGTCCCCATCCTCTCTCTCTCTCTCTCTGTCTGATCTCTGACACATGCCTCATACCCTGGACTTATCGCCCCCGCCGCCCCCCCTCCTCCCTGGGCCACAGGCACGGCCGGACCCCTGCTTCCCCGCTGTCACTCAACCCCTTACCGAACGCGCTCGCACTGGGGCCACAATGCCACCAATGCTCTGTCATCTCCAACCTATGATCCCCGGAGTTAAAGGAGGCACTTGTAAAATGATGTGCAAATGCAAGCACGCACGGCTCCATTTGATATAGACATTTCAGCTATTTCAACTTGTCACGGGAATAAAACTTAAAGATGTGATCCCAGTAGCAAGAGTAACCCAATCATTGCTTATATTTTGTCACTTTCCTGACATTGAATTTGATGTATTTTTGAAAACAGCATATGTTTTGTGAAATTAATCCAAATATCAGAAGACAGTATCCAAACTAACATCTGACAGGTGTGTTTGATCAGTGTGCAGATCACAGGTGTGCTGGAAGGGGGATCTACGGGCGTGGCCCTGGGAGAAGGCTGTGAGCAGTGTGAGCAGTGTGAGAGCAGTGAGGCAGCTAACATTTTTGCGGAGTCCGGCTGAGAGAGAGCAAAATGCCTAAACCGACAAAAGCAGAGACGAAGCAACTGCCAGAAATGGCGGCGGATGAGGATTACGTGAGCCTCAGTCGAGTCACGGAACTCATGGAGCAGCAAAGGGACATGTTCAGGGAAATAATACAACAACAACAGGAGAACTTCAAGGGATTCATTAAAATCATCATGGAAGCAACAAACACCCGAATGGATTCACAGATAAAGGACATTCAAGAGCTAAAAACAAGCCTACAGTTCACGCAAGGTGAGGTGGACACTCTGAAAGAAGGAACATTGAAACTCACTGAGCGCACAAACACAATACAAAACGATTTTTATAAAGTATGTGACAATCTGCATATTATCACGGACAAACTGGAGTATCTGGAGGGACAGAGCCGCAGAAACAACCTGGTCTTTGAGGGAGTGTTGGAGACGCCTGGGGAGACCTGGGCCGACGCAGAGGAGAAAGTTAAACATCTACTGAGGGAGAAGTTACAACTACAACACCCGGTGGAGGTGGAGAGGGCCCACCGCGTAGGGAAACCCGACGGCGGGAGAGACCGGCCGAGACCCATCATCGCCAGACTGCTGCGTTGGAAGGATCGCGAAGCAATCCTGCAGCGCGCTAAACACCTCAAAGGGACCAAAATCTTCATAAACGAGGACTACACGGAATCCATCCAAAGGAAGCGAAAAGAACTGATGCCGGAGCTGAGAGCTGCCAGGGAAAGGGGGGAGATTGCCTACTTGCGCTATGATAAACTCATTGTACGTCCGCGCACCAGTACACCAAATCAAGTATAAACACGGGAAAAGCGTATGGATTTTGGTATGTAAAAGCACATAACTTCACATGTCCTGTAATACATATAGTTCTATAGGAAGCATCGACTTGGACCTTTCATTAAGGAGAATTGCTGAAGCAAATAACCAGGATTTTACATTATCACAATATGACTTACAGAACACTGAGATCGACATCGACCCTGAAAATAACTTCTTTAATAGAGCTACTAATGACTGTCAATATTATACAGAGGATCTTTACAATAGTAAACTTAAGAACATTAAGGCATTCACTGTAATCCACTTCAATAGTCGAAGCCTCTATGCAAACTTTAACCACATCAAAAGCTTCTTAAAACAGTTTTCTAAACCATTTAGTGTAATTTTAATCACAGAAACATGGATTAATAATGACAGAGAAATTGAGTTTTCTATTGATGGTTATGAATTTATAAGTATGAACAGACGAAACAAGCATGGTGGGGGTGTAGCTATGTTTGTAGACTCCAACTATAGTTATAAAGTCATGGAAAATAAGACTATGGCAGTGGATGATGCACTTGAATGCCTTACTGTAGAAATTACAAGGCAAAAAAGAAAAATATTATTGTAAGTTGTATTTATAGAACACCTGGCTCTGATATAGATGTTTTTTCTAATTGGATGGAGGAGCACTTTTCAGGTTTAAATCATAAAGTCATGTTTGTGGGGGGAGATCTTAACATCGATCTGTTAAACCCATATAAACATAAAAAGACGGATGAATTTATAAATACTTTATTTAGTATAGGTCTGTTTCCTCTAATAACTAAACCGAGTAGAATCACAACCCACAGTGCGACTTTGATTGATAACATTTTCTCAAATGAAATAGATAGTGATACAGTCAGTGGTTTAATGATAAATGATATTAGTGATCACCTGCCAGTTTTTGTATTGTACAAAAATGGATATTTAAATATTGATGATGAAAAAATGTATTGGTTTAGAAGGGTAAAAACAGAAAAAACTGTTGATGCATTTAAAAAGGAACTATTAGCTCAAGACTGGAGTATTGTATACAGAGAGAATGATACTAATAAGGCATATGATGAGTTTACGCGAATATTTCATAAAGTATATGACAAAAATTGCCCAATGAAAAAATATTGTAAAAACAGAAAGGGTAAAGAAAACCCATGGATGTCTAAGGGATTACTAAATGCATGCAAGAAAAAAAATTCACTCTACAAAAAATTTATAAATGATAGAACAAAAGAAGCTGAGGATAAATATAAGAAATATAAAAATAAACTGACAGGTATCATTAGAAAATGTAAACAGGATTATTATAATAAGTTGTTAGATAGCAATAAGAATAATATTAAAGGTTTATGGAATATCTTAAATAGTATAATTAGAAATAAACCGAGAACAATTAATTATCCAAAATATTTCAAAGATGAGGATAACACTTTAAATAATATGAATGAAGTAGTTGATACATTTAATAAATTCTTTGTAGATGTTGGACCGAATCTTGCTGCAAAAATTACAAATGTTGAGAACTATAATTGTGAACTGATAGACACAAATCCTCTGTTCCTCAAACCTGTGGAAGAAAAGGAGATACTGGACATTGTTAAAGGGTGTAAAAATAAAACCTCGACAGATTACCATGACATGGATATGAAAACTTTAAAAAGTGTTATTGAAAGTATCTCTAAGCCGTTAACATACATCTGTAACCTATCGCTGCAAACTGGACAATTTCCTGAAAGTATGAAAGTAGCAAAAGTGATTCCTCTGTTCAAGGCAGGAGATAAACATCTCTTCACAAACTACAGGCCTGTTTCCCTTTTACCGCAATTCTCAAAAATCTTAGAGAAGGTTTATAACTCTAGACTTGACAGCTTTATTGAAAGGTGTAATTTACTCTCAGACAATCAGTTTGGTTTTAGGAATAATCACTCAACCTCACACGCGCTCTTTGATATAATTGAAGAAATAACTAATGCAGTAGATAACAAGAAATATGCAATAGGGTTATTTATTGACCTGAGTAAAGCATTTGATACAATAAACTATGATATACTAATTAATAAACTAGAACATTATGGGATTAGGGGGGTAGCTCTACAGTGGGTTACCAGTTATTTAAAAAATAGAAAACAATGTGTGAAAATAGGTGATTATCAGTCGAGTTGTCGACAAATTGTGTGTGGTTTACCTCAAGGTTCCATTCTGGGCCCAAAATTGTTTAATATGTACATTAACGACATTTGTAAAACGTCTCAAGTTCTTAAATTTATCTTGTTTGCTGACGATACAAATATTTTTGCATCAGGTGACGACTTACAGCAACTGTGTCGGATTGTTAACTTGGAACTCAAAAGTGTCAATAAGTGGTTCAAACAAAATAAACTATCTCTAAATCTGAGTAAAAGTAAAATGATGATATTTGGCAACCGTAATTCCAATGCTCAGGAAGCAATTCAGATAGAGGGTGTTGTCATAGAGCGAGTGCATGAAATCAAATTCCTTGGTGTTATTATAGATGACAGAATTACTTGGAAAGCTCATATTAAATATATATCTACGAAAATTTCTAGAAGCATTTCAGTAATAGCAAAAGCAAAGCACATTTTAAACATCAAAGCTCTACATATCTTATACTGTTCTCTGATTTTGCCATATTTATATTATTGTACTGTGGTTTGGGGTAGTACTTATAAAAACACATTAAAACCAATAGTATTGTTGCAAAAAAGAGCTATCCGAGTAATTCATAAAGTTGGGTTTTTGGACCACACAAACTCATTATTTTTAAAATCAAAGATCATGAAGTTTTGTGACATTGTTGAGTTCCAAACTGTACAGATGTTATACAAAGCAAGATACAAACTGTTACCAGGCCAAATACAAAGAAGGTTCCAAGAACGTACTGGTTGTTATGAATTACGTGACGAATTAAACTTTAGGACTCAGAAACATAGCTCAACTTTGAAAAGTTTTAGCCCAACAGTTAATGGTGTACAATTGTGGAATAAACTGGAAATGGAGTTGAAACGAAGTCCAAACATCAACCTGTTCAAATATAAATACAAACAAAAGACTTTTGAAATATACAAAGAACAAGAAATGTGTTGCCAGTAGGAGGCGCAGTAGGATCAATTATGTGTATTTCCTCTATAATTAAGGAAGAGTGTTGCTGCTTGGAACGGTTGTCATTCTATTGCTCAAATTTACAAATTGAGAATTAGGGTAGGCAAGTTATGAATCTGTTGAGAGGGACCCTCCCAACGGGCTCAAAACCTTGTCTTTTAATGCACCACTCAGCATAGGAACATCATCTACAAATCAGCTGTTAGGGCAGCTGGGTGGGGGTTTGTTGAGGGGGAGTTACTGCCCTCTTCAACTGGCCCGCTCTACACCCTGGCTTTTTAATGCACCACACTTACATACATCACACTTCACAAATAACTCAATTAAACAAATATAATAATAATGATAATTAAACCCAAATTAAATTATATTGAGGATGGTAATGACAACTGGGAAGTAGCAAGATCTCAGAATATAATATGTATTAATGCACCTTTATAACATAAAAGTAGCACATTCTTTTGTTCTTTATTTTGCTGTTGTTTTATTTTGTTCTGGTTCATCATTTATTGTTACTTTGCCCTATGTTCCTTTGTTTATGATTGATACCTTGTAAATATTAAATGTAATGTTATTATTTTTATTTGGGGTGGGCGCTTATAAGCCTTTGGCTTCAGCCCACTCCCTTTGAGCAGGTTAACTGCTCAAACAAATAAATAAACTAAAACTAAACTAAACTAACATCACTGAACCAGATTTTAAATGTTTTGCACCTTCAATTATACAGTAAACGCTAATTATATTTTACAGAAAGGGGGCCCGAGTTATCGATTGAGTGAGTTTGGGAACCCCTAAACAAATGGACTAAAGTTGATGTATCAGAGGTAAGTAAGAACCAGAAATGTTTCGCTTTTTTGCACGTCGGTCTGGAGGTGCATTCTGGGCCAAAAGGAAATAAATATAGAGTAAGCGAACTACAAACTGGCACACATCAACCACACATTATCTGTAGATCAGTGTTTCCTGTCAGAAGCAATGAGGAAGTCGACCCAGCCCATACTGTAAGTGTCAGGATGTTTATGGTAAGCTTTAGTTTCAGGAAGGTGCTTATACACAATTATTATTATTTTTTTCAATTTCATCTCATTCATTTATTCATCTATTTCAGATAATGGCACAGAGGAACACACGGTAGACAAAGACGCCTCGCAGTTTGTGTCATATTGTACAAACAAGTAACGTTTAACATAAGAAGTTCCAATTCGGCCTAAAAGAGAGTGGGGGAAAGATCATTTATTTAATTCCACCCTCATTTCCCTTCAGTAATCAACACAAAATGCTCAACACAACTTTTATACCATGGTCAGTGAGAATTTCAGTGCTATCTGGCGTGCATTATTTTCGTATAACCGCACAGTTAGTCCGGCAACAGTTAAATCAGGTTCTATTATGTTTGTTAAGTGTGACATCACACACAATAATAAGCCATTTCCGGGTCCAATAACAAGTTGAGATTCAGAGTTCCATAGACAACACAGCAAACAACACAACTTTATCTGAATCTCCTGCTGAAATAACAACAGAGAAAAGCCTTCATTGTGTATGGGATTAATAATTAATGTCAGAAAAGCATCACTAGAGGAAATCCAGAGTAAATGTAATATTTCTGTGTAATCAGATGTTTAGAAAGAGCTTTGTAGTCGGCTCTACAGCAGGATAAAATCATTATAGTGAATAGGGCTAAAGCTCTGTTGGACCCGGAAGTAAAGCGATGACATCATCACTGCAGCTTCAGGTAAAACAGCTTAAAAGTGAAATAAATCCTGCCCAGGACTTTAAAAAAACCCAAACAGGCCCAAATGAACTGTTTCAGTTCATGGGACCATGGTATAAGCGAGGAGCCGTGCATTAAACAGTTTTAATGCATGGCTCCTCGCTGTTCAATCCTAGCCTGATAAACCACATCCACTTCTTTTCTGCGTGAAAGAAGGTGTGGACATAAACGGTAAACAAGTTGCTGATTGGCGGCTAAGGCCTAGCCGAACCAATCACGACCGTCACAGAGAATTGACAAGGTTACGAGTTTGAATAACTGTTTACATAGCTGTGTTTTTCATTACTGGACTTGTTTCAGTGCCTTAAAAATATAAAGTCATTTGTTCTTAAATTAAATGCATGCAACTTTTGTTTCATAAATTGCATTTTTGGAATGCAATTAAAATGAATAAAAAAAAATTAAATTTTTTTTTTATCCAAGACACTTTTGAAAAAATATCTAATACATTTTTTTTCAAAACGGAGATATCTGCCCCTGCAAATGAGGTCCTATTATATACAATCCTATATACCCATGTATACACATCTACACATACCCATACACACACATACTATACACATACATACATGTACACATATACATACCCGTACATATGGATGTGATTTAATACAACTGATGCATTGCGATTAATGAAAAACGAAATAAATAAATAAATAAATAAATAAATACAGTCTAATTGTAATAGATAGTTCAAACAGATCTTTAAGCTCCATTCAATTGTCAAATTAGGGCTACACAATATTTAGAAAGAAAAATCACAGCAAGTTTAATCCTTACTTATATCATAATGACATTAACATACTGGTAACAGATATTACATTGTACAACAATTTTATACCAACAGTGCTAAAAGAGAATGAACAATTCCAAAAATAACAAAGACAGTGCATACCAACAATGGTGAGGAAATGACAAGCACAAGTTAACAGACTACAGCTGTCATTTGAAATTGTGACCAGACGAGATGTTTATGTGATAGTTTAAATCTATGAATAGTCTGGTCTAGTCTCCACATCATGCGAGATTGTGCGAGATTATGAGAATAACATAATTTAATGTAATGATGCTAAGACTTAATTTGAGTGAGGATTGGATATTTGTCTTTAGAACCAAAACAAAAATATAAATGTTTGTTTCTTGTAAAAGGTTTTTGTAATTCTGAAAAACTAATAGTTCATTTGACCATTTACAAAAGACTGTACGCACAACAACTTTAAATTACAACGTAAAGCCATTACAAACCTGTATTCTTCAAGGTTGTGTGCATGTTCCACGTCCACTTAGAATGATGACGACAGGACAACGACAGGAAGTCCCCATAGTGCAAATGAACATGCCCGCAGGCTATTATTTATTTTATTTATTCTATTTATGCTTTGAAATATTGTGAAACAGGTCCTGGTGCTGCTGCTGCTGCTGCTGCTGTGGACCGACAGCATTATCAGCCACTGAGTCAGACAAAGGTCACCAGGTAAACAAGCCCTGAACACAGAGCTATTGTTGGGAGAATAATGGGGGGAGAAAAAACTGCAGTGGGTTCCAGACGATGTTTTTAATTTGAAAAAAAAAGGGGGAAAAAAGAAGCACTATACGTGGCAAAAACTGTAGGCTGACATTCGACAAGAAACACCAGGATCTTTGCATTATTCTAAGTATTTATTATTTAGAGCGCTTTTCACACACAGGTGCATTGCAAAGTGCTTGACATTTAAAAAGACATTAAAAAGCCTGTCAAACCCTTCCACCCTCCCAATATATACAGTTATCACAATACACACGCACCTACACTCCCTACCCTTTACTCTACACTCACACTCACACACAGAATCAAAATCAAGTACTTAAAAGGGGGTATTATGTAAAATCGACTTTTTCGAGCTTTATATCATGTTATTATGTCATTCCCTCATTAAACACATGCCTGGAGTGTTGCCTTGGCTCATTCACATATTTTTGAGTAATCAGTAAAAACTTAGACGGCAGCCATTTTAGGTGTAGCTATGCCTCAGTCCTCCTAGGAACGCCCCCACCTCCTGGAGACGCCTCTGGACCTTTCGTCACCAGCCAAGCCACCAACCACTGCTCCTCAGCTCAGCAGAGCCCCCTCCCCGCACAGTAGTGTTGTTTAGATGCCACAGCAGTGTGCTGAAGGGGGCGTGTCGGAAAGCTTCTTAAAGAGACAGAGGCCTATTTCAAGACGTTCAGTACAGCCATTTTGAGAGAGCAATTTTATTCAAGGCAGTTATTTTAATTTACTGCATATACAGACCAACAGAAGGTTACGTCATCATTGTAGTATGCTATAGACTGGTGCTATGTGATTGAAAAAAGCATAATACCCCCTCTTTAAATGGCATTAAAAAGCACTAAATTGGATTCAAACTCCCATTTAATCTGAATTTATTGGAAGATTATGACATCTCTCAACAATTTCACTGTATAAGTTCATCATAAATACCAAAATGATGGCCTAAAACATAATTTTGTTGACCGCCCATGGGAAGAGCAAACGTATTTGTTGTCGTTTTGTTCCAACAAGACTCGAATAAAGCCTTGACGCTGCCGTTTGGATTTGTCCTGTCATGGCCCTGGTCACGCTCCCTGCCCTCTTTGTGCACAGACAGGGGTGCTGACTGCCCCGCGTCGGACTGGGGCGGCCGGCGGGACACAGGTATCCCCTTACCCCCCCTCCATGGCCCGCTGACAGACGCACCGTAACTGGACCGTTCTATTAAATGACACGTAAAAGTTTAATCGGCTCCAATGGGCGCTGTTAGAGGAACAAGGGGGTATTGTTCGGATGTTTGGCACTCTCTCCGATTGTGGGCCCGTCCCGTGAACAGGAGACGGACGGAGAGGACGCGGATAACAGTGAAGGCAAAATAGTTCAAGTGATCAAGGCAAATACTGTAATGGAAAACACTTCACTGATGGGCAAATGGAGCTCACCGGGGGCATAGACGTATATCACTGGGGTGGCAAGAAAATGTATTAACCAGGATACAAAGATTTATATTCAAAGTGCATGACAAGATAGACCCATTTCACCATAGTCTGGGAGTATTTGATAGTTTTATCAACTACAGCAGGCCTGTGCGTGATTCTGTTGCATGAGTCATGGAAATGTAATAACATAAAAAGGTTTAGTGACAAATTATATAAACCAAATGATTGTGTGACCCCGCGCTGTATTTCCTGGCCTCGCTGGGGGTTATTTTTCAGTCTGACCTTTGATGTGAAGTCTTTTACTTTTATATTGGAAATGAGTGCAGCGTGTGGGATAACAAGAGGTGCAAGGCTTTTATTTGTTGGACCAGAGTTTCCCAACCAGGGGTACGGGGACTTATTTCAGATTGGAAAAAAAGGGGAAACTGATTGTTTTCATAGGATAAGCTATATTTTGCAGAAATATATGTCGTTTTGGGAGAATTTTATGTTTATTTTGAACGCAACATTGTCTTTTTACTTACAAATAGTGCTTGCTTTCTAAATAAACTGCAACACCCTTGAGGTATAGGGGTACATGGAATACTACTGAATAGGGCTGGGCAATATGGACCATATGGAGTCATATCCCGATATATTTTGGTTGAATACCGATATACTATATATATCCCGATATTTTTTCCGCAAAGTGAGTGCTGTGAAATTAAATGTTAAGTCAAAGTCAAAGCCAAATACGAGTAGTTTGATTGAAAACACACTATAAAATGTAAACATAAACACTGTATAACAAAGCTCCGTAAGGTGCACATTTAAATTAAATAAATAACATCTTGAATAAAATAGCCTAGAAAATAAAATAGGGCAGCATTTATCTATGAAGAGATGACAAAATAAAGTGCTCAGTTTATATCTGAATTTGAAATATCCCGATATGCACAATATGGTCTAATTCCATATCTCATTTAAAAAATACCTTAAATATCGATATATCGCCCAGCCCTACTACTGAATGGTCCAAGGGGTCCGCAAGACAAAAAAGGTTGGGAACCACTGGGCTGGACTACTGTAACGCTCTTGATTCTGGCCTCCCCCGCAGTGGTCACTCCGCCAGTTACAATTAGAGCAGAATGCAACAGCTCGTCTTCATCCTCTCCTCGCTACATTGGCTCCCGGTCCATTTTTGTATTTAGAAATTAACGCTTGTGGAACCACCACCTTAACGTGGTGGAGGGATTTGAGCGCCCGAATGATCCTGGGAGCTCTGTTGTCGGGGGCTTCGTGAGATCTTAACTATACATCGCCCTATAGCAGAGCTCTCCGGTCCTCCGATCAATTGGTTCTGGACATGCCCAGGTCCCAGGACAAACTGTGGGGCGATCGTGCCTTTGCTGCTGCCACGCCTAAACTACTCAGTCTGTGTGTCCCTTTTTAAGTTCCGGTTAAAAAGTCATTACTTCATGGCTTTTAACAAAAACTCACTGATTCATGCCTATATGTAGTAATTCTGTGTTTGGACTTTTTTTCCCTGTGAAGCACTTTGGTCTTCCTTTGTGTTGTTGTAAAGTCCTGTATAAATAGACTTTGATTGATTGATTGATTGATTGATGTAAACATCCTGAAACATGCAATCATACTGTACCAATGGGCCATAAGTGAGTCATAGTTCTGTCCTTGCAAAATTGAACTCTCCAGCTTCTTCTGTCTGTCACAAAGAAATGCTTTTCCGCCCTCCATTTTTTGTACATAAGATTTACTGATTCACGACTATGATTAATACAATCAGTTTTATCAATCAAATTCTCAAACAATAAACTGAATCTGAACTCAATAAATATAAAAACATCTCATATGCACTTTTATCCCCAGGAAGAAACTATATTCTCCCTATATGTTTAATAGCCTCTTTAAAGCCTCTATGAGTTATTGTGATGTTATGAACCAGATCTAATCATTCTCACACATAACAAGTCCGTTATTTCCCTCTAGGTCAACCACGCACGTGTTGAGCGAGTCTGTTGTCAACGTGAGGACACCGTGAGCATCAGAGCACAGGGGAACGTTTCTGACCCACTGTCCAACGGTTTTATTAATAAATGAGATTATGAAAGCGGATCTGATTAATCTGACCTCGGCAGCACCCCTCACCGGGACGTGACTCTGCCGGGACCTGGTGTGGACCTGGTCTAGACCGGGACTAATCGGGGGTTTATGGTTTCCTGCTCATCGCCAGACTGTGCCCTGTGGATGCCCTGAGCGATGCAGCGTGACTCCCAAAGCGGTGATGATGTTCCGGATCATACAGTGGCAGAAAATGATTATAATATAGACATGTACGTGTGGATAGAAGGTCAATTGTGCTGAGATTATTTACTGGTAAATTTAGAAGCTTGAAACTTGATTTGCTGAAATATGCGTTGAATAATCAGTAATGATTGGTTGTACACATGGAATTAAGGGGAAATGGGTGTAGCCCTTTCAAACATCCCCTGAGCGCATTGTTGTGTCCACATTGTTAAATAAAACACAATGTGAAGGTTTTCTGTGGTGAAGGGAAATCTGAAAGCCAAGTGACTAAATATAATATAGTCAAATACAACACACAGATATGAGCCTTGAGAAAGTGAATAACCTTTGTAGGTTTTTTTTTAAATATTATACTACCATGTTTGTGTTCCTGTCAAAACACTATGAATGTGTGGATGATTGTGGTTGTGATTGTGGTATGAATGCAAGGGGGAGTGGCTGGGGTTGGGTGGGGAGTTTGAAGCTTGTCTTGTTATTTTATTCTGTAAAAAAAAAAAAATATATATATATATATATATTATACTATCATTGTCAAAACATTACCCTGCATCCCCAGATATCACACACACACAAAGAAAAATCAATCTAAATTAGTTTTATTAGCAATAAGGGGCGGCAATGGCTCATATGGTAGAGCCGATAACGGAGAGGTTGGCAGTTTTAATCCCATCTCCCACAGCTGCACATTATTGTTGTGTCCTTTGCAAGACACTTCACCCACTTTACCTACATGAATGCAGTTTGTGAGTAGTTAATGGGTCAGAAAGTTTGGCAGCCGTCACTCTATCCCAAGTCAGCTGTGGCAAGAATAGGTGCTTACCATCACCCGGAATGGAGTAAATGAATATTAAACTGGAGAAAATGTGCTCGGTTCAGGTGGGGGTTAAGAGGTTAACCTTAATTACTGCAGTGCCAGTGCAGGCCTTCTCGAGTGAAAGCTCAGTGACTCAGTTCAGGAGTTTCTCAGCTTTCAAACCGAGGTTTTGCATGTCCACGGTGAGAGCAGGTGCTTGTATCTGTGTCCTCAAGGTGCAGTTTGATTCAATACATACTGACTTGTGCATTACGCCTTTTTGACCAGTAAGAGCGAATGCTACATATCCTACCTTTAAGATGGATGAGGGTCGAGTTGTGAAAATACGATATCCTTCAGTCCATAGACTTAGTACTGAGTGTCTCCACTGTTTGTCCCTCATTAGTTTTACAGCAGAACAAAAGACCGCACGACACCAGGGTTCAGTTTAAGACATCATGAAACCGGAGAGACGCGGAGTCTGCCTTTGACGTAAAGAACAACATACAATCAGGACCTAAACACAATCAGTCGATACACAGTTGGCCTCATGTGTATAAATGGGGGGAATGGAAAGGGTCGCATGAGACATACCTCAGTCCCATTCATTACTCTGAACATGGTGAGGATGTCATACATGGCACTAATGAGGATAGGGTAGAACCAGGCAGAAGGAGAGTCTGAGGTAAAAATAGCTCTTTTTTGGACAGCGAGGATTGATAACGCCGCGGTGGGTGGACTGAAGTATCGATGAAAGAGGGATTTTCTTCTGCTCCTTGTTTGTGAAGCTGGAGAAAAAAGGACCGTGCCAATAATCGAGGCGCAAACACCGTCTAAACGCCTGTCCTCGGAGACAGGGCTATAAATATAAACAAAGCCAAATTATTTTCCCTAATGGATGTAACAAGCTGAATGTAGGGTGACATAAGGACGTTCCATGCTGAATTTAGCTGCTCATTATAGCTTCCTGTTAGATAAGTCATTAGAGCGTTTGATTCCCCAAAGTGGAGACTAAATTTCCATCCACTTAGTCCCACGCCAGGAAAAATACTCTCTTACACTATACCGCCTTAACAAACACATTTCCAATTATTTTTTTTTAATAATGATTAAGCAGTTAGGCAAATTGTCAAAGGGCCTGGCTAAAACACAGAGCGTCGGGGAAGGCAGGTTGTTTACAAATCCGGACTAAACTGGGTCCAATAAAAGGTGTAAAATAGAACTAAACTGGACAAAATATGTCTCAACTGGATTAGGGTGGCCAGATTTTCCTCTAAACTGACTGGGACACGATGGGAATTGGTGAAGGGTTGACAAATTGTGCCTTTTTTTACTCCACGTTGAATGGTAATAAATGTAAATGTAAATTGAAGGGAGAAATCAGCAATGAGGTGATAGACATTTGCGCTTCGTAATGTTACTATGAAAACTGAGTCGTTAATGCACATGTGGCTAAAGTTTAAAGTAGTACTAAGTAACGTGTTTACCTTAATAAATCCTTTCCGTAGTCCCTGTGGGGGTAATACAAGTGTTAATGGGATGATAGGGGGGTCTTTCATCTTCCCTGGTGTCTCTGGCCAGAAAACCATGCTTGCAACCAATAGACACTAATAGAATCACAAAGAAGAAGCTAACGGGCTAACGGGCAAAGCTAACTGTGGGCTAGCGCCACTTTAAACAGTATTTACAGCCAAGTTTGAGTAAAAAAAATATTCCCATTGTATAACTGGATGTACAACACCCCTCTCTCCCTTCACCTTTTCTGTCAGCGTAGTATTTACTCTCCAAGACATTTAATAAGTTAAAAAATTGTAACTTGCTAAGACACCTGCAGTTGCGCTTATGGCCTCTAGGGGCAAGAGTTACTTAGTACTGCTTTAAGTAAAAAAACATTCCTAGAGGTGGGAAAAATTGACACAGGAGTTGTGTAAAACATGGGGCAAATCAATGTTTTTTTTGTTGTTGAAATCCTCAGGGACATGAGAGAGAGGGCTCTAGATATGGTTTGTATCCAGTTTAGGGTGACCAGACGTCCCAGTTTTGACAAGTCCCGCACGTTCACATTAACAATGACTCATACAAGCTTGTACTAATGTGTTCTTTAAAATGGAGAGAAGATGGAGGTTCGTTCTATTAAAATCAAAATCATTATTTTATTCCCTGAATTTACAATCTAAAACAAATGTCATCTTGGGCACAAAATGTCGGTGGTTCAGCGAGGAGGAGGCGAAGAGAGGGAGGAGCCTCGTGCATGGCCTTTTATAAACACAGGAAGTAGGCGTCTCCTTGTTGAAGAACCAGTGTCCTTGGAATGCTTCTTCTGCTGCATGACCTGACTCCGCATTATAACACACTGCCCCCAGTGGACTCCAAGAGTAAGGACAATGATGCAGTAAAATGTCCGCCCAATTCAAATCAACCCCAAAAGCACAGATTACAATCAACACAGTTTCATATAATCATTAAAGCCTATTATAACAAAAACATATATAGAAATATTCAACAGTACATAGATGCAAGGAGAGTGAAATGTCTTTCCCAGAGACAGTAAACACTGGTCAGAGCTGTGATTGAACCGCTGACCTTTGGATTAGTTGGCGAACGCTCTGCCACTGAGTCACATACCGCCCCGTGATGGCACATTTATTAGTACATGTGTAAGTACAGTTGCTCACCATGAACTTTACTTTTGGTCTGTTATTCCCCGATGTTCCACTGCCGATGAACTCACGATACTGAGAAGTCAGATTTTGTCGTCACATAGACTTCCCCATTGCCCGTTGACACGCCCTCTCTCTCATTATATTGTCTGAGACCGGGCTATACAAATGCCATTATTTGTCATGCTAATAAAGCCGCGTTGTATTGACCAGGATATAGGATTTAGAGCTTCAAAGAATTACGTCTCCCAAAGGCACACAGATTCCTCCCACCGTGCTGATCAATACCCATATTGATTATCGCTGCCTCAAAGCCCACATGGAAAGAGAGGACATCAAACCGTCAGTGTGAGGCCGGCGAAGCCACACAAACACTGGCTTATCTGCTCTCTGGGTGCTGTGGAGAGGGTTAGATACAACTATGTTTTCAAGTTACCCATGTGAGAAAGATGACAGAAACAAACCCTAAAAATACTTGTACACAGAAACAACCTACAGTAATAAATACATGTCTTTGTTAGTACAAGTCAATTATAATATAGTCTTGAGTAATATTTGGTTGAACCGCTTTTATCTTTGATTCCAGCACGCATTCTCAATGGGGTTAAGATCTGGACTCTGTGGCGGCAAATCCAAGTGTGAAAAATATGACTCACGCTCTCCCTGAACCAATCTTTCACAATGTTCGTGAAGGCTCTCATTCATCCAGGGAGTATCCATCATAGAAAAGCTAAATCATTGACTGGACTGGGTTTGGCACCAATACCTTTCACAATGTGAGCCTGATGAATCCTGGCGTTGTCATCTTGGAGTATGCCCGACCGTGCCATCAGGGAAGAAGTAATCCATTGATGGAATAACCTGGATGTTAAGGCAGTGTATAAATATGGGCAGTTCCAAAGCACTTTATAGTCAGTATAGTTCCCAACCCTTAACTTTAGAAAGGGTCAGCAGAGTTTCTTTATGCATGGTAACACTTATACATAAGTACACTTTATTTAGCCTTAATAGATGATGAGATAACACTTAATTCATCATGCACATTTCATTATTTAAGTGTAACTAACACTTAATAATAACTGAACAACTAATAAGTGAAGTATGTGAAGGACTCATTATTCATTCATTATGAGTTAAGCATTAACTGTAGTAGTTAGTTACACTTAACTAATGAATTGTGCATGATGAATCAAGTGTTAAAGAGGGGGTATTATGCTTTTTTCAATCACATAGCACCAGTCTATAGCATACTACAATGATGACGTAACCTTCTGTTGGTCTGTATATGCAGTAAATTAAAATAACTGCCTTGAATAAAATTGCTCTCTCAAAATGGCTGTACTGAATGTCTTGAAATAGGCCTCTGTCTCTTTAAGAAGCTTTCCGACACGCCCCCTTCAGCACACTGCTGTGGCATCTAAACAACACTACTGTGCGGGGAGGGGGCTCTGCTGAGCTGAGGAGCAGTGGTTGGTGGCTTGGCTGGTGACGAAAGGTCCAGAGGCGTCTCCAGGAGGTGGGGGCGTTCCTAGGAGGACTGAGGCATAGCTACACCTAAAATGGCTGCCGTCTAAGTTTTTACTGATTACTCAAAATTATGTGAATGAGCCAAGGCAACACTCCAGGCATGTGTTTAATGAGGGAATGACATAATAACATGATGTAAAGCTTGAAAAAGTCGATTTTACATAATACCCCCCTTTAATTCATAATTTATTAAGGCTACTTTAGGTGTAGTTATTATAAAGTGTCACCAAAAAGGGTTTACAAGTCCATTAAAAAATGTAAATGTTGAATATTCCTGTTTCTTGTTATTGCTGTACCATCAGATACTGAAATATTCACGACCGTTATCAAATATGGCCTTTTTTCTCACACGGCGCAGCCCGACGGTCACTACATTTCCGATGCGAGCACACAAATACATATCAGGAATTTGCACCACAGCGCTCATGAAAACAGCAGACATCAAACAGTGTCAAGGCCATGTTGCAACTCTTACAGTAGCTCTATAAGATCCCTCTCTATCTTCTCTCTCTCTCTCTCTCTCGCCTCTTCCCCAGTTTCTCAAACCGGGAACTGGCTGCTAGGAAACCAAGCCACACATCACATCGCATCAAGCAAAGACACACAAGAAGGAGGGAGTGCGAGAGAGGGGGAGAGAGGAGGAGGAGGGAGGCGCTGACAGGATTACATAAGGCGGCAGAAGAGTCCCTGCGCACACAGCTCACTATAATGCAGCCAGGCACTCGGAAGTGATGTCCATTAGGCCCGAGTGACAAGGCAGGTGAAGACGCAGTGATTGTAAAAGCTGTTAATAATGGACGCCGTTGTGAGCAGATGAGTCAAAAACATCAAAGGGAGTTAAAGGAGAAGAGTGTATCTTACAAACTGGCATCGGGTTAGAAAAATGCCCAGAGCGGTGGCATACATAAAGCAAAATGGCAATGTAAGCAACGAGAGGGATTCACAAAGCATGAGCACATTAGTGAGAGTAGGGTTGGTCACGTGGGGGCTGTTGGCCAATCAGATCGAAGGAATAATGTTTACGTTTAAATGAATAGAGGTGAAAATAGCCACCATTTGTGTTGTGAAGAAATGGTAAATGGTCTCAACTTATACAGCGCTTTTCCACCTACATTAAGGACTCAAAGCGCTTTACAGCAAGGATCCAGTCACCCATTCATTCACCAATGTACACAGACACTGGAGGCAAGGTTGGTGACGTGTCTTGCCCAAGGACACAACGACAGCATGCACCTTCAGGAGGCGGGTTTCGAACCCCCGACCTTCCGATCATGAGACGACCCGCTTTACCATCTGTGCCACCTGTCATGAGATTTGTGATATTATCATATTGTATTGCAATGAATTTGTGTGCGATTGCAAAGTATTGTTAAATCTATTTGTAAGCTTTGATCTGCCGAGCTGAAGCATGTGTTAAAGTGTAACTTCCTTAGGAAGTGGGAACTTTGGGTAATTAAGTCGACCTGTGAGATAAGATAATGCTGTTTATGTTTACACAGAGAGGAATGCAGGCTGTGGAAGTGTGACTTTTCCTTTACGATGGGCTGTTAGCCCCCTGAGAATTATTCTGTAGAGGGGTTCACATGACCTATGTTGACCTGTCTTCCTTGGTTCAAGGAAGGAGGCAGATACCTATTATTTACTTGTAATTTGTGTAAGGGATGTGGGTGTGTCATAATCTGAATAAAAGCTTGAACTGGGAAATGGCACGTTGGGAAATGAAGGATGAACAGCGCTGGCATGGGCTGTAAAAGGACGTGTCATTCCCCCTTGCAAGTAAAAACTATGGTTCTGGCGTGATCTGGTGTTTTTAATCTGTTTATTTCTGTGACAGAAGATAACAGACCGTTTGCAGGGAAGTTGTGTTACGAACAGGAGTAAATTCCCTGACACCACCGTCGCCATGTCGTTTTATTTTTGCCAACCAAAAGTCACATGACTGAGAATGGTCTATACAGGAGCTATTGCTGATTTTGGAAAAATACCTACTTTTGATTTTACCGATCCTTTTTGTTCTCATACAGTGCCCGTCAAAAGTTTGGAAACATATTGGCAATTCTTTATGTTCTTTATTTACATTGCGCAATTCTCATTGAAGACATTAAACTATTAACAACACATGGGATTATGTAGGAAACAAAAAAGGGTGAAATAACTCAAAATATGTTTTACTGTATATTTAAAATCCTTTATTATTATCATTTATTACATTCATTATGTCTTGTTTCAAATATTGTTTCTTTTAAAAAGACACTCGGCAGAAGTTTTTGTTTTACCGAGTGTCTTTTTAAAAGAAACTTATAAAGAAGATTTGCCTGAATGAGCTTCATGAGGTCGTCATCTGAAATGGTTTAACAGTCTGTGAAGTGAAAACCATTTCTAGTGAAGATCGGGCACTTAAACCACCTTGCCTCCAGTGTCGGCGTACATTTGTGTATGACTGAGAGTGGGAAATAAACTGTGTTGTAATAAAAGAAGAATTACGTCTTATGACTTTTTCTTTCAAACATAATTCCATGTGTTTCTTCAGTGATTTACGATGTAAATAGTCTTGTAATAAAAGAAGAAACAATACATAAAAAAGCGTTTCCAAACTTTTGACGGGTACACTGTAAATATAAAACTCAAGATTCAGTTTATAGTGCTGGAGAGCCCAATCCTCCACTCCTCTTGTAGAAATAACGTTAAATTAAACGGACCAGAGTCAATGCTACCGATGAGCAACGACACAAAAAATACTGCTGTTGAAAAGAGAACACTAGTACACACGCCCAGAGCTTGTCCTTGGTATTTTATTCCAAAGGCAACATTTATTTTAAAGTATTCTCCCTTTACAATACAAGATCTTTTGAATATTACTTTGGTATCAAGCATCGCACCACAAAACAGAAGGCATACACGAGTGACATACAGGAATGACAAGTGACTTAAAATAATCTAGAATTAAATTAAGCTTTTGATTCAATAAAATACAATTAAATATAGTCTCTATATAATATTCACAGACAGATGTAACCAGCACATCTCAAGTCTCGTGCATTGACAGTACACAGTAAAGACACAGCATTTTGTGATAGGTCTCTTCATAAAATCTCTTGAAAATATAAACCAGGATATTTCTACAAATTTCTATCCTGAGAAGTTTAGTTTTAGTTAAATTTTACATTCATTTTGTCTTTCAAAATTCATACAATTGTGGATGCTCAAAATGGAGTAGGCTGAAGCAATAAGCTTATAAGTGCCTCAACTCAATATACATTTACATAGCATAATAAATTGTAAGGTAAGAAGCGAGAAGCGTGTACCCACCTGGAAAGAAAGTGTTGATTTTGTTCAATATATTCAAAACCCAGACAGAATCAAATATAATAGCACCTTTAGCATCAGTAGACAAACCAGGGACCAATCTGACATAATAACAATAGCTCTTGTGGTATTTCACCACTTCCCGGCACAAGGCATAACCCAGTGAAAGATGAAATGCTGCACTATGGCTTTGAACAACTTTTAGTCATTGGTATTTCTTGACTTGAAGAGGTGGGTATTATGCTTTTTGCAGGTATTTGGTAAAAATGTCGAACACATCTTCATCGCAATCTTACATTTTGTTGGTGAGAAAATGCAATACTGATCTAAAACAGCTGAAACAAAAGAATGCAGTAGTTTCACTTCCTGATCCTCTAAGTGAGCTAAGCCCCTCCCCTTCGCTGTGTCTCAAATAAAGAGAAAAAAAAAAGAAGAACGAAGAAAATAAATAAATACCCGGCTCGGCTCGTGTGTCTGTGAAGCGTTTTCACTCTGCAACGAGAGGATTAAGCTTAGCAAGGTTTCGAGAGGTGAGGAAAGCATGTCCTGGATACGTAGGACCTCAGGAGGAGCTTAGTTTGGAAGAATAGCCTCTGGAGAAGAGCCAAAGAAAACTCATAGATGCGCAAGTGGCTCGAAACACCGCTCCAGGTATGTTTTTTGATGAGAGAGCAAACTTGGTAGCATGGTCTAAAAAGTCGATTTTGCATAATACGATTTAAGATAATGCACTTTCCCTTCCCAATCCTCAAAGTCTTTCTACACTTCTATAAAAGCTTTCTGCCATTTTTGTTACCTAAAAGCTCATAGATTGGAAACCCCTTGTATATTCAGAATATGACTGCTAAAGCTTCACCTTTATGAAACACTTCTGGACTTTTGCAGAAATAAAGGAATGATAAAAGAGTCAGTCAGCATGAAGCGGACGCCTGACTAAAGTCTCACAGCTCCCGGGGATGATGGTGAAGGCGCGGATGGGGCTGGAGGCTTCGAGCTCCAGGGCGGTGAAGAAACAGTCCGGGGCCTGGCTGCTGTCCCGCGACTGCAGCGCCTCCCCCAGGCCTCCCCACGCCTCATGGGACGTGCTGTGGACCTGCACCGCGTCCCGGAGCACCTTCTCCCCAAGATGCGCACGGTCAGTCCTCACCAGCAGCCGGCCCTACAAAGACACGACATGAGAATAATGAGGGTAAAGGTGTAGGTTATTGTCCCCGCGGGGAAAACCTCCGCAGAATAGCCACTGGAGAAGATTCAAAGTGGGTAGAAACACAGCTCCAAGTGTGTTTTGATGAGAGAACAACATTGTAACATGGTGGAAAAAACCTCTAAAAAGTAGATTTTATATAATACCCTCCTTTAAACTAATACTCACCCAATGGAGGACAAAAGAGTGGACAAAAATCACATCAAGAAACAGACAAGAACAGCAGAAAGTGTGAGAACCATTGGCCTAGAAGCAGTACTGCTAGATTAAACTGACCCAACGATGACCCCGCACCCATCGTTATCCCAAATTACTGCCCGGCCAGCCTGAACCTAGAAAGGCCATTTTAAGTTTTTGTTTTTTCCCCGTCACACTAAATTTAAGATTAGCAGGTGGCAGCGTTTATCTGTCTTTTCAAAGGTTCAGTTCCAGCAAACACAAAGCATTAGAGTGTGCTACGGCACAGCCTCATTCTCCGAGAGAGGGAGAGAAAATCTACAAATCAGGAGATAAGGAGCTCAGAGATGACGTCTGGATTGGACGCACGAGAGCCTTATGCATATGCACAGAGTGGAGCGAAGCTGTGTTTGAACCAGAAAGTGAAGGTTTAATTAAAGGGAACTACAGTAGGGCAGCACAAACTGCAGTTATATAGTGTATAGGTTAGCGCTTGTGCCTCACAGCAAAAAGGTCGTTTAAGGCTTAGACAGAAGGTTTCTTTGGTTTTAACAGGCTTTCCTAGGACTGAGGACATAGACATTGATACTTTATGGGGGAAACATTTTTTGCTTTTAAATTTACATACCAAAAGGGGAAAAAGACAGATGAAAGGGGTGTGACATTACATAATAAAGCGCAAAATGTATACCATTCCAATCTAGTTAAAGTTGCCAAATTCCACTATGCTATTTTTCTAACAGCACACAACTGTTAATTTCTGTTTAAAGCCATTGATACTTAAAGATGCAGCAGTGTTTAATGAGAAGAAAGTCTAAATTTGGCTAAAAATTGACTTTATACTCGGAAAACAACCTATTTTGTAATGAATGTGCATTTATCATTTTGAAATAATTTTGCAGCAATTTGTTTGGGGAAATATTTTACATTCATCAACAATTCTTCTTGTATTCGGGAGGGATAAGGGAGCTTGTTTAGTTTTATGTCATTATTATTTTAGGAGCCCATTGTTAGGGATTTACCGGGAGGGGAGATAATATGTTGTTGCATATGAGTATGTCATGAATTTGCACAATATACAGGTGCTCGTCATGTGATTAGAATATCATGAAAAAGTGCATTAATTTCTGTAATTCAACTTAAACTGTGAAACTAATATATGATAGACTCATTACATGCAAAGTGAGATATGTATAGCCTTTATTTGTTATAATTTGGATTATTATGGCCCAGCTTGTAAAAACCCCAAATTAAAACACTCATAAAATTTGAATATTTTGAAAATGGACTGTAAGCCACAATCATTGACATAATATAATATAGATATAGACTATAGATTACATGCAAAGTGACATATGTCACTTTGCATGTAATCTATAGTCTATATCTATATTAGTTTCACATTTTAAGTTGAATTACAGAAATAAATGAACTTTTTCATGATATTCTAATTATATGACGAGCACCTGCATAAATTAATCACAAAAACAATATACTTTGTTTTCAAATAGCACTGTGTCTGTGATTTATGTTTGGATGACTCTGTGTGTAATGAATGGATGAAGTTGTCTAGAAAGTTGAAAATTAGCACCACATGCTCTTTATGTATCACATCCGCTGCAAACTTGCGTTGTAACTGTGTCGATTCTCTCATGGCACGTCTTGCTTTAGATTAGAGTCCAGTATCTTATATGACATACAGGCTAATATCCACTGTGCTTGTGACACTGATCGTAGTCATACCCGTCGCTATGGGCGGGCCATAGGGGGCCGTGCCCGTCCCCCAAGATTCTTGTGCCCCCCTCCCAGACAGTGGTGTAGTCTACGTGATACGCAGGTATACGCCGTATAACCACTAGAAGGCCTGCAGAATTACCGTATTGTACCACAAATTGGGCAAAGATACGTATCACTAATTTGCGCAGTGTTATTTTTGCGCTTTCTGCCCAATTAGAGACCAGCCCAAACTCCAGGAAGTAGCTATTTCCTCCCTGAAACTGAGAGGGGACATTTCATCCCTCTCTCTCTCTTTCTCTATCTCTTTCTCTGTCTCTAGAGAAACAGTTCCCTCTCTCGTGCGCTTATGCGAAATTGCGCACGGCTCCCGTGTTGTCTGCTCACAAAATAAAACCCGACCGGAGAATAGCTGATAACGATAGAGGCTTATTAACAGTATGTCCCACGCTCAGCTCAGCGTCTCCCTGTCATAGACACTTTCCCTGTCTATGACTCTCTAGTGGCTGAACTAGAGGCTAAGAGGACTGTCTTTAATTTCATTCCTTCAAAGGGGGCGGAGCCAAGCCATGGAGGGATTTGTAGACAAGACAACAATGGCCGCTGGCTGCTCTGCTTTGTGACCGCAACACTGGAGGCCGCCATTGCTCCGCCATTGCTGTAGTACCTCCATATCATCGCTAGGCCCCCATTGAAAAGCATTGGACTTTAGACACGTTAAAAACAACTTTAATGCCTGGTTTCAATTTTTTCAACACTTTCTATGGCTACATATTCCTCCTGAGATAACGCTGGGTTAGTCAAAAAATAGAAACCAGGCTGGTTTTCGAAATATTTAAAAAAAAAATCTCCTTCTTAACGGAGGTCGGACTGTTAGCATTGGAGCTGCGCGAGCTACACGTCACACAAGGGCCGAGTCTACAGTGAGATCCCGCCCTTTTGCCCTTATTAGGAACATGCTTCATCAGAGCTGGGGAGGAGGAGTCTGTAAATCCGCCATGAATTCCCCCTCGAACGTGGTCATTGTGGTAAACGGGGAGGAGTGAGGAGGAGCTGTCTATTCTTTTTAACAGTCTATGCAAAATGGTAAAATGGACTCAACTTATATAGCGCTTTTCTACCTTTATCAGGCCCAAAGCGCTTTACAGTAAGGAACCAGTCACCCATTCACACTCTCATTCATACACCAATGTACGCAGACACTGGAGGCAAGGAGGGTGAAGTGTCTTGCCCAAGGACACAACGACAGTGTGCATTTGGACAGTATGCAAGACAAGCGTGTTTAAAAGTTCTGACATTTTCAAAACTCAAAAGATGATATTTCTCTAAAATTGGACAATGGTTGTCTTGTCCCACCATCAGTGTTAATTTCGTCGACTAAAATATTTAGTCTTAATTTTAGTCAAAGTGATCATTTTGACGACTAAAATTGGACTAAAACTAAATTAAAAGTTTTTCATGAGACTAAAACTATGACTAAAATGTCCAGATATTTTAGTCGACTAAAATAAGACTAAATAAAATGAAAAGGAGAGACTAAAATCATCCAAACTTCTATTGACCGTCTGAAAGAGCCTCATATGTAAATTCACTGCCAAAGGAGCAGCTCTGAGCTTTGTTCATGTGGGAGCAGCTCCATGAAGCAGAGGACCTTGATTAAATATGATAATATGAATATTATAAATGCAAAGTCGACTAAATTTACCTGCAATTTTAGTCAACTAAAACTAGACTAAAATTGACTATATTTTTTTTACTAAATCTCGACTAAAATTGAATTACATTTTCGTCAAAAGACTAAGACTAAAACTAAATTAAAATATGTTCTCAAATTAACACTGCCCACCATGTTGCCTCAAAATTGCTAACCCACAAGCCACGTAGCTGCCCATACTGTAAGAACTGCATTACCTAGGACTCCCAAACATATGCAGAATTACACTACACACACCTCACTACACACCACGCCTCCACACATGTCAACTCAATGTTTGTTTTGTAATGTCATATATGTTATATGTATGTAAACGCAAATAATAATAAAAAGAAAAAAAAAGAAAAAAAAGGACAATGGTGAGATGAGTATTTTTTTTTTTTGTACAGCTTTTCTACAGGTTTTAGTGCCGTGATGACCCGCAAATGACCATACAGTAAAACAGTACTCTATGTGTGAGAAAATCATACAATGAAAATACGATTTAACAGCAGTGGTGGAGACAAAGTAAAGTACATTATATTTCAGGATTATTTCAGGATTATTTCAGATTTAGCACTTTTAGAAAACATTCATGCAAACAAAACACAAGAGCAAACGATATGTCATACATTGTGCTACGCCAGTAACGGCTATGGAAACGCCCCATATTGTCCACAGACCCCACTGGCATCACTACAAGTACATCCAAGGTATAACAACAGGCTGCACCATCGTCTTCAGCCTAGTTAAAGATTCTCTCTATCAATCTTTCCTCATGCACTCTCGCTTCACTGTTGCTGCTCTAGCCTGGGGTCACAGAGCCAGCGCGCGGTATCTAGCTCCACATTAATTGGGCTGAAATGCACGGAGCTGTCTGACGCAACCTGCCATAACACCGCGCTGTCTTCCGCTCCCTCTCCCTTCGTTACTCCTCGCTCTGTTTTATTTTTGCAGGCACACGGAGGAAGCCAAAGACTCTTGGGTACTTGGGTATAAATTGTCACAGGACGTATGGGACGGGGACGGAGGCGGAGGAGGGGGAAGAGGTGTCTGAGCGCAGTCCGACGCCGCGGGTCGAGCCACCGGCCACTTCTGTAACAGTCTGTCTTTCTGTCACTTGAGTTTACACTTTTTTCCACCCCACAATTATAGCACCCATAGCACTACATGGGACAGAGTACACCATATAAGCTGTAAGTGGTGTCATAAAACTAGCAGCAGGAAGCCAGATGACAATTAAGGCGGCTGTGTTTGCACTGAGACTCTTTTAGGATGGGAGCTACTATATACTGTACACTGCCTGACTAAAAAAACAAAAAAAGTCATCACCTGGATTTCAGTAACACTATGTGCCCAAAGAATTAGATCAGCCGAACATCCTGAATGACCCGGTTCTTCTTCCATTAATGGATTTCTTCTTCCCTGATGGCACGGGCATATTCCAAGATGACAATGCCAGGATTCATGGGGCTCACATTGAGAAAGAGTGGTTCAGGGAGTATCACACATCCTTTTCAGAACTTAACCCCATTGAGAATCTTTGGGATGTGCTGGACAAGGCATTGCGCAGTGGTCACATTCTCCCATCATCAATACCAGATCTCGGTGAGAAATGAATGCAACACTGGATCTTTTGACGTTGCAGAAGCTTACTGGAACAAAGCCACAGATATCGCATCTAAAATAGGGCTGAACGATATTGAAGAAACTTGCAATATGCGATATGGCTGTGCAATATTGCAATAATATAATTGCGATATTTCACAAAACCATTTCAACACGATATTATGTTCCATTCTAATTAAAGCAGTACTAAGTAACTCTTGCCCCTAGAGGCCATAAGAGCAACTGCAGGTGTCTTAGCAAGTTACGATTTTTTAACTTATTAAATGTCTTGGAGAGTAAATACTACGCTGACAGGAAAGGTGAAGGGAGAGAGGGTGTTGTACATCCAATTATACAATGCGAATATTTTTTTTCACTCAAACGTGGCTGTAAATACGGTTTAAAGTGGCGCTAGCCCGCAGTTAGCTTTGCCCGTTAGCCTGTTAGCTTCTTCTCCGTGATTCTATTAGTGTGTATTGCTTGCTCCGCCCCGGTGGCAGTCAAGTTGCAAGCATGGTTTTCTGGCCAGAGACACCAGGGGGAGATGAAAGACCCCCAATCATCCCATTAACACTTGTATTACCCCCAGAGGGACTACGGAAAGGATTTATTAAGGTAAACACGTTACTTAGTACTGCTTTAACAGTGTTCAAAAACATTAGCACCATTGGAAAGGCACTTTCTACAGTTCAGTTTTAGCCAAATCTGAAAGCTTCTCGACTGGTGCTTACAGCCTATAGGCCAGAGTAACGCCTTATTTGAAAGCTAAGAACTACAAAACTGATCAAAGATTTTTCCTTGCATAGTTGCTGCGGGTCATCACTTTTTTGTCGTATTTTTGGTCACGTTTTTGCCACTTTTTTGTCGCTTGTTTCTAACGCATTTTGCTTTTACGTCTCGTTTTTGTCGCCATTTTGTCACGAGGAGCTTTTAGATTTGGTTAAAGTCAAACTGGAGAAAATGTGCTCGGTTGAGGCGGGAGCTAAGAGGTTAACATGTTTGTGTTGGGAGTTAAGGCGTACGCGAGTGGAAAGCCTTAATTCACCGTTGAAGGCTTTCCCTTATTTGTTCTACTGGATTTTAAAATAACTGTGACTCACGTTTTTTGGCAATGTCGGATTGGCAGTTGGTTGAGGGGTTAATACACGATTGGCTGGCAGCAACAGACAGGTAACACTAGTTAGGAACGAGGTATAAATGTGTAATGTATGCTTCTGCTGCATAAGAAAAGGGAGATCGCACTTGTCTTGTGACTCCTATGGCTGGAACCCACTCAAAAATGCCTTTAGCAAACTCAGAACGACAAACAAGGAAGGAAGGAGAGCAGGAAGTGTTCTGTACATAGTAACAACCCGCCCCAACCCTCTTTCCTCTCTCCGACTCGCTCTCTTTCCCTTCCTCCCATCCCTCCTCCCTCGCTCTCCCTCCTCCCTCGCTCAGCGCCGCTTGGACGGACTGTAATATATTTGTGCGGTCGGTTGCTAGGAGATCCCATAAAAGCAGTGAGAAGCAGCGAAATGATATAAATAATGTACTCACATTATCTAATCAGCTGACAACCCCCTCCCCTCCCTCCCATCGTCCCGGAGCGGATTGGGGGTAAAGGCGTGAGGCGCGCGAGCAAGGGGAGAGGTTGATAATTGGGACGCGATTAATTCAATGAGCACAAGTCGCTGTCCTTGAGAGGGGGCTGCATATGGAGGCTGTGTTTGTGTTGCACAGAGAAGAGCTCAGAGACGGTTTACTCTGGAAGTCGAGGCATTTGGCTCTTTTTTTTTAACCAAATATACAGCACTTACAGACTTCTAACTAGGGCGGCAAGATATTAAAAAAAACTTGCGATATGCGATATGGGTGTGTAATGTTGCGATAAATATATTACTGCGATATTTTACTTGAACGTTTCAAACACAATCTGTTCCATGTAGTTTGTTCTTTAGCAATTTCTTGTCCAAACAAGGCTTCAAAAAACATTGAATTAGGACCAAAACGAGGCTATAATGGAACTAAATCAGGGCAAAATGAGAACTTTTGCACATTTATACATTTTGAAGCATGTGTTGTTTTAGGATGAGTTTGTAAAAATGTGTCGATCTCAGTCAGATAGAGAACTTAAAGAGGGGGTATTATGATTTTTTCAATCACATAGCACCAGTCTATAGCATACTACAATGATGACGTAACCTTCTGTTGGTCTGTATATGCAGTAAAGTAAAATAACTGCCTTGAATAAAATTGCTCTCTCAAATGGCTGTACTGAACGTCTTGAAATAGGCCTCTGTCTCTTTAAGAAGCTTTCCGCCACGCCCCCTTCAGCACACTGCTGTGGCATCTAAACAACACTACTGTGCGGGGAGGGGGCTCTGCTGAGCTGAGGAGCAGTGGTTGGTTGCTTGGCTGGTGACAAAAGGTCCAGAGGCGTCTCCAGGAGGTGGGGGCGTTCCTAGGAGGACTGAGGCATAGCTACACCTAAAATGGCTGCCGTCTAAGTTTTTACTGATTACTCAAAAATATGTGAATGAGCCAAGGCAACACTCCAGGCATGTGTTTAATGAGGGAATGACATAATAACATGATATAAAGCTTGAAAAGGCGATTTATTGTGGCTGCTTATTGCATTACCGATACGATATCTTTTCCGATCTATTGTGCCGCCCTACTTCTAATGTTATAATAAATGTTAAATACTAGAGATGCACCGATACAGCTTTTTTGGTTCCAATACCGATACTGGCGGTTCGAGTATCTGTCGATATCCGATATTAATGCGATACCAAGAGACTTTCTTAAAAGTGGCTGCTGTGAGCGAAAAAAGTGAATGGTCTTTTCTCCAGTTTTAGATCAATAAAGTCTTATCTTTTCTTGCAAATGAGATGTTACCTATATCAATTATATCTATCAATAAACTAATGGAAAAACATTACACAAAGATCACTGGACTTCTCTGCACTTGGGTAAAAGACAGGCTAGTACGTTACATTAATATAAACAACTCAACTCAACAACTCATAAAGTGATCTGATCATTATAAATGTGTTAGATCAGTCCACTGTGGAGTTCCCCAGGGCAGCTGCCTTGGCCCTTTGCTGTACTCTAATGATTTACCTTTTATTTTGGAAAACTCAACTGTGGTCATGTATGCAGATGACACCACTCTGTACTGTTCAGCAAAAACACCTGATGACGTTTCAAATCTGTTAAATCATGATTTACATAATATTAACAATTGGGTGAAGGATAACAAACTGGCTTTAAACATAACAAAATCAACCATAATTTTTGGCACAAGATCAAAACTGTCAAATGAAACCTCACTGAAATTGTTAGTTGATGGGCTTGAACTGAAACAGGTGATGCAAACCAAGTTATTGGGTGTCACCTTGGATTGTCACCTTTCTTGGTCTGCTCACATCAATGAATCATAGCTAAGATGGGAAAAGGTACTGCAATATCCAGGAAATGTATGTCTATTGCTAAACAGGTTGTACATCCTCTTGTTCTGTGTCATTTGGAATACTGTCCAGTCATTTGGTCATCTGCTTCACAAAAAGATCTTCACAAACTTCAAGTGGCACAAAACAGGGCAGCCAGGACTGTCCTTCAGTGTTCCTACAGGACCAATGTGGCACTAATGCATTCACGCCTGACTTGGCTTATACAGTTAACAACAAAGACTAATTTTACTAATGTGGGATTCAATATTTAAAAAACAGCCACAGGTCTTTTCTGAGCAGCTTGTGTTTGTAGAAAGCAGCCACTATTATGCCACTAGACGGCACTGGGTGGTGACTTAAAACTTCCTCATCCCAAAACAATTCTCTGAAGTCCACAGTGCTTTACAGAGAAATATTTACCTGGAATCAGCTGTCAGTCAGCACACGCAGAGTACAAAATAAATACACATTTAGAAACATGTCTTCACGAGAACTACTGTAGATGACCATGTGAAAATTAGACTTTTCCTGCAATGTTATTCATTTACTGACACTGTGTTTCACTGTATTTCTGTGGACACTTTAAAGCATGTTGTGCAACTTTATTTTTTGTGAAGTATCTGATTGTGGTCATTTGAAGGACCCCAGGAAGACTAGCGGCCATTAAACGGGCAGCTACTGGGGATCCTAATAAAATAATAAAACAATATCCCAGCAACGATATCTTCAATATGTAAATGTGTATTGATAGGCTTGTTGAACAGACCGATCTTACTGGTTTCTATCTCCATAACCACCGACCACCACACCCTCAACAACCCAAAATACTGTCCTCCCACAGCAGAGTGACTCACCCGCTCATGCACGTCTCAAACATGATGGAAACGCAGAGGGGAGAGAGAGGAAATGAAAACATGGCATTGAGCGGCTGTTTCCCTGACTCAGATCTCCCTGTTCATCCGCCACATAGACTCAGTGAACTCATAGAAATCTTTACTCAGAGCAAAGGGAGGCAACCATGGCAATGAAGTTCCAGCAACTCATTAGACCAAAGTTTTGTCATTTTTGGGAAGCAACCTTTGGTGCTACGAATTTCCCCTTTTGCAACAGTTATTGCTCCGACCACTCAAACTACTGCCAATAATAAAGCCACTACTGCTTGTACAACAACTGCTACCAAATAATGCATACTATTACAGCAGTCTTAAAGAGGGGGTATTATGCTTTTTTCAATCACATAGCACCAGTCTATAGCATACTACAATGATGACGTAACCTTCTGTTGGTCTGTATATGCAGTAAATTAAAATAACTGCCTTGAATAAAATTGCTCTCTCAAAATGGCTGTACTGAACGTCTTGAAATAGGCCTCTGTCTCTTTAAGAAGCTTTCCGACACGCCCCCTTCAGCACACTGCTGTGGCATTTAAACAACAACACTGTGCGGGGAGGGGGCTCTGCTGAGCTGAGGAGCAGTGGTTGGTGGCTTGGCTGGTGACAAAAGGTCCAGAGGCGTCTCCAGGAGGTGGGGGCGTTCCTAGGAGGACTGAGGCATAGCTACACCTAAAATGGCTGCCGTCTAAGTTTTTACTGATTACTCAAAAATATGTGAATGAGCCAAGGCAACACTCCAGGCATGTGTTTAATGAGGGAATGACATAATAACATGATATAAAGCTTGAAAAAGTCGATTTTACATAATACCCCCCTTTAAAGGCACACTGCGTAACATTTTGGACTATACTGTTGCCATCAGTACAAAACATGCTCCTAATGAAAAGCTCGACACAGAAAATGCTATTACTACAGTGGGTAATCAAAGAATGGATTTGGATGAGAACCTGACCTATTTGAATCTCAAACTCTGCTGACTTTAGTCGACATCTCCATGGAAACATGCTGGAGACGTACCCATTCCCGGTAAAGTTATAGGTCATGTCTTAGGAGAGGTGAACCGCTCACAGCAAAATCAAATGTTTGTGCATTTATGAGGTATTTTTCAATCTGTTATAAAATAAAAGCTTGTATTTAAATTTTATTTTGGGGGTAAAATTCTACATGGTGTGTCTTTAAGGACCCTAGCTGTGATAGCAAGGGAATCACACTGTATGGCCATTAACGTTAAATATTTCCACTTAAAATGTGTTGAAAAAATGCAGTGCTGCCTGACCAAGTCGCTTCCTGGTTTTAACGAACTGTTCTGATCTTCGGTTGCTGCAGTTGGTCAGGTTTAGGTTTGGTAACACTATGTGCCCGAACAATGAGATCAGCTGACGACCTGAACATCCTGAATTCCTGTTATTCCATCAATGGATTTTCCTGATGGCACCGGCATATTCCAAGATGACAATGCCAGGATTCATCAAGATCACATTGTTAAGAGTGGTTCAGGGAGCACGAGGCATCATTTTCCACACATGGACTGACCACCACAGAGTCCAGATCTTAACCCCATTGAGCATCTTTGGGATGTGCTGGAGACACTATCCCATCATCAATAAAAGATGTCAAGACCTATGCAGAAGCTTATCGAAACAATGTCACTGCAAATGTGTGCTGTAATCAAAGCTAAAGGCGCTACAACAAAATATTACAGTGTGTCACCTTTTGTGTGGGGACTTTTTATTGGTCACACAGTGAGCTGTTTCATAACTTTGTTCAGTCCAATCTCATCCTGATACCAATATTAAAACAGCAGTGCCTGTAAACAGATGCCAAACCCCAGAGCACATGGCTAATTGCTAATTTTCTATTAATGTGGCTTTTATCTAATCAGGAAAGAGAGACGCTAAACAAAATCTCTTTTACAAGAACAAGTTTGTCATAATAAACAAGGTCCATGATAGCGTAGCTACTCACTATGTTCAGCTAAAAGACTAAATTAGGGCATCAAAGAGGAAACATGAATGCTTTCTGTGTTCATTAAGGTTTTTTGATCCCGCTGAACCCCTGCAGCCAGTGTTAAAGTTGCTCTGAACATTAAACACACAGTAAACAGCTGCAGCTCACATCTGTCTGTACTTTAGGAGAAAATTACAGTCTTCTTGGATTTGATGACTTAGTTTACTTGGTATCTATGGTATCGGCATAAAACAGAACAGCCCTAAATAATAATAATACACTTGTTTATGTGCCTCCAAAATGCAGTTACTCATAGGTAAGTCCAATATGTCGAAGCTGTATCATCTTATTGTAGAGGACATCAACTCTGATATTGCAACCCTATTTCTCTGTACACACTCTGTTGAGATATTGCACAAAAGTTATATAACATGCAATTTAATACATCACTTTGGTGATTTACCTTGTCATTAAAGCTTGGTCGCCATCTTAAGCCTTCTTTTATTGACTGAAGGTACATTATTGTATGGCCACAGCCGGGACCACAACAACATCTTATGCCGGGTTCAGACCAAACGCGGCCAATGCCTCCAAAGCGTCAGGTTTACATTGAAAATACACGGGCGATGCGCCTCGGGGAGCGTCGAGAGATCCCGCAGTCTGTCCCGCACCTCCTGTGCAGCGCGTTTTGAAGCTTTTCGTGTGAGGCAAGCTTTTGACGCACATCCAGCGCCTCGAAAGCAGCCGACGCTAGAGTTGGAATTGTTGAACTTTTTGGAGAAATTCGCAAGCGACGACCAATCAGGAGCTTTCCCCAACAGTGACGTGCGTTGGAGCTGAGCGAGCCATCGCCGGCCCGCAGATGTAAACAGTCAGAGTCACGGAGGTTAGCTTCATCGTGTTGTGGGACTTTTACAAAGACACACATCAGTGTTTCATTTACCTAAACACACAGGATTAAAAGCGGTGACAAGAAAACTTATTTGAGTCAGTGGCTGGATCTGCGCTGGGAATGTGTTTGAGCCTTGATGATGCACAGAGAAATCCAAAGCTGCTACAAGCTAAATCTCCAATCGATCTGAAAACGAGAAATATGCACGAATAAAGTCTATTAAGCTCCATTTACACAAAGCAACCGTTTAACAATGATCACACACTGAGCCAGGCGTGTTGATTTTTAAGTTTATTGCTCACATTTGATCTACAACGGGCCGTAGTCGATCTGTTTTCTCCCGAAGCTAGCTGCGCATAGAAATAATTATTCTATGCTAGCCGCTTAGCAGCAAAAAGATAGCTCGCATTGACCCCATGAAAACAAGTATTATGCACTAATAACGTCAATAAAGCCCTTAACTACATAGAGCAGCCTTTATGATGGTCACACACTGAGCTGGGCTTGACACATTTGTGGTTTAGTGCACACATTTTTTTAATCAACAATGAGCTGTAGGCGATCGCAACAAGCTAACTGGGCTAACCTAGCCTATAGCCACTTGCCACCAATGTCCCTTCAACCGTATGGGCTGGATATGAGTAGGCCTGCCACGATAATTTTTTTTGAGGACGATATATCGTCTCAGAAAATATCGCGATAAACGATAATATTGAGTATAATTCAAATACTGTAGGCAATAAAAGAAAACTGTAAGAAACTATTTTAATTGAAATGTATTGAACTTTTGGCATTCAATATTAACACCTTATACCAAACAAAGTGCAAACTAGAAGGGTCGATATATTCTAGGACACTGTATCCATCTGTGCTTCTCAACCTTTTAACATAACTTACTCTCTCACCAGGTTCTGTGTTTGAACTAGGTCTGTCATGACATTTTTTTTTAAATAGCCAATATACAGTGTCCTCTTTAAAAAATATCCCAATAACAATATTGATATTTCATCTACATTAGTCTGGTTAAATATTCCCCGACAAAAACTCATTTCTATGTTGAATTAAACCTGGTTAGAATAAAATGTATATTAAATGTATGGATTCAGATAATACTGTATTACTGCAAAAATAGAGTAGCCATATGTTTTGTTTTTCCTTTTCTTTTCAAATCTCATGGCTGTCGGAGTAAAGCAGCTTTTTTGGGGGTGGGGGAACTTAGTGACTGTTTGTCAAACTGCTGCAGCGTTTCTCTGGCTTTTGAAAAGTGTGGACCAGTAATATGTTCTCAGGACTATCACGCTTGTATTTGGATAGTGGCTAAAGCGCTCGGGTTCCTCTCGCTAACAGTAGCTCTGATTAGCTTTGATACACTGACTGGGCGGTGGTTTCGTTTCGTTCTCATGTTAGACATACCTGCAGTCGCATTAATGTTGTTATTCTCTCCGTGATGCTTCTTTTGGCTGGAACTCAAAGTGTTTTCACACACGAGCCCCTCTTGCTCCGCGATAAAGTTCACAGAAAGTGTCGGAATCAGCTTCTCCGTAGTAAGCACGGCACTTTGTTTACACCCCGCCTCTTTCCAAAAGCAGCGCTGATCTATAAATGATCTGGATACATGCGGGGATACGGCTGATGTGCTTCAGTGCTGTCTTTACGCACTTGGAGACGGGTTGGCTGGACGCTCCGCTCAGTCAGCGCTTTAAGCACACGCAGCACGTGCATTTATCGAGACTAAAAATGTTATCGTCCTTCATTTTACTTATCGAGCGATAAGTCGATATAGTAATTATCGCGGCAGGCCTAGATATGAGCTTAAATACTGGAGAGATCCTGCGTACTCTAGACCATGGGGGTATAGTTAAAGATCCATAGGACATGGCAGGAGCAAAGAGGGAGACTAGTTAGCCTCCAAACAACTGTAATTTTCAGGCAAAAGCTGCTTCCAAGATGGCTACGAACGCACTCTGAGGTGACGCGCGGCCAGGGCGTCTTGACGCTCGGTAACATTTGTGACAAGCGTCTGACTTCAGTAAGCACATGCGTCCAACTACGGGCTTTAGGCGCGATTTTTAAGACCGAAAAGCGTCACATATATTGGGAGTCGCATTCATGGAAAGTACAGTATGTGCTTTTTCTGAATAATAGCTCAAGTGTTAAGAATATCCACCGCGAAAATAATCAGGAATGGCCCGCAGGCAGCGCTGGTAAATGGGCCACTGGCACATGCGCTGCCATTGTGAGTACTGCTGGGTAAAAATAAATGCTTGAAGAGGATTGAGAGCAGGATAAGGGGAAGGGAGAGAAGAGGAGAGAGCGGAGAATGGGTTGTGGCGATGATGATGCAAGACCGAAAAAACATGGCGCCGTTCCAAATGGTTCATGTCACACAGAGTCGAGCCCCGTGACGGAGCACAACGGGAGCAGGCTTTAGTAGTAGTAAAGTATGAGACGAAAGTGAAGGAACTGTAGGTATAACAAAAAAAAATGTGCTGGGAAGGTACAAATCACATTACAAATTAAAGACCCTATACCTGCTTCTTTGTATCACTTTGTTTGCGTTCATTGTTGTAAATGTTTAGTCGTTTTCCAAGCTCATTTCTAATGTAACAACCCAATTACTTATAAACTCAGGCATGAGTTTATAAGTAAGATATATAGCTGTATAGCACAGTGGTTAGCTCTTGTGCTTCACAGCTCGGTCCCGGGTTGATGACATCAAAATCACTTTTCCACATAAAAGCCACATGAACACAAACCAACTGGGGATCTCCATGGTAACAGTGAATTTTCCCTAACTCTATTAGGTATCTACCTTTAATTGTTTTTTTCAGGGTACTCCGGTTTTCCCAACCACATGCAAGATGTACAGAAGGCCAGGATGAATGGGAGTGTGTTTGAGAGTGTGATATTTAGCCTCTGACTACAATCCAGCGATATTAGCGAAGGGATATTTCAGGAGTTTTGACATAGGGACTCATTTCCTAGTTATCCAGAGTGTTGTTGATTTCTGGAGATTATTTTTATTTTTTATTCATGCAGTCCTTATTTGAAGTTTAGTGGTGCTAGGCTAGTGCTAGGCTAATGCATGTCTATGGTAAGTAGTAGCCTGCATGAAAAAACTCTTCAAAATCAAAGGGTAGTCCTCCAAATTTTGCCATATCTGATTTGTACAAAGCTCCTTTGTGAATTCCACGTGTAGTAATGCCGGCCGCAGGTAAACAAACTACTGTAGATCCGGTAACCTAGCAGATCACTCGTTTTATCTTTAATCTATGGCAAGGTGTGTCTAATCATATTGCATTAGTTCTAAACCCCTGGTCTCTGTCCCGGGCCTAAGACTAAATTGAGTGTAATATTTCAAATTGAGTCCACATATGTTGGACCCGGACCCACGCAGACAGAGGAGCACATCTGCCCCGTCACAAACCCAGAGTCGGAGCATGCCAGCTGGATCCGCTTCAGCTCCTCGCCCCCCTGGGACCAGTTCTCCCACAGGCCAAATATGGAAGAGAGCGTACCTCTGTCTTCCCCTGTGGGACGGCCCGTAAAAACAGCGCGCGTGGCTAAAGGCTCACAAAAACACTCGAGCTGAGAGAAATATTAGCCTTATGTGGTCAGAGGGTTGCCAGGTTTGGAGGCAAAATGATCACGGCGGAGATGCAGGCAAGATGGTTAGATGTCGGGTTTAGGTCTAAAAATACATTTCTGATGGAAGGCAGGGGTTCGTAAATGTACAGGCAATATTCAAACAGGAAAACCACAAATGCTGAAGTTGATTATTGTTTAGTTGCGGGACGTGTCAGAAGATTTACTAAAATATCACAGCATAACAGACGATAATAATGATGAAATGTTTTTGCTTTACAATTTCAGGAAATAACAGTGAGAATAAAGAAGTTCTTCACTTCCTTGAAAAAGAGATCTGTGGGTCTCAATGGGACTTTCCTGGTTAAAAAAGATCAAATAAAATATTTACACGGCATCTTCAGCCTAAGGGCAGAGGATTTAACTGCCCGCGCTGGGGTGCGTGGGGTCTGCAAGTATTTTCTGTAGTATATGGAAAAGGTCCAATAAATCCCTTTTTTCTTTGTGTGCCATTGATTTTACCACAGTCCTTTACAACAGTGGTTCTCAACTGGTTTAAGGTCAAGGTCAGTTTATTTATAAAGCACATTTAAAACAACATTGTGCAAAGTGCTGTACACAAAATACATATACATAAATACACTATTTAAATTGAAAGTATACAAAAATAAAGATGCAAAAAAAAAAAAAATACAACACAAACAAATACCAGCAAAAATGTCTTGTCAGTTTTGGTTAAAAGCCTCCGCAAACAAGTGGGTCTTCAACATAGACTTAAAATGTCTAAAAACTGGGCTGCCCTAATATTTAATGGAAGACTATTCCAAAGCGTCGGAGCCGCGACAGCAAAAGCCCGGTCTCCTCTGGTCCACATTCGTGACCTCAGTACGTCTAACAGAAATGTGTTTGCCGACCTCAATGTTCTGTTCGGAGTATGAACAGACAGAAGCTCAGAAAGGTATGGAGGAGCCGTCCCATTCAAACACTTAAACACCAACAACAACATGTTAAAATGAATTCTGTGTTTTACAGGGAGCCAATGTAAAGAGGCAGACACAGGGGTTATATGTTTAAACTTTTGGTTCCAGTGACCAAACGCGCTGCAGTGTTCTATACCAACTGGAGGTTTAGCATCCGGCCCCCCGTGATCATATGATAACGAGCCGTGACCCAAAAAATATTTTTTCTCCAACACATATGACATTTTAGTTCAGTGGTTTGACGCTTTTCACACCAAGTTCCGTCTCAGAAAATATTTGACCTTCCAAATATCACCAGGACAAGATCATGGTGGAATCAGGACCAAACGGACAAAAACATAAATTGAACTAAATTGTAGTATACTAGTTGGAATCTTCAGTACAATGCAAATACTGCATTTTCCCACAGATTATTGTTCATTATTAGGTATTGAATAAATGTTTAAAGTGCATATGACACATTACACGTCATTTTTGCCAAAACATAGTTAACACAATTATCCCCTCGTGGAACCGCCACCTTAACGTGGTGGAGGGGTTTGAGCGCCCGAATGATCCTGGGAGCTCTGTTGTCGGGGGCTTCATGTCCCTGGTAGGGTCTCCCATGGCAAACAGGTCCTAGGTGACGGGTCAGACAAAAAGCGGTTCAGAAGCCCCTTATGAGAGACCAACAGGCCCGGTTATAATCGTGAGGCCATCCTTCTGTGGACCCACCACCTGCAGGAGGAGCCATAGGGGCTGGTGCAATGTGATTTGAGCAACTCCAACAGCTGCCCCCACGACCCGGCAACGGACAAGTGGAAGAAGATGGATGGATGGATGGATTTTGCTAAAGATTGTACCCAACTTTCTTTCGTTTGACCATGTTTGTGATCTTTATAATTTCACTTCCTAATTGGACACTGACAGGAAGTGACATAGATAGAGGAAAACTATTTTAAACTGTTGATGTGCCAACCATGTTATGTCAATGGGAAATGAGTAGGGATGGTACCGTTTTTTTTTTTTCAATCCACTACTTTAACGATACCTGCTTTTCGGTACCGGTGCCTTAACGGTACTTTTTTCGATACCATGTTATTTTCATTCAATTAAAATAACGTGTATAAAAAGTTCAGGAAATATATTGACGTCTGGAGAGAAAAAGAACCGAAATTTGGCACCGAAAGAATTTTAGTTTTTCGATACCACCCCCGAACTTTTTGGTCGGTACCAAGTACGTACTGTTTAACGGTACCCATCCCTAGAAATGAGTGAGTCAAACTGCTATGGAAATTTACCTGTATCCTGTCAGCTTAAAAATGACAAATACTAAGTAGGGCATTTTTTCAAAAGCTTTAAAATCTGTTATATGCACTTTAAAGAGGAAATCATGACTAAACAGCCCATGTCATTTTCACACACTCGTTTTGATTCTGTTTCAGTATATATATATATATTGAAAGAAATCCATGGGAAAGGCTTACGAGTCGCGACCCACCAAAAAAGGTTCCGTGACCCACTTTTGGGTCTTGACCCACCAGTTGAGACTCACTGCTTTACAACACTGACCGACAGAAACGAAGGGTGCCATTCTGCGCCATTGGTCCCTCCCACCCAAACTGTGTGGTGCCTTCATGGTACCAACCAGATCAAAGTCTGCTCAGCCTCCGAGATCAGACGAGTTCAGACATTCTCAAGGTGGCAGTTTTGTTTCTTGTGGATAAGCCCAGAATTTACAGAGCTATTAACTGTAAACCAGGTCTAACCATTTGCAATTCGACACATCCAACAGCGCAAGAAAGCTTATCTGCCAACCGCGAGAGTCTCTATAGAAAGTTCTGACCTTAGAGATGAATCATGAATGCATCTATTATGTGCATGCCATTCAAAGCCGGTGGTCTCTCCTAAAATGGCCAGCCGATACCGTTTTTTGTTTGAAAGTAATATTTGGATCTGTCTTCTCTTTGTTTTTCACCCCACACAGCTTGGACTCAAATTCAGTGATGTAAATTGCACAGTAAGATAATCTAATAAAGTTACATAAGCCATTATAAATGTGTTTATGCTCAGTGGATGTCAATGTTAAACTAATGACCAGAAGTAAAGTGCTCGAGAGGAGTTAGAGCAGCCGAGCATGGGGTTTGCATTTCTCGATTTGTGTAAAAGACCTTTGTGCAAGAATATAATGTATTTAAATTAAGTTAGCATAAGTTAGTAAGATGTGGCTAATTACAATAGTTCGTAACTTTGAAAATATATTTAAGTGGCTAAAATGAGACAAAACTAGACCAGCCTGTGCTATGCAAAAATACTTTAGATCACTTCAGATATGATGAGAATAAAATATTAGAACATGGTAAAAAACTCATGACTCTGCATAACTTCAGCAAATGTAGTTTAAAATGCCAGAATAAAGCATTATTAAGGAACTTTCAAGCCCCAAACTTAGAGCCTCACCAGTTGCACAAGGATCTTCTCCCCGGTCGGGTGGATGGCCAGGGCCTCGTCGTACAGACTCTTGGCCTCCTCCATTTGCCCGCGGAGCTCAGCCAGGCGGCCCCTCTGCAGAAGCAGCGAGTGGGAGTTTGGGAAGAGGGTACTGGCCTCTGCGATACAGAACTGAGCCTCTTTCAAACGACCATCCGCCATGAACAGCTCAGCTGAAGAGAAAAGATACAAAAGACGGTTCAATCAATACGTTTTGTTACAGTTTTTCTCAAGAGATGGGGACATCGAGAATTTGCCAAAACAGGTGATTTTAGGATAGAGCAGGAACACTGACTTACTAAAGTGACCAAGGCCCTTGTAGGTATTTGGTAATACTATTTTATTTTATTTATTTATTTGAACAGGGACAGTGTACAATATACATTAACCTCAGAAAGGAGAGATGCATTGTACCAGGTTGTAGCACTTGTGCTAATTTCCACCTGCAGTCCCTGGGCAGACTAATGTCAACATACAAAGTCTTAAAGACATCTTTATCTTGAACTACAAAAGCCCCTCCTCGTGTTCCCCTTCACTTTGTAACTGTTTCAATAAAGAGAAAAAAAGGGGGTAAAAGTCTGTGCAGCTTGTGAGGCTGTTGTGAAGCGATGGCGAGTGTTTTTACTTTGCGATTATTGGTTTAAGCTTAGCAAGAAACCGAGAGGTGAGGAAAGCATTTTCAGGGCATGTAGGACCTCAGCAGGAGCTTTTTGGGAAAGAATAAACAGTGGAGAAGATTCAAAGATTGCTCAAAGCTGCACGAGTGGTTCAAAACACAGCTCTATGTATGTTTTTGATGAAAGAATGGCCTTGTAACTTGGCAAACAGCTCTAAAAAGTCGAACACTAGCCTGGCCAGCCATACTATTCTCTGTTAAACTGTGTTTATTCAAAAATAAAGAGAAAGAAGTGTGTTTGGTGTGTCTCACTGAAACAAATATATGTTTAGACAGTTTGTGGCAGAAAACAACAGCTGTTGGATAATCACAACATATTCAAAACTTTACTCAGGATGTATATACTTCAGAGTAGATTTCTGTGTAAGGGCCCGATCTTGTGTTTCTAAGCGCAGACTATGCTGTAAACCAGAGGTCACTAAACGGCGGACCTCGGTCCGGATCCGGACCCATGCGCCAGCCCATCCGGATCCGAACCTTGGATCCGAACTTTGGACCCGACCCGAATCCCCTCAGACGAGCGGCTGCCTCTGCGCTCCCTCTCTCTCCCTCTCTCGCTCTCCCTCCCTCGCTCTCCCACACTCCCTCTCTGACTGCACCAGAGCGGTAAACTACAGCACAGATGAACAGAAAGAGAAAGTCCTAAATCTTAGCTTCATGATACTTTTTAATTTTTAGAAACGGTTTCGGAATGACTGAAATATGGCTCGCTAAAAACAAAAGCAGAGGACGCCCTAATTAAATATGCACACGCGATCGTAATGCGCAAATAGTACGGTTGTTTTCCGAGCAGGTCTGAACCAGGACTAAACCTGGACTAAGCCAGGACTAAGCCAGGACTAAACCTGGACTAAACAGGGCTCAGTGTGTTGAACTGAGCAAAGAAACACATCACTGTCATATATTATGTGCACATTGTGTATAATAGGCTACAGTATGCACTCTGCTATTTAGGAGCCAAAACTTATTTTTAGAGCAAAAAAACAATAACAGGATTCAATTGATTGCATTATTTTCAAATCACAGAAATAGATTTTAAAAAATGGCTTAAAAATCCTGATATAACCGTGAATTAACCCCGTATGTTCCGGACCTTTGCTTGACCATTTTTTTTCATTTCGGACCTTGGTGAAATTTAATTCGTGACCCCTGCTGTAAACCTTTTCTGTTTAGGAGGGGGCAATGTGGGATCTTGCAGCTCCAGACCTGGCGCATTAAGTGGGCTGGACAAACACCCACGGCCTATGGCGATGTTATGTAGAACAACCTTTTTCCCCCAACCAGACTCTTTCCGCGATCGGGAAGGGGCAAGGGAGAGGGGGAGGGGTGGTTTTCGCGTTTCGGCCGAGTGCAAACCCGCGCCACAGGAACAGACTATACAGCTCTTTCTCTCAGGACACCGGACACAGACAGTATTTAACTCACGGTGGGATGAATTAAGTTTATAGTTTGACCTGATGAAGCTGTGCACCGCAAGATGACCGTTGTGTTTGGAGCAAAGCTGTCCTCTGTGTTTTAGCCTTGAAGCTAAAGGCTAACCAAAGGTAATAAGATAACGCCACTACAACACAACTGCAACACACTCAGATTGACATTTTTCATTAGTTTTCTTTTGTTTTAAATCTTATTATATTTTTAGTTTGCCATAAAATATGGACAGGAAGTAGTCGCTATACCTACACTGGCCAACAGGAAGTTAGCTAAAAACAATCCACGCACAGAGCCTAAAGTAAAGTGCTTCCAAATGTTAAAACTGTTACCTTCTGCACTGGGGAAATATATGGACAGCGCTCGAGTTGCTAAGATGTATTGCGAAAAATGTGCACGAGAGAAATGTAACACTGGTGATTATGGAGACAATTTATGAAGACACTGATTCAGATGAAGACAGTGTGAAAGAGGGAGGACTGCTTGAGATGTCCTGGATCTTCTGACTAAATAAGGCCATATCTCTCCCACAGTAGCCTCCTCTTCTCATCACTGCTGTTGCTGCTTGGGGCCTCAATATAAACATTCACACACACGGACATTCCCACCAGCAGCACATCGACCAGTCAGAGCGCAGATATCAGAAGACACGCCCCCTCGAGGGAGCGGTGGGACAGGGCAGAGGCGAGGGCTGCTGTCAGTCACTCATTCTTACAGTTCCTATGGTTAAACACAAATACTTGCACTTGTCCCAGCACGTGAAAGCTATGCCAGTTGTTCTCATACTTACACTCCAAGCTACGACATATTGCAAAACCACTGACAGGGATTTACACAGACTAAAACAAAAAGGCAAAGTTCAGTTTTAGTCATGCTTTTCCAAATTTAATTCAGTTTTGCCCTTGTTTTGGTCATTATTTTGTCTTTTTAAAGTCCAAAGCTATAAATAAAATGATTCTCTTTCTAAATATTCACCAAAAGTGTGCCGTGTGTGTCTCCATGAGACTTTGTACAAATAAATCCGTCTGCTCAGAGCGCCTGAACCCCAGAGTGTGTTTTGGGCTGTCGTTCTTTGTTTACCTGCAGCGAGCCACAGATGGGAAGCTCTACCTCGGAGACACTCAAGGGACGATTCCCAGCCCCACGATTCATTTATACAATCTACATTTTGGGGAAGAAGGTGTGACGGCCCCTTGCTTGGGGGTGCCGTCGGGTTGTGTTGCCCACTAATCATGTTTTGTTTTGTGAGGTGACCCGTTCCGGATTTGCCAGTGCCCGGTGCATCCGGTAGGCCGCCTACAAAAGGACCGCCCCTTTCCCACTAAACCCTTTTTTTGTTTTTTGTCCGCTCCACTCTTTCTGCTGCGACCCTTGAATCAGGGCCGTAACAAAGGGATCGCAGAAAATTATGATTTAGCAGTTCTGTATGAGTATTTACAGCGCTGAGCTGCGTTCTCACATACTGTTTTTCCCAATGATCAGGACGTGAGACAGGGGCAGGAAGTGACCGTCCCGATGTGGAATGCTGGGAATCAGAGGCAAAGGGGCACGGCTCACACTGAGCAGTGAGCATGTGCGTTTTTGGTCACTACTGGGGCAAAGGATTAGGAGGTTATGGAGAAAATAAAACCTTTAACTAAGACTATTGCTCAGGAGACTTGATACATTACACCAGCAGTCCTGAATAAAAACAATGCCTGGAACATACAACTCTATTTTTTTTAGCCTTTATTAACCTCCAGTTCGGCATTACCCAAAACTTCTCCATGGAGCTTACAGCCTATAGGTCAGTATAACGCATCATTTGAAAGCTAAGACCAACAAAACATTGTGTTGCCGCATTTTTGTCACATTTTGAAGCGATTCTATGTGGCTTTTCTGGCACGTTTTTGCGGCTCTTTTGTGGCTTTTTCATCACTTTTTACTCATGCTTTTGTTGCTTTTTTTAATTGTTTTTCCGGCACTTTTTGGTCGCCTTTTTGTCACTTTGTTGCGTTTTCATCCTCATTTTGTTGCCATTTTGATGCTTTTTTTCGAGAAGCTTTTAGATTTTGGGTGATGCCAAACAGGGGAAAATGTGCTTGATTCATGGGGAGGTTATATCAGATCATAAAGACGGTACTTAAAAATAATAATTAAGTCAATTATTATTCAACTGTAGTGCCGTTTCTCCTGTTTGCTCAGTACTACACAGTGAGCGCTGCTTGTACCTGATTTAGTCCAGGTTTACTCCAGGTTCAGACCTGCTCAGAGAAACAGCGGCATTATTTGCGCTTGATCACGTGCATATTTTAGTAGATAATTTGTGTGTTCTCGGTTTTAAAACCGTAGTGAGCTGTATTTCAGTCATTCCTCGGCCGTTTTTAAAGAAAATAAAAAGTGTCAGGGAGCTGTAGGTGCAGCTCTTTCTCTTTCTGTTCATCTGGGCTGTAGTTACCGCTCTACTGCAGAGAGAAAACCGGGAGACCACGCAACCGCTCGACTGAGGGGATTTAAAGAGGGGGTATTATGCTTTTTTCAATCACATAGCACCAGTCTATAGCATACTACAATGATGACGTAACCTTCTGTTGGTCTGTGTATGCAGTAAATTAAAATAACTGCCTTGAATAAAATTGCTCTCTCAAAATGGCTGTACTGAACGTCTTGAAATAGGCCTCTGTCTCTTTAAGAAGCTTTCCGACACGCCCCCTTCAGCACACTGCTGTGGCATCTAAACAACACTACTGTGCGGGGAGGGGGCTGTGCTGAGCTGAGGAGCAGTGGTTGGTGGCTTGGCTGGTGACGAAAGGTCCAGAGGCGTCTCCAGGAGGTGGGGGCGTTCCTAGGAGGACTGAGGCATTGCTACACCTTAAATGGCTGCCGTCTAAGTTTTTACTGATTACTCAAAAATATGTGAATGAGCCAAGGCAACACTTCAGGCATGTGTTTAATGAGGGAATGACATAATAACATGATATAAAGCTTGAAAAAGTCGATTTTACATAATACCCCCCCTTTAAGGTCAGGTCCAAAGTTCGGATCCATGCACCGGGTCCGGATGGGATGGCACGTGGGTCCGGATTCAGACAAAGGTCCACCATTCTGTGTTCTCTGCTTTACACCAACTAAAACAAAAGTAATATTTTGAACCGCTTTGTAAGTGCTCTCTCGTGCCAACAATACTCCTCACTGTCGCAGACTCCAAGGAATGCATACAAGACCTCAGTCATATTGCGATGTATTGGGGCTTCTTGCAATACAACGATTTTGCGTTACGTAACACGATAATTTGGCGTGATACAGAATTGTGCAGCCCTTGGCAAGAATAGCTTCTTTTTATCCATGCCTTTGCTTCTCTGATTAATTGTTACCAAATTGTACAAAGTGCATCTATAAATCAGGAAAAAGAAAAAGATTGTTCCCACCTTTCTTACTACATTCCGGGTATGACTAAAGCTATGACTAAAAATATGTGTATACAGTATTGATATTTTTGTCCCTGCACTGTGTGTATTCCCGTCCGCCTGCCCCACTTCAGAGCACAGCTGAAGGAGCGGTGTTTGTTCAAAGTCTTTTCCCGCTAATGCTCCTCTCGTCTGTGCAGCGGCTGAGCTGAAGCCTGGAAGTAATACTGGTCTGGTATGCATCACTGCGGCGCTGGCCTCAATAAAGCAGCAGCCAGCACATGCACAGGTAAAGTGTGCTCTCCTATTCAAAGGCACACGCACTTTTCACAACCGCTCAAAATGGCTCCGGCGTTAAATTGTTAAAAATGTGCCATGTTCGCTATTATTGTGGCTGGCAGCTCCAGCAGTGATCTAAAAGGAGATAGAGAGAACGACAAAAAAGACACATTTTCGCATCCTTCATTCGCTGCACTATCCTATCGTAAATCGGTAGACTCATATTTTTGTAAATGACCCACTTGAATACCTAGACTGAACAGAAAGGGGTGAAGAAGTCACTAAGAAGAGAAGCAAAACATCCTACTTTTGCAAACCTTTAAAACCTCTACACTAAACCTCTTGTAGCCACGGCTACCCAGGAGTAGACTGCCAATCTGCACCATCAGCACATGCTCACACACAAACAGGCTTCACTCAGACAAGGTGGCTGAGGTGACTTGCACAACGGACATAACAAAAAAAAACAGCCACCAGTCAGGGCCCTGGAATCGAACCACTGACAGGCTCACATCGTGAAAGAGTGGTTCAGGGAGCATGAGACATCATTTTCACACATGGATTGGCCGCCACAGAGGCCATATCTCAACCCCATTGACAATCTTTGTGACGTGCTGGAGATGGCTTTGCGCCGTAGACACACTCTCCCATCATCAATACAAGGTCTTTGTGAAAAAGTAATGAGACACTTATTGAAACAACTGTTATCAGAGCATGAACACTTTTTTTTTTTATGCGGCGACTTTTCTTTTGGACAGGCAGTGTATATTAATCAGAATCAGAATCAGAATAGTTTTTATTGCCATTCTGATTCTAATTAATATACACTGCCTGTCCAAAACATCAGTGCACATTTTATGTCTTGAGATTTGCAAACATTTCATCGAACAGAAGAATGAGGGGAAACTCCTGAGCAAGAAATATTGTACCTGCCAAAACTGCAGTTAAAAGTGTTAAGGACCAAAATGTGTGTATTTTCGATAAACTTGTGCAGTAAAAATCGTCAAGAAATGCTACTATTTTCCAAGTAATATCCGTAGATTTAATGGCATTAATGTATTTTATGCTTTTTAAAAGGCGCATTATGCAACTTTTTATGTGGGGGAAAAAGGTTTACATTTGTGCGTATTTGACATTGTAGTGAATCAGCTGCTGTATGAGTAATCAGCATGGCGCCTTTACTTTCCATCACAGTAGTCTCTTGGGATCAATTGTTTGGAAGGTTTTCACTGACTCACTCACCAGAAAACCGAAAAAAACAACAACAATTGATTCTGGAGCGTTGTACAGGCCACCGTGGTCAAAAGTAAAGACGCCAAGACTTTCAATTCATTCAATGACCTGATTTGGTTCCTTGGTGCAGAATGTCAGCCACAGGACAGCAGAGGCTACTCCAAAGCACTTTGATAAACTAATCTAGCTTGTGAATTGCACTATGAAACCGACCTCTATTATTTTAGTAATTCCTTTTCAGGGCACTTCTGCATGTATTGTATTTCACAGTTTGTCTTTAGCCTCTAAGGTCTCACTAAATAGCCATATACCATAGATATCCAAGATGTAACTGTTGTTTAAACACGGGATCCACATAGATTTTCATTGGGATTACAGGCCCACGGATTTGGCTCTCAAAATCGGAGAGGGTTTGTGTGCTAAATTTGCAGACAGTCCCCGGAGGTTGGCAGACATATTGTGCGTTCAGGAATGGGACAGGAGAATGGACAGAGCGCATTAAAACATAATGCCTCCTGCTCCACTCCGCTCCCCGAGAGTCTAAAACTGAGCGCGTAAGCAGGTCAGCAGCAGCATCCGAAACAAGGCTTTTAAATGGTTCGGGAGACGCAGAACGTGGCACAAATTTAAGGATTATTATTTGATAGTGAGTAGGATGTGCCTAAATATAGTGATTACATTAACAGCATGGGCAGAGGTATGATTTTACTAAAAATATGTTACAATAAAGTCCAGTATAATAAGTTATTGGCTTCCTACTGCCACTCTTTCAACAAAATAATAGTTTGATTTAATACATTGTAATTATGAAAAACATGATTAATTAATGGTTTCCATAGATGCCAAAACATGAGACACAACCTATATCAGCTAAAAAGATGGATTTATACTGGATCATCATATTGCATAATTGCATCTGTATGTCTGGAAATGCACTTTATAAATGATTATTATACTGTAAAGACTGTCATTGACATTTGGTGAGTTTGGTGGCCGACTCGACCAGAACATACAGCTGTTGTGCCCTTAACCTACTTTGCCTCCAGCACTCGTGTGTAACCTGCAGCATGAATATGAGTTTGAATGGGTGAGTGGTTCTTTGATCGAAAGTGTTTTGAGAGTGGCCACATACTGTATTTATATCTTACAAGATTGCATCTGTGCATCTACTGTAACTATAAAGCATTACTGTGACAGTATTGCTGTTGTGTGTGCCCCAGTCTGATGCAGGGTTTCTTAAGGCCACACGCAACGAGACAAGTGTTTGTTAAATTCAGTTTTGTTCAGGTATTTGTCCTTCTGCAAATCACATACTAAACATAAGTACAAAGCCAGGTGCTAAAGTTACTTAAAATTAGCACATGGCATTTCATACTTTTTCATACGCAGCTTGTGGAACATCTTGATTACAATGCTGCATTACATCCTCTCCAGTTTGGTTTCAGAAAACGATACTCAACGGAGACTGCTTGCTGCTATTTAATAGAGGAAATAAATCCAGTCTTGATAGTGGAGGAGTCGTAGGGGCAGTCTTTCTTGACTTGCGTAAAGCCTTCGATACAGTAAACCATGAACTACTGATAAATAAGTTAACACATTTCTCCATTAGCACAAGTACAATTAACTGGATCCAATCTTATCTCAGTGCAAGGCAGCAGTGTGTATCAGTAAATAATGTATCATCTCCGTTACGAGCATGCACTATAGGTGTGCCGCAGGGCTCTATATTAGGGCCCTTGCTATTTTCTCTTTATATTAATGATTTTCCATCTGTATGTAATAATGCTAAAATGATAATGTATGCTGATGACACTGTTGTGTATACTCATGGTAAAACTGTTAAGGAAGTTGCCCAAAAGTTAACTGAGGAAATGAAAAACATTTCCATTTGGTTGAAAAACTCTCATTTAACTTTGAATGTTGACAAAACGGTTTCTATGTTTTTCACAAACCGCCGTAAGTTCTCACTATGTGAAACTGGACAAAAAATCATAATTGAAGGTCAGGAAATTTTAAATGTAGACCAAATTAAATATTTAGGAGTAATTCTTGACCCAAATTTAAATTTCAAAAAACATATTAAAAAACTAACCAACACGTTGAAATTTAACATAGCAAATTTTAGATATATCAGGAACTCTCTGACTATAGATGCTTCTAATTTATATTTAAATGCGATGATAGTTCCGCACGTCCGTTATTGCATGACGAGTTGGTCGCAGGCATGTAAAACAGCATTAAGGCCCCTGGAATCATTGTACAAAAGTTCTCTTAAGGTTCATGACAAGAAATCTCGGCTATATCACCACTGTCATATTCTTAAAAAACATAGTATATTAAGTTTTGAAAACATAATCATATATTCAAATCTCTGTCTGTTGTTCAAGATAATTAATGGTACTGCAGCTCCTCCATTAAAAAAGTTTATTTCACTGAGCTCAGAAATTTCATCTCGAGCCACTCGGTCGTCTGTTCGGGGCGAGTGTAGGATTCCTCAGTGTAAAACAGCACTCGGCAGCTCAGCCTTCTCCAGTGTGGCCATCAGACAGTGGAATATGTTGCCAACAGAGCTGACCACATGTGTACATTTTAACACTTTTTCACACCAGGCCAAAAAATGGCTTCTTTTAAAACAAACCTGTTCCCATAATGTACTGTAAATTGGTTTCATTTTAATGCTGTTTAGGGGGAAATGTATTTTTAACATGTGTAATTTTCTAAGACTTTGTATGTTGACATCAGTCTGCCCAGGGACTGCAGGTGGAAATTAGCACAAGTGCTACAACCTGGTACAATGCATCTCTCCTTTCTGAGGTTAATGTATATTGTACACTGTCCCTGTTCAAATAAATAAATAAATAAATAATAAAATAATACCATGTTGTACCTGATTTATCATTAGAAACTGTTTATATTAGTAGTGCTGCAAATCTTATATATAAATGAGTTTGAGCTGTGGCCTTTAGCGTTTATGCGAGACTGTGGGGAGGAATAAGGAAGGTTGCGTGTTCAGATCACGTCGGGGTCACCAATTGTGGGGAGGAATAAGGAGGCACAAGCTGGTTCAAAGAACGAACGTGACTTTATTCCTCGAGACACAAAAACAGACTGAGGACGAACAAGATGTCGGGGCAAGACACACCCCAAATCCCCCCAAGCCCACTGGGTGAGAGAACTCTACCACATAACATCACAAGACGAAAATTTTAACTGCATCTGGGTTTTACACCACTTTAGCACGAACTATCTATCACATGTAAACGCTTAGTAAATCCGGCCCTTAGTGTGAAAAGTCTGAGAACCTCTGTCTACTGTGCGATCTAAAAGCCAGTGTCTCTTACCAGCCTGGAGCCAGATGCGCTCGAGGGTGGTCCAGATGTAGGTGGGTCCCTGGCGTCGAGTGGAGCTCATGTCGGAGATTTCGGAGAGAGCCGCGTCCAGACGGGACACCGCCACCGAGGAGGGGCTCTGGGATCCTGCTAGAGGCATATTCAACATGAACTGAGGGTGTTTTGTCGCTAAGAACATTGGTAAAGACGGGCACACTGTCAAACCACATTCATGTTACCAAAGCTATATCATTCTGCTGAAAACGTGGTCACTATATGGGACATGTCGGATTGTGTTCATGTTAAATTCTATGTTCGCAGACCTGTGGACCCGTCCTGATAGTCGGGGAGCGTGAGGAGGAGGCTGGAGGGTTTCCACAGACTAGGAACAGGACTGGCCTCGGGACGCTCTGGACTGGGATACTGCTGCTCTCATCGGTCTCACTGTGAAATACAACAACATTTGAGTCATACCATCTAAAGTGCATCTAGTACAGGAATAATAGTAAAAACATATAATACTTAAGGCACACTGCGTAACATTTGGATTATAAAGTTGCAGCAATACAAAACGTGCCCCTAATGACCAGATAAACACAGGAAATGCTATTTTTTGCAGAAGTTAATCAAAGAATATACAATATTTGTTTGAGGCCAAATCTATTTAAATCGCATATTTGACCTTTAGTCACATCTCCATGGCGACCAGCTGGAGATGTCCTGCTCCAGTAAAGTTAGTCATTATATTATTTTTATTGGGAGAAACGTGACATGGTGCGGCTTTAAGGTTATGCTTGATTAAGAAACAGTTGGTCTAGTAAATGAAGCATTTCATTGAACAACGTTTATAATTACCAAATGTCGAAAGGTTAGCGCCTGTAATTGTGTTATCAACACCAGTAACTATTCTGGGAAATGGGGTACATTCCTTAATAACAAACAAATTGGAGATTGTTTATATAAAAGCATTTGGACACTTAGTTCTGCAGCTCTTTTCCCTACTTTTTATCATGGATAATGGATAATGTTTGTTCGCTCCCCCTACAATGGCAGATCCCTGCGGTGACGCTCAATTAATAATATTTGATCCAGGACAACATACAAAACAACTCTACATTTGACCCACCCTTCAATCATCACAGGATTTACCAGGATCAGAGCGTGGGCGGATAACTAAACCCCTCACGGCCCATAGTTGCAGCGGAAAGTCTTGCACCTGAGCCATAAACTAGACAGCACATTTCTTTGTTGTAAACATGATAGACAACATCTTAGCAAAGCGTCAACTTGATTGAAAGGAAGGAGCATAAACCCGAGGAGCACTAGACTGAAAGTGGCTCATAAATACTCCGTGAGCCCGAGCCAAAGCGGACACATTTGAATTACCGACGCAGTATTTTTAAATTACCGCAGTTTTAGACATGGATTGAATGCGGCGGAACATCCCATAAACTTGAGTGTGGCCGTGTTGATATATTAGACGGAGTGACAGTGTTTGCTGCAGTGACTTTATTGACTCCAAATGTACAGGAGCTTGTTTCATGGGCGGAGATAAACTGTAGAAAGCTTCATACGCCGCATGTTATGATGGTTATGATATGTGGCTGTGTTATCCAAACTGCAATCATGAACGCAAACACACCAGCCACAATGAAAGGTAAGGTAAAGAAAGGTGCTTATAATAAGAGGGAATTTTGTGTTCTGCATTTAACCCATCACTGAGGCAATGTGGGAACAGTGGTTGAGCAAAGTGACATAAAATTTGGCGTCTCGATAGGCCCCCATGCATTTTAGGCAATGCATTTATTACCACAGGCTTACAGCCAAAAAGCTAGAATAGGATTAGTCTAAATCAAAAATGTTTTATATTATTATTATTTTAAGGTGATACACCCCTCCTGGAACCGCCACCTTAACGTGGTGGAGGGGTTTGAGCGGAATGATCCGGGGCTGTTGTCGGGGGCTTCGTGTCCCTGGTAGGGTCTCCCATGGCAAACAGGTCCTATAGGTGACGGGTCAGACAAAGAGCGGTTCAGAAGCCCCTTATGAGAGACTAACAGGCCCGGTTAGAACCATGAGGCCGTCCTTCTGTGGACCCACCACCTGCAGGAGGAGCCATAGGGGCTGGTGCAATGTGATTAGGCTCCAACTGCTGCCTCCACGACCCGGCAACGGACAAGTGGAAGAAGATGGACGGATGGATGGAGGTGATACATAATACACTGCCTGAAAAAAAAGGTCAAACGCTCTAATATGTATTTTGTTGTAGCGCCTATAGCTTTGATTACAGCACACATTCGCAGTGGCAATGATGTGTTGCATTCATTTTTCACAAAGATCTTGTATTGATGATGGGAAAGTGTGACCACTGCGCAAAGTCTTCTTCCAGCACATCCCAAAGATTCTCAATGGGGTTAAGATCTGGACTCTCTGGCAGCCGATCCAAAGATGTTTCTAGCTCCTGAACCACTCTTTTACAATGTGAAGCAGATGAATCCTGGCATTGTCATCTTGGAATATGCCCGCGCCATCAAATCCATTGATGGAATAACCTGGTCATTCAGGATGTTCAGGTCTTCTTTGTGCACATTGTGTTGATACAATTTACATCTACATGACCTTGGTGGGGCAGTGTAATTGCCACAGGACTCGCCATCCACTATATCAACACAATTTTGCATAACGACAAATAAAGCACTTAAAAAAATCCGACCTTTATGAAAGCTGATGTGCTCTGTCAGCATGGCAGGGCTGCAAAATGTATTATCGCCTGTTATTCAAAATTCTTCAGTATTTTCACCTGTGCTGTAAATATCTTTAAATATAGTGCGTAGGTAAGAAGGGTAACAATCTCTTGCCAAACACAAATGTGTCTAAGCAGGCGCCTTGTGTTCTCAGAATAAGAATGATAAAGACAGAGACCTGGAGCGGCAGGTGTCGTAGCGGTTCTGCCAGCGCTGCAGCATGTCCTCACAGGTCTGAAGAGCCACAGCGGGACCGAGCAATGCCTCCTCCAGCTTTACCTTCGTGAACAGCAAACTGCAACACAACCAACAAATGTGTTTGTGAGCTTTTTGTTCAGTATAGTCTCTCTTCCGTCGGCTCTGTTTGAAAGAGTGTATTGTAACCAAAACATTGCAAGGTTATTATATAGTCAACATCTGTGGTAAAATGTTTTTCCCTATAATCACTGCAGTGCCCTAACAGTGATACATTTTCTGGATTTTTTTTTTACCACTGCACAACAAAAACCTTAGCACCTTCATCTACCACCTTTAAGCTTTAGTTTCTATACAATGAGCCCTTGGTAAATCAAGAATTAGCATCATGGTTCATAGCATTAATCCCATGTCAATAATAGGCCGTAATCTTGAAGCGTAAGCACGGACCGTTGTTGTTGATGGTGGTTACATAAAAGCTCGTAACATAAGTGCTTCAGAGCCATCAAACTGCGGCTTGTGCACAAACCGAGACGCGCACGGATCGATAGGGAAACGAGGCGAAAGGGAACACATTCGGTAAATGCATTCGGTAAAATGAATATGAACCTGGCTTTGACTTGGGTTTGTCTAGATTTCATTTGTTTATGTGACATCACCATCATTTGTAGGATTCATCTTTCTTATTTCAGGCTAAAGTAGGATAAAGCAGGCCTAAAGCAGTGGGACTAAACCAGAACTAAAGCAAGAGTGAAGTTGGACTAAAGTAAGTTAGTTATTGAAATGACTGCATAAAAACAGACCCGTTCACCCCCTTAAATTGTACAAATTGACCCTTTAACTGTTAGTAAACATTCCGGGCTTAGCTGGAGACAGGAAGCTCGATTCCTATCTATTTCCATTGTAGCTGTTGTCATAGTAACGATAAACGAATGTCTAACTGTTTTTGGAAATATAAGATAAACCTTATTTTATCGTCGTAAATGTCATTCCTCTTGTTCTTGCTCCTTAAGCCACAACAGGACCACATTTTTTTAAAATCGCTAGTTTTAGTTTAATCTCATTTATTTTGATCACTTCCTGCCTCCAGCTGATGTCACTGATGATGTCAGCAGTTAAAGGGTCTATAAGTAGTTGTGAAAAAATGAAAGGATCGAAAAGAGGTACCGAAAAAAAAAAAAAAAAAACATGTATCTTTAGATACAAGTTTGGTGCTGTTTTTTTTCCAGGGACAGCATTAATGGAAGTTACTTTTTTTTATGTGTGTGTTTTTTTTTCTATTTTTCCCAATTTTCTTTCCCATTTTTATTTTATTTTAGCTATTTTTTTATTGCTAATATTTCCCCTATTTTTCTCAAATTTTCCCTCCAGTTTTTTGATTTTTCCCCCTATTTTTGCCCCATTTTTTAAACGCGATGTTTCCTTATTTTTGTCACATTTTCTCTTTATTTCCCCCCATTTCTTGACAATGAAATGAACCCGATATTGTAAATTTGCAGATCTTCCACACATTGTTGTTCTATTTTCTGGTTCTAGACGACACATATTTCAGTATAGGTATCAGAAAAAGTATCGCTCAGGTATCGGTATCGAAAGCCAAGCATCGCTAAAGTACTGATATTGAAAAAGATGTAACGGAGCCCAGCCCTAAAGATAGGTAGATTTTATTTTATTTTATCAATGCGGTCATCAATCGACAGGACTTGAGTGTTTATGTGTGAAAGAGGGAAAGGAGAGAGGAGAGAGGAGCACAGGGCCATGGAGTGCAGCCGCCCGGCCCCTGTTAGTCTGAAGACAACTGGTTAAGTGATGTGGGAGTCTCGGATGTGAACATGTGTGCGTCGTAATTGCCAGAAGGGGCTTTGAGATGATGCGCTCTGTCATGGGCATCAGTCATCCGTGGAAAAAGAGGAGAGAGAAGAGACAGGAGATGGGGTGGTGGTGGTGGGGGGGGGGCAGAGGAGAGAGATACATATGAGGCTGTCCACTGGCGCACTGCTGTTGATGGCTCCTCCAATTATTCTGCACTTGCTGTCAGAAAGGCTGAAGCCAGAGTGTTTGAGGGGGAGGACGGGGAGAGGGGAGGGGTGAGAGGCAGCGGGGAAGGAAGGATGTAGTAATAATATATGTCAATTTTACCAGCTTCAAATGACAGTCAAGATGGAGTAGAGCTGTGCCAATGTGTTTCTACTTCAGGGCTTCGTCTGTGATGAAAGTATCATCATCATCATCAACATCATCATCAAATGGCATTACAACGTCACAAAGTATGAATGTCTGAAAGGGTGCTATTGTCCAACAACTGCCACTCGCTTTAGCCTTCATGTCAACATTACTTTTTTAAGGAGAGAACATCAAATTAGCAGACCTCGAAAAACATAATGAAATCCGTCAGCGCGCATGTTTGTTGCGTCCTCTTTGACATCTTGAAAGGAGAATATGGGCTACGTCAAACTCAACTGTTTTCAACTCAAATATAGTTCATTTCTAAAGACTGACAGCACAGCACAGGGAAGGGGGGGAAGCACAGACCCCTGGACAGAGAACTGGGTCGTCTATATAAAACCCTCTGCACTTGTAGAAAAGGCAAAGGGAATGGAGAGAGAGTGGAGGGGGAGACGGAGGATCGATACCCGCTGAGAGGAGTGAGAGGAGCTGGCGTCGGGGGAAAACTCGGTGTGAGGAGTGGCTCATTATGGACTGTTTGAGAGGGGCGCGGAAAAGCAGAATAAAGCGGCCCAAAGACGGACAAGAAACTGAACTAGGACTTAAACAGGCCCTCGTCAATCTAAAGAGCAGTTGGAGTAGGTTCACATTTACAGTAGGGATGGACAATATGGAGCTATGTATCACAAACACGATAACAACTGAGAGATAATGAGTATAGTTCAGTGCAGCCAAGTCTTAAAAGCTGCAAAATGTCTCCATGCCTCTGTAGATCAGGCATGTGAGGCATCAATACTGTGTCAATACATTGGACCAAGAAGTTTTTGTCTTATGGGAAATTTTATTCTAACGTGATACATTATTTTTAGACATCTTTTGCTCAAATAATGATGTTTGATCCTGGGTTTGAGTACCCAGGTGGAGTGAATGAACCCCCCCTCCCTTTCATGTGTGAAGCGCTTTTGGTGTGACTTGTGTCATATGAAAAGCGCTATACAAATAAGATTCCCTTCCCTACCAGACCTGACGGGGCGTTTCTGTGTAGTTTGCATGTTCTTCCTGTAAATGCATTGAAAGAACTAAACAAAAGCTGCATACGGTCGGGTGGGCCCATAGGTCGACCGATATATCGGGCTGATAATTGGGTATTTTTGTCATAAGATTTGTGATATTATCATATGTATGGCATTGATATTGTTGCTAAATGAATTTGTGTTGGTTGAAATGTTAACTTCTTAAACCTTGAGTTGATGTTGGAGGCCAGATGTCAAAGGTCTCCTGTTTGTTTTGGTTGAGGCATTGAAGCTTGACTTAAGGACATCTGGTTTTGTGGTAAACATTCCCCCCCCATCTGGGCTCAGGGAAGGAGGAGGATTACCTATCATTTACTGTGACGTGTGTAAGGAATGTGGGCGTGTGATTATCTGAATAAAAGCTTGAACAGGGAAATGGCACATTGGGTATTGAAGAATTTTGCAGCGCTGGTATTGGTTGCAAAATTCCGTGACAATGCCCCCTTGCAAGTAAAAAGAAAGGCTCTGGCGTGATCTCGTGTTTTTTAATCTGTTTATTTCTGTGACAGAAGATAACAGAGTGTTTGCCGAAAGTTGTGTTGAAAGCAGGTGTTAATTCCCTGACAATTTTACAATATCGGCCGGAACATCGCAGAGCAAATCAGTTACAGCTTTGTATATCTCGGATCGTATTTATATATTTATGTTGCAGACTTTTGTTTATCATTTCGGAACTATAAGAGATAGACTTAACATTTTTTGTTTTGGAAATTGACAATTTATAACATATCAGCCCTTTGCCCAATAAAGCGCCCCCTGCTGTCACAGTTCAACACTGACACATTTTGCAGTTTAGAAGCATCATACATAGAAATGGCTTCAGCCATAGAAAAACCCATATCGGTCGACCTCTACCATAGTCAATGGTAGACCATAGGTTACACACAGCCAGGTTGGAAACTGGATACAATTTAAATATTCTTTCCAAATAAAGACTAAACCAGGACATGAAAAACATGCTATAGTATGTACTGTAGTAGTAATTTAATGTATGGCTCTTTACAAGGAAGAAAAGAGGCTACAACTGTCTGCCAACTAATGTTTAGTGCAAAAAGCTTTAACTTGCGCTTCTTACCTGCTGTTGCGCTGATTCTTCAGTTTGTTCAGGGTAAATTAGTGTAAAATTGAATGAAATCAAGGTCCGGTGTGAACCATTCCCCTTCAAGAGCAGTTCAAAAGAGTTGATTCAACCTCTCTAGCTGTATTCTTCTTTATCAGACCTATACCACCATTATGCTGCACATGTCTAAGCAAAAATCCCCCAAAATGTAATATTAAATCTTGGTTGATCTAATGGCGAGTAACATAAGACCTTTGCAACACATTCCATTAAAAGATAACGACCGGTTCCTGTAAATTAAACATGACCAACTAAATATGATTGGTGCCTATCTCACGTTGTACGTTGCAGCGGCCTCTCGACGCTACAATGCAAATGCATAATTGAAAGAAAAAAACAGCACGCCTGCTCGTCTTCCCACCTCCAGCGCCGGTGTTTTCCTCACCACGGCGGCGTAGGAAAAAAAACCCAGAGAGATTTCATCAAGATTACACCACTCCAAACTACAAACACATTACAAAACCTGTCATTTTCAGCCGCGCGGGAGCCAGCCAGTCAGCGCCAATGCAGGATGTGCACACTGGGCTGTTAGATATTTAAAAAAACAGGCAAAGAACAGGCAGTAACGTAGGTAGAATATCAGAATATGAGGGACTAAACCGGGTCAAAGTTGAAATGATTAGGACTACTGTTGATCTGAAGAAGTTAAAAGGCATAGACTCATTATTTTTTACCATTCATTGTGTTATTGCAGTTACAACACATTGTCAACACATTTTCTACACATTTCTTTCGATACCGGTGCTTTAGCGATAGTCGGTTTTCGATACCGATACCTGAACGATACTTTCCGATACTTTTTCCGATACCTATACTAAAATATTTGTCATCTAGTACCAGAAAACAGAACAATAATGTGTGGAAGATATGCAAATTTAATGTTGAAACATTTCTAATAAAGTGGGGTAAAAATTTAAAAAAAACATATGGGAGGAAATAGGGAAAATATTAGTAATGAAAAAATAGCAAAAAACATTTTAAAAACATGGGGGAAAAATATGGAAAAAATAATTTCATTTTATAATGTTATTTATTTGAGCTGAAACAACCAAGTCACTTAGTTTAGTTAGTTTAGTTTATTGATGGAATGCCCCTTGAGATGTGCCATCTCGTTTTCGAGGGGGTCCTTTAACCTCTTAACCCCTGCCTGAACCGGGGACATTTTCTCCAGTTTGGCTTTACGCAAATCTAAAAGCTTCTTGAAAAAAGTGTAAAAATAACAAGGATGAAAATGCAACAAAGATGTGGCAAAAAAAAAAGTGTCAAAATGCGTCGAGAACATGACAGAAAAGCGCCAAAAAAAAGTGATGAAAAAGCCACAAAAGAGCAACAAAAACACATAAAAAGTAGCAACAAAAACGTGCTAGAAAAGCAGCAATAACACAATAATGACAAAAGAAAAATGCTTAAAAATGTGACAAAAATGCGGCATCAATGCAACAAAAAAGTAATGATCACTTTTTTAGGTCTATCTTTCAAAGGTATGCACTGTTGCTCTCTCCAGTCGAGAAGCTTTAAGATTTGGGTTAAGCCGAACTGGAGGAAATGTGCTCGGTTCGAGTGGGGGTTAAAGGAATAGGCCACCGTTTTACATACTGAGATATGTTCTTACCTAGCTTAGACGAGTTCATTTGTACCTGTCTGGTCTCCACGTGTGCCTTCCGTCACGTAAACACAGCACAGACGGCGTTAGCATTTAGCCTCTCTCTTCTCCTCTATAGCTCCAAACGAGGTGAAGATAAAGCTACCAAACTCTTCCACGTTTTCCCTATTTAAATATGGTTACGTGAAGTGTTACACCATAAAGTATAATTACACAAAATTAAACAATGTGGATTTTCTAAGCGGATAAAAAGGGGAACTATATTGTAAGGCGTAATAATACCAGGAGTAATTCGACATCCGCGCAGTGATAGCTTCACTTTACTGTGCGGATGCCGAATTACTCCTGGTATTATTACGCCTTACAATATAGTTCCCCTTTTTATCCGCTTAGAAAATCCACATTGATTCATTTTATGGTGTAACACTTCACGTAACCATATTTAAATAGGGAAAACGTGGAAGAGTTTGGTAGCTTCTATCTTCACCTCGTTTGGAGCTATAGAGGAGAAGAGAGAGGCTAAATGCTAACACTGTCTGTGCTGTGTTTACGTTACGGAAGGCACACGTGAAGACCAGACAGGTACAAATGAACTCGTCTAAGCTAAGGTAAGAACATATCTCAGTATGTAAAAACGGTGGCCTATTCCTTTAAGAGATGAATGCTGTCCCTGGACCAACAGCATCCAAACTTGGAGCTAAAGATATACGATTTTATTTTCGGTACCTGCTTTCGATACTTGTATTTTTTTGATACCTAAGCTTTTTTCCCCCCGATACCATAGTGGTATTGTTTAACCAAGCCCTACTCTTGGTTAAACGTGTGCATGTAGCAGTGCTCGCTCGGTGGTGGCCAGAGCTGAGCGGAGAGAGTGAGCGCGCCAGTGTAAACTCCGTGTAAAAATAGCTAATAACGTTCCCTACATCTCCAGCATTACTCATTCCGCACTCCCACACGCGGACGCCATTGCACGCACTTGCACTGTACAGAGATTAGCAACACAAGCCTGCACAGACACTAAGAGAGCTTTGTGACGGAAGATTGTAAGCCGTGCACGCCGCTACACACGCTCCCTAAAGCTGCAGCGTCCCGTTAGATGAATGCTGAATCAAAGGCCGGGATTAATCATTCTCTTTAGTACAAACTGCAAGACCACAATCAGCACCGCACTCTCACTCACTCACTCACTCACTCACTCACTCATCACCACCACCACACTCCTCACCACCCCATTCAAACTAACCAGCGATCTGATCTGTTCGCATCCCGTGGAAAGCGTAGAATTGGGACTACACTACGACTAAACCAGGTCAGGATTAAAGTGGAGCTACACGGGAAAAAATCTAGAGTCACATCTTGGTCTGCAAAATTGAGGCCAAATAGGGAGCAAAAATAATGACTTTGTACGGGTAGCAGCAAGTCAAACTTAATGCTTATTAGTGTAATGTAATTCCCAAAGACTATACTTTTAAAACCACAAACTCTCATGGATGAAGGAGATTTTAACACTTGGGAAAAAAACATATACATTATCAACCAAAACTGCAACTGCATGTGTGGACCATGCATTTTATATTTTCAATGAACTTATGTTGTGCAATGTCTTCATTTGACGACATTTCAATCAATCCAATTTTATTTGGATGGTGCCTTAAAGAGTCACAATAAATCTGAACACAAAAAAATCAAAACACAAATGTACATAAATCCGTTAATTTTGGCATAATTAAATGAACATTAAATGACTCCTGTGAAATCCCTGTACAATGTCTAAACCTGGACAAGTCAAGCCCGAACTGGGACTAAACTAGCACTAACCCTCGACTCATGAAGAACCAGAACAGACTACAGAGTTTCGAGATATGAACTACGATATCGAGATATGAACATTCAAGATATTAATATCGAAAAAGCAATGATATATCGTATTGATATCGAGATATGGACATTCAAAACATTAAAATCAAAAAAGCATATTAGAAACGATCATCAATAAAAGTGCACTCTTTATTATGTTTTTATTTTTCTGAAAAATACTTGGTTTTCACCAACCCATAGTTATATGTATCGTATCGATATATCTGGCATGAATATCGAGATATGAAATGTTGTCCATATCGTTCAGCCCTACTACAGAGGTCTAAAGATACGACTATACCTTATAGGACTAAAGCAGGCCTTAACTGGGACCTCACAAACATGTACATCCAGGCTGAATTACAGTCACTTGATGGCGATAAGAGGTCTAAACCAGGACTTGTAAAGACTTGTAAATCGTCGACTCTATAAACTGAAAAAATAAATAAAACAGGACTAAAGTCTAAATACTGGCTTAAAACACTGTAGTCCAGTTCACTATGTTTAGATTTCCACTGTTGTGGGATTTTCGTGGAGAGCATGAACACCATATATTTTTGGAAACCTTATGGTATAAGCAACTAGAAAAACAATGTTTCCATTTGCCCTTGTCATTTGGTAAAATTATACCCTTTGTCCATTAGAGACAAAGGGTATAATGCTCATCGCTACGGTAACTCCATGAAAAATATGACAAGGATTTCATTGACTTTGATTGGAACGACCAAATGGAATTTTTTGCCAAATTTTGTGAATTTCCGCCAATCTTTTGTACTCCCCATTATCGCACTTTTTAGTTTTTACATATCAGAGCAAATGGAAACATTGTTTTTCTGATTGCTTATTTAATAAAGTTTCAAAAATGTATAGTTTTGATCCTCCACAAAAATCCGGCAAAATACAGAGTGAACCGGACTAATGGACAAAAATAGGGATTTAAATAATGAAACATAAAGTACATTTCTATGCTAAAATAGTATTTTCTCAGGTTTTTCCACAGCACAGAACTCAGAGTCGGATGCTGGAGTTGTCTATGCCTACACAAGACTTAACTCAGTGTTTACCAGAACTAACCGAGGGAGAAACTACAAGCCAAATAGGATGAAAATAAAAGTCTTAAACCAGGTCTGCACCGAGCCTGGGCTCATAAATAAACCTGATCTGAAGAGAAGGCTTGAGTGAAATCTAGAACAAAATGCAGACCACAATCAGCACCACGCACACTCTCCCTTCTCTTTTTCTCACACATAAACCCTCCCCCATCCAACTAAGCCTGCAGCCCTCCATCGGCGCATCTCCTCGCTCAATCTGTGCAGAGGATCCCACCTCACGGAGAAATGCACGTCTGTTTACGATTCGATTAAGAATTCAAACAGGGAAGAAAGACGGGAGAGAGAAGTACTGGAGAAGATGAGGCGAATCAAGTAAATCACTGACATTTCTGCAGACCACGTAGGAAATATGCACGTTACGTAACGCAGTGGCCCGTATCGAGTTTGTACCCGGGGCGTTTGATGGTGGCACACTTTTTTACTAAACCAAGTAAATCATAATTTGAGTCTGAACGGAGAGTGGAATAGGTCAACATTGGCACAAAGACTGAATGTAACCAAATCAGGACATAAAAATGAAACAAAATGGAATCGGACAATGTCAGACCTAAACTGGCTGTGAAATGTCATCCTTTGGATCATCCTGTCAGGAGCAGTGGGCGGTTGCCAATCTCCTTGAGTACAGAGTTTAAAGGGGGGTATTATGTAAAATCGACCTTTTCAAGCTTTATATCATGTTATTATGTCATTCCCTCATTAAACACATGCCTGGAGTGTTGCCTTGGCTCATTCACATATTTTGAGTAATCAGTAAAACTTAGACGCAACCATTTTAGGTGTAGCTATGCCTCATCCTCCTAGGAACGCCCCCACCTCCTGGAGACGCCTCTGGACCTTTCTCACCAGCCAAGCCACCAACCACTGCTCCTCAGCTCAGTAGAGCCCCCTCCCCGCACAGTAGTGTTGTTTAGATGCCACAGCAGTGTGCTGAAGGGGGCGTGTCGGAAACTTCTTAAAGAGACAGAGGCCTATTTCAAGACGTTCAGTACAGCCATTTTGAGAGAGCAATTTTATTCAAGGCAGTTATTTTACTTTACTGCATATACAGACAACAGAAGGTTACGTCATCATTGTAGTATGCTATAGACTGGTGCTATGTGATTGAAAAAAGCATAATACCCCCCTTTAAGGATTGCTGTGCGTGCTTTGGATTGAGCTGATGGAGAAAACCAGGGAGAAAACGCAAAACACGTCATAGAAAAGGCCCACGCAGACCAGGAATCAAACCCAGGGCCTTCTTGCTTTGAGGTATCGAGTATAAAGAGCACACATTTCATCTGTATTGTTCGATCAAATTGAATTAAACTGGGGCGACAAAAAATTAGGGCATAAGCTGATTTTGTCCTGGTCAAAATAGCATGAAAATTGCGAAACTGATGCCGAACCAACAGTTACTAATCTGACAGCAGCAGCGGTGAAAAAAAAAAAAAGCGTGGTGTCGCTTTAAGAAATGGGGGAATGTGCGAAGACTGTACAGAGAAAAACAGAGGAAGAGCAGAGTGCGGCTGTGGGAGGAAGGAAATGGGAACACGCTACAGTGAGTTGATAGAGCCGCGGCAGAGTGAGGCGAACAGGAATCACACACATGCACGCGCACAACCGGGACGCGGACGGGTGGAACCACATTACGTTATGGGTGGATGATAGGGGGGTGAGGACTATCCCAATAACGATAATCAGACGACTTTTCTGCGATTCATCAGAAATGTGCAAAGTAAGTGCGTGAATGTTGGGAGCCACTTCTGCTTTGAGGATACTTGAGTGACTCTGAGACTAGGGCATGAGTAGACACTAGTTTCTTCTCTGTACTTTACTATATTTACCTACTCACAACTCAGTCATTTGGTGCAGGCATCTCATCTACCAAGACAGTTTGACGTATCACGCTTTGAAGAATTTAGGGTGAACTTGATTACCTCAAAGTACAAGCTTTTGTTTCATTCATCTCACTTTTGTTAATATCCCCAGACAATTAGCGAGCCATGAATAAGCAGCAATTCAGAAAGCTCAAAGTCAACGACAATAGACACATTATATAAGGTTAACCTCTTAACCCCTGCCTCAAAGGAACAGGCCACAGTTTTACATACTGAGATATGTTCTTACCTGAGCTTAGACGAGTTGATATGCACCTGTCTGGTCTTTGTGCGTGCCCTCAATCACGCAAAACGACTAAAGATGTTGTTAGTATTTGGCCTCTCCCAATGTATTCCTATGGCTCCAAACGGGGGTGAAGTTGGAAGCTACCACGCTCTTCCATGGGCACGCACAAAGACCAGACAGGTATGTATCAACTCGTCTAAGCTCAGGTAAGAACATATCACAGTATGGAAGAACTGTGTGCCCTCAGTCACGCAAAAAAGACCAAAGATGTTGTTAGCATTTGGCCTCTCCCAGTATATTCGTATAGCTCCAAACGGGGTGAAGTTAGAAGCTTCCAAGCTCTTCCCCGGGCACAAAGACCAGACAGGTACGTATCAACTGTCTAAGCTCAGGTAAGAACATATCTCAGTGTGAAAAAACAGTGGCCTGTTCCTTTAACCGAGTGCATTTTCTCCAGTTCAGCTTTACTCTAATCTAAAAGCTTCTCGGCTTGAGCTTACAGCCTATAGAGCAGTGTAATGCCTCATTTGAAAGCTAAGACCTACAAAACTGATCTAAACTGATCTTTTTCCTTGCGTTGTTGCCGTCCCTTTTTCCACTTTCTTTTCATCTCATTTTTGCCACTTTTCTTGAGTTTTTGTTACTTTTTTGCTGCACTTTCATGTTGCTTTTGTTGCTTTTTTTCTTTTTATTGCATTTTGGTCACATTTTTGTTTTGGGTCACTTTTTTATGAGAACATTTGCTCTGTTCAGGTGGGGTTAAGAGGTTAAGACAGTGATATGGGAACTACTGTATGCTGGCAATGAATGGCAAAATGACTGAGTAGTTGTTGCATTTTTGTATTTGTTTACTTTGCTGTTATAATGGGGCTATATGCCTTCAGCGCCGGAACCAGGTCCACATCTTAAGCCAAGATCTTTTTCAAAATTACCCGGGAATTTGTGCGCTAATGAAGCCCGCTGTGACTGTACGGCATTATATCTTGAGTTATATAATGCCGCACAGCCATAACAAAGATTTCAAGTGAAGAATGTGCTCCTTTTTAAATTCCAGGAAAAAGGAAAAGTAAATATGATTGGTCATCAACCACAAAAACACAGGAGGCCAAAGTAATGTTTTCTGGAGTTGCCATAGCAAATCTTCCCCATAGATACTTAGAGAATGCATTTCCCCTCTTCTTTTAAATGCTATTAATTTCTTCTTTCAAGCTTTATCCTGGTCAGAATCCTGGTCCATTATAGATATGGGTTTTTTCTAAGTGGGCTCATTTTAGGGCTCTGAGCTCTTCCTAATGCAAAAAACGGGAAGTCTCTATCACTTTCGGTTCCATAGATATCAGCCTTTTATCGACGTGATATCAACCGATAGCCGTTATAGTAAAATACATCAGACCTCTTCTTTCTTATTTAAAGGGGGGTATTATGTAAATCGACTTTTTCAAGCTTTATATCATGTTATTATGTCATTCCTCATTAACACATGCCTGGAGTGTTGCCTTGGCTCATTCACATATTTTTGAGTAATCAGTAAAAACTTAGACGGCAGCCATTTTAGGTGTAGCTATGCCTCAGTCCTCCTAGGAACGCCCCACCTCCTGGAGACGCCTCTGGACCTTTCGCCACCAGCCAAGCCACCAACCATGCTCCTCAGCTCAGCAGAGCCCCCTCCCCGCACAGTAGTGTTGTTTAGATGCCACAGCAGTGTGCTGAAGGGGCGTGTCGGAAAGCTTCTTAAAGAGACAGAGGCCTATTTCAAGACGTTCAGTACAGCCATTTTGAGAGAGCAATTTTATTCAAGGCAGTTATTTTAATTTACTGCATATACAGACCAACAGAAGGTTACGTCATCATTGTAGTATGCTATAGACTGGTGCTATGTGATTGAAAAAGCATAATACCCCTCTTTAATCTCTTCTTCGTCTTAACTCGCTTTCGCTGTCCGCTTAAAAGGACCTCTTCAATCAAACTCTTCCGTTAGCGCTCACTTGCAGCAGGCCGAGTCAAAAGCACTGCTGATACCTGCCATTAGGCCTAAACTAATCGCTGCGAGACGCTAAACTGCTCATCAAATCAATACCAACGTGTTATCAGTGGAGAGCTGTCGGCGAACCAACGGAGGCAACCGCGCAACCCGTGTTTAGGCTTGTGTCCTAATATTTACTCACGGGCCACTGTTGAACCATGATGAGAAGGCTAATATAGCAGAGAGCAAACCCGGTGATTACACTGTGACGCTCCAACCCCACAGAGATACACAGGCGTGACGAGGGAGGACCTGTGCGCTAAGCAGACGGTCAGAGGTTGTGTTGGTTGTAAAATGCTCCAGGTGTCGCATGCAGCTACAGTAGATGTGATTACAAGGATGACTAATTTCATTTTAGCTTCCCACGGGCTCCTGTATAAGTTAAAGGTTCAATTGGGCCTTCCTCCATTTTATCAATAGCTGGAAAAGAGTCTTTGAGTGTCTAGTAAAAGCCCTAAACAGGTCAAATGTATTATTATCATTATTACCACCCAATTATAGTGTTATTATCGTGCTCTAAAGCAGTGTTTCCAATCCACGGGTACAGGGACCTCAGCGGCTAAACAAACAAGCTCTTAGTAGGGGGTACTTGGAATTATTTCAGATTAAGAAGAAGATGACCCTGAACACTATTTCTAATTTCAAAACATCAGGAAAGTTAGTTTTCATGCTTTTTTGCTGTAAAAAGTTTGAATTTAGGAGCTTTATTTTGAACACAACCCTACCAAATAATCTTCAACGAAGGTACTTGAGTCATCTTCTGTACTTGGTAGTTGAGGTCTCCAAACGTTTCGCCTCTCATCCAAAAGGCTTCGTCAGTGAACAAGGTTTCCCTCAGCAAGCAGCGTAGATAAAGACCAGTTGGGAGGAGTTGGCTCCTCCCCTCTAATAACAGCTACTCTCACCTGTGGGTAAACACCTTTGAAGTAGAGCGTCTGTAACGACCTGCTCCCCCAGTATCGGTCAGCCCTGTCCTATTCATGGCTGATCACTGCTAATTACCTGCCTATTGTTCTATTGTTAGCTGAGGTATCGTCTTCTTGGACTGGCCGTGCTCTGTCCGTTTTCCCCGAAGCAGATTGGAGTAAAAAGAAGAAAGATTAAATCTTAGCCCACCATTTCGGTTCATGGAGGGATTTTCTTTTCTGACAAAAATAGCTTCTTTTACTCCTCTTTCAAACCAACGTTCTTCTTTAGCTAGAATTTTGACCTCCCCGTCCTCAAAAGAGTGATTGGAGGCTTTAAGGTGAAGGTGCACAGCCGACTGAGGGCCGCTTGTGCTTTCTCTTCGGTGTTGATAAAGTCTCTTCTGTAAGACTTGTTTGGTTTCTCCAATATAATGTTCTTTGCATTCTTCTTCTTTGCATCGAATAGAATAAACCAAATTGCTTTGTTTGTGGCTCGGCGTTTTGTCTTTGGGATGAACTAATTTTTGTCTCAGTGTGTTCACAGGTTTGTGGTACACTGGAATCCTGTGCTGCCTAAAGATTCTCTGAAGTTTCTCTGATACCCCGGCTACATACGGCACTGCAACTCCCTTTCTTCTGGGTTCTGTAGTCTGTCTGTCCTGCTCTTTGGGTCTTCTTGCCCTTTGTGCTCTAGTGAAGGACCAGTTAGAAACCAAACAAGTCTTACAGAAGAGACTTTATCAACACCGAAGAGAAAGCACAAGCGGCCCTCAGTCGGCTGTGCACCTTCACCTTAAAGCCTCCAATCACTCTTTTGAGGACGGGGAGGTCAAAATTCTAGCTAAAGAAGAACGTTGGTTTGAAAGAGGAGTAAAAGAAGCTATTTTTGTCAGAAAAGAAAATCCCTCCATGAACCGAAATGGTGGGCTAAGATTTAATCTTTCTTCTTTTTACTCCAATCTGCTTCGGGGAAAACGGACAGAGCACGGCCAGTCCAAGAAGACGATACCTCAGCTAACAATAGAACAATAGGCAGGTAATTAGCAGTGATCAGCCATGAATAGGACAGGGCTGACCGATACTGGGGGGAGCAGGTCGTTACAGACGCTCTACTTCAAAGGTGTTTACCCACAGGTGAGAGTAGCTGTTATTAGAGGGGAGGAGCCAACTCCTCCCAACTGGTCTTTATCTACGCTGCTTGCTGAGGGAAACCTTGTTCACTGACGAAGCCTTTTGGATGAGAGGCGAAACGTTTGGAGACCTCAACTACCAAGTACAGAAGATGACTCAAGTACCTTCGTTGAAGATGGACAACTCCTGTATGACTGAGAATTTACACAGACACCTACCAAATAATACATATTTTGTTGGACCGCCTTTAGCTTTGATTACAGCACGCATTCGCTGTGGCATTGTTTGAATAAGATTCTGCAATGTCAAAAGGTGTTGCATTCATTTTTCACCAAGATGTTGTATTGGTGATGGGAGAGTGTGACCACGGCGCAAAGCGTTCTCCAGCACATTCCAAAGATTCTCAATGGGGTTAAGATCTGGACTCTGTGGCGGCCAATCCATGTGTGAAGATGATGTCTCACGCTCCCTGAAGCACTCTTTCACAATGTGAGCCAGATGAATCTTGGCATTTTCGTGTTGCCATAAGGGACGAAGAAATCCACTGATGGAATAACCTGGTCTTTCAGGATGTTCAGGTAGTGTTGATCTCATTCTTTGGGCACATAGCGTTTCTGAACCTAGACCTGACCAACTGCAGCAACCGCAGATCACAACAGTCATCTTCAATGACATCGTAACAGTCAGTTAAATCCAGAATCCTTTGTTTTGGTCGGGCAGTGTAATTTAGTTTACAACTTACTACATAACTCTGCGCCATCAAGCTAGGGGGTACTCAGAGTATGAATGAAAGACTCAAGACGTGTGAGACAAAGACGATTGGGAACCACTGCTCTAAAGTAAAGTGAAGAATAAAGAGTCTTTTAAGTTTCCTTTTCCTCCCCAGCATCAAAAAAATGATTGAGTTGCAGTGGAAAAGCACATACCGCAAACACAAATACATACCATAGCCAAATATTGCATAAATATCGGCTTTCAAACCCTGTTCTGTGTAATTAAGTGATGGCACAACCATAGCCAAGAATCCCATTATCTTGTATCATATACAGTATGTCATACCAGCACAAGTTGTACTTTTTTGTGCCAGTCCAAAGCACATATATGGTGCCTCTCGAAAGTACTAATACACCTTGAACTTTTGCACATTTTGTCATGTTTACAACCCTAAACACAAATGTGAAGTGAAAGCAAAATTATATATGATTCTGTTATTTTTCAAAAAATGGAAAAGTGAAAAGTGGGGCATGCACAAGTATTCATACAGCATGAATTAATACTTTGTGGAACCCCCTTTTGCTGCAATAACGGCAGCAAGTCTTCTGGGTATGACTCTACAAGATTTGAAACTGACATTTTAGCCCATTCCTCTTTACAAAACAACTCAAGCTCTGTCAAATTAGAAGCAGAGCGTTTGTGAACAGCAGTTTTCAGGTCTTTCCACAGATTTTCAATAGGATTTAGGTCAGGACTTTGACTGGGCCATTCTAACACATTAATATGTTTGTTTTTAAACCATTCCATTGTAGATTTAGCTTTGCGTTTAGGGTCATTGTCCTGCTTGAAGGTGAATCTCCGCCCCAGCCTCAATTCTCTTGCTGACTCCAGCAGGTTTTCCTCCAAAATGTCTCTGTATTTGGCTCCATCCATCTTCCCAACTACTCTTACAATCTTCCCAGTCCCCGCTGAGGAAAAGCAGCCCCATAGCATGATGCTCCCCCCACCATATGGTGCACTCAGGACGATGAGCAGTGTTAGGTTTGTGCCATACATAACGTTTTGCATTTGGGCCAAAAAGTTAAATTTTTGTCTCATCTCACCAAAGCACCTTCTTCCACATGGTAGCTGTGTCCTCCATATGACTTCTAGCAAACTTCAAACGGGATTTCTTATGGCCTCCTTTCAATAATGGCTTTCTTCTTGCCACTCGTCCATGAAGGCCAGATTTGTGTAGAGTACGACTTATAGTTGTCCCATGTACAGATTCCCCCAGCTCAGCGGCAGTACGTCGCAGCTCCTCCAGAGTTATCTTGGGGCACTTGGTTGCATTTCTGACCAGTGCTCTCCTTGTTTGGTCTGTTAGTTTAGGTGGATGACCGTGTCTTGGTAAGTTCGCAGTGGTGCTATACTCTTTCCATTTCCGAATGATGGATTGAACAGTGCTCTGTGAGATGTTCAAATCTTGGGAAATCTTTGTATAACTTAACACTGCTTTAAACTTCTCCACAGCTTTATCCCTGACCTCTCTGGTGTGCTCCTTGGCCTTCATGATGTTGCTTTGTGACCAATACCCTCTGACCATAGCTCTGAGGCCCTCACAGAACAGCTGTAATTATACTGAGAGTAGATTACACACAGGTACTGTAGACTCTATTTAATGGTTAGGGCAAGGTGTGAACTTTCTGCAGTCATTAGGAATGTTATAAAGGCAATTTAATGCACTCCGAAAATGCTGTATGAATACTTATGCACGCCCCACTTTTCACTTTTCTATTTTTTGTACAATAACAGAATCATGTATCATTTTGCTTTCAGTAAAAAATTCTAAATAAAATCTTTATGTTTATGGTTGTAAACATGACAAAATGTGCAAAAGTTCAAGGTGTATTAGTACTTTCGAGAGGCACTGTACATGAAAAGGGTTGCATAAAGGAGGGCATCACAAATCAATGCACACTAAGACGCAGCTAGCCAGACAATTTGCTATAGAGCGAGTACAGAAAAAGTAAAGATCTGATTGCATTCAAAATATCCCTTTTCAAAACCAATTTTCTCATGAATCTAAACATGCACCCCTCTCTGCCTGCTCCATAACAACCGTTTGGTAACAACAGCCGATGCCTCCCTGCCCATATGACCTCATGGTTACTGGGGCGATGGGGATTCCTGGCGCAGCGAGCCCTGTGATTGGCCGCGAGCTGCGAAAGGAGCACTTAAATGGGTCAGAGCAGTCAAGAGTCTCTACGGAGGAGGTGTGTGGACGCGCCATGCAGACTGTGGACACGTTTCGGCGGTAATTGTACAAACAGCACCGAGGCTGAAAAATAAAGCGTCCTTCATCCGCCCACAGTCTGAGATTTCTGCTGCCTGTCAGCTCCTGTGCTCTCCCTCACATTTAGTTTATCATCAATTTGCTTGTTTTTCTGTTGTTGTTTTTTTTTTTCTTCTTCCACCATCCCTCTCTTCCTGCTACCCATCTGTCTGCAAAGAGAGAGCGTGGAGGCCAACAATGCCCCCGATGGCCGCCTGGTGCAGCGCTGTGCTTTGAAATGGTGAGAAAACACTTGTGAAAGATGATGCAACACGAGGAGCACAAGTTGAAGTGAAGTGAGATATAGCACCGAGCGGCTGCAGTCTCAGAAACAACACACCATCAATGCAAGAGCAAGGGAAAATAGTAGCATTTTCATCTCTGGCCATATGTTTTGTGATTTGATATACACGCCTTAGTGACAGTATGGTTGGTGGTGGTCGTATTTAGTCTTACAGTATAAATATCAAATCTAAAGCATCTTCAGACCTGGACCCTGCTGTGTATGCATAAATGTGACAAGCCACATGGGTCGACGGGATAAAGGGCCATAAAGAGGGAGGTGAAGGAGCTCATTTAAAGGGATATTTCAGGATTTTTGACATTGGGCCCCATTTCCTAGTTATCCAGAGTGTTGCTGATGTCTGGAGATATTTTTTTCTTAAATTCATGCAGTTCTTATATTTGAAGAGTCTAGTGGCGCTAGGCTAGGGCAAGGCTAAAGCATTTCTATGGTATCAGTTAGCCTGCATTAAAAACAGTCTGACCCACTCCACAGTGCACCTGAGGTAAATCACTTATAACGCCAGACTAACGATATAAATGTCTGTCAATAGAATAAGTGTAACCATTTTGCATTTAAAATAACTTATATTTGAGCAGCATCAGCTTCGTGGCTGTAAGCTAACGCAGCGGCGGAGTGATCTGCGAGAAAATAGTCCCTCAAAATTTGATAATTCATGTGATACAAGGTCAGTTATATTTCAAAAATTATTCTATTAACACAGACATTTATATGGTTAGTCTGGTGTTATAAGTGATTTACCTCAGGTGCACTGTGGAGTGGGTCAGACTGTTTTTTAATGCAGGCTAACTGATACCATAGAAATGCTTTAGCCTTGCTTTAGCCTAGCGCCACTAGACTCTTCAAATATAACTGCATGAATTTAAGAAAAAAATATCTCCAGACATCAACAACACTCTGGATAACTAGGAAATGAGGCCGTAGGTCAAAAATCCTGAAATATCCCTTTAATATCTGTACGTCCGGCCCTTAACAGACACTGAGGACTGTGCTTCCAGCTGCCGCACTTTCGCTGCGCGGCTGTTTTAATAAAGAGAGAGGAAAAAAAAGATTTAAAAAATTAGATGGGGCGGCCTGAATGTCTGTAGTGAAGCTATGGAGGGTGTTTTTACTCTACAATCAAAGGAAAGCTTAGCAAAAGATGAGAGGTAAGGAAAGCAATTCCCGGATACTGTATGTAGAACCTCAGGTGGAGCTTTGTCTTAGCTGCCGGTGCCGGTGCTTATCTTTTTGATGAGAGAATAACATTGAAACATAGTAAATGTGTTATTAGCATTTAGCGCACCATGGAGATGACCCATACTCGGCCGAGCGATGTGAGATTTTTCTGTGTTTATTTGACGCTATTTGACGTTTGTGGCGGTTTCTCATAGCACTGACTACAGTACACCCCCCTCCCTCACCTTTCCCTACGGGCTGCCGAGCCAACCCACATCAACGGAGTTTGGTCTTCGGTTGCACTTTAAACAAACCAATGAATTAACATAGCTCGACATTTCTTGATTCACACTGTCAACATGTCGTGATTTGCCAAATCACTTCTCCAGAGCCAAAGTTAGTAACTGAGTCTCCCCACCAGACTGCAAAGTAGGCGATAACAGATAACAGTGCACGGGATTAGATTGCTCACACCCACCAGGCAAACACTGCCAGACTTTAAGTTTAACTTAGTTTGTACCAGTAGATGGAGTGGTGAGCAACAAGAAACGGCATTCATGCATACTGTAGATGTATTTGATTTTAATCTTTCCTTATAGTATAATACTACGAGTACTTCAGCAACATGTATACAGTACAGTATACATATGAGGCTACTGTTTGAGGTGGCATTTTCTGGACGATACATGTGCCCCACTAACCCAAACATTCTTCATGGGTAAAAGTCTTTAGCTATCAATTTGAATGTTGCTAATAAAGTATGTAGCTTTTCAGTCTTTCTGCAGCCGAGCAAATCTAGCAACAATGCTGAAATATCTTTAGGTACATAGTTAACAGGCAAAAGTCAACACGCATGAATAAATATTTGAGCTTTGGCAAACTTCCCTTGGTGCAGTTTACAGGTGGGATCAGCACAAGCGCCAGGGTCAAAGTCACAGAGGAGCCGCAATGCAGCCTCCACTCTGGCACGTCTAAATAAGGCTGTGTGTATGTGAGAGAGAGCGAGAGAGAGGGGGAGAGAGAAAGAGGGGGGAGCTGAGACACCCAATCCCTGAGGAGAGAGAGGGCTACAGCTACACCAGCCAAAGGAGAAGCTCTTAAAAACGCAGACACATCTCAATCTGATGGATAAAAACTGGGGCTATGACACAGCTAAATGCTCATAAATGCCTGTTGAATAATACAAACTTCAGGAATATAGTACAAACTGATTTCAGATCATATCACAATAAACAAAACTAAAATGGAGGCTGGCCAAAAGTCTGATGATTTTTGTGGTTTTGGAGATTTGGGAAGATCATGAAAGTTAATTCACTAGACATGATGTATAAAGCTCATCTGGAAAATTTACCAAACAATTTGCAAAACAGATTCACTAAGAGAAAAAGTAGATACAGTATGATCTAAAAGGTACTGAGGTTTTTACAAAACCAAGGTTTCTATCGGCTGTAAAGGAAAGATGTATAATCAATCAATGGTTTCGCTCTGTGGAACAGTCTTGATTGTAAAATTAAAACTTCTAAGTCCATTTAGGTGTTTAAGAAGTATGTTAAATTATCAATGTTACAGAAATATGACACTGCGGAGTAGCAGATCAACTTTATTTACGTATTTTTGTGTTTTGATGTCTTGGACAAAAAAAGAAAATAAAAAAGACGGCTGCATGAGACAGCTTAAAAGTTAAATGAACTGGAACTGTAAATGATTTTGTGTTGATAGGGGGCAGACATTATAAGTTTTTACTTCTTTCTGCTCCTTTTCATTCATGTTAAATGCTGTTGTTGCATTTGTTTTTAAATGAATGAAATAAATAAAAAATATGAAATGAAATGAAATGATAAAGGTTAAAATTAGTGTTTTTTTCTGCAAACGAAATGAATGGAGGAATAAATGAATGGAGGAATAAATGAATGGCCCACAGCCCCCGGACGAGACAACATTGCGATCGCTCGTATTCTGCTATATAAGTATATCCATTCATCCATTTTCTTCTGCTTCATCCGGGGACGGTTCGCGGAGGCAGCCGTCTAAGCAGAGATGCCCAGACTTCTCGATCCACGCACACCTCCTCCAGCTGTTCTGGGGGACCCCGAGGCGACACCAGGCCAGCTCAGAGACATAGTCATATAGAGACATACTGGGTCTTCGCGAGGCCTCCTCCCAATAGGACATGCCCGGAACACCTCCCGAGGGAGGCGACCTGGAGGCATTCGGAACAGATGCCCGAGCCACCTCAGCTGGCGCCTATCAACTTGAAGGAGCAGCGACTCTACTCTGAGCTCTGTCTCTTTCGGCCGCCTGTATCTGCGATCTTGTCCTTTTGGTCATTACCCAGATCTCATGACCACAGGTGAGGGTGGGAACGTAGATCGACTGGTAAACCGAGAGCTTTGCCCCAGGCTCAGCTTCCTCTTCACTGCATCATTGCTAACGCTGCACCAATCCGACTATTGATCTCACGCTCCATCCATCCCTCACTTGTGAACAAGACCACGAAATACTTGAACTTCTCCACTTGAGGCATTGACTCTCCACCGACCTCGATAAGGGAAGCCACCTTTTTCCGGTAGAGAATATAAATATTTAACCCACTGAAATTCCTGTGAATATTTGTCTGTTTTACTGTATTCATGGGAGATAGGAAAGGGAAAAAAAATCTGAAAAAATGTCTAAATGTGATTTTTCTGAAAGTGAATTGTGATAATATTGGAAATTCATACTGACTGCTCATTTTACCAAGTTCACAAGCGTCAATGTTTCCATCCGTAATGAAACCCCGTGGAGACTGAATACGCAGTTGTTTGTGATTCATTTGCAATGATGAAGGCAGAGAAGCGTGCGTTACTTGAAGTTGTCTGGGTGCTGCGTCAGGCCCAGGGCGACCGTGTCCAGCGCGTGTCTGTGGTGCTTCTGAGCGCTGAGCAGCAGAGCGAGCAGGTGCAGCGAGTGCAGGTCGTCTCCGCAAAGAGCCAACGCGAGCTGCAGCGGCTCCATGGCTGCAGAGACCTGACACAAATCACATGTTAACACTGACGATGAGGAATAAAAGGATTGTTTAAAGCTTAGTTATTATTCTTTCTTGCAAGAGATCTTAAGAGCCACGTTTTTCTCTGGCTTTCAACGCCGCATGAGTTGTGTGGTCCTCAGTTTTATTTACTTTTATTTTAGTTCTTAGCATTTTAGTTACGGTTATTGTATTTATTTGTCAAAGTATCAATTATTTATTGCTTCTAGTGAGTCTACTGTTCTTTATTAGCTTCACCGCAAACTTTGGTTTCTAAAATGTGAAATAGAAATACAGTAGTTGTTGTAGGCTATAATGACAAATAAAGCCCTTTAACCTTAACTTTAGAAGCACCGGTCCAGCACTAGAGGTCGACCAATATATCGGCTGGCAGATATATCGGGCCGATATTTGGAGATTTTACAATCTCCGAGACCGAAAGTGATAGAGACTTTGCATTGGAAAGAGCGAAGTCAGGGCTTTAAAACGAGTCCTCCCACAACTTCCCCGGCTTCAGGGGAACAGAGAAACATAGCGATGAAAATTGGTTAGCTACACGTTTGACTAAACATAGTTTCACTAAACCTCAGTCAACATGGACATGCTGCAACTCATTTTGAAGCACAGAACCAATCAATCGCTGAGTTAGTTTTAACCTCCGCAATTGTATTTTTGATCGCCGCGCAAATTCCCCCGGCTAGCAACAGTATGCTAATGCTAACGGCAACTAATCAAAGCTGGGACAGAAACTATGATTTAATCACCTAAAGTAATAAAATAAAATTGGCCTCTGCCACAGTGGCTATGTATTTATGTTTGTACAGGATTATAGACCAGACATTTGGAAAAATTGGCCAAAAATATCAGTCAAAGTATATCAGGATCGGCCAATACAAATCCCCAAAAATTGGCATCGGCCTTAGAAAAACCCAAATCGGTCAACCTCTAGTTTGCATATCTATTGATAGCCACAACACATCTTTAGAGGAGAAGTAAAAAGTAGAGGAAGATATGTTGTTCATGTAAGGACATCTGTTAGCAGTGAATGAAAAACATTCAATATAGAGGATATTCTCAATCATTACCCAATCCAACCATTATTTTTTCTGGATTGTAACGGGGTGCATCTCTAATTCTTGCTGTATTAAATACTTTTTCAACTCATGTACGTTGGTATTTCACTTTTCTTTCATAGGTGTTGTTACACGCTCGTCACTGTGAAGAATGAGAAAGTTCAGAATGTGCACTGGGAAAGTTAGGAACTGGTCCATTATGATCCTGGCAGATGGGTGCTTTGAAGTGAAGGCAATACGAGATCATTCATTACTTCAACACACATGAATGATATAAAACAAAACAAAAGACACTTCAAAATCATACACGATTTACAGCTGAAAAACCAACCTTGATTTTTCAGATGACAAAGAAATGAGTGGGATGTTACCTGGCGAACAAGAGCCAGTTGAAGAGCCAGGTACATTGCGATCTGAGAATCCTGAGGGTCCAACGAATGAGCTCTGGAAGAACGACAAAACATCACACAAATGAACGCAACACTGCATTTTATTAAGGCCCTTCAGAAATAACTAACACTGTTGTTGATGTGCAGCTGGATATCGTATTGTACCAGGTATTGTATTTTACACCAAAACACAATATTTTAAGTGCCTCAAACGCTAAAAATAAGGCAAAATAACATGTGCAATTATAATTTTTCCCATTCTAGTACGCACATAGAGTAATGATGAGCAAAAACTGAAAAAAGGCTGACTTTGAACCATAGTTTTTGTATTTCTAGTAAACTCGAGCAATGTCACTATATTCAAATGAATTTAGATGTAGCCTGTTGAAATTGATTGGATGCTTTGTAATGACGTTTAAGGCCTTAATTTTAGCACAATTCATTCATTATTTCTTTATAATGCACAGAGAAACCCTGTGTATGGATGAAAACTCAACTTTATGCAATTCAGTTTTTCAGCGACCAACCATAAAATCTGAAAGCTTTCGAATAACGTTAAGCTAAATCTTGTCTCTGAATAAAGCTTTCTAGTAGAGAATCTCATAAATCAACATTACAGACATGCATAGATAACCTTGTCCCATTTTCACTTACTTGTTTAGTGCCTTTAGTGATCGTTTGTTGAAATGATCGCGGTCGGCTTTTAAAGAGGCTGTGAAGGAAGGAAAACACTTTAGTAGAATTGTCTTTCTGATCCAACATCAGTTTTTGTCAACTGTGTAATAAAGCGAAACACTATAAAGGTCAGCAAGTGTATAAACTCCATTACAATTCAGAATAGTGTGTGGCCATTCATTGTTGTAAAAGCGTGTTGTTGTTTCGATTACCCTCCGTGGCTCGCAGGCTGCAGCAGAGCCCCAAGGCCAGATAGGCTTTGGGCAGGAACTCTCCGGCCTCTTCCCCCATGGATATCACGCCCTGGGAGAGGGACATCGCCTCCTCAAACTGGACACAGGAGAAAGCAAAGTCACTGAAGAACACACGCTGAGTTTAAACAGGTACGGGACAGCGCTGAGTGTGCAATAGTGCAAATTTGGAAGTGACAAGAGGATGTGGAAGAGATTGGTGTTGGTAAAGATTAAACGTTTGTCCTTGTCCACACTGTCTATTTACAACAAAATGTGCAAAGCTTCCCATCCAAATAACAGTTGCACCTTGGGTGGTTTTTGAGTGACCTTTGCGAGGGTTTGGTTGCTGATACCTGGCTACCCTACCTCCAGACCTCCTATTTCAGTCTCTGTGGTGAACAACACTACAAACTGATGCTTGTGTTTTAAAGAGGGGGTATTATGCTTTTTTCAATCACAAAGCACCAGTCTATAGCATACTACAATGATGACGTAACCTTCTGTTGGTCTGTGTATGCAGTAAATTAAAATAACTGCCTTGAATAAAATTGCTCTCTCAAAATGGCTGCACTGAACGTCTTGAAATAGGCCTCTGTCTCTTTAAGAAGCTTTCCGACACGCCCCCTTCAGCACACTGCTGTGGCATCTAAACAACACTACTGTGCGGGGAGGGGGCTCTGCTGAGCTGAGGAGCAGTGGTTGGTGGCTTGGCTGGTGACGAAAGGTCCAGAGGCGTCTCCAGGAGGTGGGGGCGTTCCTAGGAGGACTGAGGCATAGCTACACCTAAAATGGCTGCCGTCTAAGTTTTGACTGATTACTCAAAAATATGTGAAAGAGCCAAGGCAACACTCCAGGCATGTGTTTAATGAGGGAATGACATAATAACATGATATAAAGCTTGAAAAAGTCGATTTTACATAATACCCCCCCTTTAAGCTACGGCGGACCAGGAAAAGAATTGTTCACCAACAAATAAACAAATTGTGAGATAGAAATTTGGCCTCTGCAGTGTATCAATCTTTCATTGTCATTGCAGTAATATGTGAGAAGCAAACTCATCTCCAAACTTTGATCTCTAGGTTTAGTTGCCTATTGTGTATGTTTTAGGCTGACAATGCTGGAACTGGAGAATCTTGATGAAGCGGTTTGAGAATGAAGCCTAGAACTTTTCTAAAGAAAGAGGGTATTGTGCAAAAATCAACTTTTTAGAACTTTGTACCATGTTACAATTATGTTCTCACAGCAAAAACATACCTGGAGCCGTGTTACTACCCACGTGCGCATCTTTGAGTAATCTTAGAATCTTCCCCAATGGCTATTCTTGGCAACTCACAAACAGCTCCTCATTTGAAGTCCTACGTGACCAGGAAATGCTCTCCTCACCTCTCGATCTCTTGCTAAGCTTAATCCTTTCTATGGTGTCAAATTAGGGTCTGCTTTAACGTAAACGTAAAAGAGGTATTGTAAACGTAGGTTGTCAGTATTGTAATTGTAAAGAGAAAACTGTAAATGTAACTCTAAACTCCATAAACAAAACAAAAAATTGTAAACCTAAAACTTTCATTTACGCTTCTTCTTTTCATGCTTCACTTCACAAGTTACGTTTACAATTCACAAGCTACGGTTACGATACATTTTTTTCTGACCCTTTTTTTAATGGGGGCGGGCTCAACGCTCATTGGCTGGAGTGACAGGATGTGACGTCATCACTATGAGCTGAAATCAAAGGACACACACTACAGAGGCTGTGTCCGAATGTCCACCCTAGTCCCTAACCCTCATTCACTACAAAGGCCCTATATAGGCACTATATAGTAGACTGTATACTATATAGTGTGTCGGAACTCCGAACCCCAGCAGAATGAGAGACTACTTCTACTATAAATTCACAAAATTCGAGAATAATGTATTTCTGCGATAAACACCGACTAAACTCAAAGGACAGTGGAATATTTATGGATAAATATGACTCAAATACGTTTTATTAAACATGGATTTCACATGAATGAACAAAACTCCCGGGATTATTGCCTTTTTGTCTGAGAGAGTCTGTAGTGTGCGTTTGATTTCAACTTATAGTGATGACGTCACATCCTGTCACTGCAGCCAATGAGCGTTGAGCCCGCCCCCATTAAAAAAAGGGTCAGAAAAAATGTATCGTAACCGTAGCTTGTGAATTGTAAACGTAACTCGTGAAGTGAAGCATGAAACTAAGAAGCGTAAATGAAAGTTTTACGTTTACAATATTTTTTTTCTATTTATGATACTTTTTTCGTTTATGGAGTTTAGAGTTACATTTACAGTTTTCTCTTTACGATTAAAATACTGACAACCTACGTTTACAATACCTCTTTTACGTTTACGTTAAAGCAGACCCTAATTTGACGCCATACCTTTCACCGTAAAGAAAACACTTGCCGTAGCTTCACTACAGCCACACGGTCTACTTTGTTTTCTTTTCCCGCCTCTTTATTGAATCAGCTGCGCAGAGCGGTGGGGAGCGGAAGATGCTCACGATGGGATTGCTTATAAATCAGGAAGTGAAACTGAAAACTGTTTAAGATCAATATTTCAGTTTCAAACCAAAAGAGTGTAAGAGAGTGATGATAAAGTGTTTGAGATTATTATCAAATACCTGAAAAAGGCACAATACTCCTCTTTAAAGAATAATGTGAGTTTCCTGACCTTGGACAGGCAGTACAATAAGCAGGTGGAGGCCGGTGTTCTGGGGGTCATGCCTCTCAAAGCTTTGCAATATGTGCTACTGCTCTTCTCTTTTCTTCTCTCTTAGTCCAACACACAATAGCCAGTCTTTAAAAACACAGCTGGCCCATGCTCATCTAAGACGGATTAGTTGTTTCTCTCTCTCCCTCTCTCTCTGCCTTAGATGATGTGAAATCGGAGCATGTCGCAGTTGTCGGGCAAAAAGAACCTCGTGCCCTCCCAAATGGCTTTTTAGGAATTGCGAAAAGCCGCTTTGCTTCTTTCGCAGACACAATCTCGTGGTGATCTCCGAGGGTGGATTGGACTAAGAGGTGTTACTCAAGAAGCTGTCCGTTGGCATTTACAGTTGTCATTTTTCCAAGCAAACCAAGAAAACATTTATTATCTGTCCATAAGCCATCTGGATTATCTGTCACTATGCGATCAGCAGGGCAGCGTATTGTAAACATGTGGTATTGATGTAAGAAAGGCACTACTTCTGTTTAATGGTTAGAGATGATTACCAAATGTAACATATACCTATATCAATTTCAGTGCTGGTGCTTAGAGGTGGGCCAGATGCAAAAAAAAAAGAATCATATCACAAATCTCTTTGAGCCTAGATCACATTTTCAGTTTTCATTACGATTCATGTGCACACGAGTAATTGTTATTTTGCCTTGAACTAACTAAAGCCATCCACTGTTTCTGACGGCTCACATTTCAACTGTGATTGGTTAAATCGGCCTGTCACTCAGTCATAGCTTGACAAAGGCAGACCAACAGGAGTGAGTGAGAAAATGTGTCTATGTTTGAGTTGCATTAAAGGGGGGTATTATGTAAAATTGACTTTTTCAAGCTTTATATCATGTTATTATGTCATTCCCTCATTAAACACATGCCTGGAGTGTTGCCTTGGCTCATTCATATATTTTTGAGTAATCAGTAAAAACTTAGACGGCAGCCATTTTAGGTGTAGCTATGCCTCAGTCCTCCTAGGAACGCCCCCACCTCCTGGAGACGCCTCTGGACCTTTTGTCACCAGCCAAGCCACCAACCACTGCTCCTCAGCTCAGCAGAGCCCCCTCCCCGCACAGTAGTGTTGTTTAGATGCCACAGCAGTGTGCTGAAGGGGCGTGTCGGAAAGCTTCTTAAAGAGAGAGGCCTATTTCAAGACGTTCAGTACAGCCATTTTGAGAGAGCAATTTTATTCAAGGCAGTTATTTTAATTTACTGCATATACAGACCAACAGAAGGTTACGTCATCATTGTAGTATGCTATAGACTGGTGCTATGTGATTGAAAAAAGCATAATACCCCCCTTTAAACAAAGATGCATGGAACTACGATATGACGATATAATCATATTGACAAATTGTCAGAGCAAGTACTGAACCCTGCTCTATAGATGAGACATTTTCCAGGGTCCAAAGGCCCAAAATTGCTCAATTGGCAATAACACGATACAAATGGAAACATGATCTGATCCCAGTGATGATACGATGGATATTTTCGTAATTTGGATCAGTGGTTCTCAACTAGTGGGTCGGGACCCAATAATGGGCCGCACACTTTTTGGAGTACCCCCAGTACTCCTTCTTCCCTCGCCCCCTCCCCCTTTTTGTTGTTGGAATTAATATTATTGTTTGGGTTTGTTGCTGTTCTATTCTGTTAAAAAAAATGTTAAAAACCCTTAATAAAAGAAAACACAAAATATATATTATTTCTGTACTGAAATTTATTGAATTACTGTAAGAACCAGAGTCTGTTAAAATGACTGCAGTAGGCTTGTTTTGATCATAATTTCTGCTTTTGGGGCTTATTGTAATGCTTATTCAACAATATTTTTTGAAGAAAACAAAGTATTTAACATTATACATTACAAAGTCTCTATTTGGGTTGAAGCATGTCATCCCAGGGTGATGGTGGATCCAATTGAGAACCACTGATCTAGATGGTTTGGTTAAAAAAACTCAAAAAACAGTTTTTGGTAAATATCACACGCACCATATATGTGTCTATATCTGGAAACTGTAGTGATTTCCGATAACAAATACAAATTGTGACCTGAACTCTAAAAAAATCATGGAATTTTTTGCCTATCACTTACTAGATATTCACTATACGTATGTACGCTAAGCACTGTATGTTTTGGCTTGCATATCAGTATGACGCACAGCGGAGGTTAATTATCCTTCTTCATGTGGAAGCGTAGCCAGACTTAAATGGTCAGACTTGCGCAATGTCTTGGAGTTCATGTCTCTGATGGTAAATAAAGTTCTCCTGCATAAGAAATCCAGACTCTAGGCTATTTTTCATCCATCGTCTAGGTCAGGACACCACTGTTTTTATTTTCCTCTCATAGTCTAATAATAGAAAAATGTGCCCCTACATTTCCCAAAAGGTAAAGGTGTTTTTGTCATTACACACAAATGTTGTCCTCTGCATTTGACCATCCTTCCAGAAGCAGTGGGCATCCATGTGCAGCGCCCAGAGAAAACATCGATAAACCAGAATGCACCAAATGCAGCCATCTTCCATAGTATATACAGTGCACGGGAGAGAGCAGTGGCCCAGTTTGCAGTGATGTAACGCTCTGTTGCTCAATAGCCACAGTGTCACATTGTGATTAAGGCATAAGCTCCTTAGAGTTTGTGCAGCTGTGGACAGATGTGCTCCGGGCCGTTTAATCCTGACCCTTTCTGTCTCTCTTTTCCTCTGTGTCTGACCCGCATCGCTGCCTAAAACCACTGTTCAAAGATGACCTTCCTGCAACCCGTAAATATCAGCTTTTTTATTTACCAAGATGCTTTTGGTAAAGTAAGTAGGATGCGCTCTTAGTGGTTTAAAAGAGACACTACCTCTGCAACTGAACTTTGGTTGCTTTAAGCTGCATATGAGGACAAGTTTCACTACGGACATGCCTCACTTGAAAGCTAAGAACCTCCAGAATTAAGTCATTGAGCTTTGAACACTTGTTTAGGACTTATTTAGGGACAGGTGCTGGGAATGTGGAAGTATCTGAGAGTCCCTTAATGTCCACTTCCAAATTGGTTTTAGCCGTAGGAGCTGGCAACCCCAAGTGTGGGCGTCATTGTGCTTTCTTGATTTGATAACAAAAAATGCAAACATATTTTCCCATCATAGAAGCACAATACTTGGCATAAATGTTGCCTAGGGTTGGGCAATTAATCGAAATCACAATCTCCACTTTAATAAATTGCCATGGGACTTTATAATCGACAGGTTTACAGCCCTTTCGTTGGCAGAAACAGCTTTTGGAGTTTGGATGAGACAATGGAAGATGAATAACAAATGATACTAGAGGACAGTGTTTGTCATTGTTTGAGCTGAGGTCCAAGTGTATGAATCAGCTACATCAAAATCGAGATCAATCAATATGAGAAAAGTGATTGTGGTTAATTTTTTTTGTCATCTTGTCCAGCCGTACCTCTGTTGGAGAAAAGCGACAAAAATGTTCATATGGTTGTCATTCGCCAACAGGGTTTCCATTGATGCCTGTACTGTAAATAGACCAGGTGTCAGACCCCGTATATAATGATATTTCAAACTATTGTTTTTAGAGTTGACCTAAGCCCGTTACAAGTTCATATTCATTTTTTCCTTGTTTGGTCCCAGGACCCAAAAATCTCCTTTACTGGACATGCCACTATGATGAGGTCACACACACATGATTTAGAGTTAAGGAATTTGGTCCAAAAATGGAGATACTTAAATAGCATTACTGAGTCGTCACTTTTTATGTTTTCAAACATTATACATTATATTGATGAAAACGTAAGAAAAACGGCGATGAAGTTTCAGTCACATAGTTGTTTTATCGGCCAAATAACGATAAAGTGGGACTCAGGGAGCATTTACTAATATTGGTGCTTATATCACGCGGTAAAAAATGTGTGGCCCAATCTGCGCTAGGGCTGAACGATTTTGGAAAAAATCTAATTGCGATTTTTTTTCTTCAATATTGCGATTGTGATTAAATATGCGATTGTTGCAAGGTCCTCTTCTCATGAATTTTTCACCTAACACAAGCAATAAATCAGTCTGTTTCATAATAAACAATATTAGATTAATTTGAAGTGAAAATTGCAACAATAAAGCAAACACAATTGTTGCTTGACCTATTCAAAATGTATGAACATGTGGACTGCACTTCTTAAAAGCTGTCTGAACTTAACACAGTCTGTAAATAAATGAAAAAGATACATTTTTATACACAACATTCCCAAACATAAGCCTCTTAAACTGAGCCACAAACGACTCTTTACTCTTTACAAGCAGCACAGGCTCACCTATATCTCTGTGGAGGCAGAGACGTGTGAATCCGGAGGTGAGGTAGGGTCTGTGATCATCAGAGCGTGTAGTAGCAGCGAGAGAATGGCGTGATTAGCGCTGTGGCTAACGCAATGCTAACGGAGAAGAAAGCAATAGTCCTTCGCGGTGACTGCATGATAAACACTGATATTTTCACTGTACATCCACAATCTACCGCGCACCTTAACTAGACTGAGACGTAAACAAAAACACACGGCGAAGCGGACTTTGCTGCTCCATTCACTTCCAAAATCGCGTTCCCTACGATTACGAAATCGTTCAGCCCTAATCTGCTCCACTACAACATGTATCAAGTCACATTTTTAAATGCATTTTCTTTTTGTGCACCACATGATTGATTTATGAAGAAATATAACTGTTCAGCAGTACACTATGTAAGTACTTAAGTATTCTCAAAGTACAAGCTCTCTCATGCATTTATTTAGTAAAAGTGGGTCACGGGGGGTGGAGGTTGAAGTATCCTGATCTCTGGGATCAATGTGATAAACTTTCATGTAAAGGAAACTATGACGTTCAGTTTTCATCGCTGTTTCAGTTCAACATGCATGTACTTCCCAGGCGTGTGAATACTGTAGAATAGACACATTTCTTCAACATTTTGTCTGTTAAGGTTAAAGGTTAAACCTAAATGCATTTGTCTGGGATGGATTACTTCAGCGGCTTGTGCGTGATGCAGAGGTCTCGTGCAGATCGCTGGCAGCTCATTGGCTCCAGATGGACAATGGGCCCTGATCTTTAATCTGTGAATTATAAAGATTATAAATCCTGGGGCCGACTTTCTGGTCCTCAGTACAGCACGGAAGTGGCTCTACAGGCTGGTCACTTGAGCAGCTGTGGCAACAGGGGTGAGCTTTTCTTCTATAGTATTGAAGAACTCTTTTATAACGTCTTAACGTGTTTGTAAATATACTGTGAGTCTAGGGCTGGGCAATCAATCTAAATTGTATCAAAATCGCACGTCCTACTTTGGTCAATGTCAATAATCGTCATGAGACTTTATAATTGTCAAGTTTACAGCTTGAAACGGCTCCTAGTTTTGGAGTTTGGATGAGACAATGGAAGATTCATGTGTTTTTGGCTTATTCAAAGCTTATTCAACAACGATTTTGAGGAAAAGACGCTATTTTACATTATATTTTTCAAGTACGAGTCATATTTGGGTCGCGCCTGGTCGGGTGATTGTAGGTCCCGACGCCATACCAGTTGAGAAACCACTGGTGTATAATATACTATAGTATAGTTTGGTATAGTGTAGTACTGTATAGTATAGTATAGTATAGTATAGTATAGTATAGTATAGTAGTGTACTAAATAAATATAAATCGAGACCCGTTGCCATTTTTGGTAAGTGCAAGGGGAACCTCTTGGGTATGGAATACGAGCGATTGCGATGTCGTCACATGTCGCTGTGGTAGGAGGCAATTTAATGTTTTAAGTAAATACTAATATTGAATTCAAAAATAAAAAAATAAATTTTGCTCGATTGTTGACCTTAGTTAGTAGTTAGCATTAGGACAGGGCGATATGGTCTACAATCTCTATCACGATATAAAAAGAAATATTACGATAATATATTTGACGATATAATTGACTATGGACAAACTACTTCAAAATTCCAGCCTTACGCCTATTTGGAAGATTAATGCAAAGATATTTCATAATTTTATTTTAGCGCCATACTAATTTCCTCACAAATATGGTCTACTGAAGCAGTTTACATCTTTCATTTCATTTTACTCTTTGTGTCCTACACAGTCAGTGTTTATGCTGCTCTGATGGAGCCGAGCGTAACATAAATTATATCGTGTCCACAACGATATAATTTATGTTACGCTATATACTATGGTATAGTTTGGTATACGATATATTCTTTTATTATATTTTTTCTGGCTTTTGTGCCGTGTTGTGTGTAGCTCGAAATAAAAAAAATCAATCACAACGATATAAAAAATTAACACGATATCAAATAATTATATTGCGATAACGATATGCGATACGATATGGCCCAACCCTAGTTAGCATTAGTTTTTTTTAAGTCAAGGTTTGATAAACGCAATTTCCTTGTAAATAAGTTATAAATATGAACTTTTACAATGAAATAAGTGTGTCAGCTTATATCTTTAATTATAAATAAACTGATTAAGTCTAAATTCTAATTTCCTCAATATTCTATTCGTGACCCTGCCTTATACTACATGACCTAAACACAACAGCTGCAGAAACATCTGTCTCACCATCCTTTAAAAACAGCGACTTAACCAGCTGAACAGCGCCCCCTGCAGAGAGTAACAGAAAACTCAACACTGTCGCCAAGTATGAGTCACTACTGTTACTGCGTCCGGCTATAAACCATAACATTACGACAGGTGAATGTGGAAGGACTAACAGCGATCATCGGATTACCTCAGCACCTGTTTCTGTTGGGAAATATTATACAGCCAGTCAGCATTTTGTCCTTGGAGTGGAAGAGGAAGAGAGAAGGATAGGCTATTTCTGCCCAGTAATCACTATCACTGTAAGTCCAGTTTAGTGTTCACAAAGTTCTCAAAAACTGAAAAATTGCTACATATTCCTAGTCCGATTTCTTCAGCCTTGCAGGGGATTAAATGAATCTAGGTTTGCCACAGATTATTTAATGTTACTATGTCTTCCAGTGATCCATCAGTTTCTTCTCGTGTAAGAAGAGTTTATGACTTCCAGAACAGCATATTTCAAGGCGCAAAAGTTGAATGGGGACTTGGTATTGGGTTATGTCATGTACCAATAATGATGGCCATTTTAAACTAGAACACTCTCCGTCTGTCATTCAGAAATCCGGTACAGCATCTTTAAAAGGGACATGTGTTTGATATAAATTCACCCAGTGCAGTTGTCCTATGCAGATTTTAGCAGCGAGCAGCGGCAGTGAAGGATCCTCTGGCCTCATCCGGAAACACTCCTTAAACACGGACACAGCTGCAACTCCCTGAGTCACAAAAAGCACAGACAGATGGACATGAGTCGATGAAAAGGCATGAATTACTTGGTAATACATTTAGAAAGCTTCAGTCTGTCTAAGAGGATTGATTGCCTGGACACATGCTATATACAGTATTATTTCTGGGCGATACTTGCTCCAGCGGTTCTCAAACTTTTCACACCAAGAACCGCCTTAAAACATATCTGAACTTCCAAGTAACACCATAATGGATCTAAATGGTACTAAATTATGTCTAATCTGGGTTTAAAGAGCGGGTGTTATGCTTTTTGAAAGCCTGGCACGTCCATAATAATAACCCTCTGTATTTTGGGATATCAGTCTGGCTGCTTCCTTCTTGGCTGCTTGAGAAAACTCAAACGGTCCTGTGCAATCTAACAATCTACGGATTGCTCACGGGAGAGCCGAGAGCTTTATTCCCAATCTGTGGTAAATGACCAAAAACACATCAACAATAAGTGAGTTTCGTGATTTTCGAATATTAGTGTGGAACCGCTAATAACACACAACGACACAGGTCCGCCTTTGGCTAATTGGTTACTCCGCTTCCTGTTTGCTGGCGTTTGCTCCACCACAGAACGCAGTTGATGCCACAGTCACCAGACTCAACCGCTGGTACAAGAACAACCGCACTGCTTGGCCTGTGTGGCTGTAGTGAAGCTACGGCGACGATTGGCGAGGGTTTTTATTTTGCGATTAGCAAGAGATCGAGAGGTGAGGACAGCGTTTCCTGGACACGCAGGACGTTAGGAGATTTCTTTTCGGGGGCTGTCACCATGGTGCTAAGAACAGCCACTGGAGAAGATTCAAAGATTACGTAAAGATGAAGGAGTGGGTCTAAGCACAAGTCTAGGGATGTTTTTAATGAGAGAACAACATTGTAACATGTTGATTTTGCATAATCCAGGAAAAACACTAAACTTCGATACATTACTAATTATCTCAAATGAATAGTGTCCATGATTGGCAGCTCAAACCCGGCTAGTTCTCTAAAGCACCATTGAACCTGAACATAAAGCTCTTTGGGAATGTCAAGATGGAAATGCCAAAATGAACTAACTTCTGCCATATCACATTACTGATGCATTGTCATTATTAACCGAGTCCTTCTCTGTGTGGTCTCCTTCTCGGCCACAAGTGTCTTCTGTAGTAACTGTATCGTGTCCTGTCCTGACGCAGCCCTCCTAATAGACCCATTTAGACACCCAGTCACTCAATACATGTGGGTCACTCATTGATGGCCCTCCGTCACCCACACCCACAGCGGGATGTCCCAAAATAGACGGGGACCTGACGGCACTGAGGTGGGCCCTGTTCCTTCTAGGGCCCAGCCTATTTTCAGAGCGCTCTATTGATCTGCGGTGTCACTCTATCCCGCGCCAGGATCGATTTCTCTGCCCCACACACGGGGAAAGACGAGACTGGGGCATTACTATTTCAACAATGTCCAGCATCTGAAACTAAAAATGGATTTTTTTTAAATGGCACGTCGGGTTTGTCTGCCATTTTTTCATGTTGTAGCATTTTATTATTTCAAAATCTCCATTGGCTTGTTATGAGGGACTGCACCGGGAGAAATCTCAGCAAAGACGCTATCCCGAACTCTATAGCTTGTGTTTACAATCTAGAATTTATGATGGATGATTCATTCAACTTGTCAAACAGATAATCCACAAAACTTAAACCCATAGACGTATTAAAAATAGAGAGCTATTCCTCATTCCTCCCCATTTACATTATTGATCACGAGTCGAGAGAGGATCCTTGATTACAGATCAGACTTTTCCGACAGAGCATGTTCCTAAAAGGACAAACTTTTCGCTTTATACCTCCCACAGTATCACGGGAATAACTATATAAATGATCATATCCCTTAGAGCCAGCTTTTTAAGTGTTTTCTTTGGCAGGTCCCCACAGGTTTCCATATTATAGCGATCTTCCTGGAGCGTAAACAGACATGGGAGGCAAGGCGGGTCAAGAGACCGGTTCAGAGACACAACATTTGTGAGAGTGCATAACGTTATTATTGGGGCTGTACCCACTTTTTTTTTCTTGTAGTAGACTAAAATTAATTTGAGGTTAAAGGGATATTTCGGGATTTTTGACATAGGGCCTCATTTCCTAGTTATCCAGAGTGTTGTTGATGTCTGGAGATATTTTTTTCTTAAAGAGGGGGTATTATGCTTTTTTCAATCACATAGCACCAGTCTATAGCATACTACAATGATGACGTAACCTTCTGTTGCTCTGTATATGCAGTGAATTAAAATAACTGCCTTGAATAAAATTGCTCTCTCAAAATGGCTGTACTGAACGTCTTGAAATAGGCCTCTGTCTCTTTAAGAAGCTTTCCGACACGCCCCCTTATGCACACTGCTGTGGCATCTAAACAACACTACTGTGCGGGGAGGGGGCTCTGCTGAGCTGAGGAGCAGTGGTTGGTGGCTTGGCTGGTGACGAAAGGTCCAGAGGCGTCTCCAGGAGGTGGGGGCGTTCCTAGGAGGACTGAGGCATAGCTACACCTAAAATGGCTGCCGTCTAAGTTTTTACTGATTACTCAAAAATATGTGAATGAGCCAAGGCAACACTCCAGACATGTGTTTAATGAGGGAATGACATAATAACATGATATAAAGCTTGAAAAAGTCAATTTTACATAATACCCCCCTTTAAAAGGTGACAAAAGCAAATTAATTATGTTTTTACATGGATAAAAGAGACTCGGACTCATGCAGAAAGTATTTATATTATTTGTTTAGTCTCGCGTTGGACACAGGAAGGCTATAAAGCTTGAAAAAGTCGATTTTACATAATACCCCCCCTTTAAATTCATGCAGTTCTTATATTTGAAGAGTCTAGTTGCGCTAGGCTAGGGCAAGGCTAAAGCCTTCCTATGGTAACAGTTAGCCTGCATTAAAAACAGTCTGACCCACTCCACAGTGCACCTGAGGTAAATCACTTATAACTCCAGACTAACCATATAAATGTCTGTGTTAATAGAATAATTTTTGAAATATAACTGACCTTGTATCACATGAATTACCGCATTTTGAGGGACTATTTTCTCGCAGATCACTCCGCCACTGCGTTAGCTTACAGCCACGAAGCTGATGCTGCTCAAATATAAGTTATTTTAAATGCAAAATGGTTAAAATTATTCTATCGACACAGACATTTATATGGTTAGTCTGGTGTTATAAGTGATTTACCTCAAGTGCACTGGGGAGTGGGTCAGACTGTTTTTAATGCAGGCTAGCTGATACCATAGAAATGCTTTAGCCTTGCCCTAACCTAGCGCAACTAGACTCTTCAAATATAAGAACTGCATGAATTTAAGAAAAAAATATCTCCAGACATCAACAACACTCTGGATAACTAGGAAATGAGGCCCTATGTCAAAAATCCCGAAATATCCCTTTAAGCTATACTTTTTGTCACCTTCGAGTTTACTGTATTCGCAGTAAAAAACAAAAACAAAAATTGCCAACCTAGAAATAAGTGTCAGTAGGCTGGTTATTGTTAGCATTACTTGACACGGTTTACTCCCTGAAAGTTGTAAAACATGATCAGAAATTGCTCCCTGTAAAGAATCGGGATGTTAGGAATGCATTAGAAAAGTTAGAAGTAACTTTAGCCACAACTAAGAATTTCAACTTAACTAGCTTCCTCTATCACGGTTTGAAACATAAAACAATTCTAAAGGAGTCATGCACAGTAAAATTAGCCCATAATATTCTCTCCCCCTCGGTCCATACGCTCCCCCTCACACACCGATTTGAACGTGTGTAAAACATGGGTATGTGGTCACGGAGGAATGCGCAGGAGGATGGGACATGTGTGCTGTGGGTGTGGTGCAGTCTGGTGTTGTGTGGCATGGAGGGTCTGCTGTAACATATGTGTGGTTTATATTTGTGGGGGATGAGCTCACCTTCCCCGCCGCCATGAGGGACAGGCCCAGCTGGTGCCAGAGGTGGAACTCGTTGAAGGAGAACTTCATGGCTCTCTCCAGACACTGAAAAACAAGACATAACATTGCCCTCAAACGTGGTTACTACTATTCTAATGAGACATAGGATCATTTTAACCAATTTGACAAAGATCTATTGGTATGAAGGTGATGCTTTTATATCACTACCTATATCTATAAATGTACGTTTGTTTAAAGACTGATATCTAAAGTTTGCATCTTTTTTTAAGCTGTTACGAGTGCGATTAGCCACATATGGGTATTGGCTCAAAACAGTTTCTAATGCCTGTCAGGCCCCACTCACCACCCGCACTGCTCCATTTGCTGCATAAAGAGGTGATTGATGCGTTTGAGCAGCAGAGAAAGTCTATAGAAGCAGCTTACTGCCACCAACACCGTGCAACGGAAGAGTGAATGAATAATGCATGTAGAAAGCCTGCACAGGGCAACAGAGTTAGGAATGATATATTATTAATTTGCTTAATAATATGCTGCAAATGTAGGTTGAGTCGACAGGTCAGGTTGAAGCTGTTGAGAGATCTGCTCAATCAAAGCAGGAGCAGCGCCGTGCCCTGATTCAATGGTATGCGCTTACTGCTGCCTACGAGGGCTGTATATATTGCCGAATTATTGTTATTGCAATATTAGGAGACGCCGTATTCATATAACACCGTACACAGTATCACAAATGAGGTCTTCCATCTGACTGTGAGTTACACATTTTTTCCCCAAACAGCGTAACAAACAAAAACGTATGAGAGCAAAATGTTTAAAGTTAATTGCCAGTGATTTTTGTTCGAATTCAATGAAACCTACTGTGCTACTGTGCTGAAATAGTAAACTACTGTAGTACCATTGCAATAATGAAGACTGTCCCAATTTTTTATCTTCTCTTGTGAAGCCCTGACCATTTGGCGATTCCATTCCATCAAGAGTCCATGATGACTTATGGCACAATCTAGGGCTGAAACAACTAATCGATTAATCGACGACTAATCGATTATTGAAATAGTCGACAACTATTTTAGTAATCGATTAATCGTTTTCTGGTTCACACAGACTAAAATAGAGCAAAAATGACATGAAAATGTTGTATTTTTGATTAATTTCTTTTTTTTTTTTTTTAAAGTTAGGGTCTGTAGTGTTTTGTACATTGTAAATTTCTGTCTGTGTCTCATCCAATCAGAAAGCAGAATTAGCACAAAGAGTCTCCTACAAACACTTACTTTAAGTTTACTCCATCAACATGTCCTCAAGCGGCGCCACTTTAGCTTTATGCGGTAAAAAAAAAACAGAACCATTCACAGCCAAGCGATTAATCGATTAATCGTAAAAATACAAATTAATCGTTAGTTGCAGCCCTAGCACAATCCATCAACCTCCTCACAAATTAACAGGAGATTGTCAATCAAAACACACACAAGAATCAACGGGCACAGAATAATTGCAATGTAGACCAAACAAAGTGTTGCAACCTGGATTTAACTCACTGTTCTGATCTTGGGTTACTGCAGTTGGTCAGGTCTAAGTTCAGCAAAACTATGTTCCCAAAAGAATGAGAACAGGTAAGGTCCTTTATTGATCCCCTGTAGGGAAATTTGTTCTCTGCATTTGACCCATCCTCAATGCCTGACTGCCTGAACATCATGAATGGCCATGTTCTTCCACCAATGGATTTCTTCTTCCCTGATGGCACGGGCATTTTACAAGATGACAATGCCAGGATTCATCGGGCTCACATTGTCAAAGAGTGGTTCAGGAGCATGAGACATCATTTTCACCAGAGTCCAGATCTTCACCCATTCTTTGGGGTGTGCTGGAGAAGGCTTTGCGCAGTGGTCACACTCTCCCATCATCAATACACGTTCTTGATGAAAAATTAATACTGAGGGTCCAATCTTCCACCTGTCGAAACAACATGCTCAAGACAAACTTTTGAGGGGAACAAAGTGATCGCTTCAGTGGGTGGAATTGTCAATGAAGGAGATCAGGTGCTCTTCAGGATCCAAAACGTAAGTATAGGCAAAAAGAGAAAAAAATCCAAGGCACTCCGATTCTTAGTAAAAGTCCTTTATTGGATGGACATGCCGACGCGTTTCTGTCGCGTTCCACCTTCTTCAGGGCATACAATTAAAATAGTGGCTCAGGTGTGCTTTTTAAGCCCCGTCTCAGTCACGTGATATAAAGCTTCCGGTTTTAGATGGAAGAGGCATACATGATAGAGAGAAAAAAACAAAAACAAACGAACAATTAAAAATAGATGCGTTTGGTAAATAGATAGTAATTTTATGTTGGCAAGGTGTGAGTACCTTATTTGACAGCTTAGTGTGGTCGACCACTTAATAAGTAATTCCAGGGTGCTGTAGATCTTTAATTATGTGGTATTCAATGTTATATCGCTTGTTGTGTACTGCATGATTAGTACTATCTACAGTATTTACCAAACGCATCTATTTTTAATTGTTCGTTTGTTTTTGTTTTTTTTCTCTCCATCATGTATGCCTCTTCCATCTAAAACCAGAAGCTTAATATCACGTGACTGAGACGGGGCTTAAAAAGCACACCTGAGCCACTTTTTAATTGAAGAAGGTCGAACGCGACCGAAACGCGTCGGCATGTCCATCCAATAAAGGACTTTTACTAAGAATCGGAGTGCCTCGGATTTTTTTCTCTTTATGCTCAAGACAAAAGTTGGTATCTTGCGTACAAACAACGGTGCACCTGTGCTTTTGCCAGTAGCCTGAGGCTGTTGCTTAGGGAACAAAGGGGTCGGCACAGGCATAGTGTGCTACGAGCAGTGCTGACTACAACGACCCAGCCAGAATACACACTTTTCCTATTCTTTACTGAACAGATACAAAAGCAGGCATGGATGGCTGGACAGGAAAACAACGAGCACTTTCTGCTTCCTCTTCGCTCTCCTTTTCTTTACATTAACATCGCGCGCAGCCACGCATTTCTTAGTAAGCGCTCGCAGGACAAGCTACTATTTCTCCCACTGTGAGTTAAACACTGGCCATGTCCCAAGAAAGAGAGAATATATCGATGGGTCCTGCTTTAGTGCTAGTATTTAAGAGCATGGGACAATCTCCACCCCGCAGAAACATGATCAAAACACCAGCACGAGGCGGTGGGTCAGCAGGAGATTAGCCTGTAGTGAGCATGTTTTTCATGTATTGAGGCTACATGCTTTTACTGTTCTTAAACGGCAAAACAACTGCTCAAACTAAAATGAATTACCTAAACAACTCGCCCACTTAGGTACAGTTTTAAACTCCGAATTGATCAAAATGTCTTGGGGCTGTGAGGGAAAAGAGAGGAGCAGAAGAGAGAGATTCGTCTTTGAGCAACTTTTAATGAATGTCCTTATCACTGAGACACAGGGATTAAGTTTCTCCTCTGATCATTCAGTCTTACGCTCATCTTTCCCTGTTCCTTTGCTCCCTCAAAATTTAATTTCAGATCAGTTTTATTTTGAACATCTTTATAGATTTTCAAAAACGGCACGGCACATGTACATTACACAACAACAGTTTGAATAGGGTAGATTGCCTTCAGCTTCTCCATCTTTTCCTCCCCACAAAGACCAATGTTAGTTCCCAGGGAGGAGATATTTGTCTGTCTGCCGCAATCCCTCCTTCTAGCTCTTGTGGCGTATACCTGGAATGTTCCGCAGTGTGGTTTTGCTTAGAAATAATTACTTAAAGAGGGGGTATTATGCTTTTTTCAATCACATGGCACCAGTCTATAGCATACTACAATGATGACGTAACCTTCTGTTGGTCTGTATATGCAGTAAATTAAAATAACTGCCTTGAATAAAATTGCTCTCTCAAAATGGCTGTACTGAACGTCTTGAAATAGGCCTCTGTCTCTTTAAGAAGCTTTCCGACACGCCCCCTTCAGCACACTGCTGTGGCATCTAAACAATACTACTGTGCGGGGAGGGGGCTCTCCTGAGCTGAGGAGCAGTGGTTGGTGGCTTGGCTGGTGACAAAAGGTCCAGAGGCGTCTCCAGGAGGTGGGGGCGTTCCTAGGAGGACAGAGGCATAGCTACACCTAAAATGGCTGCCGTCTAAGTTTTTACTGATTACTCAAAAATATGTGAATGAGCCAAGGCAACACTCCAGGCATGTGTTTAATGAGGGAATGACATAATAACATGATATAAAGCTTGAAAAAGTCGATTTTACATAATACCCCCCCTTTAAAAGGTGACAAAAGCAAATTAATTATGTTTTTACATGGATAAAAGAGACTCGGACTCATGCAGAAAGTATTTATATTATTTGTTTAGTCTCGCGTTGGACACAGGAAGGCTCTGGCCGGGTCTAAATTAGGTTAGTCGCGCTGCAGTCCGGTCTCGGATAGCGTCGGTCTCATAAACCGGACCACACATGGCTCTGGCTGCGGAGTCGTGACCAGTTACAGCGGCTTATTAAAATTTAAATGTCATCGAGTCATCCATCTCGCCGTGATGGATTGCATTCGCTGTCATCAATCACGCCCCATAAACAGACACAGGTTCTTGCAGCACGACAGTCAGGAAGAGCACTTTGTTGAAACTTTACTTGTCTGTTGGCGACAGTGAACGATGACTGATTATTAGATTGTTTAAGCATCGTCGTTGCCTCAATGAATGTGTACGTGACTCTGTGTCTGACGGTGTTCGGAGAGTTTGTGAAGGCTCTCATTCATCCAGGGATTATCCATTGTCCAAAATCGTCGACTGCACTGGGTTGGTTGAGTTGAGGACTTACTGAGAGCTCGGTCTAAGTTATCTTGAAATAAGTTAATTTGTCCTTGAGATGAGCAACTTCCACAATCTGCAACTCACTCCCTTCACACAAACAGCTGATGATATTGGTCATTACAAATCAGTTCTGAAAACACATCTGTTCAAATTGGCTTTTCACCTTACTTAGCATCAGTCCAACAACCCGCTAGTTCTGTTTGTGTGTGTGTGTGTGTGTGTGTGTGTGCGTATGTGCGTGCTGTGAAGCGCTTTGGGTATCTTGAAAAGCGCTATATAAATCCAAGAGATTATTATTATTAATTTCAAGAGATCTGTCCATGGGCACGTTTTTCACACTGAAATTAAGAAAAATCGTCAACAATTTTATTTCAAGTAAATTAAGATATTTTCAATCTAATCTTAATCATTAAGATCTGTTTTTCTTAATTTAATTGTAAAAAACTTGCATGGACAGATTCCTTTGAATTAGATACTCCAATTAGGGGCAAATTCATTCCTTTCAAGACAATTTTACTTATTTCTAGATCAGGCCTTTGCAAATCCCGGCCCGATTTGTAGGGCATAAATTCCTGAGTATGTAAAAAAAAAAGTAAGTCTTTAGCTCATTCCTGTGCGGAGTTAAGAAATAACCAGAATGCTCACTCCAGCCACTAGGGGGCAGCTTAAATAAAAGTAAAAGGAAAGAATTTCACAACTGTCCAGCAGAGGGCACTGATATAATGAGAGATCAGGATATAAACAACACATTGTAGCCACGTGGGAACTGGACAGTCTGCCCCTGGGCAGCTGTGGCTACAATAGCAGCTTACAACCACAGAGTATGGAATATGAGTATGGAATGACAGTAGCAGAAACTTCCCGATAGAAACAGTGCTATAGTGCATCGCTTCATTTCCCACAAACTCTGTTTAAAGGAAGCGCAGAGGAGCTTTCAGTGCGATGGTAGAAGTTAACGAGGATAAGAAGTTGAATAACCTAAATAATGATGCACACACTGACACACATGCTTGATATGGCTGAATATTTACAGAAAATAATAGTCCTACTAAATAACAGTAGGTATCAGCTATTCAAAATACACAATTTAGTGTAATGTACAATAGGATAAAGTTGAGCAGAAAAAGTTTGAGTTTTTGTCCCGATTCAATTCAGGCTTCTCATGTGGCCCCTTATGAAAATGAATTGCCCACCCCTGTTCTAGATACTTTTAACAGTGATTCAGAAGCGAAACGTCATGAACTCAACTAACACAGTCCCAGTCCAGTCAGTGATATTGAAAATCCCTACAATAGTGTTCAAAAGGGGCAAACGATTTGTTTTATTATTACTTTTAAGACATCATACGATTATTGTAGTGTGTATAAGTAGTTAGTTGGTTGGTAGTTGTTACTTAACCTTCTTGCCATCACTAACTGCTGTCCTTCCTCAGGTGACGTGGTGATTTATCAGCCCATCTTATACAAAGAGACTGTTAGGAGTGTATGGCAGGTTTGTTGCAGTGGGAAAGAGCTTTGCACTAAAAGTATTAGGCCTTGGGACACAGACAAGCTGGGACACAACAAGTACCACGATACAAAGGGGTAGATACAATTTGTATTTTTCCCACGATCGCAATATAAAAAGCATTCCAATAGAGTATTGTGTAATGTTAAAGCTGCACTACCTCATTTACTCCGTTATCAAACTGTGAAAGTCGGAGGCGGTTGAGTAAATGCTGCCTAAATGTGTTTCTGTCTCTCACAGACCCTTCCGCACATACTGTATCCCAATTGCTCACTTGAGTTAATTAGAGGCACATCTCAGCCAGAGTTCATAGCGAGACAGTTGAGAATTTAGCCTCTGACTTAAGCATTTGCGCTATATTTGGACAAAGAACGCTTAGACAAAGTAGCTCTAGGTGCCAAAAGAAATTCATTCTACAACGGAAAAATGTATCGATTACTACAAAGTATTTCCCTTAATAAATCTGACAATCTATGAAATATTTTTGAAAATAGGCCTAGAGTGTGGCCGTGTCCTGCCCTGGAAACATTCTGATCATGATTGTAAGTGAGAATACTGGATCACTGTAGCCCCATCAATATGTATCAGTATTAAAGATATGGCTTTTGAAAATTGATATGATATGACTAAACATATAGTATCACAAAACAATGTTGTTCAAGGCCTAGAAATCGTAATAATGTCCTAAGATAGTATGACCATTACCAATCTATTGCTAATCTAACAGTGTTTTGGTTAATTTGTACTTTGACCACGAAGTCTCTGCGAAAGTAAATCCATTATGTTTTAGCAGAAATTAAATGCAGCAACATTGCAGCATTACCATGGCTACACCGGGGGCATAATGCTGACTGTGTGCGTCTCTGCTTTGTGGCATGTCAGTAATGCGTCTGCTAAAGGAGGAGCTCTGACCCCACATACCGCTCACATACCAGCCTCACACCAACCCAACACCAGCAGTGACTTCACCGGGCAGAGAGTGAACTTATAAAAAAACAGCAAGGCGCGACAGACGAGACGGCAAACCTAATTGCATTTCGCCCCTTTGGCTCGGGCCACTTTTCATTTGGCCGTTTGTGTGAACTTTAAACTTCCCATTAGCCCCTCAGCAGGGATTATGCGGGATTTGAAATGAGTGGCACAGATTTAACACGTTACAAGGGTCATGGACTGTACACGGTGGCCCACAAAGAGCCCATTCATGTTCTGTTTCCATGTAAAGAGTGTTTTCTTTGTTGTATTCTCAAAACGCCTTTTCCTTCAGAAGCTGTGGCTGCTTATAATACATGAACATACTTTATTCTTTTTAATTTGAGATCTTTTCATTTATGCTTTACACATTCTTTTCTGGTTTAGACATGGTTTACAGTAATTACTATATCAACTTATCCTTCAATAACTGACAGACTATATTTTGGTACTGAAAAAAGTCTTATATCTTTAGATCCAGGTTTTGATGCTGTTGGTCCAGGGACAGGATTACAGGAAGTGACTTGGTAGTATCAGCTCAAATAATAGTTTTTTCCCCAAAAAATCGTTTCCCCATTTAGCCCAATTTTTATTTATTTTTTTCCCATATTTTGCTTAATGTTTACTCTTTTTTTTTCTTGTTTTCCCCTATTTATTCCCAAATTTTCCCTATCTTGGCCCCTTTTTCTCCCCCATTTTCCCCCATATTATTCCTCAATTTTTCATACATTTTTTGACATTGGAGATGAACCCGATATTGTGCAGATCTTTCACACATTATTGTTCTGTTTTCTGGCAAATATTTTAGTATACATATCGGGAAAAGTATCGTTCAGGTATCGGTATCGAAAACCAAGTACCGATAAAGTACTGGTTTCAAACAAGGTTTTTACAGTACTCATCCCTAGTCAGGACATTTATTTACTTTTTTCCCCTTAATTCTTTAGCCTATTGTGTAATATTTATACAACTTCACAGAAGTAAATTGTGTGTTTCATGTTAATTGCAACTTGTGTGTTATTGAAATTATGTTAATAAGCAAAGCAATACTGAGATTTAAATTTTTTCCCTGTTGGTTTCAGTGTCATCAAGTTGTCCTCAATAATACTGTTTATCGCAATATTTTCCTCCAGATTTTGGTATCGTGACAGGCCAAGGTTTGCATTGACTTTTATCATCAATAGATAGAATTAATAATATTAGCGATGCATACAGCACAGTTGGACACAATGTCATTGTACATTGAATAATTCATCTGCTCCACAGCCGGTGGTGGTAACTGATGTAGGGCAGGGACGGTACAATGTATGCAAAAGCAGGACTCGGGATCAAACCTCAACCGTAGAGAAGTTAAAGATCGAACATTTATCAACCTGACAGACTGTTGCCCGCTCAGAGTAATTGTAATTGGTTTTCAGCCGTATCCGTACTCCTACTCTTAGTTTTAAGGCTCTCAGCACTAAAAAGGGCTTTTCTCAAACCAAGGGCTGCTCCAAAGAAGATTATTATCCGCTTATCACCGACAAAATAAGACACGAAGGTCAGTGCTGAGTGAAGAGAGCAAACATGGCTCTTTTTCTAAACAGAGTTGGCAACAGGACAGGATTTTCCCTGCGCACACCGAGGCAGGAGTTCAGACGATGCTTTCTCTGACTCTGCAGCACTCTGTCTCTCACTGACCAGAAATTGTCTAATGGCACCCAGCAGAAAACTAGGCCAAGTTTTGATGCCTGTTTGGTCCACAGCATTAAAGGAAGTGACTTTGTTGTTTCTGGGTGACAAATATTTACTGCTAAATGACAAATATTTTGGCACAGGTATTGAAAAAAAGTATTGTTAAGGTATCAGTATCGAAAACCAAGTATCGTTAAAGTACCGATATCAAAAAACACATAACGGTACCCAGCCCTAACAGTCTTATAGAAAAGAATGGAGCATCAGTATCGTTTTTGCTGACAATACTGCAATTGTGATTTCATTTTCAACATATAATATATTAGCTGGATCGGTGCTAGAGATGCACCGATCCAGCTTTTTTGCTTCCGATACCGGGGTTTGAGTATCTGCTGATATCCGATAATAACCGATACCAAGAGACATTCTTAAAAATGTCTTTCTCTGAGTGAAAAAGTGAATTGTACTCTTATTTTCATTGTGAGATCTTTTCTTGTCATGATGTTCCAGATCAATTATCAATTATATCTATAAATAAATGAATGGAAAAAAAACATTTAACAAGGATCCCTGGATTTTCGACACTATCTTTGGGACAGGCTATTTATATTAATATAAACAACTCACATAAAGTGACTTGATCATTAAAATGTGTGCATTACAAATATATTATATATCAGTTATTCTTCTACAGCATTAAAATACAAACCCTTGGCCGATTTTATTTTTAAGACTACTTTAGGTATTTTTATCATAGTTTCTGTCCCAGCCTTGATTAGTTTCCATTAGCATTAGCGATCAAAAATACATTTGTGGAGATTAAAACTAACTCAGCGATCGGGTTCTCCAGGTTATTCACTTAGATTTAACTGGTGAAAGTTGAGTATCAAATATTTGTAGCCGATACCTAATATTGTATTTTTTTCAGTATCGGCTCCGATATCCAATACCAGTATCGGATCGGTGCATCCCTAATATTTCCTAAATTAGTGCTTCTCAAGCTTTCACTCTTAGACGTAGGAAGTAAATAACTTCACGAGTACCACCAAAACTATACTCGCTTTAAATTTCGGCTACATCTTATCTTAAAGTCTTTCTGAACCAGGACTTGTGTTTTGACCTCACATTAATTTTAATTGCAGAAAACATGATAGCACTGCCTGTAAACATGTCTCTCTATGTGGGAACAGTTGAGCCGCTGGTTTTATGAGTTAGAGATATAGTATTTCTTTTACTGTTGGGTCAAGGTCAGGGTTGAGATGTAAGGTCCATTTCAACGTCAGACGACATGCTAAAACCAGCTTAAGAATGCATTATGTCAATATCTCCTGCAGCCATATTTGTGCAGTGAGGTTTGGAGATCAAATCCTGTATTTACAATCTGAGTTTTTCAATTTTCAGCTCATATCCAGTGTCACTTTCCAGACATTTTGTGATGCACAGAACAAAACATAGGTAGTAGTGTTAAAGTATTGGCAAAAGAAAACATACATATTACTTCAGTCAGCAGCACAATGATAAAAGTAAAACATATTGTCTCCATTTTGACTGTTGAATGCCATATGAATGTTGCGTCACCTAATATAATATTGCAGTAATACTAATATGTGCGATACATTGTGCAGCCTTTCTGAACAGACCTAAAACTTGTTAGACTGTGTGTGTGTAGTGGCAGTTTTCACCTCAGACAGCATGCCATACTGCCCCCTCCTGGCCATGCCGATGGTGAGCAGGTCATAGACGGAGGAGGCGTCCTGCAGACTGGCCTGTCGAGCCTCCGCCTGGTCGGGCATCCGGCTGATCACTCCCTCTGCGCTCGTCTACAGGACACAGAAAGATACAGTTTTAGTAGCATCGTGTTAACATCAGCTGGTTTGAATAATAAAGTGAATCTCGATCCTTGTCCCTGTAGAGATGGAGATAGTGTCGTCTCGCTGCTCTGAAGTTTCACCTAGTGTAATATTTATGTGTCAAAATTCTTTATTTTCCCTAAATAGTAAAGTTTGTATTGGCTTATTTTACGTGCATATTTGTTCATCTGGCAGATTTATTTTACTTGGTACAGTAAGTCAGAATCACTCAAATTAAGGCACAATATTCTTGATTTCTGTCATTTCAATTTGTCAAGATAACACCTTTTTGCAGTGTGGAGATGATAGAATGTACAATATTCATTTTATAGATACATTTATTGATTATGACAGATTAACATGTTTTCTAGCAGTGACTCAGCAGCTAAAAGAGTTGTTCCGCAGCTCTTTTCTCCACCTTTTCCTTTTGTTATTCTATGGATGTTATCAGCAAGTTACTCATTCATTCCTTCTCCAGTGTTTACAACAAACGCACTGTATCTACTAGGCTATTGTTCAGGTTCTCGTCATATAGAATTGCTTTTGTTTTGTAATTTGCTCAGAATCTTTTCACCAAATGCATAGAACATCAAGAAAAAACACATTAATAACATATTAAAATTGACATCTTACTATTATGTTTGTATCAGGCTTTAAAACAGTGACCAAAAAGTTTTCATTTCAAGTCATTTCAATGTATCAATTCCATTTAAAAGTTGCCATTTACGACTAACTACTCTGTCCCCAAATGTGTCTGAATGTGGGCCTCACCATTGATTCAGTGATGAGCAGCAGCAGCACGGCCTCCTCCACCACGTCCTGCGGACAGAAGCACCTGCGCAGAGGGAGAAACAGGAAGTGGATTTAAGGAACAGGAAGTGGCCCACGGCCCGGTCAGGTAGACGGTCAGATCGGGAGACTCGTGTTTCTGTAACTGAAGCCTTTTCTCCTGCAGCGGATCTTATTCAGTCTCCGGTGTCGGACTGAAATAAGCCGTTCTCTCTCGCTTTTATCCGACACGTGTTCACAAAATCTGTTGGCTCCCATTTCTTCATTTCCTTTTCTGTTTAGGGCAGGGCGATATGGGGGAAAATGAAAATGTTGCAAAAAGAAAAACTTTCCACTCCAGTGCCATCTAACACCAAAAGTTCCATTTATTCCTCAAAAAAGTCCAAACCAGAGGCTGTTTCTTCCATTGAATTGGCAGCCGATCTGACGATTAAAAAGTCTTGAGATTGACCATAGATTTAATTATGATGAGAAGTTGGATTGAGCAATTTGAAACATTAAAAAAAAGTGATTAGAGTAAAAAAAAAAATGTTTCAATATCAATACAATGCTACTGGAGAAACGTGTATTGACAATGGGGAAAAAACATTGAAACTGTTAAACTAAAAGAATTGAGTCTTGTTTACCTTTATTTAACCAGGAAAGACCCACTGGCATGTTATAATCCATGTATGGGATTTTGTAGGGACATTTTTTAGTGGCTAAGGAAACCTTTGCAGACTCCATGGGAATCAAACCCGAGACTTAAAGAGGGGGTATTATGTAAAATCGACTTTTTCAAGCTTTATATCATGTTATTATGTCATTCCCTCATTAAACACATGCCTGGAGTGTTGCCTTGGCTCATTCACATATTTTTGAGTAATCAGTAAAAACTTAGACGGCAGCCATTTTAGGTGTAGCTATGCCTCAGTCCTCCTAGGAACGCCCCCACCTCCTGGAGACGCCTCTGGACCTTTGTCACCAGCCAAGCCCCCAACCACTGCTCCTCAGCTCAGCAGAGCCCCCTCCCCGCACAGTAGTGTTGTTTAGATGCCACAGCAGTGTGCTGAAGGGGGCGTGTCGGAAAGCTTCTTAAAGAGACAGAGGCCTATTTCAAGACGTTCAGTACAGCCATTTTGAGAGAGCAATTTTATTCAAGGCAGTTATTTTAATTTACTGCATATACAGACCAACAGAAGGTTACGTCATCATTGTAGTATGCTATAGACTGGTGCTATGTGATTGAAAAAAGCATAATACCCCCTCTTTAAAGACAGCAGCTTTAACCACTTTGTATTTTAGAGCATGTTTTTAGAGGTGTCTGTGCAAGCTCTCAGTCGCCATGGCAGACAAAGTTCTTTAGCTGTCATCTGTACTCTGTAGTTTACTTGATGTTTAAACTACAGTGTTGGAAGTTCTAATAACTAATATGTCTCCATGGATTCGAGACATTGCGTTACATTTGCCGCCTTTGCAATCCGTTGCTTAAAGTTTATTTTTCATTGTAGTTATTCCCTGGGGCCGTACCCGTCGGTGCTGTAGCGCTGCGGGGGTTTGACCGTGGGGTAGATGGCGTCTTTGGAGGCGGCTGCGCCCTCTCTGTGGAGCCAGGTCGAAGGGGGAGGACCCAGAGGCGACCAGTAACTGTCCTCACTCACAGAGCTCAGCAGCACCTCGGCCAGCTTCCTCGCTGCAGACTGGACACACAGCATCAAGACGACGTTACTGCATAGAACGCTGGTACTTGCAATAAACAGGATAGAAAGGAAAAAAGAAAATCCTTGTACTCTTTCTTTAATTAAACCACACAAAAGAATAATACTGTCCTGCCCAAATCTGCTGCTTAAAATGAACGCCACTAAATGTCATTATATGCTCAAAGTAAATCCCATATTCTTCATTTGAGACACTGACCTTCCTGAAGTTTTGAGACCCTCGGGACTCGATGACCCGCAGCACCCTCCGCAGCTGATGGGCCCCCTGCGCCAGGTGCCTGCCACGCACAAGGGCAATGTACAGTTTGATATAGCAATAATATAATCAAGTATGAGCTGTGAAAAGTGGTTTGAAGGAAAGACACTGCTAAAGAGGAAATGCTACTGCTATTACAAAAGACAACACTGGGACAATTCCTTAGGAGAAGTAAAAAATAAAAATACAAAATCATCTAATAAACACTTCTGAGCTTAGCACACAATATAATATTAGTGGCTAAAACTGACATCAGATTGCATTGCTCTCATGAAGTTGTAAAAAGCTAACTTGAGAGCTGGTGTGGCATAATAAATGTAACAAACATTGAAGAGGTAGAAGTTTTTGTGGATCCATCACGACTACACGGACCAACACTGACACCTAGTGGTTGGAAAATAAAATGCACTCTACAGTTAGTCTTTCAGAATCTCTTTTATCGCTAAAATAAAATCCTTTTTTTTATACATCACATTGATTTAGCATCCTAAAAGCAGTACTCACCCTCTGTGCAGAAGGCAGAGGTAGGCGCTCTGCAGTGCGGCCTGGAGGAAGTATCCCAGCTCGAGCTCTGTTGGAGGAGGCAGGGGGCTGAATTTGGGCGTTTTGGAGTGGGGGGTGGTTACATTCTGCAAATACACAAGAAATGCTGTTGTGTTTCTTCCACTCAGCCTTCATGTTCACACTTTATCCAGGTACTGTCCAGTGTCCACCACAACGTAATCTTGAAATATTTTTTGATTTGTGCGAAACGGTGAACGAAAGGACAGTTTAATAGTTTAGAAGTCGTGTGTTGCCCATTTTGGTGTCTATTTGAGTGGTAGATTTTACTTTGTACCCGTCCTTAGTTTTTACGTTTGCAATTTGCATTTCTAATACCTTCTAATACCTAAGCATTTAGCCGAACTAGGGCTGGGCAAAAAATCGATTTTATCGATTTTGTAGCTAAAAACGATTTTTATTTTGCAAACTCGAGTTTTTTTCCTCCACAGTTTTTTTTTACTTTTTCGCGTTTCATCCTTGTGGTTACCGTAGCGCAGTGTGAGCCATGCCCCTCCCCCGCGTAACACCGTCAAAACAACAACATGCGCGATGTAGTGATTACAGAATGATCTGAATGAAGTATGTCCCTTGAGTTGCTCATATTTGCGAAGAAAGGGCTCAGGATTTGCGTCTTGGATGAACTCTGACAAGTTGAACCACTGCTAACTTTCCAACTTTTAGCCTGACGCTAACAACAACACGGTGAAGAAAACCACAATGCAAACGCGGTTTAAGGCTAATAATATCCTTCTCATCTGGAGCGCTCACGTGAAGTCTCAGGACAAACTCATACGTACTTCTCTCTCTCCCTCTCTCTGTCCCTCCTGCGTGTGTGTATCTGTGCGGCTGCCCCGATCGGGAGAGAGACGTGCAGACGCGAGAACTAGGGAAACAGGGATCCTTTGAAAACTATGAAAACTACAATAAATTTGACTCATGTTGCAGAAGCAAGCACATGCCCCAAACACGTTAATTAACTTAATACCCACAACTCTATCCCCAGCCTGACAATAAAATACAAGTAAACTGCACAGAGGCAGGTGAACTTACAGGAGCATTTTACTGTGATGGAGATGAAATAATATTGCTACAATTATCTGCACCTTCATCTTATCTTCTGTGTTCTTCCAGGTGAAGGTAGAGATTTAAGTGAATTTAGATGAATAAAGAGAATAAAATAGCTGTATAATGAATTTGCCCCATTGTATAAAAGGTTTTGTCAGGTGTCATATCACCCTGCCCTAATGCCAGAGGCTCATTTACTTTTTATTTTGGGATTGTTTATGCATTTTAACTCTTGAGGACAATCACAGCAATAAAGTGGCACTTTTGACAATATATCTGATCTGCAGTCATTTTTAAGTGCATTGAAGAAGAAAAAATCGAAAATCGAATCGAAACTCGAATTTTTCTTTAAAAAATCGAGATTTTCTTTTCAGGCAAAATCGCCCAGCCCTAAGCCGAACCTTATCAAGCTCTTGTAGGAATGAGAGCGCGGCGTCGCAGGCTTTGAGGAAACAGGACAGACTCTCCTCCTCTCGCTCCGACAGACGAACACGGGACACTCCTGTCACAGACTGATGGCCCAGAGACAAACCTGGGGAGCAGAGAGGAGATAAAAGCCTATATCACACAAATGGAAATCTCACTAATGCAGATAAAACTCCACATTAGCCACAGAAAGGTGAAATGTGGAATGATTTGATACACCTTGTACTTTGTTATAAAGGTTATTTGTCTTGCATAATGTTTACTCATTAAGTCTAGTCATGCAAATAAGTTGAAATGAACCAACCAAATTACATTTTGTTAGTTGACATGAAACATAACCTCTGCTTTACGCATCATCATTATTAGTTCCGGTTTAGTCCTTTTTAGAACGTAAGACTCAGCCCTTAGTTTTGAAGCAATGGAACTTGTAAAAACACTTAATTATTACTGCTTAAATTTGTTTATGTAATTCTATGTTTTCTTTTTGATGGGGAAAAAGCCACATGCCAGACGCCAGCCTTAATGAGATAAGCCACTGCCCAAAGGCAACACCTCATGGTCCGAATATTCATATCTGCAAATCACGTGACCATAAACTAGTGAGAAAACAAGCATTTAAACAATCTGCTTTTGTAGTTGAAGCCACTGTAACATTCAGAGAAGTCAAATAAGATGAAGATTTTGAAGTAGAATGATTGTGGTCTGATGTGGAGGCTGGAGCTGAGCTCACGTCCGATCATCAGGAAACAGAGACTTGATAATGACGAGTGTAACCAGATTATGCAACGTCCTCAATACCATTATGACTTTAATGCTCTGGAAATGTGGCCCACGACGTCACATAATAGTAGAGTTTCAGAAGAAAATCAAATTTGCTGGGAGGGAATGGTTGTCTTGTAACAATAAGATGTTTTTGGTGTGTAACTTTCTAGCACATAACTTAAATGTTCTCGGCATGGTGTGTTAAGTGTGACAGGTATTCTTTCAGATTCTTTTGTATGTTGTTGTGTAACTATGTGTAGAGTTTGCATGTTCTGCCCGCGTCTGCGTAGGTTTTCTCCGGGTCCCCTATCACTAAAAACATGTACAACAGGTGAATCCTCCAGCCAGGTGACTCTGACCATTAGCCTGGCTGCACATCTGGAGATGGGTCCTGGGCATTGAGGGATGGGTCAAATGCAGAAAACAAATTTTCCTACAGGGATCAATAAAGTATGAGTTAAACCTTACCTTAAACCGATCTCCCACAGCTTATTTATTTAAACAAGGACAATGTACAATATACATTAACCTCAAAAAGGAGAGATGCATTGTACCAGGGTGTAGGAATTGTGCTAATGTCCCTGAAACTTCTTCTTCCTGGCCTATTGTACATGGTTTCAGTGGAGCGCTCAGAGGACACCGGCTACAGAACACACAGACAGAAGGTCAGCTGCCAAACTCTGCCTGTGTTACAGATTTAGTTCAAGTTCAAACACATATGCAATCCAGGAAAAATTATCTCATGACAAAGTGCTCATTAACCAGGTAAAAAAAAAAAGAAAAGACTCTTTATTTTAGTTTCTTGTCCCTCAGACTTTCATTCCAATTGGCCTGGGCTCAGTCTGTGCCGAGGTCTCTGTCCACTCAGCCTGATCCTGTCCAGCTGCGGGACATTCATTTAAACAGACCCAATTTCACACTCTGTGTCCACGTCAGCGCCTTACAAGGTCATTGTGATTTCAGGCCTGGGATATCTCCAGCCAGAGACACAAGGAGGAGACCGATCATTCGAAAGGAAGGCTCGGGGTATTTTGATGCCGTCAGCAGCACCATCAGCACGACCCTCAGGGGAAATTGGGAGGAGAGTTCAGCCTCGATAATTGGTCGACTTACAGCTCAATGTAATAACAACTGACAATACTTTTAAGGGGGTCAAAATGTATTAAATGCACCTGTGTTTTTTTAGAGGGGAACTTTTCATTACCCAGCAATCTCACACCTGCTATACGGGAGCTGTGTTGTATTTCTACTGCTGTGAAGCGCTTTGTCAACCCGTCTGTGAAAAATGCCACATAAATACGTACTTACTGACTGGCTTTACAACGCACCTTTAATGACAAAGGCCTCAGCCAGGAGCCGCAGGTGGTACGCCGGCTGCTCGTCCTTGGTCAGCTCCTCCAGTCCCACTCGGGCGCACATCCCCTGGGCGTCTCGGAACCTGCCCTGGACGTAGTGCACTTTCGCCATCAGCAGCAGCGCCTCGTTCACGTATCTGGGCTGCAGACAGACAGGGGGGTATAAAACGTGCTTATACTGCTTGAAAAGTATCTGACTGTGTTGTTTTGTTTGCTGAAAAGCGTTTGCAAATATGACTAGATTTGCAGGGCATGTTTTAAAGCAGTACTAAGTAACGTGTTTACCTTAATAAATCCTTTCCGTAGTCCCTGTGGGGTAATACAAGTGTTAATGGGATGATTGGGGGGTCTTTCATCTCCCCCTGGTGTCTCTGGCCAGAAAACCATGCTTGCAACTTGACTGCCACCGGGGCGGAGCAAGCAATACACACTAATAGAATCACGGAGAAGAAGCTAACAGGCTAACGGGCAAAGCTAACTGCGGGCTAGCGCCATTTTAAACAGTATTTACAGCCACGTTTGAGTGAAAAAAAATATTCGCATTGTATAATTGGATGTACAACACCTCTCTCTCCCTTCACCTTTTCTGTCAGCGTAGTAGTTAAACTCCAAGACATTTAATAAGTTAAAAAATCGTAACTTGCTACGACACCTGCAGTTGCGCTTATGGCCGCTAGGGGCAAGAGTTACTTAGTACTGCTTTAAAGCTCCAGATTCAGTTTCCAGCACACATTTTAAAGAGAGCGGTGAAAAGAAGAGCCAACCTAATACAAGAATCACACAGATTTACGAACAAGTTAGTACAGGTCTAAACATTGGGAGGAGTTATACACAGTAAGACAACCTTGAGACTGGATATGTTGTTGTTTGCACCACTTAAAATCTAACATCCATCCCAAATTGTGACTTCGATTAGCTCGCGTTTCTTGGCAACTCTAGAGTAAAGCCACCGGTACGAGTGGACGTACGGTGAGGCGGCCCCTGCTCAGGATGGCGTTGAGCATTCTTTTGGCACGGCTCAGTTTGGGCTGGCTCGAGTCCTCTAAAGGTTTGAATCGTCTCAGCAGCTCCATGTTCTCCTGCAGACACTCCTCCAGCAGGGACTCGGCCAAGAGGAGGCTCCCATAGTCATCTACAACAACACACAGGGGTAAACACCATTAATATCTTGGCCCAAATATTTCACGCTAGAGTAAGTGGATATTATTTTGTATTGGAAATGTTTGTATTGAAAATGTTAAAATAGCTACAAAACGTTCTGATACTACTGGAAGGAGCCGGGGGGAAAAATGTCTTCATTCTCAGACTGAGCGACAACAGCAAAGTGGGAACTCGCAAAAGATGCTATAGCTTTGGTTACGTCACAAGAGAATAATACTAAATGTACAAGACTTGTGATCACATTAGTGCTGTCAAATAATTATTTTTTAGATAATTCACACTTTTGAAATATGATCACTCAAGAATACTGTCCATTATAATGTAATTACTATTTTCGTTATTTTACTATGCCGACATAAAACACACTGATCTACTGTAATGACAATGTAATAAATCCATGTGAAAACCCCAACTGCTTACATTTTATAATTTGTAATGCTCTGTCTATCTGGTAACATGTGCTCAAGATACAGCAGTGTGCTCGGTCAAAAGATATTATGAGATTAATTTGCGATCAATCAGTTGATTATCTTTTGATGAAGTTAAAGTGTTTAGGCGTTAACTTTGACAGCCCAAGGGGCCACGTTAGCGCATGCGGTTAAGGTCCCGGGTTCGATTCCCACCTGGACGGGGCCTCTCAGTGTGCAGTTTGCATGTTCTCCCTGTGTCTGTGTAGGTTTCCTCCGGGTACTCCAGTTTCCCCTACAACTCAAAACATGCACAATCCTCCAGCCAGGTGATTCTGACCATCAGCCTGGCTCCACATCTGGAGGTGGGTCCCTCACTGATCCTTACGGGTCGTCCCAGCAGCGTCGAAGCATGGGTCAAATGCAGAGGACAAATTTAGAATCAAAATTGTGACCAAGACTGTAGGATTTGTGACTTGGACTCAGTTTCTGACTTTAATTTATTGGTTTTGATATAACTAAACTTGCCCTAAGTGACCCTAACTTGGACTCCACTACGATGGTGGCGCAGGTGGTAGAGCAGGTCGTCTCGTGATCGGAAGGTCATGGGTTCGAATCCCAGCTCCCGCAAATGCACACTGTCGTTGTGTCCTTGGGCAAGACACTTCACCCTACTTGCCTCCAGTGTCTGAATGAGAGTGTGAATGGGTGAGTGGATCCTTGCTGTAAAGCGCTTTGAGTGCCTAATGTAGGTGGAAAAGCGCTATATAAGTTGAGTCCATTTACCATTTACTCTGGGTACCGGTACCTGTAGTGATAATGACTGAAGTACAGTACCTCTATTTTATACAGTATCTCACCGCAAAAGTGTTGCAGTGAGTCAAGTGTCTGCCCATCAAAGTAGCGCCAAATGCCAATGAGCAAAATCAGCCTAAAACATTGTGATCAAAGTTTGCAAGCTACAAAAGAAAAGAAAAGTAGTAAAATGTATTGAATATTGTTTGTTTCAGCATGTCATCGTTCTACAAATATTGCTTTTACTTTCAACTTGATGATGGACAAACATGTTTTTCTTCTTCCAACCCAAACAGAGTCCCAGCTCGGGGTCACGGGTCATTTGTGTTTGCGTCCAAAACAAATTCATGTCAACATTTCCCACTGGCGTGAGCTCTTCAGCTCAGGAGGTCCGAGGGAGGTTTTCAGTCTCCGAACACTTTCCTTAAATAGCCCTGACTGGCCCTCCCCATGTCCACCTACGATGAATCAAGAAGAGTCAAACACACAGCGCACAGGCTCTGGCCCCAATGGTCACAAACTGTATCAAGTCAGCAGCAGAGGAAGAACCACATTACTGTACAAATATCCAACTTAGGGGATCATGTACAAAGTGTTTCAAGTGGTAAATTAAGGTGCACCATGCCCACAAATGGCTATAATCTATTCTCCATCTTGCACTTGCTATCAAGCACTTGTCTTGATAAAACACCTTCTTTGTGAAATAAGAATTTAACCCATAATTTATCAATATACTCCCTTTTAAGTAGGGCTGGGTACCGTTGCTTTAACGTTACTAAGTTTACAATACCAATACCTGAGCAACAATTTTTCCGATACCTTCACAAATTTTTTTGTGTACCTGCTTTCAATATTATTATTTTTTCAATACCATACTTTAACAGCACCCAGTCCGACGTCTAATGCTGAACTACATTTGAAAAATGTGAATGAAAAATGGTGGACTGACGTACTTTTCTTTCCGAGATGTGACGGTTTTGTTCCCAATTGGTTTGTGCTCATGTGCTTTCGTCTCGGAAAGTATTTAAATGTTGGCAAGATGTTGACTAGATGCAAGTTGGTCATTGTTATACTCACTACTGCCACCTCAGGTCTTACGCTTAACTGCAGTCTCAATATTAAAGGGATATTTCAGGATTTTTGACATAGGGCCTCATTTCCTAGTTATCCAGAGTGTTGCTGATGTCTGGAGATATTTTTTTCTTAAATTCATGCAGTTCTTATATTTGAAGAGTCTAGTGGCGCTAGGCTAGGGCAAGGCTAGTGCATTTCTATGGTATCAGTTAGCCTGCATTAAAAACAGTCTGACCCACTCCACAGTGCACCTGAGGTAAATCACTTATAACACCAGACTAACCATATAAATGTCTGTCTTAATAGAATAATTTTAACCATTTTGCATTTAAAATAACTTATATTTGAGCAGCATCAGCTTCGTGGCTGTAAGCTAACGCAGCGGCGGAGTGATCTGCGAGAAAATAGTCCCTCAAAATGCGGTAATTCATGTGATACAAGGTCAGTTCAAACATTATTCCATTAACACAGACATTTATATGGTTAGTCTGGTGTTATAAGTGATTTGGCTCAGGTGCACTGTGGAGTGGGTCAGACTGTTTTTAATGCAGGCTAACTGTTACCATAGCAATGCTTTAGCCTTGCCCTAGCCTAGCGCCACTAGACTCTTCAAATATAAGAACTGCATGAATTTAAGAAAAAAATATCTCCAGACATCAACAACACTCTGGATAACTAGGAAATGAGGCCCAATGTCAAAAATCCTGAAATATCCCTTTAAGCTCGTGCATGACGGCAATTCGGATCCGAACTAACAACTTTTTGAGTGACAGTGCAGGATTTTAGAGGCAGTTGTGGTGAACAGGTCTGGGCTCATTCTACACACTAGGAGATTACTGGAACATGTAGGGGGAGGAAAATACATAATTTTAACATGTTTAAACTCTGTATAGTCCCTTTAAGAATTGGTTTAAGCCTCCTCAAAACCTAAACGTAGATCTATAAGTTTTATCTTTAAATGTGGTCAATGTCATGGCATTTCTCTCACAATCATGTTACTCCTTGGACGACAACAGCTCACAGTAAGTCATAACACAACTCTTCTTCTCCCCAAAACACTTTACCCCCTGAGCTACTTTTACATAACACAAATGGCTGAAAGCTACTTCTGCTTTCATGGTTAGTCAGTCTAAATACAATGTCTTGAGCTTCCAATTTATAATATACTATATTTAGAGAAATGTCTGCAGATTGTGTTCAACATAACCAGATGCATCTAAAATGTGACTTTCAATACTTTTTTTTAACATTCATTTCATAATTAAAAAATTAAAAATGCACTTTTCCTCTTCAGTTCATACATCTCACTTTTGTGCACACGCCCTGCCGAGCAAAGACTTCCTGTTTAGCTTCAGATTAGGTTTGTTTTTGCTCTTTGGCCAAGACTGAGACACGTGTTTACATCATGAATCAATCGCTTTTATCACAAGTGGAGGACACTGCTATGGAAGTGGGGAGGCGAATGTGGCCACAAATGAACCCTAAAAAGACTTGAATTGTTACCCATGAAAGAAAAAATGGTACCTTTTATTTCACACTACCCTTGACACATTGTACCCACCAAATTTGGTACAAGGCAATGTAACAATCTGTAATAACTAGGGATGGGAATTGATAAGATTTATTGATATCAATGCTGTCAATAATTTTATCTATCGACTCGATTCTTTATCGATGCCTGACTTGTCTGTGTATTGGGGAAAAGCAAGTCAGTTAGTTTTCCCAAGAAAAAATATGCATTAAATTAAGCAAGTTTCCAAATACAGTGGGGGAAAAAAGTATTTGGTCAGTTTCCCATAGACTTTCTATTGGATTTTGGCCACATACTTTTTTCCCCACTGTATACTGTGGCTCCTGCTGGCACTCAGCCTGCCTGGCATCCTCTAAAATATAATGGTAACATTTGTACTTTTCAACAAGTGTCTTGTAACTTGTAACTATGGGTTACATACACAATGGAATAATGTACTTTGGAGGTATATAATGTAATAAAGGCATAAGACCCTTGGATTTAAGGGTTAAGGGTTAAAGGAATAGGCCACCGTTTTTACATACTGAGATATACCTTAGCTTAGACGAGTTCATTTGTACCTGTCTGGTCTTCACGTGTGCCTTCCGTAACGTAAACACAGCACAGACGGCGTTAGCATTTAGCCTCTCTCTTCTCCTCTATTAGAAGCTACCAAGCTCTTCCACGTTTTCCCTATTTAAATATGGTTACGTGAAGTGTTACACTACAAAGTATAATTACACAAAATTAAACAATGTGAATTTTCTAAGCGGATAAAAAGGGGAACTATATTGTAAGGCGTAATAATACCAGGAGTAATTCAACATCCGCGCAGTGATATCTTCACTTTACTGTGTGGATGCCGAAGTATTCCTGGTATTATTACGCCGTACAATATAGTTCCCCTTTTTATCCGCTTAGAAAATCCACATTGTTTAATTTTGTGTAATTATACTTTGTAGTGTAACACTTCACGTAACCATATTTAAATAGGGAAAACGTGGAAGAGTTTGGTAGCTTCTATCTTCACCTCGTTTGGAGCTATAGAGGAGAAGAGAGAGGCTAAATGCTAACGCTGTCTGTGCTGTGTTTACGTTACGGAAGGCACACGTGAAGACCAGACAGGTACAAATGAACTCGTCTAAGCTAAGGTATATCTCAGTATGTAAAAACGGTGGCCTATTCCTTTAAGGTTAGGGCTGCTCTAGGATAGACCCTCATTCAGATACCCTTTCCTACTCTTATCTATCTCCTCGATTAGTGACACGTGAAGTGGCTAAAGCGCCCGCCCGCCTCGCTCACGTCTGCAGAGTAAACTGACGACAGCCCTCTCTGCGTTTCTCCCTGAACGAACAGCCAACCCAACTGTAAAATCAATCTTTATGTGTGCGTGGAGCGAGCTGACATTAGCAGATCTGATGATGAGGCTGCAGTGCGCCATGTACGGTGTCTCTGAGAGTATTGTGGATTAGCGACAAAGGAACTTAATGCCAGCTGAGGCAGTAAAAGCAGAGGTCAGGTCCACCATTAAAACACAGGTACAGAGAGATGGGGGCTATAAACACTGCGCTTTTGTAAACACTGCACATAAGACAAGCTCTCGGTTACGGAGATGCCAATAAGGTACATGAGGAGACACGTATCAAATAAAAAGACATCACAATACTGTAAAGAATGTATAACTTCTTTAACAATTCATTCTGGGCAAAGTACAATACAGAATATTTCATTGTATCGGCAAGCTTTGTATCTGGACTAAAGCTTATCGTCTCTGCCCTAATTTGGATGAGTGCAGTTATAAATCACAAAGGCTGAAACTTTTTACTTAATATGGTTTTTAAAAATTAGTAAATATTCGGTTTCCATGGGGATTTACTGTGAATAAAACTCGCTAACCCTGTAGATCAGACCTCCGCAAACAACACATGCTGAAATAAATGTGTGTCTTGGTAAATTGCCTCCCGGACATGTTTAAAATGTTAAGAGAAGTCACATCGCATATGTAATCACAATAGCAAAGCTTAGGAGAAACATTGCAAATAGATTCATTAAAGGGACTATACGGAGTTTAAATTTTTTTTAAATTAAGTATTTTCCTCCCCCTACATGTTCCAGCCATGTCCTAATGTGTAGAAAGAGCCCAGACCTGTTCACCACAACTGCCTCTAAAATCCTGCACTGTCACTCAAAAGTTGTTAATTCGGGTCTGAATTGTCATCATGCACGAGCTTAAAGGGATACTTCGGGATTTTTGACATAGGGCCTCATTTCCTAGTTATCCAGAGTGTTGTTGATGTCTGGAGATATTTTTTTCTTAAATTCATGCAGTTCTTATATTTGAAGAGTCTAGTTGCGCTAGCCTAGAGCAAGGCTAAAGCAGTTCTATGGTAAACGCTAGCCCACATTAAAAAACAGTCTGGCCCACTCCACAGTGCACCTGAGGTAAATCACATATAACACCAGACTAACCATATAAATGTCTGTGTTAATAGAATAATTTTTTTAATAAAACTGACCTTGTATCACATGAATTACCGCATTTTGAGGGACTATTTTCTCGCAGATCACTCCGCCGCTGCGTTAGCTTACAGCCACGAAGCTGATGCTGCTCAAATATAAGTTATTTTAAACGCAAAATGGTTAAAATTAACCTATCGACACAGACATTTATATCATTAGTCTGGCATTATAAGTGATTTACCTCAGGTGCACTGTGGAGTGTGCCAGACTGTTTTTTAATGCGGGCTAGCGTTTACCATAGAAATGCTTTAGCCTTGCTCTAGGCTAGCGCAACTAGACTCTTCAAATATAAGAACTGCATGAATTTAAGAAAAAATATCTCCAGACATCAACAACACTCTGGATAACTAGGAAATGAGGCCCTATGTCAAAAATCCCGAAGTATCCCTTTAATATAGAAGCTGCAGTTACGCGTAAGACCTGAGGTGGCAGTAGTGAGTATAAAATTGACCAACTTGCATCTAGTCCCTTTAATGGGTAACACATAATGTAATGGAAAGTCAGTGGCGTTTGGGCTTAACTAGGACTTATCTCTATGTTGCCTTTCGTCAAAAGCCCTTGCCAATATTATTAGTGTATTTATAATATGATGTCCGCTTTTATTATGATATTACCACAACTGTGAAAGTGTAATTTAAAAAAACTGATTATTTTCTACTATCATCACACTAAATGTTTTAACAAATCAACCAATTATTATCATTGTCAAGTATCTGGTGCTGCTGTTGTAGAGAAATAGTGTAACTACAATTTAGTTACATCAAAGAGAGTTCACCAAGTAACAAGTTATATCAGGAAACACATTAAATTCTAAGAAAAAAAGAATCCAGGAAACTTAGCTCATACTTTAACCAAACAGAAAATACCTATAAGGCATTTTGAACTCATCCATTGCTTATCACTGCAGATTAAAACACTTTGCTTTCATTGTTGACCAGTCAAGTTCGAAACCTGTGGCATGAGAATTATTTTTTGTGTGTGAAATGAGTCACAGGGAAGCCTTTATTTCAGCTGGACTTTATCTCAAGGAAAGTCCAAAGTCCAGCTCCATTCACTGTTAATGTAGGTGTGAACACTTCTACAACACACTGCTGTTAACGCTCTTTTAAAGGGTAACTGAAAGTAAGCAATATTTAATTTCAAAGGAGCCAGATTTGGCAATGTTTTATTTTATTTTCAAACAGGTACTGGATCGTCTAGTCTACGGTAACTCTGGGTTTCAAATGCCCTGCTCTTGTCGGGTTTCACTTTATTCTACACAGTAATTTAGAGTTATAAATTAACAGATTGAGAAAATGCCCTTCCATTGCAATCAGATAATATTTAAAAAAAGGAAGGAAGGAAGGAAGTTGACTAAGAAAAGAGATAGCGCTCATACAATATAACAGCATAATAATATGTCTGCAATGTAATATGTTTGTTTTCCCCAATAACATATTCAGACAATATATTTAGAGTCCACCAGGAAGGTGCTTGCTCAAATTTGTTTTGTCCTCCTTTAGTATAATATTATAAACTCAGACATTTGTGCATCTAATTATAAAGCATTTGTATCAATTTCATGAACTTGCAGAATGGTTTAATGTAAAAGTGACCCAAGTTATGAAACGTGCCTATAAATGTGTCCCTGAGAAGAACAGAGATGCTTCAAATAAGTTAGGAAAGTTAGGAATGAGTTTGGACCAGAGCTAACATTTTTATTTAGTGGCTTCCTCTTTCATTGTTTGTTATGAAAACAGATCAGGTATAGGGCCTTTCACATGCACTGTTCCAATCAAATAAATGAATAAAGTTGTTTTTGTATTCATTTTACAAGATGTATTGTTAGGATTTTCACATATGACATTCACCATCGGACCTACTTTTTAATTTCAACCATTGTAAAGATTTTAAACCTCTGCACAGAGTAGTAATGATGCATACAAATGGTTTAATAAACGATTGCTCACAAGAATTATTAGACCAACATTCGCATTTTTGGCAAAGACGCTTCATTAAAATATGGCGACAAGACTATTTGTATAATATGGCAGAGAAAATATGGTCACAAACCAAGTATGTCAGGCTATAGCCAGTAGCAATGTGTAATGTAGATGAGGTAAATACCTCGGCTACCAACTACAATAAAAGCCAACTGCCTTAACAAAAAAGGAAACATGACACCAAAAATAACCTTAAGCTGTAATAACAATGGATCAGATGGCACAAAATGGGTCAGTGAGCCTTTATTTCCTTGGCTACTCTGAATTTGTTTCTGCACCGTATTTCAAATAACGTTGGCGTATTCACCTTGGATTTCATGCGTACCCCACCAGAACAGCAGCTGAAATATAGCAGATTTCATCACAATCACACTTATCAGAAAAATTGCGTACGGTTGTTGGTATTTTCCAAAAATAGTGCAGCTCCTTCCCTGTAGGTAGAGGTAGTCCAACTAGGCTGCTTGATTTGATCATTTAAAGGCACACTGCGTAACATTTAGGATTCTACTGTTCAAAACATGCTCCTAATGTCCAGCTCGAGAAAAGTCTATTTCTGCAATGAGTTATCAAAGGATGGATTTGGATGAGGACCTAACCTATTTAAATGCCAATGTCTCCATACAGTCAGGTCTGAGGAGCTGAGCCGCTCACCGCAAACACACATTTGTTTGGTCCTTTATAGGTATTTTTCAATGATAAAAAATATATAGAATACAATAAATGAATCTTATTATAAATGAATGTTATTATATGTATTGGGTGAAATGTTACATGGTGTGGCTTTAAGTAAACAAACAGATAAAATATTACTCCAATACAAGTAGAAATGTTGCTCGGTCAAATTGTTGTATAAAGGATTCACTTTTGAAAGTACAAATCCATTTAAATACTAAATTTGCATCTACAAAAACCTGAATTCATCACCTGCACAGTAACACAACTGGGAAAAACCTTCAGTGACAGCAGCATCCTAACAGCCTCCTACTGTTCTGCATCATAATAGGGCACACGGCCAGTTTTATACATTTACATTGGAAATTCTATAGAAATGTAGCCGAGCATTAGAGAGTAAAATAAGTTCTCAAAAAACACAGCCTACATATTCACAAAAAATCAAGGCCACGTACAGTAATTACAGTAAGTAGGCCAAACTACTGGAGCTATACTGACCACCTCTGCCTTTAGGTCACTGGCTGTCAGTGATTCTCAAACTTTTACCACCGCAAACAATATTTCCAATATTATCACCAGGCATATATCAAGTTTATATCAAGACTAAACTGGGCCAAAATTAAACCTAAATTGTAATAGGCTAAGTTATGTCTAAACACGTCCAAAGCAGAAAAAGACACGCAATAACCCCTAATTAAAAATGAGTCATTTCTAAAACTGCAGAGCCCCAGTCAACAGCCTATCAAAGTTATCAGTTTGCAGAGTTTGACAGCTACCAGGAAGAGCCTACACTAACTTCGCTAAAGTTCACTTCCACAGGTGAAGGTTTGGTCCCGTCCCACTCACCGTCCTCGTGAATGCGCGCCGCCTGCATGTGCTCCACCGCCCCCGGGATCTTGTCCCACTGGCACTCGGCGCGGTACCGCTCCAGCTCTGCCTCCAAGCGGAGCTGAGTGAACGACATCCGAGCTGCCATGGCCGGCTTGTCCCGCTGGTGTAGCCCGTGGTGCTGGTGCAGGTATCCGTGCTGCTGCTGCTGCTGCTGCTGCTGCTGGTGGTGGTGCGAGTGTTCCCCGGACACGGCGCACTGAGGCAGAGGAGAGAGCGGCCCGAGAGAGACAGAGAGGGAGAGAGGGAGGAGGGGGTGAGTCAGTGTAAACAGCCTGGAAATGTGGCAAACTACTTCAACAGGCGAGATAACACTAATGCAGCGCTTTGTTCTCAAGACTAATGTACTTTGACAGGATCTTAGAGGTTACTTAGGCCACTGACACACGTGCGATCACTTTCTTTTGACCAAGGTTTGTGATAAAAGTTTTGGATCGCGCATGTTTACGCTGCCAATTAACTGCTCTGATCGTCAGCCATTAGCCATTAGCTTACCTTATCGATTAGTCGACTTGACCAACAATTAGATTTTTGCATTTGAGGTTTTTTTTTTTTTTTTTTTTTTTTTTGCCTTTTAACCTCTTAACCCCCACCTGAACCAAGCAGCAACCAGTTTGGCTTTACCCAAATCTAAAAGCAAAAAAAGAAATGCATCAAAATAGTGACAAAAACGAGGATGAAAACGTGACAAAACACTGACAAAAAAATGTGCCGGACAAGCAACAAAAAAGCAATCAAAAAAGAATGACAAAACCGCAACAGAAAGCGACAAAAATGCAACAAAAAGTGACGAAATAGTGACGCAAAAAAGCAACGAAAATGCGACGAAAACATGACGAAAAACGCTTCCAAAATATGACAAAAACGCAGCGACAAGGTGACAAGTTACGATCACTTTTCTAGGTCTTAGCTTTCATTTTAAATTTTCGAACTTTTAGATTTGGGTAAAGCTGAACTGGAGAAAATGCGTTCAAATTGATATAAAAATAAAAACAACACGTCGCCATTGTGGAGGGTGCCGATATTAGCCTATATAAATCTATGCTACTATGCTATCAACCAGTGGCGGACTGGCACCAAAAAGAGGCCCTGGCAATTTTAGCAGAGAGGCCACATTTGTCACATTATTTAGCCTTTTATATGGTTGTGCGCCACAAGTTGTGATGAGCGGCGAGCGAGCCGCTGGTGGTGCTGCCACTTGCAGCCATTGCGCCAATAGGCGGCCGCTTCCTCGCTTTATTTAGCCTATTTATTTGTTTGTGATGCGGCCACAACAAGTGATGAGACCAGGCGGCCGCAGTGGCATTTGCCCACATTGCCCAATGGCCAGTCCGTCACTGCTATCAACACACACGATTGATACCATGCTATTTCAATAAACAATGGCGTTGTGGTTTTTTGTATAAAAGTGTTACATACCCTACCTTTAATTCAGCCTTATACGGCGAAGTCTTTGTGTATAAGCATTAAAACGATTATCAATTTTGTGGATTATTTTCAAAATTTCAATAGTCAGTTTCTTCTTAATTACGTGATGAGTTGTTAGAGTTAAATAACAGACAATACATTTTTGGGCTCAATATTTTTCGTCAGTACATATACAGTATTTGTATTTTTCCTAATTTTCTAATGAAATACTTAATTTTTTACCTAAAGTAATAGGGCTGGGACGATACATTTTTGTCACAATCCGATACGTATCACGATACTCAGGGGCCGGTCCAATACTGTACGTATTGTGATCCAGTAAGTAATTTTGATAAGTAATATGTTTACCTTAAAATGTGTATAAAGAAAACAGTCATGTGTTTTCTTTATAAACTTTATAAACCAAATGACATTTATTGAAGTGATAAGATTGAAAAGTGCAGTAGCACAATATGTAACAAAGTGCTGTTACTGGAAAACAAGGAGTGCATGATAAAAATGCCTCTAAACACAAGTTGAAACTATTGCGATACTTGATAAAGTATCGATACTTGGTTTGCAGCAAAAAGTATTGCGATCCGATATTTTGTCCCAGCCCTACAAAGTAGCCTAAGTTGTGTCTCATTGCATTTCATGTTCAGTGTGGACTATTTTAAGATTAAGTACTTTTCATACAGAGCATAACTGTCATTTTTAAGCTTTAGAGTTAGTTTCTGTTGCATAATAACGTCTTCAATAGTATCGCTTATCATGATAGTTTCCTACCTCTGTATAACTTTAGATTTTGTTATTGTTACAGCCCCACTGTGCTGTAGGTCTGTAGGCTACACAGCATAATGGTTTGTTTGGCTGTTGAAGGCTGACCAAGCAAGTTGTGTTTACTCCAGTACATTAAGTCAACATACAGTAAGCAATTCCTATAAAGTGTTCAAAGGACTGACCATAACTGTGAATAATGATGTGTCGCTGACAAACGCAGTACAGTTTGGAGAAGGTGACAGATAGTCCTGTAATGACACATTCTTTCATATACTCAAAATATCTAAGTTTGTTTATCCTCATTAATATTCCCCCTCAAAGTCACAAGATGTAGCCTACAGCTCACACATTCTTTGTAAATGGTTAGACTACAGACCAATAGGCAATGAATAAACTAAATGGCTTTCTTCTCAAGAATAATGTCCAGTACTTTGGCACAATCTGAGAGATTTCTTGTCTGAGGCCATAGATTGATCATTTCTAAAGCTTTTAGGCAGCATACAGTATCTTTCTGTGCTGTAGGTCTGTAGGTTAAAGCATAATGGTTTGTTTGGCTGTTGGCTGAATGTGGGCTGCAAATGACCTAACCAAGCAAGTTGTGTTTACCCCAATACATTAACCCAAAGTTTGGAATGCCTTCTATCTGTTTAAGTAGCCTACTATACAAAGAGTACAAAAGAAAAGACTGAGCATAACTTAAGCCTTACTTTGAAATCTAGTTTTTTATTCTCAAAAATATTCCACATTCATTTCAGATTACAATCGGGCAAGCCAGGGCATCTCACACATTCTTTGTTAATCTAAATCAGGGGTGCCCAAACTTTTTGTCTCCGAAGGCCAAAATGAAAAAGTGCCTGTGGGTCATGGGCCAAACACGGCGATGTCAAGCGTGAAACACATTTAACTGCAAATAATAATAGTTACTTTATTTTATTTTTCGGTATACATGTGCATTTGATTATATCTATGCAAATAACATGTTATATAAAACAAATGTTAACTATGGCAAAAGCCTAGTTTTAATAGAACAAAATCAACAATTGTAGCAATATGTAAAATGTAAAAACAACACCTGTATCTACAGCACCCATTGACTACCTCATTCATTTGTTAACTCAAAGAAAATGCCATTAGATCATTTTGAAAGTGTCAGTTCGGCATCAATTCTTTTATGAGTCCATTTTTAACATGACCTATGTTGATGTCAACAAATTTGCAATAAAAGTTGGAAAACCCTAACAGTGTTTCCTTCCGCTGGTGGCCAAAAAGTATACTGCATCCATAATTAACATTGAGAATGAATGGGAGAGAGTTAGTATTAACCATACAGCGCAAAAGTAGGTCACTCTTTGGCGGGCCAACACAATTGTTTCGGCGGGCCCAATTTGGCCCGCGGGCCCCACTTTGGGCACCCCTAATATAAATGGTTATGGTTTTGGCCAATTGGTAATTTCTAATCTCAGGGTGACTTGTGTCTGTGAAAAGCGCCATGGCCAACAATTAAGATTCCCTTCCCTAAGTGTAAACCTCACGGCCTGTGTTGCTTGGCAGGACTGTATATAAGTTTTCAATGTAGAAAGCAGCACAATTCCGTTTATATAAGAAGTATGTAAAATTTACTTTGCAGCTTCAAAAACACAAAATTGCACCTGAATTCACAGCCCGAACGGCAACAAAATGGGGATAAAACATATATTTTTGTCATCAGTCAAAGGCATTGACAATAAGCCTACACAGCACCACCTGCTGTTCTGGACTGTGTATTTTAAGGCTTTTACAATAAACACTTTTACAATGAACTTTTTGCTTTGGAGTCTTTATATAGATGTAGTGGAGTAGAGATAATTATATTTAAACTACAGATCCTCAAAAACTCTACATAAGTACTTAAAGTAACTGACCACCTCTATGTCAAGTGTAAATATATTTTTTTTAAAGACAAGAAAAAAAACACAATCAAACACAGAAGCCATGCCTCTTTGTCCCAGTGCCAAACCTGGATAAATGACATCGGGAAGAGTTTCAGCAGTAATGCCTCAAAATAGGAGCGGAAAGAAACGACAGAATAAGCAGACTGTTGGTTTAAGATGTTATGCTTCCTGTCTAGCCATTCTCCGTCTTTCCAATAATAAGGGATATGAAAACTACACAAATATCTGTGTTTTCAAATCAAGTGTGCTTATTCACTGGTAACTATGAATAAGCTAACCTTGCTTGTTTTTCTTTACTCTTCCAGGTCCATTTGAAAATGCCAGGGGGATAGTCTGACAGCACGACATGACGAGATAGTCTGACAGCACGACTTTTAAAAGTGTTTGTTTTTGTAAGGGATTGCCTTTTAAAATAGGACAATTCTTCACGTTTTTTAATGCAAATATGAAATCTTGTCTCAAACACTGAATGATATTTGGAAAAATATCAAATTCTTCTGACGTGTACTGGCTTGTTGCGATATGTTGGTAAATTAAATTTGTTCAGTTCAAGACACGTTTTGAACAACTGAAAGTAGACTGATAAAACTAATACAAGAACCATGTCCCTCATAACATACAGGCCTAAAGGCTATAAACTATATTCTGTATTCTAAACTCTTTCAATCATAACATGTTTAGTTGTGTGTTTTGGATTCACTTTTGAAAGCATTGCTCAGTATCTACAATTAGCTCGCTTGAGTAACTTCCCTTCATTTATTGCAGAACATGTGCTGTGATGTATTCATTTCATCTGTCCGTGTCTGTAATCTTACGAACAAAGCATTGCGGTAAATTCTCCATGATTTGTTGTCCTAATCCTGAAACCAATTGTAATCTTACTGTCAGTCCATGTTGACACATATACCAACCTTGTGCAAATATCCCAGCCCCTATTCAAAGCAGATTACAATGCATTTCTCCACATATGGACTTTGACTGTGTCCTTTAGAAGAAATAAGAATGATTAAAATCCTTGCAACATGTTAAAGAGGTTTATATTTATCTCTATTTGGTATCGTTTAACGGTACAACTATATGGACCGTCTTATAATGGGAAGGTTGATGGCAGCATCGCAAACATGCTGAATTTTACCTGCAGAGTAGAGCAAAGTTTGGGCCCAGTTTAATCTCAGATCAGTTTTTATTAGGAATTTTCTTTGTACTATGTCTTTCTATTTCAAATCACCCCGGCAAAGTTTAGTCAATCTAGAAGTTTCATTCAGCTGCATTGCTCTGCTACTGTGTCGAGTTCTTGGGCAAAACACTTCACCCTTCAGCTAATAACTAAGTATGGAGTGAATTAATAATGTAATCTAACACTTCTGAGTCCTAAAACGCTGTATGAAACGGAAGCACAAGTACCGATTATCGTTTTTCTTCTACCATTTCTTTTGGCGAACTACTACTCACCCTGCAGCTGACTATCACTTTGACCCTGTCCATTTACAGCAGATTACAGAATTCGACAAAGTAGTGCCACATCCCGCCGTAGTTCACGTTGCAGTGAATTTGAACCTGCTCCGTTGGTTTTTCGCCTGCCCCTCGAGTGGGAAAGGTCAGTGTTTGAAAAGCGTGTGGCATTTGGAGAGGGCTTGATCTACCGCTGCTGCTGAGAGTAAAAGAGTGTCTTCCTCTGAGCCGCGCTGCTAATCTACTAACACTTTAACAGGATCACACCGAGCTCAGAGGCCGCAGGCGAGAGCTGCTGCTGATGCGCATACTATCATTAAAACACATGTAACAAAAGTGGTATTGATTAGCGCTACAGTGAAAATAGCACTCTAGAAAACAATCAAGAGTCCCAGTCTTATTTGAAAGTGGATATAAGCGATGTGTAAACAGGAAGCAACCTCCCTCTCTCTCGGTACAACTGAATTTTTTTGCCTTTTTCTGCCAACTGCATTTGTGGTTTCTGTGTTCCACATTGTTTACTGGATATTTTTTGTTCATCTTGGCTGTGTTTTTGTGGGGATCGGTGGATTTTTTTTACTGCAAAGAGCCCATAATGGTCCTGAAGAAAGCAGCTTTTTAAAAGTAAACAGATAGCTTATGAGCTAAACCCATTTGAGACCTACAAATTTATTCTTCAGAAGACACTGAAGAGGCACCAAAGGCTCTTTTCCACATGCAGGCGCGTGTCAGCCGAATGGCTCTTTCACCCGCTTTGTCGAGCTTTTCCATAACAAAGGCCAGGGCCAAACTGGTCTGACCAGGTATAGGTTTTGGGCCCGACCTCTGGCTGTGGCCAAAGCGGGCTACCCGTGTCTGATGTAACATGAACAGACTGCTGGCCTCTGATTGGCAACGAGAGAGTGGACAGCCCTCACTATTGACACGCAGGTCATACGGATTTAATATTTCACAACATCATACCGCTGTGCTAAAGGGGGATTTTTTTGCCGATAATAGCATTTAGCCGCTGTTAGCGCAGCTTTAGCTGGTGTTAGCATAACTTTTGCATGTAGCTTACCTTCATAGTTCGTAGTTTAGCAGTTTATTTTTTTTTTTAGTTTAGTTTTAATACAGCTTGGCTCCTCTGAATGATTCCATAACTCCCTTCAGATGACAGCATTTGTCCACATTTGTTCTCATCGCGGCTCTAAAAACTTTTAATGACGGTCTGTACAGCGTGCGGCTCTGTGCGGCTCCGCCCACAACAAATGCATGTATGTGTGTGGTGGAAACAGAAAGGTCTGCCGGCTAGTGTCGATACGTGCACGTAGATCGTGGCGTGCGTGGCCGGTTCGCGCTATGTGGAACGGCGGCTCAAGAGTCCCTACACCTGCAGCACAGTGGAGGCACCACAAGATGAGCTACAGGAAACAAAAAGGGACAAACAAGGAGGTATCCGGGTGAGACTTACAGCTAAGCTACTGTACACATCCTTTCTATTGTTCTGGCTAATGGACGTTCACTAGAAAATAAAACAGATTATACCATGGTCTGGGTGAATACTCGATTCTGATTGGCTGGAAGGTGTCCATTAAAAAGTGATAATGTACACCAGTTAAAAAAACAATTAAATCACATTCTATATCACTCCACTGCAGCTGTTTCCATAGTAACGGTAAACAATTGAGATGGAACCAGTTTCAGGTAAAACTGATTAAAAGGGAAATAACTCCTGCCCAGGACTTAAAAAATAAGTAAACAGGTCCCAATGAACAGTTTCAGTTTGCTGGACCATGGTATAAGCGGGATAATGCACTCCGAGGTGTCCTTTATCAGAAATAACTGGACGACGTGGAGGCGGGAACCGTCCGACGCGAAGCGGAGGACGGTTGCTTCCGCGGAGTCCAGTTATTTCTGATAATGGACACCTCGGAGTGCATTATACCTTACTTAACTGCTAAGCTCTTCCCAGAAGATGGTGAAAGACTGTTGTGGAGCGGAGGGAGCTGCGCAGAAGGAAGAGGAAGGAGGAGGTGGAGCTGACCAGTGCAGGACACCACGCTCTGAGGGACAGGGACAAACCCAGGAGGCGCTGCACTGTTTCAGAGGAGACTGAAGGCAGCCAGGTTTCCTCCGGGTGCTACGGTTTCCTCTACCTCCAAAAACATGCTGGTCAGGTTGGCCCACAGTGGTGGCGCGGCTCAGTCGCAGCAGCTCAGAACTAACACCTGAACACTATTTCGTTGTACGGTTGTACAATGACAAATAAAGCACTTACTTACTTATATCTAGGTACAAGAAACAAATGTATAACTTTTGCTTCCATTAGTACTAATTGGAATAGGAATATTTATACTACAATTGATATTCAAGAAGGTTTTTTAATGAATAAAATAATGAATGCAGCCCAATGTGTTCTTTATCATCGATATTTCCTTTCAACAAGGAATACAAAGAGTCAATAAATAGCCATCTTTGTGTCTTTGTGTCTTTGTGGTGAAAATCTGCTACTGTAAACCATTGTTCCCAAACCTTTCAGGTTGGGACGCCCCAAAATCAACATTTGAACAACCCAGGGCCCCCATAATAAAGTGACTGTTTGTACAACTTTCAAGCAGCAAAACATTAAAGATTAGTATATTTTAAAAATGTGACCACGGGGGTCACTTTGGAAATCCCTGCTCGAAACAACCCAACACAGATGACGACTTTAACCTTCTAACAAATTTTAAAAGGCTAAATTATTTAACCTCTTAACCCCCACCTGAACCAAGCACATTTTCCAAAGTTTGGCCGTACACAAATCTGAAAGCTTCTTGAAAAAAAGTGTCAAAATAGCAACAAAAGAGCGACGAAAAAGTGACAAAAACACAAAAGTGACCAAAAAAAAGCACTGGGCTGAGGCGTTACGATAGCCGTTCAGATTTCGATAAAGCTGAACTGGAGAAAATGCACTTGGTTAAGGCGGGGGTTAAGAGGTTAAACATACACCTTGGCATTTGTCATATTCTAGAACCATCAAAAGGCTTGTAACATACAGTAGCTATATAAGGATAATATAATGGTTCTTAAAACATGGAAAGAAAGAGTAGGCTTATAACACCCCTGCTTACAACAAAACACGAAGTTAAATCTATGTGGGCAAAATACAACAATAGCAAATGACTATGTAGGTCAGGATCAGGGTAAAATGGAACTCTACCTGGTGTTCATGACAAGAGGCTACAGGTTGTAAACACTGGGATTTGGCCACTATTAAGGGACACTACAGAGCTATTTTGGGGGCTATACATCTTCAAATTAAAGCAAAAATAACCTCCAGTCGTCTGAACAAAGACTTGTGAGCTTCATTTTCTTTCTGGGCGCTTGACATTGGGTTCATAACCGGTGACTTTTCCCGCTCGGAAACAGAGAAACTCCTGTCCCGTTCACCGCACAGGCAGACGGTTTTGGTGCGAGGACCGTGTCCGCGTGAACAGCTGAGCCACGAGCGCACGCCCCCTGCTGACGTAAGAGAGGCGCACAGACAAAGAGTGTTTAAAGGGACAAGAGAAGTAAGTGCTGAAAACAGGCCAGAATGTGGGTTATTTTATTTCTGACCTCGTGTGTTTTGTTTGCTGTCAATTTCATTCATTCATTCATTTATTTATTTATTTCAGACAGAGGGCAACAAAAGAAGAATATACAGCAGAAAACAAAAACAATCCACTTCCACCTGAAAGGGAGTGGGAAGAACACTTATTTAATCCCACCCCCAGTTCTCCACTCAGAGCTCAACAGACTCAGCTTCACTGTCACTTGTTTAAGAACTTTTTCTACAAATTATAATTTGAATTAACAAAAAAATAATAATAATAAGATAAGCTTTTATTGAACTCACAATGGAGAAATTCACTTGTTACAAAACAAAACAAAACAAAAAAGCAGCAAAAATAGGCTATAACACAATTGTCCTAGTATTACATAAATGCTATTCTAGAAGTAAAAGTAAAATATAGGCTAGCTAGGAAGGACATAGGCCTATATTATAGGTGGGTAGTACTCAGTTACATATACGCAAGTACATGTACGGTGAGCCTACTTGAGTTACTTTTTGAAGAAATGTGTAGATTTATCATACGGTACTTTTTATTTCTATTGTAAAATTATCACGAAGTGTCCTCTTACTTTGCACTGTAAGGAAATATGGCAAATGCTTCATTGCGATCTATAAAATAGATGTAGTTCATCTCGTGCGCCTTGTTCTTTAGAATTATTTCATTTTTCTTTATTTTCATGCCATTTTCTTGGAATTGTTGTTGGAAACATTACGATTTCTACGTGATTTTATGTTGTTTTTTTCCCACACAATTTATGGCGTTATTGAAAATAAATCAGACTTTCTTACTCAAACAGAAGGACTCACAGTACTCAAGTAACATTATGTCGAAGTAAATTTTTACTTGAGTTTGGGTCATTTTTTTGGGTCGTTATGGACAGCTACAAACGGACTGCAGTTTCATTTTTTCCCCTTTTTTTTAATATCAAAATAACTCTTTTATGACAGCGACAGTCTATGGCGACAACACTCTGACACAACCGGACCCACACGCGCGCTGTCTTGTTTTGTCTCTTTTTTCCTCCCTGTTTGCTTTGACCAATCAGAGTGAGCTGTCGTGTCCAAGTTCCCTACGGCAATGCGCGAGGTCCAAAAACGACCCTTATCGCGCACAGTCCTGTCTTCTAGTTCAACAACATAACTGTCTCTGAGCCAGGTAAGAATAACATAATTTACATCTGTCTACACCGCCTTCGAAACGTCATTCCGACTGCTTTGTTGCTTCTCTTTGCAAATGGACGCACGGAGAGAATGACGACATAAAAACCAGTGGAGATTGGAGCAAAACAAACTGGTTTAGAAGAAGAGTTTGAGGCTAATTGTCTAGTTATACCTTATCCTATGCTTTGCAACACTGTCAGCTTTATTCCTCTCATTAGCTACAATGTAACGCGTCAGTGTTTACGAAGCTAAGTTAGACACTGTCAAACGTAGCTTAGTGATGAAAAGTGGCTTATGTTACACTCCCAAAATGTTGAAACAAATGTATCCCATGATTGCGAATGTTGTTGTTGAATGCAGATGCAGTCTTGTAAATTACATAAGTGAACAATGTGAGACTGTGTAAAGTAGTCTCTATGTAGTCTGCTATGTTTTAGTTTTTTTTACTGTATGGATGCAGCAACATAATAACTTTTGACTTTTGCATCTGGAAGAACATTTGGAAAGAAAAATTCTTCCTGCTTGATGACAGATGATTTATTTGTTATTATTTACTTTTTTTGTTTATGTTTATGAGATCAATCTTTTTAAATGTGATGTGTGTTGGCCTTCCACAAAAGGGAACCACACTGTGCCTTGTACCATTCATTGTTAGCTTATGCCAAAAAGAGGGAACAAATTACTGCACAATCCACACTGTTTTTTTCTTGGGACATTTGAATAAAACGCTGTTATCAATTGAAACCTAACTTTTAAGATTGAACCTTTTTCACACACTTCGTTTCATACAAAAATCTATTACATTAGCGGTGAAACTCTCTCGATGACCCTTGAATCTGTATTTTCTCTTGCAGAATGAGGGGGTCCTTTCCACAGTTTGGACGACTCCTGTTGGTCCTGTCCTGTTGCCTGTTGACAGTTCACTCTCACAGGGATCAACATGATCAGCAGCAGCAGCAGCAGGGGGAAGCGGCTAGGGAGAATGCAGCCCATGTCCCCAGCCACAACCACTTTGACAAAAACATGGTGCAGGACCAAGAGTGAGTGACCCAAAACGGCAATGTGCTCAGGCCCAATTTAAACAAATCATTGAACTTTGTAACAAGGGTGGAGATTCAGATGATGAAGAAATAACGTTAACCAGGGCTCTCCAATGTTTTTACCCTCATAAGATACTGGAGCTCTTAGGCAGACATTTCAACACACACAAAACAAAAAAGGGCTTCTTAATACGTCACTATATTTACATCTATGGCTGGGCGATAAATCAAATTAATTAAATGAATTCATGCTTTTGAAAACAGACGATGTGAAAATTGCTTAATCGTATAATCAGGTCCGTCACTCTATGCCCACCTCACGTGCAACGTGTGGCCGATTTAGCTTTTCAGACCGCTCTGTAGCGACTGTTTTCGGAAATAACACCAGTGGTGAACCCAGTGACAATCCCCTCTACTTTACAAAGATTGTGTTTTGGGAGTGTGCAGTTAAGTTTTCTTCAGCTAAAACTGAGGCTCCATCCGAAACCATTAAATTGTAGCCTCTAAGTACTAACACTAGCAACTAATCCTTAACCTTTCATGGGGTCAGCTGTTAGATCTCTATGCAGTTAGTGAACTAAAGCTTCAGCAGCATTTGCCCAATTCGACCGTCCTTACCCAGGGGAAGGGGAAGTGACATCACCAACAGCTGTTCTTCTCCTTCTTTAAAGTTCAGTGCAGGCCAAACAAAAGCGCATACCGCCCCCTACTGTATATTGTCCAACAACAACATAGTCCAAATAAAGACATTTAAGGGGGAAAAAGAGAAACATCCAGATGATCCTTCACATTTCCCTTTATTTTATCTCAACATCAGTTTCATAAGGCTACAGTATGCAAATTAGCCATGTGGCTTAAGTTTCTACTAAAAGAAAGCAAAAGCACAACTGCCTTCATTTAAGAAATTTACTGCGGAGGCTCTTTAAAACCATGTGACTGTGCTGTGGTGACTCTAACATGTATTTTGTCACTTTTATAAAGTTTGTCTTGTGCAGAATCTTATTTTTTATTATTATTGTTATTAAATGTGCACCTGTCAATCAACAGTGGTTGCGCATGAGGGTGGGGAGATTGGCGCAGTGGTTTATGGGATGGCACATAGCTCCTAATCACCAGTAAGTTAGCATCAGAGGTCCCTATGCTAAAGTGGCTATGATAGTTAGCATACAGGCCACTTTCCCTAACTCCTTCCTAACTGAAAGCCCAATTCGGACGCATCTTATCATGGCGGACACTGACGCACATCCGGTTTGGCGTAAGACCTCTTACCAATTTACTGGTTTCGGATGGAGCACCCGTTTGGTTTTCCCTGGTCTGATCCTCATTCGCTCTCCTCACTCTGAGCAAAGACAGCAGCATGCTTAACTCCGCCCCATTTCCCCTTGTGTGCGTCTCCATGGAGACGGATGTCAATCACAGACAGCAGCGCTCGAGGATGGAGGATAAAAGTCAAACACTTTTGAAAACTCCATGCCTTAATATGAAGTTTTACTTGTATGACCAGATAATGAATATTTAAAACAAATAATAATAATAATTTAAATAATTGTATAATGAATCTATTGTATAATTGTAGATTTGTATAATGAAAGTATAAATGGGCTGGACAAAAATTAACAACCATATATGTTGGGTTGTAAATAAGGTCTTATGGATCGAATCGGCCTGATTCCTGCAAAGTGCAAAAGCCTAATGTATCGACCTGAAACGAATGATAGTAAAAGCTTTGGACTCCGAGCAGTTTTCTTCATATGAAAGATCAGCTGATCCTTTTCAATTCATCCATCCATCCATCCATCCATCCATCCATCCATCCATCCATCCATTTTCTTCCACTTGTCCGTTGCCGGGTCGTGGGGGCAGCTGTTGGAGTTGCCCAAATCACATTGCACCAGCCCCTATGGCTCCTCCTGCAGGTGGTGGGTCCACAGAAGGACGGCCTCACAATTCTAACCGGGCCTGTTGGTCTCACATAAGGGGCTTCTGAACCGCTCTTTGTCTGACCCGTCACCTAGGACCTGTTTGCCATGGGAGACCCTACCAGGGGCACCAAGCCCCTGACAGCAAGCTCCCAGGATCATTCAGGTGCTCAAACCCCTCCACCACGTTATGTTGACGGTTCCAGGAGAGGCCTTTTCAATTCATTTCCTATAAAATCATAATCGTCCATACTGAGTTAAAAAAAATTGAGATTTTATTTTTGTCCACGACATTATTGCAACTCAATAATGTGTTGGACAAAGAGAAAATGCTTCTATAAATGTAACCAATATGAGTTGTTTTGCAAAGACTTGAGTGTTGTGCTACTTTTCAGCCTCATCTAGTTGCGATTTTTAAAGGTCTTGTGACTGAAACCCATCCCGTTGTAATGTCATATCATTTCCAGCCATAATCAAGACATAATGTGCTTGCAGACTGCAGAAAGGGGAGATATCTTCTTTTTGTCTTTTTACAAAACTGCAACTAAAATACTAAAGTGTTAAGAAGGGTTTTGATTTCTTCACAGTCACATCATGGAGCATTTGGAAGGAGTGATAGACAAACCGGAGAAGGACATGACCCTCAGGAGCTGCAGCTGCACTACTTTAAAATGCATGACTACGATGGGAACAACCTGCTGGACGGACTGGAGCTGGCCACCGCCATCACCCACGTCCACAAAGAGGTGCCACACGTCGTCCACAGTCGATTACTGCAACTCATGCTGATCTATGCTTTAACTCTTGTTTCCAGGAGAGAGGAGAGAACGGCACCCCCATGAAGGAGGAGGATCTGATGAATCTGATCGATGAAGTTCTCAAAGACGACGACAAAAACAATGACGGTTACATCGACTATGCAGAGTTCGCCAAATCACTGGAATGAGCCAGGTTTGTCTGTGAACTCGGTGAGCACAGGAGCTGGTTTCAGCTACAGACTGAGCACTAAAAACAGTGTCAGGACAGAAAAATCTGTTCTTGGGTCCTTAATTTCACTTTATACAGGTTCTTTTTTTGTTAACAATCATAATAAAGATCAGGAAAACCACACACAACCTGCCTCTAAAGTATAAACGCAGCTTTAATCTGAGTTTATCCTGAGTTTATCCCATTGGCACAGTCGCTGCAGAGATTTAAAACGTTTCAATCTGGTCTTCGGTCCCTTTGTGACAGAGCCATTTATCCAGGCTTGGGACAAACACAAAGTGAACATTTAAAGCTTAACTAGACGTCAAATTTGGAGGCCCGTCCCACATAACAGCAAATGCATTACTATTGATTTCTCCATAGGACAATAATCTAAATGGCAGGTGACTGTGAGTCTGTGATGCACTTCTTGTAGAAATGCACTGTGCCCTCAGCTTCGTGGACCAAACGTGTGAATGATTCTTCTGTTTCTTGTGATAATGGAAGTTTATCTTGTGGCCTTGCTTTAGTCTTTACAACAGAGTCTGATGTAGTTTTGTTTACTTTGTAAACTTTACAGTGAATGTCATCAGCAGAAACTCGTGCAGTACTTTTGTCCAGCTCATCTGATCATGAAAACATGACCAATTTGTCTCTGAGTGAATGTACACTTTACACAAGTTAAAAGCTACGTTTGTAGAATCTGATTTGCTTCATAAGTTTTTGTCTCTGTTTTCTTTTCGTCAGATGTATGCTGCCTATAGCACAGATAATGGTCAAAATGTGAGATCTATGTGTTTGTATAATTTAATACATTTGTACATCTTTGTGTCGAAATCTATTTTTTCCATCAGTGTTGACTGTATTCATTCAGATTACTGAATGTTATTTAAAAAGTGAAACGCATCACAGACACAACTGTGTTGTCTCTGTAATGTCATAACTATATTGTTAAATAAATGATCTTTACAATTATCTGAGAGATTTATTTATTTCAAAAAACAATGTGTACAACTTAAGCAACAAACGATGACTATTAAAAATAAAGAAATTCATCTACACACGGTTCATTAAAGTGTTTGCTCATATCATTGTACATTTAGACATATGCATTAAAAGTCATATAAAACCAAGTATAGAGTGAATGAATAATGCAATGTAAAGCGTCTTTGAGTGTCCAGTAAACCAGTGCATTATTATTATTAAAAAGATTCAGCTCTGAGTATTTCTATTTACCTTCAGCAGGGGGCAGTATTCCCCTAAAATAACAAAGTCACGCTAATCCCAATGAAAACCATAAAAGTACAGGTTTCTAAGCACTTTAATTTCTCAGCTCTGACTGTGATCCCCTTTAGCTCCAGTGGGGGGCAGTATCCATGGGTTGCACGGAGCTCAGTGAGAACACAGGAGGGGACAGGTTGGTTCGGAGCGGCCCGTACCAGTCGTCGTGCTGCAGCTGAGGGGGGTTTTGGGGGCCCGCGGTGGGACAGGGGTGTCGGGAATACGGCCCGGCCTGGAGCATGGCGGGCAGACGGGGCAGGTGAGGAAGAGGGGGCGGGTAGAACTGACGGCAGATGCCACCAGGGGGCAGCGAGACGCTCCCCAACAGAGCTCTGTGACCCCCCATCACTGAGAGCACCTTGTGGGACGCGCGCTCCTTCTTTCGCTGCTTGGCCCGTCTGTTCTGGAACCACACCTTTGGGAAAGTTGAAAAGGTGAAGTATTTATAGTCAATAAGACAAAATTATAATCATTATATTATTTCAATGAAAAATAAGTATCTCTAGAATCTTAAGTGAAAAAACTTTATTGTAATTGATGATGGTCAATTTGCCTGATGAAGGTCTCGAAACGTTGACCATATCCTAATAAACTATTATCCTAATAAACTATGTTTGCATGGTTGGCAGTGTGAGGGAAGTAATATTTTTTATCAATGTACGCTGGGATTTTCCCTCATCTCCAACGCACCTGCCTCAAGTAATTGATGTGCGAAGTTTTTCTTCTATTCCCCCTGTATTTGACCCATTCTTCAGCCAGTGCCCAGAGGAACCTGTCGCACCTCGAGGTTCTGTAACCAGGACATCTGTCAGGGAATTCCCACCTGGAGGTTTCGCCTGGGGCGCATGTGCATGAGTTGATGAGGGAAGGTTAAGTTAAGCAGGGTTTCCACGGGGCATTAAAAAGCATTAACCGTCATAAAATGATTAACCAAAATAAAGGCCTTGAATATCAGTAAAGATCAATCAAGCTTGATACCTGATACTACACTATAGTATAATAGTACCTGGGTGTTCACCTCAACAATAAACTGGACTGGTCCCACAACACCAACGCCCTGTACAAGAAGGGCCAATGTCACCTCCACCTTCGGAGTGAGCCTCTGCTTAGGACTTTTTATGACTCTGTGGTAGCCTCTGCTCTCCACTACACTGCAGTGTGCTGGGCCCTGGGCAGCACAGAGCGGGACAAGAACAGACTGAACAAGCTGGTCAGGAGGGCCAGCTCCGTCCTGGGCTGCCTCCTGGACGCTGTGGAGGAGGTGAGGGACAGGAGGGTTTTAGCCAAGCTCACCTCCATCATGGACAACACCTCCCACCCACTGCACGGGACTGTAGAGGAGCTGAGCAGCTCTTTCAGTGGAAGACTGAGGCACCCTCAGTGCAAGAAGGAGCGCTACCGCAGGGCCTTCATCCCCACTGCTGTCAGACTGTACAACACTGCTGTAAAGTAACTCATGTGCAATAACGACTATACCAAAAAATGATGTGCAATAATCTCTGTGTCTACATCACTTTATCTCCGTCACTTATCAACCACTTGTACTATGACTGCAAACCTGCACTGCTAATACTGACATTTGTATTATAGTCTGTTTTAATTATTACTGTTTATACGTTTTGCCCCCTTAACGTTCTTTGGTAGTGATTTAAATGTTTACTATTTAAATGTTTGCACATTTTCTGTCTATTCTACACACCCTGAGTGTTTCTGAGAGCTGAATGTAACAAGTGAATTTCTCCAATGTGAGATCAATAAAGGTTATCATATCTTAATAGGATAGTTAACATGTCCATGGATTGTTCCTGACCTGAATGCGGGCCTCGTTGAGCTTGGTGGCCCGGGCCAGCTCCTCTCGGTGGTAGATGTCAGGATACTGGTTCACCCCAAAGGCCTCTTCCAGCTGCTGGAGTTGTCTGTGGCTGAAGGTGGTCCGGTGGCGCCTGCGGGACGGGGAAGGATACACCCTGCCTCTTCGCCCCGGACCAGACAATGCTGGGGTTGCAAACGGGGCAGGCCTCCTCTCCGGCTCTATGTCTGTGTAGAGGACACAGACAAGGCAATGAGAAGGTGTCGCAAAAAGCCAGAAACCACGACTAAAGCAGCACTTCATCAACCCAGGACATCTAAATATACATAGATATCTAGCAACATCGAAAACTGAACAAGGTCCTAGTCAAAACGAAACTTTATTAAATGAAATCAGGACTTGAACTCAGTGTTACGTGTTTGATTGTTTGAAAACTTCATAACGCACCATCGTGGAGGTCCTAAATGACACCCCACACTCAAACCTCCCATTATCTATTTTCAGGACAGAGCCTCCGAAAAACTGCTCCGAATCCAAACGTGTCCAAAAGAGGGATTACCCCGCTGTGGAGCGTCTCGCGGCAGAATGGACACTCGAGATCCTCCAGATTTAGTCGAGAAGACAAACTCGTGAGAAACAGACACCAGAAACGACGGGGATTAGCCGAGATTACCGTCACAAAGTGAGTAATCTGGAGAAAAGGTCCACACACAGGAGCTCATCAAATCAATGGGGACTGAGCGGGAGTTGGGATTTACCTTATTTATGGTTTAACTCCAATCTTTGAAAATACAACCTGTAATTTCACCAACTAGTCCAGCGCAATGGAAGATCATGGAATCATATTATTTCATATCTTAAATGTATAGATAATATCAAGGGGTCAGTTTCAATATTAATTTGATTGGTTGATTTGTAAAAGCATTTTAAATAAGCCAAGCGTATACATTTTCATGGTAATGGCCAGCTTCATCCACCATACATATGTATTTTTATATTGCTCTAATGTTAACTTTAGGGTTTTCACATAGTTTTGATTCTGTCTATGTACTTTATATATGGTACAATTTAGATAGGTAGGTAGATGTATAAAATATAGTATAATCCTGCTCGTACCTGCAGTGGAGCTGACAGTCGCCATGTCGGAGTACAGTTCGCAGTCCTGGGTCCTGGGGGCTTCTTTCCTCTGGGACATTTCTGCTCCTCTGCTCCAGACCTGCTGCCCTCAGGTACAGGACACTCACCTGACCCCCCCCTCCCCTTGCACACACGGGACGCCCCCACACAGCCCCCTGCTCCCACGACCGCACCATTGAGATTGTTACCTCACTTGAAATGATCAGTTTTTAATCATTTCTGTTGCACCAAAAACAATCCTTATGTAACATTGGTTCGTTGAAATAAACAAATGTACCTGTAGTCCAGTATTTTGCTTTTTTCCCCCCGCTTTTTTTTGTTTTTTAGCATTTGAACATCTAATAAAAAATCTGGATATGTTACAGATATGTCTAATTCAGTTTTCAATAGTGAAAACTATCATTTCAGATTTCCATAATATGATTTCTTCTGTACTCAATATATCAGTTTGGATATACGTGACATCATTTCTTCTAGTACAAATGACATCACATTTCTTATTACTTTCTATGGGTGATTTAAATATGTCATTACAACTAGTCCTGTTCACTATGTAATTCCGCCAGATTTTTGTGGCGAGTATCAAAACTATACATTTTTGAAAACTTTATTACTTAAGCATAAGCAATCAGAAAATGTGTAAAAGATATGTAAATATGTATGTATATGTAAAAGAAGAAAAAAAAAGATGCGATATTATATGGGGAAATGTTCGAAATTTGGCAGAAAATTCCATTTGGTCGTTCCAATCAAAAAAGTCAATGAAACCCTTGTCATACATACTACATGATTTATTTATTTATTTTCATGGAGTTACCATAGCGATGACCAGAGCTCCTCATTTACTCTAATGGAAAAATCATATAATTACACAATTTTACCAAATGACAAAGGCAAATGGAAACATTGTTTTTCTCATTGCTTATACCATAAGGTTTCTAAAAATATATAGTTTTCATACTCTCCACGAAAATCCAGTGAAAATCTAAATGCAGTGAACCGGATTGTAATTCAGATCTGGGTATCCATAATGGAATTACAACTAAGAACTATACTTCTAGATAACTACAACTACTAACTGTAATTATGACTAATGTATTTTGAGATATCTTTAAGTTACAGACATGCGATGCATTTTGATTATTTCATAAATTCAAAACATTTTTTGCTTGACAAAACCGAATTATTAATATCTCTCTATCTGTAGTTTTGACTAGTGAAAGCTGAGTTACGGACATCCATATTTTAACACAGGATAATACTTTTAAATGTTAAAACAGTTTGCCATGAGCTTTATCCCAATACTTTCTGGACCTTCAGCTTAATTAAAGTGGCATTTTGTTCAGGTTATATACGTATTTATTCTTCTTTAAATAATCACAGTCACTGCCTTAACCAGCAGGTGGCAGCATTTAGCTTTTCTCTAACGCTGTCAGAGCCACACGCGCAGCTTTGAGGAGTTGCTCTTATTTTCTTTTAACGTGGTGTCCTCCTGTTCGCAGATACTGCCCCCTGTTGGTCAATAATGGGCCTCCACTGACCACTTGCCTCATCTGAACTTTAGCATCTCCTCTGTTGACCCGCACATCCCATAATCATTATGAGCTATCCTGATATGGGACAGAGATAAGAGCGTGAGGCTTGAATCATCTCCTAACGGGACAGGGGCAGCTGGGTCTTTATCAGCTGACACGGGACAGTAACTCATCCTAAACTATGGCTGTCAGACTCTGGTATTTAGGAGCTGTCCGTGTGCGTGCTTCTGTTTATAAGAGGGAGGCCCAGTACCTCAGCTAACTGGGCAATCCGCTGTGGTGATGTGTGCAACCTCCGCAGTTATAATGTAGTTATTATCTGTCGAATGGTGTTGTCTCAGAGGCGTACACGCTCAGTTAGAATACTTTAGGGTGACGATTAGAGAAAGTGATCATTTGCAAGTCTCATTTGGTGGATAAATGAGAAGACACAGGCCACAATGTTTAGAGTCCACTCTTTGGTAAAGCGTTAGCTCAGATGACAAGTTTAAAGGATAGAGGATCAGTTTGGGAATTCTCAAATCCTCAATGAGCACGTAATTGGTACCTTCACTGACCCAATGCGGCTGGAATCGCTATCGAAACAGACTTTATATTTGGACCCTATAAACATGCACAAATAGCTAATCCTCCAGCCAGGCACTCCTGACCAAACTTGGGGAGATGAGTCCTCGCCTCATGGTGCTGTTGTGTGCTGGCCCATTGCTCCTGACAGGGCGTCCCCGTGGTATTGGCTCAAAAGCCGAGGACAAAGTTACCCATGGGGAGAATAAAGGAAATGTAAGAGTGTATACGGCCCACGGTAGCTCAGTTGGTAGAGTATTCGCCCACTGATCCAAAAGCCTGTGGATTGATCCTGGTTACCGCCATTGAATACAGCCCTATGTCCTTACTGGGTCAAAAAGTCACAGATATAAATGCATATAAGTGCATAAATGTGGTGTGGATGGGTGTGTAAGTGCTTTGAGTACCAAGAAGGTACAGTAGAAAAGGTTACAGAAATATCGACAAAGCTTTTCAATCATCTTCAATCTGTATTTTCAAGTGTTGGACATTTCGCCGTTCATTCAAGAAGCTTCACCAGCGGCACTAATGGCATTAAACCTCCCGTATGGTGTTTGACTTGTTCCCTTTACTTTTTCAAAAAAACAACAACAAAAAAACATGAAAAGTGCAACAAAACACAACAAAACAGGCGACAAAAAAGTGACGGAAATGCAACAAAACAGGCGACAAGTGATGAAACAAAACAGGCAACAAAAAGTGATGAAAAAGCAAAACAGGCGACAAAAAAATATTGAAAATGCAACAAAACAGGCGACAAAAAAGTGACGGAAATGCAACAAAACAGGCGACAAAGTGATGAAAAAGCTAGAAAAAAGCAACAAAAATGCAGCAAGGCATGTTTATTTATACCGCGCATTTCATACACAAGGCATCTCGAAACAGGCAACGAAAACGCTGCAAAACAGGTCACAAAAAAGTGATGAAAAAGCAACAAAAATGTGACAAAAACCTAAAAAAGTGACAAGAAATGTCTTAGATCAGTATTGAAGGTCTTAGCTTTCAAATGAGGTGTTACACTGGCCTGTAGGATTTGGGTAAAACTGAACTGGAGAAAATGTGCTTGGTCAAGGCGAGGGTTTTTCAAGGGCCATTTTCTCAAAAGGCATTTTCCTCACATTGGTGCAACAATAATCTCCTCGTAAGTTGCACCTACAGACTTCACATTTTCCAGTCTTGGACTAAACAATATTTTGAAGGGTTTTTCAGAGGGATTTTTTAAATAAATAATTCCTAGCCTGATTTATTGAGTTTGGAATTTCAAATAAACAAGGCGACATTTCAATATTTTACATATTTTTTCCACTAATAACCAGCTTAGTTTAAAACATATCCAAAATCCCCTCTGAAAAAGTCTTTGTAACTCAAACCATCAATTTAAACCTGGCTCAATCCATTATTCAGATTTCGTCGCCAAAACATGGGAAATCTGGGGCGTTTTTAGGCATAAAGGGTCTAATGTTCATATTAAAACATGATAGACATGTCTCTGACATAGACATAGACATGTCTCTGACATGTGAGAGCCGTATGAACCATCTCGGGCCCTGAGAACTTCAGGGAGGGGTCTCCTGGTGGTTCCCAGAGTCAATAATAAACACGGTGAGGCTGTGTTTCAGTTTCATGCAGCTAAAATCTGAACCAGTCTTCATGAGGATGTGAGACAGGCCTCAACTCTGACAATGTTCAAATCCAGGCTGAAAACAGCTCTTTTTACCCGTGCATATGAAAACTGAAAGTATTTTATCTGCACTTTTGCCTTTTGCTGTAACTGATTAACTTTATGTTGATGTTTTATTGATTGATTTTATCTGTTTTCTTGTAATTTCTCTTTCTGCAACTGTGAAGCACTTTGAATTGCCTTGTGTATGAAGTGTGCTCTACAAATAAACTTGCCTTGCCTTGCCTAGAAAATAATTCATTATTTTCCTCATATTTCGCCAGTAATCCCCCGCAGAAGTTTCAAATTGATGTCTCTAAATTTTAAAAGTTATCCTATTCACCTATTCATCTGTCTATCCTTGTATTCAGGGTGCGATTTGTCAAAAAAACAGAAGTGGGGATAGTTACTCAATCACCATTATTGCATAAAAATCACATGCATTTCATGCTGTTGAACTTGAAACCCAGTGTTGTAAGATGTCTTCTAACTGGCTAGTAGCTCAGTGTGTGTGTGGAACGGAGGGTGAAGTTGATAGCATTGTGTGCAGGGCGTCCGTGCCTGTGTGTGGGCTGAATATAAGCGCACACAGCCCAACTCTATGCATCCAGCCTATAGCCTACTCCGAGGCAGATATTTATATATGAGACATATAGGCCTTACGTTTTCCTCCGTATAGTTTTGGGTTATATTCAGCGAGGAAAACAGGAGATGAGAGACTTCAAATGGCCTGTGCATAGACGACTGAAGTAGGGGGGCGACCCCTCCAGAGCGCGTGTTGCTCAGGGAGCTGGGCCGTTTTGGAAAACTCTTGATGATCAAACTTTAAGTAACCAGCGTAGTGTGACGTAACAGGTGTCTTCTTTTTTTGAGGGACAGAGCTGAAAATGTAACATGCACATGCGCACGGCTGGCACTTCCCAGAACCGAATCAGAACCGTGCGTAAAGGTTCCTAATCCTGCTTGTCAAACTGTCGTAAAACGCGCTGGGTGTCACACATGGCTGGGGGCATTAACTCAAGGGTTGCGCGGGTCCCTCCGCGGTCCCCGCAGGCTGCCCGCGGATCGAGTCCGGTCATAAAATGCTCCTGTCCGGGTTGGGGCGGTTGCCGCCACTCATTGCCGCCATGCGCGCATTCATAGTTCAGCCACGATTCAGTCTATCATCTTTACAGCGTTTTTTTTAAATACATAAAGTAAGCAGCGTTTTGCTGTTTGTGGTCCAGAGAACGCTTTTGTCGAGCCCTATTTTCCATGTGCGTCTGTGCGCGACTTCTCTGCAGCGCTCTACACAGAAGGAGAGAGAGAGCGCGAGGGGATAAGACACGCCAGTCCTGCTCATTTCTGTATGTGTGCAAAATAGATTTAACTGATCATAAAGTCAATCAGGATACATAACACAGTTCCCTGTGCATATTCATTCATCAGAAATGACACATGCAGCCTTACAGGCTACACTTAAACAGTCCACTCTCACAATATAGTTCCCCGGGCCTGTGCCATCCCGGGAGCGCGTCAGCTTTCAGGCATTCATAATAAAAAGAAAAGAAAAACACCTATTTGCAAAGTTGCTGATGACGAGACATGTGATGCATGAGTGTTTCTGACTCCACAGACCTTCACTAGTATAGAGCATAGACCCCGTGCGCATTAAAGCCGCTAAAGCAGAGATCACCCGCGTGTAAAATGAAATCAATTGGCCAGCAGGTGCACGTACCTTGAACACACAGCCAGTTTTACAATTGTATCCCCCCCTACATTTAATACAATAATACAGCAGAAGTAAGGATAGGGATAAAAGAAACAGAGACGGGGACAAGAAAACCAGAAGGGGGGAAAATCCCCCCCATCCCCCCCAGCAAATCGCACCCTGCTTGTATTGATAAGTTATGAGTAAAACTGAATCAAACTCGTTTTTCCCCCACAGTATCGCTTCTGTGTTATCACATGAGCTGACCGCCCTCCACTCGCTCCGACACAGACCGCTCTCTCCTTGTGTTGCCGGTTCCAGGGAAGTGGGCTCATGCCTGATTCATCTCTTTCTTACACATACCTCGCGGCTTTCATCACTTCCTGCTGAGAACTATGGGCCAAAAAAAAAACTCTGCGAGAACAAAACATCTCACTGTTGATAATTAGTTGTTTCGCTTTTGACTCACTTTGACTCATTTGAACAAACTGGACCAAATATCAGGACTTGCGTAACGGTCTCTGCGGCCCACACACAAGCATTCTATCAAGCTTAATGTCACAGACTTTGCGAAATCTACTACTACAAGGTGTATTAGTACTTTCGCAAGGCACTATACTGTATATATATAATATATATATATATATATATACATGTAATCTACTCTCAGTATAATTCCAGCTGTTCTGTGAGGGCCTCAGAGCTATGGTCAGAGTGTATTGGTCACTAAACAACATCATGAAGGCCAAGGAGCACACCAGAGAGGTCAGGGATAAAGGTGTGGAGAAGTTTAAAGCAGCGTTAAGTTATACAAAGATTTCCCAAGATTTGAACATCTCACGGAGCACTGTTCAATCCATCATTCGGAAATGGAAAGAATATAGCACCACTGCGAACTTACCAAGACACGGGCGTCCACCTAAACTAACAGACCGAACAAGGAGAGCGCTGGTCAGAAATGCAACCAAGTGCCCTAAGATAACTCTGGAGGAGCTGTGACGTACTGCCGCTGAGCTGGGGGAATCTGTACATGGGACAACTATAAGTCGTACTCTACACAAATCTGGCCTTCATGGACGAGTGGCAAGAAGAAAGCCATTATTGAAAGGAGGCCATAAGAAATCCTGTTTGAAGTTTGCTAGAAGTCATATGGAGGACACAGCTACCATGTGGAAGAAGGTGCTTTGGTCAGATGAGACAAAAATTGAACTTTTTGGCCCAAATGCAAAACGTTATGTATGGCACAAACCTAACACTGCTCACCGTCCTGAGTGCACCATCCCCAGTGTCAAATATGGTGGGGGGAGCATCATGCTATGTGGCTGCTTTTCCTCAGGGAAAAGGAAGATTGTAAGAATAGTTGGGAAGATGGATGGAGCCAAATACAGGGACATTTTGGAGGAAAACCTGCTGGAGTCAGCAAGAGAATTGAGGCTGGGGCGGAGATTCACCTTCAAGCAGGACAATGACCCTAAACACAAAGCTAAATCTACAATGGTTTAAAAACAAACATATTAATGTGATAGAATGGCCCAGTCAAAGTCCTGACCTAAATCCTATTGAAAATCTGTGGAAAGACCTGAAAACTGCTGTTCACAAACGCTCTGCTTCTAATTTGACAGAGCTTGAGTTGTTTTGTAAAGAGGAATGGGCTAAAATGTCAGTCTCTAGATGTGCAAATCTTGTAGAGTCATATCCCAGAAGATTTGCTGCTGTTATTCCAGAAAAAGGGGGTTCCACAAAGTATTAATTCATGCTGTATGAATACTTATGCACGCCCCACTTGTCACTTTTCTATTTTTTGAAAAATAACAGAATCATGTATCATTTTGCTTTTACTTCACAGTTGTCTGTTACTTGTGTGTGAACTTCCAGTAAAAAATTCAAAATAAAATCTTGACTTAAAATGACTTAAAATTGATTGAATGAATGTTGTTGATGTTGAATTTGAGTCTGTTTGATCTAATATAAGACAAGATAAAAATGCTAATGCAAATGGAACAGGCAGAAATACTTGTTAATATCAGACAAACTAACTTTTAAAAAGATACATCTTTCACTTAAAAATGATACAAAATAAACAGAATTAAGAAAAAAAAATACTTGTTCCATTGGCAATAAGAGGATTGTATCTAACCCAAGACCAGACTAAACCTACTAGATTTAGATTTAATATCTTAATTCAACTAGATTCATGTCATTTCTTCCTTCCTCAAGATGATGATTGTTTTCCAGTGGATTCTCAACCAATTCACACAAGTTCCACCTCATAACATAATTGATCTTCCAAGCAGGACCAAGCCTAGATCAAGATGAAACCATGACTAAAGAGGCCTAATTTGTACAAAATTGCAAACTGCGCGTAAATCATGTCTAAAAGGCATAAATTAAATTATCTCACATTAAATTGATAAAGTCTAAAATTACAGATGACCATGAATACCACCAGAAGAAGCCCAAGTATACATGCTCCACAGTTTGAAAACCCCTGCTATATATTATGTCTATATCTGAGGAGGGACTCAGAAGAACAGATGGACAGATTATCATGGCATGGCATCAACTTGAGATACTCCTTTTGTGAGATAAATGGACGGCTCTGACCCTGCATGTTATCTAATCTCGGGTTTTTATGTTTTCTGAGTAAAAAAATACAAACACTGTGAGTATTGTGAGCAGCTGGGCCATTCAGAACAGATCTCCCGAAGAAACCTGGAGCTGAACAGAGAACGGCCTGAATCCACATCCCGTGAGCTCTGTTTAGGACACACAGGAGGAGGAAGAGGGCAAGGCGAGGTAACTGTAGCCGTGGGCGGGACGGACGCTGAAATCCCACTGCAGCAGGGGCCAGCGTACTCCCACTGAACGGTAAATCACCGGTTCAAACAGTTACTGGAGGTGCTTTGGGGAGATGTGGACGCCTCTCTGGTCGGCGCCAAGAAGAAAGTGAATGAAGTGATTGCTGCGGCCCATCCTTGACATGGGAGGCGGCTTCATCCGATCCGAATCCCACTACGCTTCATCCGTGAAGGAAGAGTTTATACTTTTATAACAAGATAAACTTGTTATAAAAGTGCGGAACATTCACTCGTTCAATCAAAAACAATACAACAAGGGTTTCTCTGTCAAGCTCGGCCACCACCAGTCCTCATTTAAATCTACTGCCCAGTCCCCCAAATAAAGTCTCCACATGGACCTGAGGTTACTGCAGTTTGTTACTCTATAAGTGTTTATATTGTTTTTGTCTGATTAAGGCTAATGCGCCCGAAATGTCACATTGTCGCCAAGCAATACATTTTATTGGGATCTTAGCTGTGCAGGTTTATAGTATTAGTTGTTTCTTATTGCAACTTATTTTTCATCCACATTACTTTGATTTTGTGGATGTCCGTGTCTGTTTGACTTATAGGGCCGAAACTAATTGATTCATCGACAACTAATTGATTACTGAAATAGCTGAAAACTATTTTAGTAATCACATGTCCACACGTATCCTGATATTTTTCTACAACCGTATAAAAAATGTCTCTGTCCACACGGCAGAATTTTGGCAGAACTAATGACGTTCAATCTCTATAAACCACGCATTTCTTCAGTGTTCATGGGCTCATTTCTTGGTCAAACTATTATGAACACTGTTAAAGTACAATATAACTTTGTTTTGTAAAAAGAGGTTTTCCGCCTGATAAATAAACTGATTTCAGTTTGTCGTTGAAAGCACTGCTTTAGCGTAAACCCCAGGGCTGAGAAACATGTCCCTGCTGCTGTGGAACAAAGACAACTGTCTAAGCTATTAACTAGATAAATTAAAGTACTATACCATGAACCCCTGACACCAAAACTGCTGCAACAGTTTTTTTTTTCTGTAAACAAGCCACAAAAAGGGCAGTGAAGCTCAACTTTATCGCAGCAGAGCATTTCCGAGCACGTGCAACATGTCGGGTCATGTGACTGCGACGCGTTGCCATGGATACACGCAGCTTGGAGAAATCAATCTTCCGCTTTTCTGTCCATACCTCTCCGTTCACACAGCGTTCACAGAAATCTCCCCTTTGCAGAGCGTTAAGAAAAATATCCAAATAATGACGTCATTTATCTGGATGCGTGTGGCCAGAATGTCATTTGTTGGAAGAAACTAAAACCCAAAAATCAGGACTGCAAAACTAGTGAATTTTAATAACTGAAAGTGTTAAAAAAAAAGTCTAAATAATCCATGGATAAAAATCACAGAGGTATAAATACGTGAAGACATGGACATACAAACAGGGCACAGGTGTTAACACATCAGGGCGGGGCAGGCAACTAACACAGGGGAAGTAAAGCAAAATCACATCAAGGACAAATAAACATGTCAAAATAAAACACAGGACTAGACCAGAGACAAAGACAAGAAACCGAAACAGGGGGAATACAAAACAAAACATGACACAGAAGGCCCAAACGCAAACAAATATCTGTGTTAATAAAAATATCTAAGTACGTGTGGACAGGGAATCGTTTTCTGGTATACACCGATAAAGTACAAAGAGTGTTTTATAAATGTTAAAATTAATAAATATGATTGTTCTGTATCTCAGGACAATTATCCAATTAGAAAGCAGAATTAGCTCCCCTCATATTGTTGCCAAGTCCTATAGCCTACTGTAGTTTAAACCAGTTTGAAAATAAATGTAAAAGGACTCTCTCTCTCACGTCCTCAATCTCAGCTCCGGTCCCTGACAATGGCCGCTGGCTGCTCTGCTTTGCGACGACGACACTGGAAGCCGCCATTGCTGTAGTACCGCCATATAGCCGCTAGTTCCCCATTGGAATCCATTGCACTTTAGACACGTTAAAAACAACTTTAATGCCCGGTGCATAATTTTTGGGAACTGTCTACAGCTAGATATTCCTCCTGTGATTACACTGGGTTAGACACAATCAGAGGCACCGGGCTGGTTATGGTAGAATTAATTTTAGAAATCTCCTACTTAATGAGGGTCGGACTGTTAGCATTGGAGCTGCGCGAGCTACACGTCACGTAAGGGCCGAGTCTACAGTGAAGATCCCGCCCTTATGCCCTTATTAGGAACATGCTTCGTCAGAGCTGGGGAGGAGGAGTCTGTAAATCCGCCATGATTCCCCTCGAACGTGGTCATTATGGTAAACGGGGAGGACTGAGGAGGAGTTGTCTATTATTTGTACAGTCTATGGTCCCTGATGAAGTCCCAATCAGCCCCAGTGCAGCCACCAGTCGTTAAAGCTCAGGGGCTAAACTCTGGAACTTTGAGCAACCAAGTTCAGCTGTAGCGGACGTAGTCTTTTTTCAAAGCACTAAGAGCCTCCCACAAATGATCACTTTACTCCATCAACATGTCCTCAAGCAGCGTCCCTTTAGTTTTATGTGGTAACGATTTCCATGCGCCTGCCCTTTCACAATCAAGCGATTAATCGTAAAAAATAATCTTCAGATTAATTGATCACCTCGAGCATCTTGAAATGAATAATAACCCCGTGTCTTCCTCTAAGCATTGTGACCCATGTGGCTACAGTCGACCATCATTGACTATATATACCGTATATATAGGCCAATAGTGCATGCCATATAGACATACAATAGATCCCTTTCAATTGACTGAATTAGCCGTACTTTCCACTGCAGCACAGACACAGACTTCCCTTTTCTCCTTCCTGTAAGTTAATCTCTTTATCTTTCTATTATTAGGCCTCGGTCAGAGCCAGAGCCCGGCCGACAGAGGCTTCTGCCGCACACACTCACTGTAACGGACTGCAGTGTTGGACAGAGGGGTGCATACATACATGTTTAAAAGCTTACTCAGCCCCCAGACTCTGCTCTCCTTTGAATTTGTTTAAGCAGAGGTGGGTTGTAGTTACATACACTCTGAAAAGTATTTGGGATTGTACTTCTGGGAATGTACTGTACTTTTAGGGTTAGGGTTAGGTCGTGAATTACAAAAATATATTACTTTTTAGAAACTAAAGAATATAACATAATTATAAAAACAACATATGGTAAATTTGTCATTACAATTTCATTAACTCAAGTTGCAAGTGCATTTAAATGGTTTGTATTGATGTATGTAAAATTCCCCGAATAAAATGAAGCACTAAAACAAGTTGGACACTGGTGTATAAGACCTGCAGTTTATTGTCGCTAACGTCATCAAAACAAAACACGAAAGAATGGGGAAAGCAAAGGAAAAGGAAATCTTTGACTGCACTTTTGCTCGGAGGTATTATTACTATTTTCAATTTTTAATATTCATTCATTCATTCATTTTCTTCCACTTGTCCGTTGCCGGGTCGTGGGGGCAGCCGTTGGAGCTGCCCAGGTCACATAGCACCAGCCCCCATGGCTCCTTCTGTAGGTGGTAGGTCCACGGAAGGACGGCCTCACAATTCAAACCGGGCCTGTTGGTCTCTCCTAGGGGGCTACCAGTGTATGCAGACACTGGAGGCAATGTGGGTGAAGTGTCTTGCCCAAGGACACAACGACAATGTGCACCTTCAGGAGGCGGGATTCGAACCCCCGACCTTCCGATCATGAGACAACCCGCTCTACCATCTGCGCCATTGTCGCTATACTATATATATATTGTAACTACTAATATAGAATATACTACAATTTTAAACTAACTTGCCCAACACTGGGTTTGTCTGATCATTTTGGGTCCAGAAAAGACTCAAGAAGAACCCTTGCATTTGACCACTGGCAGACCGGTTTCTTTGGCCAAATAGTGCTCTTTCTTTAGTAAAACATTACTCGCTCCATTTTTAAGTGACTTTGTAAGTCTGGCGGTATTTTAAAAAGGGAGAGCATAAAACATAACGATGCCTAAAACCTATACATCAAAGGTGATGTTGATCCACAGCCAAACCAAAATAGTAAATGTTAAGAATGAAATTGTTTGGTTCCTGATCTGGCATTTTAGAACTAAAACCTTTTTTATTGTGCATTTGTGGGATTCCAGTTTTACTTTGCCTTTGTGCCAGGTCTAAGCCTGGCTAAAACATATTAAATCTATACATCTACATAACACCCTGAAAATCATACAATACATTTTTGAGGTCTCACCTGATCTGGGAAGTTAAGCACGATCAAGGATAGGAGATCGTGTGAGACTAGGTGCTTTGAGTTTGGGGCAACAGTTTCTCAGTTGTTCCTCTGGGGGTCAGCGCTGCATGTGATGAACAAATTATTATAGCAATAAAAAAGACTTATTGGTTTCAGAATAGATACACAAAGGTGCAATGTCCTCATGTAGCACAGCCCTTTGAGAAAACCTTTATAAATCTTAGCTTTGCATAGTAAAAACTAGGTATGTCTGAGATCCTGCATTTTGCACATAGTTTTGGTCCAGGAAACACTACTTTTGTGCTTCCCGGGGAACACTAAAACGCCTGAGAAAATATTCCAAACCAAAATGCGAATCTTTGACCATGTCCATTATAGCGAAAACACTTACGAAATTCCTGCCTATGAGATTGAACTGGGAGTGACCTGGCTGGCAGACAGGCAGCCTCTATGGAAGGAATGTAACTCAACTCTTCTCCTCTTTCTCCTCCCCTCCACATCCCTCCATCCAAAAGTCCTGTCCCGGGCCAGCTGTGCGGAGAGGGTTGCGAGAGGATGACTTTAATCTCCCGTCCAAATTCATAGAAGGAGACATTTTAACTTGGAGAAGACGGCGAGTTGGATGACACCGTAGTAGCTGGTATGGTAATGTTGGAAACCTTGGCTTGGGGTTTGTTAACAGGCAGTGGCTGGTTCTGTGGTTTCGGATGAAGCAGTTCTTGGAGATCTTGAAGCAGCAAAGAACCGGGGTAAAGCAGAGGTCATATCATCACAAGATATTTTAGGGTATAATACTAAGTTCAAGTTCGAGAACCATGGGGCAATACCTTGAAATATCTTGACACACTGATTTCCAACCGCAAATTATTGATTCTCATAAGGATTTTTGGAAAAGCGCCAGCAGCTTTCTGTATAGGCCGCACAACATGACTGTCTATTTTAAACCTGTCAATATACACTCACCTAAAGGATTATTAGGAACACCTGTTCAATTTCACATTAATGCAATTATCTAAATAACCAATCACATGGCAGTTGCTTCAATGCATTTAGGAGTGTGGTCCTGGTCAAGACAATCTCCTGAACTCCAAACTGAATGTCAGAATGTGAAAGAAAGGTGATTTAAGCAATTTTGAGCGTGGCATGGTTGTTGGTGCCAGACGGGCCGGTCTGAGTATTTCACAATCTGCTCAGTTACTGGGATTTTCACGCACAACCATTTCTAGGGTTTACAAAGAATGGTGTGAAAAGGGAAAAACATCCAGTATGTGGCAGTCCTGTGGGCGAAAATGCCTTGTTGATGCTAGAGGTCAGAGGAGAATGGGCCGACTGATTCAAGCTGATAGAAGAGCAACTTTGACTGAAATAACCACTCGTTACAACCAAGGTATGGAGCAAAGCATTTGTGAAGCCACAACACGCACAACCTTGAGGCGGATGGGCTACAACAGCAGAAGACCCCACCGGGTACCACTCATCTCCACTACAAATAGGAAAAAGAGGCTACAATTTGCACGAGCTCACCAAAATTGGACAGTTGAAGACTGGAAAAATGTTGCCTGGTCTGATGAGTCTCGATTTCTGTTGAGACATTCAGATGGTAGAGTCAGAATTTGGCGTAAACAGAATGAGAACATGGATCCATCATGCCTTGTTACCACTGTGCAGGCTGGTGGTGGTGGTGTAATGGTGTGGGGGATGTTTTCTTGGCACACTTTAGGCCCCTTAGTGCCAATTGGGCATCGTTTAAATGCCATGGACTACCTGAGCATTGTTTCTGACCATGTCCATCCCTTTATGACCACCATGTACCCATCCTCTGATGGCTACTTCCAGCAGGATAATGCACCATGTCACAAAGCTCGAATCATTTCAAATTGGTTTCTTGAACATGACAATGAGTTCACTGTACTACAATGGCCCCCACAGTCACCAGATCTCAACCCAATAGAGCATCTTTGGGATGTGGTGGAACGGGAGCTTCGTGCCCTGGATGTGCATCCCACAAATCTCCATCAACTGCAAGATGCTATCCTATCAATATGGGCCAACATTTCTAAAGAATGCTTTCAGCACCTTGTTGAATCAATGCCACGTAGAATTAAGGCAGTTCTGAAGGCGAAAGGGGGTCAAACACAGTATTAGTATGGTGTTCCTAATAATCCTTTAGGTGAGTGTAGAAACTGGTTCACTGCAAGGACAAGACAGTCGCAAACAGGTGTACTACAGCATTTGTTGCAGTGAAGGTTGCGTCAAGGAAACGAGGCAGCAGCTTCATACAGTAAGAGGATGTATCAACAATGCAGGGAAATGTGAAAACTGCCTCCAGTCAGCGGTACATCTCCATCTTAAAGTCAGTAACCAAGGCCGTGGGAACTCAGGGTGCTGAGGGTACTGCAGTACTCCCTGGTGGATAGTTTGCGAACTGCAGGCAATATTAATAAATAGGAAATATGCACAGAAAAAGCGTTTTATGGGTACATTTTGTCCCTCAGCACCCCCTGGAGGATACAGTTTTAGCCAAGGGATGGTTTCAGAGAGGGTTGTATTTGTGAAAAATACATTGTTATTATTAGCATTCGGAGGGTAATGGGTTAACTCTTCTCAGACCCTTATCACTACAAGGCGTCATGCAAGGCCTTAACGTACCCTCAGGTTCATGCAATAGCTTAACCCTCACACCACCCTAGGGCCTTTTTGTGGCCTTTGACGTTTTCATTTTTATGGCATTTTTTCTGTGTTCAGTGGATGTTCCTCAAATTTCCCTCAGGATAATCATTTCTGGAGAAGTTCCTTTTGGCTATTTCAGTTTTTTTATATTAGCTTCCCAGAGCTGGGGCTGAAAAAAATCACACTTAACACCCTAAGGCCACAAAAGTGGCCTCTACTTTCAACATCCATAAAATTTTTGTACTTTCATATTTTTTTCTACTTTAAAAACTCAGAATCATAGAACTACTTCTGCTTGACACATACATACCAAATATTAGTAAATTTTTAATGATTTTTAACCCTTTATTGGCCAAAATGCACACAAAAGTTCACTGTCATGCAAGTATTGTGATACCTAAACAGGAAAACTTTTTTAAATGCATTCCAAATTGAATGAGATGTTTATTTTATTAAGCCTTGGGATGGGTCAAAGTTGAGTGGTAAAATTATTTTTTACAGGTTTTTTGTTTTTCTGTAGTGACAGATTTTCATAAAAAATCACACTTAACACCCTAAGGCCACAAAAGTGGCCTCTACTTTTAACAGCCATAAAATCACTATACTTTCATATTTTTTCATACTTTAAAAACTCAGACTCATAGAACTACTTCTGCTTGACACATACATACCAAATATTTGTAATTTTTAAATGATTTTTAACCCTTTATTGGCCAAAATGCACACAAAAGTCCACTGTTGTGCTGTTTGTAATGCAGAAATAATTGCATAACTTCTATAAAAATATTCCAAATTGAATGAGGTGTTTATTTTTATTAGGCCTTGGGATGGGTCAAAGTTTAGTGGTAAAATTATTTTTTACAGGTTTTTTGTTTTTCTGTAGTGACAGATTTTCATAAAAAATCACACTTAACACCCTAAGGCCACAAATGTGGCCTCTACTTTTAATAGCCATAAAATCACTATACTTTAATATTTTTTCATACTTTAAAAACTCAGACTCATAGATCTATGTCTGCTTGACACATACATACCAAATATCTGTCATATTTTTATATTTTTAACTCTTTATGAGCCAAAATGCACTTGTAACTCCTCATTTTTGCTCTTGCAGAGTCAGTAATACTTGTATAACCTTTATAAATGTGATCCAAATTGAATGAGCTTCATTTGTTCATTTGCCCTAAGGGTTGGTCATACAATGGTAGTAACCTTGTTTTTAACAGTTTTTAAATGTTTCTGTAGAGCCACACTAAAATGAACAAAATGCTGTCATCCCATTGAAAATCAATACAAATGTTCCACAGAAACTCTGTCTTCTGCGGTTTTATCTCAGGAGCAGTTTGCAAATGTGGGAACATTTTTATATGAGTTGGATGACTGTGCATAAGATAAACATTTGGAGGGTGTGGGTGTGGTGTAGTGAGGGGGGATTTGGGGGGTGTGGCATCAAAAGCCTTTCCTCTTTGAAAAAACAACTAAACACAACAGCAATAACAACAGTAAGAAAATGTAAACAAAAGCGTGTAGTGTTATGGTTTTCACACAGTGTTTCACAGGTGCACTGGGCACGATCCAAAAAACTTAATTTGGTCTTTTTGCAAAAGATTTCTTTTAGATCAGACCAGTGTTTTTTTTTTATTCCTAATAGTTTCTACTGCTCACTTTCTGCAGAGTTGGTCACGTAACTGTGACGTGCCTTGTCAGCTCAAAACCTCATGTGACCAACTCTGAGGAAGATTGCAGAAAGTGAGCAGTGGAAACTGTCAGGGATAAAGAAACCACACTGGTCTGATCTAAAAGAAAACTTTAGCAAGCTCTGGGCGCATATATAAGAGCAGTGGGACAATGAGGAGACATTTGAAAATACACCATGAGGCTTTGGATGCGATCATGAACTCTGGGAGAGAGGATGAGGAGAAAATATTAGACCAACGAGGATTCTGATTTACGGAATGACCAAATGAAATTAAGCTCTGATTCAAAGGAGGACTCATCTGAAGACCACACTGAAGATGGCAGTGTAGAGGAGATTGGGGAAGAATTGAGATGGATATCCAAAAGTGGAAGCATTGTGTGGTACTCGCTCCGGTATGTACTCGCCCCAACAGGATTGTCTCCTGGACATACAGTACTGCCTATGCTGTCACGCGAGTAAGTGATCCTTTGTCTATCATCAGGATGTTTCTAACTGATGAAATAATGAAGCATTTATTATAGCACTTCGGGCCAGATAAAGGTAGAAAAGCGCTGTATAAGTTGAGATCATTTATTGGCAATGACAAACTTGCAAACGTAAAATTGAAAACTGGCGAGATTAGGACATGCTGGAAATGTTGGCTTACGTCGGGCTTCTTTTTCTGTAGTCAGTCCAGGAGACAATCCCATTGTCCCACTGCTCTTATATATGCGCCCAGAGTTTGCTAAAGTTTTCTTTTAGATCAGACCAGTGTGGTTTCTTTATCCCTGACAGTTTCCACTGCTCACTTTCTGCAATCTTCCTCAGAGTTGGTCACATGAAGTTTTGAGCTGACAAGGCAAGTCACAGTAACGTGACCAACTCTGCAGAAAGTGAGCAGTAGAAACTGTTAGGAATCAAAAAAACAAAACACTGGTCTGATCTAAAAGAAATCTTTTGCAAGTTAACACACAAAGACCAAATTAAGTTTTTTGGATCGTGCCCAGTGCACCTGTGAAACACTGTGGGAAAACCATAACACTACACGCTTTTGTTTACATTTTCTTACTGTTGTTATTGCTGTTGTGTTTAGTTGTTTCTTCAAAGAGAAAGGCTTTTGACGCCACACCCCAAATCCCCCCTCACTACACCACACCCTCCAAATGTGGAGGGTGTGGTGTGCTTATGCACAGTCATCCAACTCATATAAAAATGTGCCCACATGTGCAAACTGCTCCTGAGATAAAACCACAGAAGACAGAGTTTCTGTGGAACATTTGTATTGATTTTCAATGGGATGACAGCATTTTGTTCATTTTAGTGTGGCTCTACAGAAACATTTAAAACTGTTAAAAACAAGGTTACTACCATTGTATGACCAACCCTTAGGGCAAATGAACAAATGAAGCTCATTCAATTTGGATCACATTTATAAAGGTTATACAAGTATTACTGACTCTGCAAGAGCAAAAATGAGGAGTTACAAGTGCATTTTGGCTCATAAAGAGTTAAAAATATAAAAATATGACAGATATTTGGTATGTATGTGTCAAGCAGACATAGATCTATGAGTCTGAGTTTTTAAAGTATGAAAAAATATGAAAGTATAGTGATTTTATGGCTATTAAAAGTAGAGGCCACATTTGTGGCCTTAGGGTGTTAAGTGTGATTTTTTATGAAAATCTGTCACTACAGAAAAACAAAAAACCTGTAAAAAATAATTTTACCACTAAACTTTGACCCATCCCAAGGCCTAATAAAAATAAACACCTCATTCAATTTGGAATATTTTTATAGAAGTTATGCAATTATTTCTGCATTACAAACAGCACAACAGTGGACTTTTGTGTGCATTTTGGCCAATAAAGGGTTAAAAATCATTTAAAAATTACAAATATTTGGTATGTATGTGTCAAGCAGAAGTAGTTCTATGAGTCTGAGTTTTTAAAGTATGAAAAAATATGAAAGTATAGTGATTTTATGGCTATTAAAAGTAGAGGCCACTTTTGTGGCCTTAGGGTGTTAAGTGTGATTTTTTATGAAAATCTGTCACTACAGAAAAACAAAAAACCTGTAAAAAATAATTTTACCACTCAACTTTGACCCATCCCAAGGCCTAATAAAACTAAACACCTCATTCAATTTTGAATATTTTATAAAAGTTATGCAAGTTTTTGTGATTTCTAAACAGCACGGCAGGGAACTTTTGTGTGCATTTTGGCCAATAAAGGGTTAAAAATCATTTAAAAATTACAAATATTTGGTATGTATGTGTCAAGCAGAAGTAGTTCTATGATTCTGAGTTTTTAAAGTATGAAAAAATATGAAAGTATAGTGATTTTATGGCTGTTAAAAGTAGAGGCCACTTTTGTGGCCTTAGGGTGTTAAGTGTGATTTTTTTAAAGGGTGCCCTGAGGGTTAAAACAACAGTTGGGATAATGACTAGAGAATAACAGGGCTTTGGCAGATGTTCACAGTACCTGCAAAAGGTTTGGAAACACTTTTTTATGTATTGTTTTTTCTTTTATTTCAGGACTATTTACACTATAGATCGTGAACACATATGGAATTATGTTTTAAAGCAGGACTAAGTAACTTGTTAACCTTAATAAATCCTTTCCGTAGTCCCTCTGGGGGTAACACAAGTGTTGATGGGATGATTGGGGGGTCTTTCATCTCCCCCTGGTGTCTCTGGCCAGAATACCACAATTGCAACTTTCCCTACTGCGACCCGGCAGCCCCAATACACACTAATGGAATCACGAAGAAGAAGCTAACAGGCTAACGGGCAAAGCTAACTGCGGGCTAGCGCCACTTAAACAGTATTTACAGCCGAGTTTGAGTGAAAAAATGTATCTATCTCCATTGTGTAATTGGATGTACAATATCCCTCTCTCCCTTTGTCTTTTCTGTCAGCGTAGTACTTACTCTCACGGACAATTAATGAGTAAAAAAACGCAACATGCTACGACACCTGCAGTGACGCTTATGGCCTCTAGGGGCATGAGTTTCTTAGTTCTGCTTTAAACAGAAAAATTGAAATCAAAACCTTTTGCTTTGATTACCGCACAGTTTGGACATTTTCTCAATGTGCTTCACGATGTCGTCACCAGAAATGGTTTTCATTTCACAGACTGTTGAAAATCATTTCAGATGACGACCTTATGAAGCTCATTGAGAAAAGGCCAAGATAAAAGAGAATAAAGAATTGAGTTATTTCACCCTTACATAATAAATGTGTAATGAACACATGGGATAAGACATAGTTTAATGTCTTCAATGAGAATCACACAATGTAAGTAGTGTTGAAAATAAAAAAAGCCAATACATTAAAAGCGTTTCCAAACTTTTCACGGGTACTGTAACTTTATCAAATACTGCAATCCATGGAGTAGACAAGTGGAACCATTTGAGATGAAGCCTCTTGGATGAGAGACTTAACGACCTCCACTCTTAACAAACCAGTCCAGACTTTTGAGAACCTTTACTGCAGTGGAAAACCTCTTGACGACAGAGCATAAACGTAATCTTTAAACGCCATAAGGGTGAGTTGAGAGGTGCTGTTGGTAAATATTTGCCATCTTATTTCCTCTTCGTCCACTGGAGTGACTGTGTCTGTGAGGATGGATCGACAAGAGGGCCATCTGTCACAAAATCTGCCGAGTCGGACAAACATAAAAGGGAGCATTAATTTGATTGAACGAATGTAAATGACCTCCGACTGGAACGTGATCAATGATGGGATCGTGGCATAAGAAGCGGAAAGTGGAAATGTCACTCTTAACGCTCGCCGCTAACACAAGGCCAATTGAAATTCAAGAGAGTGTAGCTATTCTAAGTACACAGACATGCCTTCACTTCTCAGTTCCAGGTTATTCCAAACTCTTTTGTGCTGACATCCAAGAACTCTAATCACTTTATACAGAAATTGCTCCGCAGTCTATTACAATATTTCAAGCAAATTGACTGCCTATAGCCACTAGCATTTGAATTTGTGAGTGGGGTATATCGGAGGTCAGGTTTAGGTGCAATAAGGAGAACCTGCCATGAGGAAGCTCCCTAATTGTGGAGTGAAAAGTTGGTGTCTTTCTAATTGTTATAATTTTCCACAATAAACCTTTAAAGGAATAGGCCGCCATTTTACATACTGAGATATGTTCTTACCTTAGCTTAGACGAGTTGATGCGTAACTGTTTGATACAGTTACTGTATGTGAGCCTTTACACGATCCAAGTCTAGTTACACAAAATTAAACATGTGGATTTTCTAAGGGGATAAAAAGGGTACTATATTGTAAGGCGTAATAATAATACCTTAGGAGCATTTCGACGTCCGCGCAGTAAAGTGAGATATTACTGCGCGGACGTCGAAGTGCTCCTATGTTATTACGCCTTACAATATAGTACCCCTTTTTATCCCCTTAGAAAATCGACATGTTTCATTTTGTGTAACTAGACTTGGATCGTGTAAAGGCTCACGTAACTGTATTTAAATAGGGAAAACGTGCTTCTAACTTCACCCCAGTCTGGGGCTATACCTTTGCTGGGAGAGGCTAAACGCTAACAACATGTGCGTGACTGAGTGCAAGACAGGTATGCATCAACTCATCTAAGCTAAGGTAAGAGCATATCTCAGTATGTACAGTGGGTGGCATAAGTATTGGCCCCCCTTTAACTTTTCGACATTTTGCCATGCTATGGACCATAAACATAAATATATTTAAGTGAAATTTTATGTGAAAGACACACACTAAGTGACACACAATCGTGAAGTGAAATGAAATTGATACATGATTTTGAATATTTTTTATAAATAAAAATCTGAAAAGTGGGATGTGCATAAGTATCGGCCCCCCTTTCCTTTTAGTGCAAACAATTGCCTTCAGAAGTTGCCTGATGATTTCTGAATGATCACATGTTGACCCAATGTCTAAATAGAGTCTACCTGTGTGTAATCTAATCTCACTTCAAATACAGCTGCTCTGTGATGGTCTCAGAGGTCTGTTAAGAGACTATTGGGAGCAGACAGCATCATGAAGTCCAATAACACACCAGACAGGTCCGAGATAAAGTTATTGAGAAGTATAAAGCTGGGTTAGGTTATAAAAACATTTCCAAAGCTTTGAACATCTCTCAAAGTACAGTTAAATACATCATCCAGGAATAGAAAGAGTGTGGCATCACTGAAAACCTACCAAGACTCGGCCATCCTCCTAAACTTACTGACCGAACAAGGACCGCACTGACCAGAGCTGTTACCAAGAAGCCTATGATGACCCTGGATGAACTGCAGAGAGCTACAGCTCAGGTGGGGGAAACTGTACACAGAACTACTATGAGTCGTACACTGCACAAATCTGGCCTTATGGCAGAGTGGCATTTTTAAAAGAAAACCATAAGAAGTCCCGTTTTCTGTTTGCTAGAAGCCACCACGTGGCCTCCATTACACACAGGTAGACTCTATTTAGACATTGGGTCAACATGTAATCATTCAGAAATCATCAGGCAACTTCTGAAGGCAATGTTTGCACTAAAAGGAAAGGGGGCCGGTACTTATGAACATCCCACTTTTCAGTTTTTTATTTATAAAAAATATTCAAAATCATGTATCAATTTCATTTCACTTCACGATTGTGTGTCACTTAGTGTGTGTCTTTCACATAAAATTTCACTTAAATATATTTGTGTTTATGGTTCATAGCATGGCAAAATGTCGAAAAGTTAAAGGGGGGGCGATACTTATGCCACCCACTGTAAAAACGGTGGCCTATTCCTTTAAGTATTAACCACCAGGGTAACGTTTAATGCACAGTAAGGTAAACAATGTGGACACACAGTAACGGTTTAACTATGAAATGTTTTCCCATGTTGTGTGTACAATTTTTAGGCCTATTTACCACATACCTATATAAAAGAACTTAGCAACTATTGCCATGGAAAAACTGGCAGTCATCGCGAATTTATAGTAATGTAAAAAGACTTTTTCAAATAAAAAAATAAAAAATAAAAAATGTGACCGTGGTATATTTTGAGTCCTGGCAACACATGAAGCCATCTGACTTTATCAGGACTAATCGCACTGAAATATGAACATAAATATGAACCCCAATACACTAAACAGATGTCCATTTTGTAAGAGTAACAGTATATCTGCATGTCAACACACTGCGTGGATACATCCATCATTAATTGATACAGTCATTAACTGTACTTTAAATTAGGGCCTCGAGAGAGTCCCAGTCCTGTGTCATTTCCTCACTTCCCATGTTACTTATAATTCAGAAATTAAATTTGAAACTTTCTTTTCAGCTCTTTTTCATAAAATTCACCGGCATCATCCTATCAAAGCAAGTTAAAGCTTCATATAGACGGGGTGGGTGAAGAGGATTGCTCAAATACACAACAACAGCCCTCACCTGCTGTAGTCGATCAACTTTCTAACTATAACACAGTCCGCTTTTCTACCTGAGCCACTAAAATGCTCCTGTCGAACATGGACATAACATTAACAGCCTAACTACTGTATATTAAATTAAAAAGTCAAACTAAAATCACAAAAATAATAAATATCCTTTTACTTTATAACAGTTGTTGAGTAGTACGGACAATCACAAACACGTCGCTAAAGCTGAATGTTAGTTCCAATGGTTCTTTTATTATAGACCTGTACAGCCGGACTGGGCTTATATTTTACCGGGCATTTGACCGGTGGGCCGGTTCCAAAATGGGCCGGTGCGTTAGATTTTATTTTTTTATTTTCTGCGCAGCCCGTGCTTTCTGGAATGGAATCATCCAATGGCCCATCACAGGCACATCAGTGGTACATGTGCCGCACGCATGATCAGCCCCCTCCCCTCTGCCCCTTCCATTACTCCCCCAAAATGGGCCAGCCCAGCCTATTTATTTTTTTATTTTCTGCGGGGGGGGGGGGGGGGGGCTGGTCAAAACTGGTCCAAACCAAAAATGCCCGGGCTGAATTATTGTCCCAGTCCGCCCCTTGACCTGTACTTTTCCCTCCTAAAAAAACCCAGAATATTTTGTTCTGAATTCCTAATTGCTATGGCAACGGTCCATATATTTCATCACTGTGTGGACCCATGGATATAATGTACTGTACCTTGGACTCAAACCTAAATACAGGCTTGGTTTTCAAAAATGCACGAGCCCAGACTTTTCCATGGACCTTACAGCAATGGCCCATTTACTCTGCAGGGTCAGGTCAGGCAGCGCCGCATTTTCTTTCCCGTAAACCAGTGCATGGCCTTTTGTGAACTGCGCTGTACCATAATGTATATCCAGTACATTCAGAATTAACATAAATGAATGAGGGTGGTACAGTGACTTTACAACATGAAGAAATCTGTAATGTTAACCTTATTGCACTTTAATGTTTGTCAGTGTACAACTCTTTGTTTATACATATTTAAGGTCAAATTTTTTTGCCCACAAAGGAACATGTATCCTTTGCAATTTCTTGAACTTATATCATGGTTATTATTTCAAAATGACTATAGCTGTAGATTTCCATTTGTAGAAGTTTGGTGCTGTCTAGTTACATGTACATCTTGTTTTAAATGTCTATAATCTTGCATTTATGTTCCCATATGCTTATTTATGTCAGGAATTGCGGGCGACTTAAAGTGCATATATCATTTTTGCGAAAACATAGTATTTAAGATTTAGCTCAACATTTTACCCAGCTTTCTTTAGTTTGACATTTTTTGTGATGTTTATAGTTTCACCTACTTATGGACACTGACAGGAAGTGACATGAATAGAGGCAAAGAAACTGTTGCCGTGCCAACCATGTTATCTCCATGGGAAATGAGTCGAAGTGCAATGCGCTTTTACCTCTATCTGTGTAATTTCCTGTCAGCACCTTAAAAATTTAAATAAAAAAGTTGTATTTACACAAGCGTTAAAGGGGGGTATTATGTAAAATCGACTTTTTCAAGCTTTATATCATGTTATTATGTCATTCCCTCATTAAACACATGCCTGGAGTGTTGCCTTGGCTCATTCACATATTTTTGAGTAATCAGTAAAAACTTAGACGGCAGCCATTTTAGGTGTAGCTATGCCTCAGTCCTCCTAGGAACGCCCCCACCTCCTGGAGACGCCTCTGGACCTTTGTCACTAGCCAAGCCACCAACCACTGCTCCTCAGCTCAGCAGAGCCCCTCCCCGCACAGTAGTGTTGTTTAGATGCCACAGCAGTGTGCTGAAGGGGGCGTGTCGGAAAGCTTCTTAAAGAGACAGAGGCCTATTTCAAGACGTTCAGTACAGCCATTTTGAGAGAGCAATTTTATTCAAGGCAGTTATTTTAATTTACTGCATATACAGAGCAACTGAAGGTTACGTCATCATTGTAGTATGCTATAGACTGGTGCTATGTGATTGAAAAAAGCATAATACCCCCTCTTTAAAACCTGTCATATGCACTTTAAGTTGATCCTGACTATGGGTCTTTGGCATTATATTTCTTACATACATGGGCATTTTTTGGGGATCAACTTTCACATTAATCGAGTGGAAAGGTGTTATAAAGCCCTGGTAACAAGGCTCAAACTCACAACCTGACCCCTCTGTCACAAATGGTATGAATATCATGCAATCATGTAAGCGTCCATCGCAGCGCCATTGATTTGATTTTAGTAAAATGTCGGTGGATTCTGTTTTGTTTTTTAATGTTTAATTCCTTCCAAGCAACATACACGATGTGCAGAGAGCAGTCCATATTCAGCTAGTGTCTTTTCCATAAACACATTCATCAAGATTTCACATTGAAACGTGGCATGGCAACGCTGAGGTGCCCAAAACCAGGTTTAAAAGCCACAATTGCATGATCTTTCAGTTATAACCTACTTGTCGTCATAAGATTAACTGTACAAGAGTCCCTTTTAAATGAGACCTTTAGTAAATTTATATGGTGTTAGATTTGGAGGTCTGTTTAACCATCCGTCTCATGACACTTGGGTTTTTCTGGGACTTGCTTCAGACCACAATCCAACTCCTGGACTAAACGGGACCCACCAAAACCCAGTATGAGTCAGCCGCCCCATCGCCCTGTGCCATGCCCCGTGCTGTGTGTGTGTTCTCCACTGACCTGACCTTTCATTCACGCGGACACACCGGACTGTGATATCCTGCCCGCCCCGGGGAATCTCATCTTTCAGGTGGCCGAAATAAAAGCCAAGAATGACAAGTTTGAACCGGACAGTTTGTTCTGAACGCGCTAAAAATGTCCTGTTCAAAGTTATATACACTGCACAGGCCTCATCACCTCAGATGTCTCAACACTGACCTACTTTTACGGAAATAATCCAGGAATAATAGCAGGGAGACTGATATGGCTTTGAAGTTTGTTTTCTGTACTTACTGCTAAATTTGGAAGCTTTAAAGAAACCGTTCAAGATGCGAGATTAAAACTGCGCCATTGTAGCACGTCTAAAGTATTCAGTCTTTTGCCGATCTACTTCATGAATTTGTATTGCATAACCAACATCTCCTTGTAAGTAGATTGGAACAGGTTGGACCGCCTGAAGGTTTGTAGTTTGCAAGATATCCACTTTTTTTTCTGCTCATTCGGGGCCGGTTCACTGACTTCCCTCGCCCAGACACTTCCCCCAGGTCAATGGAGTATTTAAAGGGGGGGGGGGTATTATGTAAAATCGACTTTTTCAAGCTTTATATCATGTTATTCAGTATGTCATTCCCTCATTAAACACATGCCTGGAGTGTTGCCTTGGCTCATTCACATATTTTTGAGTAATCAGTAAAACTTAGACGGCAGCCATTTTAGGTGTAGCTATGCCTCAGTCCTCCTAGGAACGCCCCCACCTCCTGGAGACGCCTCTGGACCTTTGTCACCAGCCAAGCCACCAACCACTGCTCCTCAGCTCAGCAGAGCCCCTCCCCGCACAGTAGTGTTGTTTAGATGCCACAGCAGTGTGCTGAGGGGGCGTGTCGGAAAGCTTCTTAAAGAGACAGAGGCCTATTTCAAGACGTTCAGTACAGCCATTTTGAGAGAGCAATTTTATTCAAGGCAGTTATTTTAATTTACTGCATATACAGACCAACAGAAGGTTACGTCATCATTGTAGTATGCTATAGACTGGTGCTATGTGATTGAAAAAAGCATAATACCCCCTCTTTAAAGAACCCTCTTCACACAAAGGTTTGCATCATCCTTCACAATGCAACTTGTCAAGCAAAAAGACAAAAATCAAGTTTCCTTCCCTAAAAAGTTTGTCGGTCTATAAAACTTTGCACCTTCCTGATTGGATCTAACTTGACAAAAGGGGAACATACCTTTCTGCTGCGTTTCAGTTTTGCGCAGCTACAATCAACAGTCTGAACGCAGTGTTAAATTTGTAGAGTAAAATATATAGTACGTTTTTTTTGCTGACTAAAACTAAATTGAATTCATTATTTATTTATTCAATCATTGTTTATGAAAATGTCTAGATAAATAGGACTAAATAAAAATGAAAAGAAGAAACAAATCATCAAAACTTCCACTGATATGAAGAGCCTCATATCATTTAAAGTCACTGCCAAAGGAACAGCTCTGAGCTTTGTTCATGTGGCGAACAAACGTGAGAGCAATTTTATTCAAGGCAGTTATTTTAATTTACTGCATATACAGACCAACAGAAGGTTACGTCATCATTGTAGTATGCTATAGACTGGTGCTATGTGATTGAAAAAAGCATAATACCCCCCTTTAAGCGTCCAGTCACCCTCGGGAGAAAACTCACTTAGATCGAATGTATCCGGGATGGATCACCTTTATGGTAATGGCCCATCACAACCATGTGTTCAAAGAATGAGATCAGCCAACTACCTGAACATCCCGAATGACCAGGTAATTCCAACAATGGATTTCTTCTTCACCGATGGCACGGGAATATTACAAATGACAATGCCAAGATTGATCGGGCTTTTCCCAGAGTGGTTCAGGGAGCGTGAGATGTCATTTTCACTCATGGATCGGCCACCACACAGTCCACATCTGAACCCCTTTGAGAATCTTTGGGATGTGCTGGAGAAGGCTTTTTCGCGGTGATCACACTCTCCCATCAACACAAGATATTTGTGAAAAATTAAGAAGCTTACAGTATAGCACAGCAATGAATGTACAATGTATTACAGAAAACTTGCAATACACATTTTTCAAATTGATATCTCTAGATAATTTTTATCTAGTTAAAAGGAGGGGTGGGAAAGGAGGGGTGTGATATGTGAAATTATCGTGTCGAATTTCTCGAAGTAACCAGAAACTGCGCCATTGGAGATAGCTGAACGTGTCTTCCCTCGCGCTTGTAAATGTTTTTCATAGAGACGTGTGGACGATGCCGGTAACCGCTCGGTGTGTTTGTCTTTGGAGCGTGAGGAGCAGGAGCCTCAGCTGTTTTGGCCCGGCCCACGTCTGGATGCCATGGGCTGCGCGGTCCGGCCCGGTCTCCCCTGGGCCCGCCGGTGTCCCCTTTCCCCCGAATGATGAAATGCACGTATCTGCTGTTGCCCCCCAAAGGTTCCAGTGTTCACAGCCAGTTTAGAAGGAGAAACCACACGAGACAAATTCCCAGCAAGAATGTCCCTGTTTGACTCCCAGACCATGGGGGGTCTCTTGGGTCTGGGTGGGTTTCCCCAACAACCTAAAACAGGCACAACTAGTCCTGACCAAACCTCGTATCCAGATCTGGAGATGGGTCCCCAGGCACTGTGTTGTCCCAATGGCATTGAAGGATGAGTCTAATGCAAAGGACATGGAAGTTGCATGGGGCAGTCACAAAATTGATGAATAGACATACAGGATCACAATTTGTATTTTTAAACTACACTGCCTGACCAAAGAAAAAAAAAAACCTGTTATGATCTGGGGTTGCTGCAGTTGGTCAGGTCTAGGTTCAGCAACACAATGTGCCCACATGGATTGGCCGCCAGAGAGTCCAGATCTTAACCCCATTGAGAATCTTTGGGATGTGCTGGAGAAGGCTTTGTGGTCACACTCTCCCATCATCATAAATGCAATACTGGATCTTTTGGCACTGCAGAAGCCAGTCCAACCAACCTTTTTTGTGGTGATTTTTGTTTTGTTTGGAAGTGTACATATAGACAAAGGTTCTTAAACTGTCAGCTGAACTGTATAGTTTAAATGTTGGATGTTTCGCCTCTTAATCCAAGAAGCTTCATCAGCAGAGCAGCACTAACGATCTCAGCCTTGGGGCGGGCGGACAAGAAAAGCCCAGTATATGTTGTTTGTTTTTTTACTTCTACTAATACCGGCCATCTTTGTTCTAAAGACTTCTCTCAACCTGTTCAAAGACAAACCTTCATTGTTTATTGTGTTTCAGTATCAAAGACCCTGTTTGCCCTGATCACTGTTCGTTACCTGTCGATTTATCTGTCCTGGGCTGTATCTAAAGCTCGTGTTGACTGTGTCCTCTAGACGTGGGGTGGGAGGAGGCAGCTGCACACAGGAGATGGGTTGAACCTGAGACCCCCATTTCAGTTTAAAAGAGGATTTTATTTCTCCACAAAGATGGCTTCTCAAAACAACAATGGAAAACTCGTAGAAGACTGGGCGAAAACTCCCCAGTTTGTCTAGGTGTCAGTTTGGGAGCCTTGGCCCGGAAAAAGGCTGAAGACACACTCTGAGAAAGTGTCCACATGAGCCTGTTATAGCTGATGCTGTTGCTGTGGTGCATCTCCGTCCTCACCTCTGCTTCCCTCAGTCATGCTGTGGGCTCTGCTTCAGTTCTCACTAGACACACTCTTTAAACACCGAGATCCTTTACACATTTCGTATCCCTTCCCGTCTGCAGACAAATCGAAGCACTGACTGATTGAGAGAGTATAATACCTCAGATGTGGCTATGTTTAGACCTGTCCCGGAGAAAACCAGACCATGCTCCTCTGCGTCACCCCAGGGTCACCAAGTTTAAGATTATTCCATTTAAAGAGACCAATAAAAGTCTTATGTTGTTTGTAGAGCAAAGGTTACAGCAGCTTGAAAAAAACTCATAGATCATAGTTGATATTTTCTAATATTGTCGACTGGACAGTTGTTGAGAAAGTAAGTGAGTGCTTTATTTGTCATTAATTGTACAACGAAATTGCGTTCAGGTGTTGGCTTAGCCCTTTTCGAGGGTAGGGGAAACCAGAGCACCCGGAGGAAACCTGGCTGGCTGCCTTCAGTGCTCCTCTGAAACGGTGCACCACCTCCTGGGTTTGTCCCTGTTTCAGAGTGTGGTGTTCCGCACTGGTCAGCTCCTCCATCTCCCCCTTCCTCTTTCTCCTGCGCACCTTCCTCCACTCCACAACAGTCTTTCACCATCTCCTTGTTTGTCCCTTTTTTGTTTTCTGTAGCACCTCTTGTGATGCCTCCACTGTGCTACAGGTGTGGCAGACTCTTTTGTGTTTCAGAAGAAGAAAATTGTAGGTTACAAATGTCTTTAGCTCATATGCTAGCTGTTTGTTTACTTTTTAAAAGCTGGGTCCTTCACGGCTAGTACGGACTCTCTGCAGTAAAAACAAAATCTTCTGAACCCCACAAAAGCTCAGCAAAGATGTAGGATGTTTCGTTTATATCTTCAGGAGTTTTTTCTCGCTCATGTAGACAAAATGCCATAGGCCTATTAGTCAAACATAAGGCCTATAGAGGATGGTCAGGACTGGTCAGTTTTGCCAGAGTGGCCAGAGTTTAAATCGGCGACTGAGTTAGCATTGTTATCCTGGCCATCGGGACCCAAACAATATTGCCTGCTTTTACACAGAATTCAACCAGAACGAAGCTACAGAGGTGAGCCGGCAACAGAAGTGCTCTACAGAGGCACTGTAGAGCGGTGAATCAGTTATGAATTAAAGAGGGTTTTTAGTAATGGGGTGGTGGAGAGTTCAGGAAACGCGAAGTAAGTTTGAACGACCCTTTGTACTCATGCCGCCGGCAGTAGGACGCAAACAGGCGCCTTGTCACATGTAGTTTGCTATTAATAAAGCTAAATAAACTGATACGGAGCATGTCTAAATTGATTGCGTTGGGTGAGATGAAACTATGACCTACAAACCAGAAGCCACGCAGTAGCTTCATGTAGTCACAGGACACATTATACAGCGGACTGCAGATAATTAACAGCTTGCAGACATGTGTCATCTAATACATACATGCTAATGTTAGCCCACGGAGCCACACACGGAGTGGCCATTAAATTAAACATGTTTCACAGCAGGACATGAGAGAGGGACATGCACAACATGTGAGGCCAGGGTTTGGTTTCAGACGAAGCGAGGGTCATTCAGTTTGGATCAGTGTTTATATAGCACTTTTTTTGCTGAAGAGGATTGTTCGGCCACTACATGTTTGTTTGTTTTTAGTAATTATTACATGACTAACCATCTCATAACATTGTCCCACAGTCAAACTAAACACACTCTCCTTTATCCTGGATCCAGATTGGACTTTTTGCACATGTTTGATAGCAAGTGACGGGCAAATCAATACAATAGCCTATTGCTAATGTTAGTCAATATTGATATTGGTCATTTTAAATGAGTTTCAAGCATGAGCATTTCAATCAATATACATTTCATAAACAAGATTACAATGTTGAGTTAACTGGTTATTTAACTAAATGTTAAACTAACCACATAAACAAAGCACAAAATTATTACTTTAAGGATTAACAGAACTCAAACTTGCAGGTCTTGTCGACCGATATGGTTGGTTTAGTCCAATACTCTGCTAATGTGGATGTATTGCCTTGAAAAATCCAGACTCACCGCTGTACCAGCAATTGAGTCTGGTAAGCGTCGGCACCAACTACATTTCCACAGCGGAACATACGCAAGCAAACAGGAAGTGAAGGGCAATCAGCTGTGTTATTAGTGGCTCTGCAATAATAGTCAAACAGGATTATAAATCACAAAACTCCCCTAATGTCGATGTGTTTTGGTCATTTACCGCCGTGCGCCGCACGGGAGAGCGCACGTTGTGAGTAGACCCCATCCCAAAGGTGACGCTGCTCCCAAACAACACGTGACTGCAAATAAACGATTGTGATTGCACGGGATCCTTTGAGTTTGGCAGCAGTGGCAAAAGCGGGTGCCCACCCAGACTGATATCCCCATATATAAAATATACAGAGGAGTATCATTCTGGATGCTGGGCTAGTGGATGTAGGCCTACAGGCTCAGAACAATGAAGTAAGTCAAGTATCGGTTCTCAAAGCAGCCATTTGGTATTGATATATTGATACTTTAGAATACGCCCATCCTTGATGGCAGCTGAAACCACAGACCCTGGAGGAAACCTACCGAGAAGACTGCAGAACACACACTCCACACAGACGGGCTCCTCCTGGAACAGTAGCCTGGGTACGAAGCCAAGCAGGACCGTCTTGTGTGAGGTAAGAACACTATAAAAAGTGCCGGTTCGCCGGGGTGTAAGTGCAGAGTTCAGGCGCAAACCATTTTAACCATTCTCCCCTCAGTCTCACGCCCCTGACAGTTACCACTGACTATTTAAGTCCGCTGTAGTTGTCCAGAGTTGAAATGTTACATAATTCTCGGACACATTTCGAGCTGGATATTATTGTTTTGTCCCGTTGCCGCGGTGACAGCTGCAAGTCTATTGTCTGACTGTGACCACTGAACCGCAGGACTTCACCACCTCACCACATTTCTCCCTCTCTCTCTCGGGCTGTCTTCACTTTCAAACGGCAAAATGTAATGCTGAACTTGCACTGCCTTTATCGTGTTCAGTTTACCAGGTATGTCCTAGAAGAGCTGGTAGCTTCATGACTTAAGTACAGAATGATTTACCGACTGTAGCCTACTCAATGCAGCAAGAATATCCATGTATGCAGATGACTCTACAGTGTACATGTCAGCTACAACAGCTGATGAACTAGGTGCAAATTTAGACAAGGAGTTCATGGTAGTGGTCCAGGTCGAAGAGGCAAAACCTTTAGGCATCACTTTAGATAACAATAATGGGAAATGGTCTCTCCGTTATAAGAAGATGCACAGGACTACTGCACATGACAAACACAAAAAGTAATTGTTTAACATGGAAAGCAACTAAACAAATAAGCCAAGCTCTGGTTCTGTCATATCTTGACTGTTGCCCAATAGTGTGGTCAAATGATGCAGCTGGGGTGTTAAAAGGGCTACAGACCGTACAAAACCGAGCAGCTCGACTGGTGTTACGCTGCGATTATACAACCAACACCAAAGCCATGCGGAATCGCCTCAAGTGGTTATCAGTAAAAGATAGATTATTGTATTCATTATTGTCTTCCTTCAAAAAATGTTCATTATGATTTAAAAATAGCAAACTCAGTTGTTTCACTATAAATGGCTTCACACAACCACTAACTATGAGTGAAAAAAAATGCAAAACAACTTTCTCCAACTAAACTCAGACAACAAAACTGAGATCATTGTTTTTGGCCCACAGACACAAAGACAAAGTGTTATCAGTCACCTTGAGTCTCTCGCTCTGAAACCAAAAAATCAGGTTAGAAATCTAGGAGTAATCATGGACTCAGACCGGAGCTTAAACAGCCACATCAAAGCAATAACATCATCAGCTTTTTACCATCTGAAAAACATTGCTAAGATCAGAGGAATAGTGTCAAAACCAGACTTAGAGAGACTCATCCATGCATTTGTCTCCAGCAGGTTAGACTACTGTAACGGCTGCTCACTGGCCTTTCTAAACGAGCTGTTAGAGCTGCAGAACATCCAGAACGCTGCTGCTCGAGTCCTGACAAGAACCAGGAAATACGACCACATTAGTCCAGTGCTCCGGTCTCTGCACTGGCTTCCTGTCACTCAGAGAATAGAATTTAAAACAGCTCTGCTTGTGTATAAGTCTTTTCATGGTTTAGCACCAAAGTACATCTCTGACATGTTAGAGCCGTATGAACCATCTCGGGCCCTGAGAACTTCAGGGAGGGGTCTCCTGGTGGTTCCCAGAGTCAATAATAAACACGCTGAGGCTGCATTTCAGTTTCATGCAGCTAAAATCTGGAACAGTCTTCATGAGGATGTGAGACAGGCCTCAACTCTGACAATGTTCAAATCCAGGCTGAAAACAGCTCTTTTTACCCGTGCATATGAAAACTGAAAGTATTTTATCTGCACTCTTGCCTTTTACTGTAATTGATTAACTTTATGTTGATGTTTTATTGATTGATTTGATCTGTTTTCTTGTAATTTTCTGCAACTGTGAAGCACTTTGAATTGCCTTGTGTATGAATTGTGCTCTACAAATAAACTTGCCTTGCCTTTTGTGTTATCTTTCATATTCTTTGAAAAATAGTCAAAAATCAAAAGTTATGCCAGGGTATGTAAACCTTTGAGCACAACTGTACACACTGTATGAAGAACTTTGTATTGGTGAAAGAACTTAACTTGACAATAAGCTGAGAACCACTAATACTATTAAAACATATACAGGGACAAGGATACAAGGTCATTTAAATACTTTTTAAAACTTAAATACATACATTCAGTCAAAACTGAACTGAAATTGCACCTCAGTTAGAAAGGAAACGCTTTCAAACGAGCCCAGTGCTATTATTAGAGCCGTATGTGAGAATGCGTAATGCTATATAATGTAATGTAGAGTATGCAGCTAAAATTAGCAGCACTGGGACTGAAAAAGAAATTAAATGTGTCTAAACCCGCGCCAGCAGCTTGGGTTTCTGCTTGGCAAATGTTGAAAACTTTTGGTTGGAAAAATGTGCCGCGTCAAATTCAAGCCTTTTTTTTTTTTTTGTTTTTTTGTCAACAGTTACAAAACCAGAATAATTGCACAACCCACGCCAGAAAAGGAACATTCCTCATTTGTAGCACACAGAGAAATTGGATTCAGGTTGCAATGTTTATGCTGAATGAAAACGTTAAATAAAGTTAAATAAAGTGTAAATTGAGCGACAGATGTGAACAGCAATCAGTCTCATAATCAAAGGTTTTATGGCATAACACTCACAAGTCCGTTCACACACATTGCATTGATTCCTTCAACAGGAAGACTTTCTGGTGCAAAACAACCCTGTTGTTTAGGTGGGCCTAGTAAAATCGTAGGGGATCAGTCAATCAATCAATCCAACTTTATTTATAAAGCGCTTTTCATACCAAAAGTTATCACAAAGTAGTTTACAGATTACAACATTTAAACAATACGCCCGGCACCCCCTCCCATCCCTCCAAATATACAAACATTACACACACACTTAAACTTTTACCCCACCGTCTACGCACACACCCCCTCACTCACTAACTCACACAGAATAAAATAAATAGATACATAAGGCTGGGTACAGATGGACAAGTGTGGAAACCCCATTTGAGGAGCCATCTGCGCATGGAGCAGCAGTCCAGCACAGCTACAGGGAACTGACCCAAGAGGGACCACCTCCACCTGAGCACCCACAGGACAGAGACACCACACCTCCACCTGAGCATCCATAGGACAGAGACACCATACCTTCACCTGAGCACCCACAGGACAGAGACACCACACCTCCACCTGAGCACCCACAGGACAGAGACACCGCACCTCCACCTGAGCACCCACAGGACAGCCAGTGGCGTAGCAAGGGTACGAGGGGGCCCCAAGCAGGAATGTCAGTAGGGGGCCCTCTGGTGGCCGTTTTGTGTTCTGCAATGGGGCGAGGAGGAGGGACAATGATATTTGTTTGCCAAGCAATGAAGGCTAATAAAGAAGGCACTTCAGAGACATACAACTACAGTAACTTATTACACTCCTGTCTTGCTCTCCTTCTTCTTCTTTCTCCTTTTCTTTCGTTCTTGCTGCCAGAGGCATCACTTCTCTTCATTTTGGAGGAGATGCGTAACTGCTCTGTTTACACCAACACGTGGGTTTGCGCTGTCTCTCTCTCTCTCTCCTTCCCTCTGAGAAGCAGGTGGGGGAGGGGCGCTCATGGGGCTCTTTCAGGGAGTATGCGACGGACAACTGTCGTTGCACCTTGTCAATGCTGGTGCAGTGACTTCATTCTCTTGGTCATTTCTGTCAAATCTGTTGGCCCTCTGGGGCCCCTGCTGGCTTGGGGGCCCCAGGCAGCTGCCTGCCTTGCCTTATGGCAAACTACGCCTCTGAGGACAGCACCCACACAGCCACAGCCTATCACTGCTCCCATGCCATAGGGCCCCTTCAGAGGAAACACTAAGCCTAAAAATATAAGAAACCATCTAAAACTCATAACTCATAAGAGTTTAAAATCCTGAAGTAAAAGCAATTAATGAAGCTAGAAATATACTCTCTTCCTCACCCTCCGCGGGCGGTCTCTTTTTCCTCCAAGCTCGGGTCCTCTACCAGAGGCCTGGGAGCTTGAGGGTTCTGCGCAGTATCTTTGCAGTTCCTAGAACTGTACTTTTCTGGACCGAGATGTCTGATGTATTTCCTGGGATCTGCTGGAGCCACTCCTCCAGTTTGGGGGTCACTGCCCCGAGTGCCCCACTGGAGTAATAGCATTCCATCAGAGCCCTGTTCTCGCATCTCGCCCATATATATAAATATGAAACGCAAGCCTGCTCTTAAATACCTGAACGTTCTCCTTGATGACCCAACGAAGGGACCTCCCACTCCCACACAATACTTCTAATGCAACATATGGCAAAGGGAGAACAAATAACAAATAAACAAATACAAAGACTATCAAAACCAATTGAAACTCCTTTTGCAGATGGGAAATCAGTATATAAATGTTTTACTCCTCTACACTCTATGTCCACAATTCTGCAAAGACATCTTACTTTTGTACAATAATGTTGAGTTACATTTCAATAAACCTTTCAACACAAGCAATAGCTTTTGCTCGCTCTTCCTTTTTTCCCCCCAGTCTGAGTTCAAATAATTGAGAACAATCAATATGATCATAAATGTCATCTCTGTTACAGTATGTTGTCATCTATTAGTTGTGTTAATGTCTTATGTCCAACGCGGTCTGTCTTATACTGAATGTCTTTGTTGTCTATCACTGAATGTCTTACATTGTTTGTCTATCACTTTTGTATTTGTCATGAACCAATAAAAAAGGAATAAAAAAGAATTGAGTGGATCGCCAAATATTTGTAATAAGTAATATGTGAAAAATAATGGTGGACAGTCCCTAAACACATGCTTAACTTTTGAAAACTGTCTCCTCACTCATACTTTGCCTGTTTAAGAGCGATGCATTGATTGTTTTGGTATCATATCCTACGGAAGGATCAGCAATGGCCTAAAACTCTTTTGTTTTATAACACGTCATCACCATAAACTTTTACTCAAGGCTGCAACTTTCATCCGGGCGCTTTCTCATAGGGTTCAATGGGCCAAACGGATTCTCAGCAGTGGATTCTGAAGACGCATTAAGAGTGATTGGGCACAGCTATGGCCCAAATAGCCCGCTCTCTGTGTGCCAATGCGAACAATAAGGCCATTTATGGGGTGAATACCACAGACTTTAACAAGAGCCCTTAACATATTAATCATGTGACCAGCTTTGGCTTCTGCAAATCGCTGCCCCAGTCTGCTCCGCTCTGAAACACGCTCAGCCCAATTAAACACGGCACGCACTTTTATCACGGTATCTTCCCTCTGAGTCAAAGAGGTGACGGCCATTCAAAGTTCAGAATGTGTTGCTGAATTGTAACGCAGGAAAAGCCTGAGAAGGATGGTTTAAATAATACATTATAAAGTTAGTCTTGTGAATGAAAGTGCAAATTTGTGCATACAAGTAATAATAATAGTTGTAATTTTCCATCACAAATAAAGTTTTCCTTACTTTGAGGTAAGTAGTAATCTTAGTTTTTTTAAGATAAGTGCATTTGTAAACATGCTTTTGGAAGAGTTCACAAGGTCACTTTTGTTCTTATTGATTTGTGACAGCATTACATTTTTGAAATTTTAAGATTAAAAGCATTAGTGACATTGGACTCACTATTGGGTAGACTCGTCAGCACTTTCATATTTTATTCATTTATTTGTTAAAAACACACAAAAACACAAAAAGCAGAAACTTAAAGGGATATTTCAGGATTTTTGACATTGGGCCTCATTTCTTAGTTATCCAGAGTGTTGTTGATGTCTGGAGATATTTTTTTTTTTAAATTCATGCAGTTCTTATATTTGAAGAGTCTGGTGGCGCTAGGCTAGGGCAAGGCTAAAGCATTTCTATGGTAACAGCTAGCCTGCATTAAAAACAGTCTGACCCACTCCACAGTGCACCTGAGGCAAATCACTTATAACATGAGACTAACCATATAAATGTCTGTGTCAAAATGCGGTAATTCATGTGATACAAGGTCAGTTATATTTCAAAAATTATTCTATTAACACAGACATTTATATCTTTAGTCTGGTGTTATAAGTGATTTACCTCAGGTGCACTGTGGAGTGGGTCAGACTGTTTTTAATGCAGGCTAACTGTTACCATAGAAATGCTTTAGCCTTGCCCTAGCCTAGCACCACTAGACTCTTCAAATACAAGAACTGCATGAATTTGAGAAAAAAATATCTCCAGACATCAACAACACCCTGGATAACTAGGAAATGAGGCCCAGTGTCAAAAATCCTGAAATATCCCTTTAACTGAATTTGAGTTAGCATTTAGCTCAGAGGAGACTTTTAAAGGCTAATTTGTATCTAAAGTAAAATCTCATAAGGTCTGTTGTACATTCATTAATGATTTCTAACTAGGCTTTGACCTCACCTTAATGTGGTTGATGGATGGGTTGACAACAGCTGAAAATATCTGGATCGTTCATAATTTGCGATGTTTGGTTGTTAATGCTATTGACTAAAGAGTAAATACATGGAGCAGGCTAACGGATTCCAAGAGGGTCTAAACGCAGCCGATGGAGAGTCACGTGATCAGTGGAGCTCCAGACGTCCACAGGAAACGACGTTAGCCTCCACTTTTAGTTAATCAATAAAACACCTTCAGTAAACTCCACTATCCTTAAAGGGATTTTTCAGGATTTTTGACATAGGGCCTCATTTCCTAGTTATCCAGAGTGTTGTTGACGTCTGGAGATATTTTTTTCTTAAATTCATGCAGTTCTTATATTTGAAGAGTCTAGTGGCGCTAGGCTAGAGCAAGGCTAAAGCATTTCTATGGTATCAGTTAGCCTGCATTAAAAACAGTCTGACCCACTCCACAGTGCACCTGAGGTAAATCACTTATAACACCAGACTAACCATATAAATGTCTGTGTTAATAGAATAATTTTAACCATTTCGGATTTAAAATAATTTATATTTGAGCAGCATCAGCTTCGTGGCTGTAAACTAACGCAGCGGTGGAGTGATCTGCGAGAAAATAGTCCCTCAAATGCAGTAATTCATGTGATACAAGGTCAGTTATATTTCAAAAAATATTCTATTAACACAGACATTTATATGGTTAGTCTGGCGTTATAAGTGATTTACCTCAGGTGCACTGTGGAGTGCGTCAGACTGCTTTTAATGCAGGCTAACTGTTACCATAGAAATGCTTTAGCCTTGCCCTAGCCTAGCGCCACTAGACTCTTCAAATATAAGAACTGTATGAATTTAAGAAAAAATATCTCCAGACATCAACAACACTCTGGATAATGAGGCCCATTGTCAAAAATCCTGAAATATATTAGCCTCCACTTTTAGTTCATCTCAATAAAACACCTTCAGTAAACTCCACTATCCTTAAAGGGATATTTCAGGATTTTTGACATTGGGCCTCATTTCCTAGTTATCCAGAGTGTTGTTGATGTCTGGAGATATTTTTTTCTTAAATTCATGCAGTTCTTATATTTGAAGAGTCTAGTGGCGCTAGGCTAGGGCAAGGCTAAAGCATTTCTATGGTATCAGTTAGCCTGCATTAAAAACAGTCTGACCCACTCCACAGTGCACCTGAGGTAAATCACTTATAACACCAGACTAACCATATAAATGTCTGTGTCGATAGAATAATTTTAACCATTTTGCATTTAAAATAACTTATATTTGAGCAGCATCAGCTTCGTGGCTGTAAGCTAACGCAGTGGCGGAGTGATCTGCGAGAAAATAGTCCCTTAAAATGCGGTAATTCATGTGATACAAGGTCAGTTATATTTCAAAAATTATTCTGGTGTTATAAGTGATTTACCTCAGGTGCACTGTGACTGTTTTTAATGCAGGCTAACTGATACCATAGAAATGCTTTAGCCTTGCCCTAGCCTAGCGCCACTAGACTCTTCAAATATAAGAACTGCATGAATTTAAGAAAAAAATATCTCCAGACATCAACAACACTCTGGATAACTAGGAAATGAGGCCCAATGTCAAAAATCCTGAAATATCTCTTTAAGGTTAGGATTAGGGTTAGTGTGGATTATTTTAAAATAGCATTGTCCTGCTGAGGTGACGTACATTTCCAGCGGACAGGTGAAGCTCCATGACCACGTGCCCCTCCGTCGGCAGCATTTAGACCCTTCTCAAAAATTCTCCCTGACTAGCCTACTTGCTAACTGTCCGCATACGTGGTAGGATCGAACGCAAAACATGTGATATTAATTGCAAAAACAATAGGTTTTTAGACGCCTTTACACCTGTGACTCATACTGGTAATGCTCAAGAAGTGCCTTGCCCAGGGACACAGCAACAATGCCTTCAAGTGATGCCCCTTTGTCAGCCATTGCAATGTTTCTGCAAAAGTACTTACTACTAATATGCAGTTACCAAGGACAAATAAAAGATGCTGAATTAAACGTGTCCTGAAATGAACTGTACAGATAATACTTTTATTAAAAAAACAACTTGCGTTTTTATGTAAAGACTATATTTAATAAAAGCGAGCTCATATAGGGATTAAGTTTTGTGTTTGAAGCGCTGGGAGCAATGGAGACTTTTGACCCACACAAGACTGCGATGGTGATGTCATCCTCAAGCGCAAAACAGGCTGAAGAAGAAGAAGAAAAAAAAACACAAATCCCAAAATAAAAAATAAAACTTCACCACGCAACGAGCAGAATAATTATATGAGGAGGGGTGGATCAGGAAATAGCTCTGGGTTTGGGAACTCGACAGTTTGAGGGAGCGCTGCCACGAGCTAAATGAAAACAGCATTTGAGAGAGAAAGAGAGAGAGGGGGAGAGCGGACGCAGGGCCAAGCTGCGCTGCTCCTGACCGGTACAGAAGTGCCTTCTACACAGAGCTCGTCCAAAGTCTGGTCCACGGGCTGAGGTGTCTGGCTGAGAACGGTCAGACTTCACTCATCGTTACGTTGCCATTTAAATTGTACTGAATGTGATGGCTCTTTTATTACAAATGTCATTTTATCATTGAGCAAAATCCTCTCTTATAGTGAGATATTAGCAAGTTTTCCAAAGGTTTTACTGTTTTTTATATGGTCTGCTGAAGTCAGATGTTGCCTCTGATGCCAAAAAAAAATGGTTGTGTAATGTTGTTTCTACCACATAAGGACATATCTTTGATCAAAAATAAAATAATAAAAATTGACAGTTGTTATAACCATTAACATCTTTTTCAAGCTTTATATCATGCTATTATGTCATTCCCTCATTAAACACATGCCTGGAGTGTTGCCTTGGCTCATTCACATATTTTTGAGTAATCAGTAAAAACTTATACGGCAGCCATTTTAGGTGTAGCTATGCCTCAGTCCTCCTAGGAACGCCCCCACCTCCTGGAGACGCCTCTGGACCTTTCGTCACCAGCCAAGCCACCAACCACTGCTCCTCAGCTCAGCAGAGCCCCCTCCCCGCACAGTAGTGTTGTTTAGATGCCACAGCAGTGTGCTGAAGGGGGCGTGTCGGAAAGCTTCTTAAAGAGACAGAGGCCTATTTCAAGACGTTCAGTGCAGCCATTTTGAGAGAGCAATTTATTCAAGGCAGTTATTTTAATTTACTGCATATACAGACCAACAGAAGGTTACGTCATCATTGTAGTATGCTATAGACTGGTGCTATGTGATTGAAAAAAGCATAATACCCCCTCTTTAAAGGAACAATAATTACAAACAATAAAATAACAATAATAATAATGCATCGGTTTTATATAGCGCTTTTTTGGACACTCAAAGACGCTTTACATTGCACTATTCATTCACTCCATACTTGGTGGTGGTAAGCTACTATTGTAGCCACAGCTGCCCTGGGGTAGACAGCCGGAAGCGACGCAACCAGTCCATCGGCCCCTCCGACCACCACCACTCACTCACTCACTACATTCACTAGGCTTCCTGGTGTTACCAAACGGTCTCCCATCCAAGTACCGACCAGGCCCTTCCCTGCTTAGCTTCCAAGATCTGACGGGATCGGGCACAGCAAAGGCCACAACAGAAAAGTAGAAGCCACTAAATTAAAATGTTAGTTGTAGTCTAAGTCTAACTTTCCTTAAATATTTGTAGCATCACAATTCTTCGCAGTTTACAGCTGCATTTCACCACTTGCAGGGTCACTTTCACAGAAATACTGAAAAGCTAACTTCATGAAATTGATACAAATGCTTTATAATAAGATGCAAAGTGTTATGACCACAACTATCCAAGTTTACAATACGAAAGAAAGACAAAACACATTTTCTCCACTACTTGAAAAATAAATAAATCTGGCATTGGACATTTAATCTGGCATAGATTTTACACTAAACAACCTTACTGACACAAGGTTCATATATTTATCAAGGTTTGTGGAAGTTGCAGGATAAAACTAACAAATGTGTAGAAGTATTGGTCTGGTTTAGTGAACAGAAGCCGCTTGAAAAGGCTTCAGAAGGACAGTTTCACGTGAGGAAATAAGAAAAGTGCTGCTAAAGAAAGGTGTAACAATAATCCAAAACACTGCACAGTGCCCAAGAGTCGACTTATCCACAAGCTGACCCTTGAATCCACCTCTGTCCAAACCTCTCCGATCTCTCACACGTTTTAATGGGTATCTTCCCAATCATGTTTTTACGGCAGGAAATTTCAGGTCACCACATCGCGTGAGCCGAGGCCTGCTCCATTCTTAGTTCAGTGCCGCTGTGCCAGGACGCCTGCAGACTGCCAGAGAGAGAGAGAGAGAGAGACAGGGAGAAAGGGAAAGTTTTATAATCCGCTTCATTGTGTAAGCAACAGGCAGGAGCGCATAGCAGTTAATATGAGACAATTATGCGTGGGTTGAGGCTATACTAAGAGTCAAGTACTGGATTTGTTTAAAAATAGCCTAATTATTTGTGCAAATGCGGTTTATGCATGTAAACACACCATTTCAGATTCTGTTGTACCACAATGGCACTCACAAACACTCTCTCATCCTGACCTATTGAACGAATTTTTAGTAGAAGGGAGCCCAATTTGCTGCACAAAAAGATAACATATAAAACAGTACACAAAACATCTCAATGTAGTGCGCCAGTCTATTTCAAATCAATAAAACAATACAAACAATAAAATAAGTAAAAACTAAAAGCCCGAGAATAAAAGTGGGTGGGTAGATGATCGGTACTTTATTGAGACATCACTATTCTGAAGGTTAGGACTAGTTAGCTAACCGTTGAGTATTTCATTCTTTCCATTTATCCAAACTCGATTCTGCTGGTTCCACCCATAAACGTCTTGACACTGTAGTTATTAGTCATTAGTTACTGTGGACCAGATTTATTCACTCAGATTCTTAGAAGCGCATATTTATTTGATGTAACGTGGCCCGTTTCCAGCAACAGTAAAGTGAGAAGGAGGAGAACCGCAGTCTGAGTCACTGTGGCTTCACTTCACAGGGCTCTCCTCATCACCAACACCCAGTGCGGGACAGCTCATGGGGATGATTCCAGCTCGGTACCCTCCCTCCTCCAGAAGCCACATAACCAAACACAGCCTAATGTGCAGCAACGGGTCGAGGCTCAAACTACAGTTTTGGGGTCAAAACTTAGGAGGGGGGATAGTGGAACTGTGACTTTCCTGAAGTCCACAATCATCTCCACTGTCTTCTGGGCGTTCAGCTCCAGGTTGGCTGTAGGTCGACTCATCACTGTCAAGGCCGGATTTAAGTAAAATGGGCCCCGGGGCTAAATTTTTCAGGGCCCCCATATATTCAATCAATCAATCAATATTTATTTATTTATATAGCGCCTTAACAACATCTGTACTTATACTGTATGTCTGTCTGTCTGTTGGATTTCTCTCTCTCTACAATGAAAGGATAAATGAATGATTGAAGGACGCCTCGCGCTCGACAGGCTGGTGAGGACGGCGGGTTCTGTAGTGGGCGCAGAACTATAGACTCATTCACTGATGTGGCACAAAGGAAAGTCCTGGGAAAACTCTTGTCCATCATGGATAATCCCACCACCCGCTCCATGCCACCACCATCCTTCACCAGACAGAGGAGCAGCTTCAGCGAGCTCTTCTGAAAGTCATTTGTCCCTAAGGCCATTCGGCTGTATCATTTGTCTTGTGATAAGTGACAGAATGGACTCATTTTACAGTTGCTTACTTGTGTGTGCTTTTAGTGTTTTTAGTGCTTCTGCTGAAACATGAATTTCCCTCGGGATCAATAAAGTATCTATCTATCTATTTTAAATTAAACATGCAGAAGTAACTTCTTAAACATAGTACTAGTTTAAAAAATGACAAATTTGTGAAAAACAAAACAGTTTAACATAATGACCCCAAATTGAGCTCAGTGGCCCTTGTGGAAGAACCCTTGCTACTGCCAGACTGGTGGGGGGATCTGGGGGTCCTCCCACAGAGATTTTTTATTTATTTTGATGGTGCATTTTCATGCATTTTAACAGACCAATAGGTACATATTTTTTTCCCAGTGTCAACGCAATGAAAATGGCTCAGACCTTGTTTTGAACTGGTTTAGACCCAGATTAGTCTTGGTTTAGTCTCGGGTAAAAGTCATCTAATAAAGCCTTACATGTGAGGGAGTCTGCAAAGAGAGAGGGAACTAATTTGACAGCCCGCACTGAGCACGCATTTTTCTCCTTATGCCCATGGGCCCTTCAACTTGCTGGGCCCCTGGGCTTAGCCCTTGTAAGCCCCTGCATAAATCCGGCCTTGATCACTGTCCGAGATGAGGCCGATGAGGGTGTGTCGTCTGCAATCTTGATCAGTTTTATGGACTGGTGACTGGAGGTGCAGCAGTTTGTGTACAGGGAGAAGAGCTCGGGGGAAGTACACAGCCCTGAGGGGGCTCCGGTGTTGGTAGTCTGAGTGTCCGAGACAATCAACAATAAAACTCAGGAATATTCAGAAGGCAGATACTACTTCAGGAGGGTAATAAGACTGTCCACACGGAAAGCTTCCTGTGCCTCATTCCAAACGTATAGTGCAAAGCAGCAGAAATCCCTCTTCCATTCTGTCTTAACACAAAATGTGGAAATATAAGATAAATGTTGTAAGCTTGTCCAGGAGTATAGGGGCAAATGCAACCCTTAGACCATTTTTGTTTAAATGGTACTTTTTTTTACAGCAAGTTTAATAATTCCCACAATTATATAGTAACTTGCCTTTTAGTATCAGACAGAGCTGGCATTACGGTTCCAAGCCTGAATAAAGGTCTCGTTGCACAGTTAAAACCACAGTTGAATGCTTCCCTGCCGCGAACACTTTTATACAAGTTAATAACCTTTTGAGACACACTTAACAGTGCATCCGATATGATTTTTTTTTTTTTTTCCACACAAGGGAAGAGTATATTTACACATCTGTGGCAACCACCAGCAACCACTCACTCACACAATCATATAATCATTTAAGTGTATTGTAATTCACACATTGTAGGTTTTAAAGTCTGGTAACTGGTGTTGAACATTCAGACTTGCTCACAATTACCTGCATATTTGTTACATTTAGTCATTTTGAAATTGTGTGTGTTACAGTGAGCTTTTATTCATCGAAACATGAAACCATGACTGTAATTGGCTCTGGGTTTGTCCTGAGGTCTAATTGAAATAATATTTTCTGTAGCTGCCTCCCAGACTCTATTCTCCCTGAGCAACATACTTTTATTTTAGCACAAATCGTTCCCGCTCACTTCTCTGTGCGCTCAAAGACGAGCTCTGTGTAACTACTGCCGCGGCTCCTCACCTGACAGGAAGCCCACCTTTAACAAATAATGAAGTCATGTAATTTAATAGTACGCTGCGTTAATTTTAGATACAAAAGGCCGAGTATGAGTGAGAGCTGGAGTCTTGACCATTTTTACAAAAGATGAAGTTCAGTCCTGTATATTATTTTTGTTTCTTTAGACACTTTTCTCACATTATATTCCTCAAATTCAACTCTGGTTTGAAACTGAACCACTTTTTTGCAAGAAGACTACATATCAATCTCCCCTTAAAACACCACAAAAAAGTAATACAATTTTCTTGAAATAAGTCAATTTGTCCTTGATTTAGAGTCCCTCATTTCAAGAAATATGTCCATGAGGAAAGTTTTTTTCACATTTAAATTAAATAAACGCCCCTCACTCTCTCCACAGCTGCCCTGATGATGGATCCAATGAGAAATGGAAATCTTATTTAATCCATATGAGCAGCACTCATTATCAGCAGAATAAATAAGATATGTAGCAAACATTTTGATACTTATATTCATTTGCTAAACTGCAACATTCATGTAAGTCTCTGTGTGTGTTTTTTTAGCATTCAGAACATAATATTCCATTTAGAACTAAGTTTACAGTGCAGACGTTTTATTTCCCGCAACTCTTGAACGCCTCACTCGCTTCCCTGTGCGTGTAACCATAATGAGGAAAAGATCTGAGGCCCCCTGTAGATATTGGATTATTAAAGGGGGGGTATTATGCTTTTTCAATCACATAGCACCAGTCTATAGCATACTACAATGATGACGTAACCTTCCGTTGCTCTGTATATGCAGTAAATTAAAATAACTGCCTTGAATATAATTGCTCTCTCAAAATGGCTGTACTGAACGTCTTGAAATAGGCCTCTGTCTCTTAAGAAGCTTTCCGACACGCCCCCTTCAGCACACTGCTGTGGCATCTAAACAACACTACTGTGCGGGGAGGGGCTCTGCTGAGCTGAGGAGCAGTGGTTGGTGGCTTGGCTGGTGACAGAAGGTCCAGAGGCGTCTCCAGGAGGTGGGGGCATTCCTAGGAGGACTGAGGCATAGCTACACCTAAAATGGCTGCCGTCTAAGTTTTTACTGATTACTCAAAAATATGTGACTGAGCCAAGGCAACACTCCAGGCATGTGTTTAATGAGGGAATGACATAATAACATGATATAAAGCCTGAAAAAGTCGATTTTACATAATACCCCCCCTTTAAACAAATTATTGGTTCACTATCTTCTGTCACAATGATAATGACTGTGTTAGCCGCTAACTGTTGCTTCAAACATTTGCGATCCCTACACGTGTTTGTGTTGACATGGTGCAGGTGAAGGGTGTGTTATGGGTGCATCGTGAGAGGCGAGGGAGGTGTGGAGTTCATCTCTGCGGTGAAAGGTTACCTTTGTTTCATCGTGATGCAATGGCAATGCAACGATTCCGGGCCGCAAAATTGAGTAGCTGAGAGCAGCTTTAACGTCAAGCAGTAATTTGATCTAAGACAAGATTACTTCTTCAAGTTGCCCCGAGGAATTTGTTCAGTATAACTTGCTTTCTGCATTAGTGAAAAACATAAGCTTAATTCCTCAATAGTCTTTAGTCTTTATTAGCCGTAAATCCCATGACACTGGGGCCACTTTAACCCTGTGTTTGAACAGTGGCCCCAGAGCGCTCTGTCTACACTGACTCCTTTGTACTGGCCCCTGAGGACTCCCATGATTCAGACGAAGGGTCACAGAAGCTCAAACGCCCATAGCTTTTCTTTTGCTCTGTGTTCGATGTATATTTGTGGAGAGGTCTGTGTAGTCTGCTGTGTAAAGTGTGTCTTGCGTTGGTGCTATGGGCTGTGTGAGGTCTATGGGAACAATGTGTGTGATGATGTTATTGCTTTGATGTGGCTGTTTAAGCTCCGGTCTGAGTCCATGATTACTCCTAGATTTCTAACCTGATTTTTTGGTTTCAGAGCGAGAGACTCAAGGTGACTGATAACACTTTGTCTTTGTGTCTGTGGCCAAAGACAATGATCTCAGTTTTGTCTGAGTTTAGTTGGAGAAAGTTGTTTTGCATCTACAAACTGATCTGTTCAATGCAGTGACAGAGTGTATGCGAGCTACCTAAGCCCCTCCCACCTCCCCTCTTCTTGCTCCCCTTCGCTGTGCAGCTGTTTCAGTGTTTTCACTTTGCAATGAGAGCATTAAGCTTAGCAAGAGATCAAGAGGTTAGGAAAGCATTTCTCGGATACGTATAGGACCTCAGGAGAAGCTTTTGGGAATGGAAGAGGCTTTTGGAAGCTGTCGCGGCGGTGCCAAGAACAACCACTGGAGAAGATCCAAAGATTACTGAAAGATGCAGCTCGAAACACAACTCTGAGTATGTTATTGCTTGCTTGTTTGAGGACATTTCTCACAGTTCTGGGGTAATCTTGCTTGAAATAAGTAGGTAACACTGCCAATGGGTCAAGTACCATTTTCTTACCCCATTGGCAGATAAATCAACCTGAAACAAAGACAAAATGTATTGAAATGGAGAACCATTAAGAACCATCTGAGGTGGCTTGAGCATCACATGGACCCAAGGGGAAATGTTGCGGGAATGTCCCACAGGCGGGATGCCACAAGAAAAGTGTTGGAGGAACACAATATCGTATGGCAATAACAATTTAGTCCAATGCAAATGTTTACCTCCTGGGTGGATCCTGTTTGGGTCAGTTTTCCGCAGTCAGCATTTTCAAATCTTTATTGAGCACATTGTGAAGAATGTAAAGAAGCGGCTTGTGTATGTGAGGTTTACCTGCTGTTGACAGAATTACACATGACCAGAGCAGAGTCCAATAAACATGTCAGCCGTGTGTAAGCGAGAGAGGGGCCAGATAAAATAAAATATGTCCACACTTCTGCGCAACGGGGTCCCTCATTGTTAACGATGGGATATGGACTTCCAACTGGCTACTGGAGATGTGGCAACAGCCCAACACGCAGAGGCATAATGGTGACTTTAAATCGGCCATAAAAGAGAGAAAAAAACACATCGCAAGGAAGCCAGCATGTGAAGATCAGCCAACAATATGTTCAGGTGTTGGGAATGATGCAAAGTGAGCGCTGTAAAGGCAAGAAAATAAAGCCTCTAACTCCATGCTATTCTGGGACGCTTTGATACACTTAAAAAGGTTTTATAAAAGGTTAGAAAAAAGGAAGGTTTTAACAATGTGCATTTTCTGTTGTTGACTAAAAACTGTTACTGACTACTCTGAAAAAGAAGATAAAGCTGTGTACCTCTTTTTTCTTGTTATAACTGTGAATTTTGTTTTGTTTTAGCCCAAACGAACTTCTAGCTCTCACAATCCCTCCTTCACATCCGACTTGTTCAAGCAAATTCAAAATAAATTGCACTTTAGTTTCTACTTCCATCTTCCATCGCTCAATAAACGTTTAGATGAAGACAATGCAGTAAGGTCTGTCTTTTTTGTTGTTGTTGTTGCTGTGTTTACAACATAATGAACTTACTCTACAGCACCAAAAAGTCAGGTACTCCAGCTTTAATTATTTTATTTTATTTTAGCTTTTAGCTGTTTAGATTCAGCCAAACATTCTTCCTTTTGTGATTCAAGCACCAATTATTTCTGAATGCTCTGTTTCTGACTATTGCAGAGAATGATATATACTCAAAATATCTAGGGCCAGATCTTGTGCCTAGCGCAAGGACAACTCTGCTCCATACGCATGGTTAGACAGGCGTCATCTTGCTGTTGCACTGTTTGACTGTGCCACTGGTGAGAGGGCGTCGCTTAGTCCAGGGTTCCCAAACTTTTTTGGCTGGGACCCCAAAAATTGACACGTAAACAACTTGGGACCCCCATTGTATAAAGTTATTGCCTCTTACGCTACTTTAGGGAAGAAAACACATTTTAAAATCAAGTTAACATGTATTTAAACTGTTTATTTTAACTATATGAATGGATTTCACAAATGATATGCTGTTTTACACTCAAAAATATATCAAAAACAGTTGCCTTTTTCTTTTTTATTTCATCCTAAAATCATCTGGGGATCCCCACCCAATGCCTCGCGACCCCCCGAGGGGTCCCGACCCCCACTTTGGGAACCAGTGGCTTAATCTATATATATATATATATATATATTTTAAAAAGAGGTCGACTGAGGCATGGTTTATTACAACCAGCACTGAGCGCAGCCTCACATTCTTTTCCTTGTTTACATCGCGCAGCCTCGCGTTCTTCCACGGGCTTTTATAAGCGCTATCGGTCAAACTAAGTACTTGAGTTACAGCCGGTCCCGCTGTGGCGTGGGTCGGCACTCGCTTGGCTGTTATTGCGTTAATGTGACCCAAACCAAGCGCATGTTTATCCCCCACCGCCCCCTCCCTTCCTCATTGCGGAGTCTGGTTGGAGGAAAAAGGTTGTTCTACATAACATTGCTATTGGCCACGGGAGTCTGTCCTGCCCACTTAATGCGCCAGGTCTAGGATCTGCACGATCTCGAAGTGCACTCTTACTAAGTGCAAAAGGTATAGTCTGCATTTAAAAACACAACATTTTTGGATCTTATACTGTAATGAGCAGAGGTGAATTCTAAATACTAATAAAAGTATAGATAAAAATTAGGTAAAAATGTAACAATAATAGAATAATCAGAGGTTTAACAGCAGCGATAAACATGTATCATCGGAAACTGTCTTGGAAAATCAGACCCACATTGCAGTTTTTGGGGTGACTAACGGGCTTTTCTGAAACCACGAGGTCCTATGCAGCACTTAAATCAAATGTGGGACTTGCGTCACAAAGTACACAGTTGTCACGATAACAGAAAAGATGACTTAATTGTCATTGTGTCCTGGGGCAACACATCTCACACACACATCCTTTTGGGGCGGGGAGGGCATCTGAGGCAAACCCCAGCTGTGCAACGGATTTGATGTGGTTTATCTTGCAAAACACTCCCACTGGCAACACAAATGAACGCCTTTGGTTTTGCTGAGATAATATTGGAATAACATGCATTCATTTCAGCGACAGAACCTAAATCCTACTTAAGGCCTCTTTCAGCATTGGCCAGTATAAATGTTGATTTATTTTGTCCAAAGACTATAAGGCTTGTCTCAGACCTCCTGCTGCTCTCCCAGGAGTCCCCTATAGGCTCGCTGCTAACTCATAATTCACCGCTGTGGTCAGACTTCGCCACAGTCTCGTTCTGATCCTTTATTGTTGCTGTGTGACTGATGCGTTTCATTGTCCTGACTTAATCCCGGCTTCACTGGATTCATGTGGGAAGCATTATTAGCAAATATAGTTTTTATTATTGGCTAAACCACAGCATTTCCAATTCCAAGTGGTCTATTACGCGGAGCTCGACGGAATCTCCTTCAGATGCAAACAATTTCCCAGTCCAATAACGCTTCATCCGTGACAAATATAGCACTATTTCCCGATGATCTTTGCAGCATGAGGTCTGTGTGCGGTTGCAACTGGATGAAATTCAAATCATTGGCCCTTATTTATTTTTAAAGGTGTAAATGCAGTATGAGCTCTTAAATAGTGCTCAAAGCAGTCTATAACAGTAGCTTACCACCGACTGTGAAGAGTGATTGAGAAATGAAATGAAATGTAAAGCGCTTTCAGTATCTTGAAAGACGCTGATCTCAATGTGAGGCATTACAAGACGGTCTCTTTGGACCAGTGGTGAGCAAACTGAGGCCCGTCTAGTCCTTCAATCCCATCGTGCAAAACCAGTGCCTACCAGCAAAGTATTATGTCACCATTAAAAATGCCTGATGTTGCTTGTCATTCACATATTTTAGTAATCATAAAAACTTGACGGCACCATTAGGTAGCATGCCTCTTTAGAATCCTGGAGACGCTCTGACCTTTCGACACCACCAAGCACCAACCACTGCTCCTCAGCTCAGCAGAGCCCCCTCCCGCACAGTAGTGTTGTTAGATGCACAGCAGTGGCGAAGGGGCGGTCGGAAAGCTTCTAAGAGACAGAGCTATCAAGACGTTCAGTACAGCCATTTGAGAGAGCAATTTATTCAAGCAGTTATTTAATTACTGCATATACAGACAACAGAAGGTTACTCATCATTGTATATGCTATAGACTGTGCTATGTGAAAAAAGCATAATACCTTTAAACCAGATCTGTTTCAGTGTCATAAAATATAAAGTAACAATTTACACAACTTTAGTTCACATGTGCCATCTGTAGAGTACAGTAACAAATATCAAGAGCTATTCTGAAACAAATTCTAAACAGCGATATCTGCTTTTGCAAATGAACTCTTCTCAACAGGCTGATATTCTTTGACCACACCCACCACTAACTTTGATACTTTGGCTCAGGGGAGAACAACCATAACCATAACTATGTTTTCACTGATATGTGCCATGAGCGGCACGATGGCACAGTGGTTAATGCGCGTGCTTCACAGCAAGATGGTTCCGGGTTCAATCCCTGGACAGAACCTTTCTGTGTGGAGCTTGCACGTTCTCCCCGTATCTGTGTGAGTTTCCTCTGGGTACTCCGGTTTCCCCTACCGTTAAAAACTTTTTGTGACTGTTTTTACTCTTCAGTTGTACTTTATAATGTTTGTTGTACAGCACTTTGGGCAGTTGTAGCTGTTTTTAAATTAGTTACATTGACATTGACAAAAACATGATTGGCAGGATGAATGAGAGTGGTGGACAACGAATGGAAATTAGCCCATGGCTCGTGCATGGTGTGTTTACATGCATGAGTCCCATGTATGTTCAATAACATGCACTGTTCCGACTAAATAAATAAATAAATAAAAAGACAGGGCCTTTTTCTGTGGAGTTTGCTTGTTCTCCCTATGTCTGAGTAGGTTTCACTCCAGTTTCCCCTACCACTAAAAATACATGTACATAGGATGAATGGTGGTTGTCAGAGGAACCATTGCTCCAACTTTATATATATATTTTTTTAAAGGCACAAACAAATAAAGTGCATATTACATTCTCACATACTGTACGTAGCTTACCACCACTGTGTGTGGAGTAAATGAAGAACAAATAAACTGTGTGAAGTTCTTCGGGTGACTTGTGCCATGTTAATAATATACTAATACATGTCCATTCCATCTATTCCATTACAGAGAGGTAATGCATTACTGCTGCTGTTTTGTGGGGATTACATGCGATTTTCACCTAAACATTCTGCAGCTGGTTACAAACTGTTCATTTTACATATATTGCCTTGCGTTAACCATTTTTGTACAAACAGCGTTTTTCTGTGATGGAAGTTTTTTCCTCCTGGACATTTCTCAAAATGATAGTAAAACAGAAGAGAAGTTGACCCATGTCCTCAATAAAGTTTGCTGAAGTTGTCCAGGTAAATGTTCCCATGTTACGCTTGTATTTCTGGCGCTACATTTATGCCTGTTGGAAACGTTGAGACAAGTCTTCAGGGAGCTTTTTAAGAGGTTTTGGCACCGAACGCTTGTAATTTTTAGCCTCAGAGGTTACCGTTTGGTCACGAATGAGTTTTGCTTTACTTTAAATGGTGCTTGGCGCAAAATAGGTCAAGTGAATGCAAAAAGAGAAACCGGCTCTATGTTTTTCTAGCCTCCACTGGACAAGAGTATCCATATTAATAAGGAAGTGGCCATTACTGCCAATTACTGAGGCATGAGAAAATATAGCCCTACCACAAGGACCTTCTGGCTCCCCAAAATGGTGCGCCCTCGTCCCGTATAGCGAGCTGCCCCGCCACAGCCACGGCCCGCAATGGGAACTGGGGATTAAATATAATGCACACATGTCAAGGCTGCAACGTAACAGAAGCAAAAGAGGAGGAAGGAATTTTGTCAGAACTCCATAAACACACGAGTTTGAGAGAAGTTTCCATATAGGCGAGTGAGCACATTAAGAGGTAAGGGGAGAACAGGGGTGAAGCAGAGGACAGCAGAGCACACGTACAATGTGCGCTGGGGTTAAGGCACGGCGGGCTGATGGCAGATGAAATGGTCAGTGAAAAGCTCATTAGAATTAAAGACTATCCATTAAACCACACTGCTCACTGCTCAGGACTTATAGTCACAAAAACAGCTGGAAGAGGTACAGCTTTCCCTCAGCCCAGGCACTTCCTCAAGCTTTATGCTGTTTGAAGACGTTCCCAGGTAACAGATTTGACCCAAAACAGGTTTGCAAGACATTTCACTGCAGTCATGGCCTCGGTGTAGCACTCAATCTGACTTTTTACTGCAGAAAGTATATGAGAACATGAGAAAAGTTCAAATGACATTACTGATGATGTTAGTTGAGGCTTCAGATGTTTGCAGGGAGGTTTCCAAAGATTGGCACCTATGGTTAATGTTAAGGTTAGACCCCAAGACCACTGGCATTGCTTCATTGCTATCCTGTTCCAAACAAATTCACCCCAGCCCGTCCTCTCAGGGCCTCCTTCTTGTGGGATATGCCCAGAACCCTTCAACATGGTGGCTTCCAGGACCTAAACAGATGCAGAAGTTTCTCTTTTCGATGTCAATCACAATAACAAAGAAATAAATATACTTTAATATAGTTATACCTAATTGTTGATCTGTTTTGTGTGATTTGATTTGCGCGACGATAGGATCTGAACTCATGTGAGAATAAGGACCTGCGGAGGAGGAGGGGGCCCGAGGAATTAACGGGACATGTCCAGCTGAAGTTTCCACAGCCGCTGCCAGATGAGAAAAAATACAAGAGGAGTGTCCAGATGCCAATGGCTCAAACACACAGTACACAGCAGTGGCCTATATGCACTGAAGCCTATCCATATCATAGTATATATATATATATATAAATAAAAAATTCAAAATAAACTCTTTATGTTTAGGGTTGTAAACATGACAAAATGTGCAAAAGTTCAAGGTGTATTAGTACTCGCAAGGCAAAGTAAACCACCAAATGTAAATAAATACCCAACTTTAGCAGTAAAGACTGTTTATTTTTTTCCCATTTTCCAATTGGGATTGCATTGGAATATATGATCTTAAAGAGGGGGTATTATGCTTTTTCAATCACATAGCACCAGTCTATAGCATGCTACAATGATGACGTAACCTTCTGTTGGTCTGTATATGCAGTAAATTAAAATAACTGCCTTGAATAAAATTGCTCTCTCAAAATGGCTTGAAATAGGCCTCTGTCTCTTTAAGAAGCTTTCCGACACGCCCCCTTCAGCGCGCTGCTGTGGCATCTAAACAACACTACTGTGCGGGGAGGGGGCTCTGCTGAGCTGAGGAGCAGTGGTTGGTGGCTTGGCTGGTGACGAAAGGTCCAGAGGCGTCTCCAGGAGGTGGGGGCGTTCCTAGGAGGACTGAGGCATAGCTACACCTAAAATGGCTGCCGTCTAAGTTTTGACTGATTACTCAAAAATATGTGAATGAGCCAAGGCAACACTCCAGGCATGTGTTTAATGAGGGAATGACATAATAGCATGATATAAAGCTTGAAAAAGTCGATTTTACATAATACCCCCCCTTTAAAGAAACTTAGAAGCTTTATAAGATGCTATATTAGACTAATGCATCATTGTAAAAGCTGAGGCAGTGGTGGTCTTACATTGGAGAAGGTTGACAGTTCAAACCCTGCTCTTGGCATTGGAAAAGATACTTCAGCCACATTATTTGTAGGACAGTCTTGGGGAAAAAGTGCAAATATGACCCAACTCGTAATTTAATTTTTATTCAGAATTTCCCCAAAAGCAGATAGTCTTCCCTCTCATTTCGCCCACGCTTCAGATGATACTGATCTTATTGAACATTTTACTCTCCAACCGAGCCCAGCCTTCTTCAGCCCGTCTGCCAATCGCGTTTGAGCTCGACCGTGGGTGTAGTATTGAGTCTTATTGAGTGAAATATGGAGGCTCGAGCGCCGTACCGATCGGGAAAGGTTGTCTGGAGGTCAGCCACAGCAGACTTGGCCTTGCTCCACGCTCGCGAAACCACGTCCAAGTCCAAGAGCTCTCCTGCCGTCGCTGCCTGCCTCCTCCTGCCAGCGTGCGCTCAAATACAGGCGGGGGGAGAGGAGGGAGAAGCCCCACAAGTACCAAACATGGCCAGAAGCTTTCCCCCAAATGCAGAGAGATTTCAGAAAATGGGGCGGTATAACGAGTCTCGGAGGTATTAGGGCAGCAGCGAAAACAAAAATTAAATTGAAACATACCCAGTGTGGTCTTCATGGAAAGTTGATGCTTTGTTCACTTCTTTACTTTATGTATTTAAAGTTATGGATTAGAGACTATTTGAGGTCAACAGAACATTTCATTTATCACAATACTTTTGGAGTAGAGGAATTACCCTTAAGCACAATCAAAGATTTAAACTTTCTCTAACAGGTCACAAAAAAGTAGAGTGGCTTTGGTTGGCAGGTTTTTTTTTACAGTGAAGCTCCCGGGACAATGCTCAGAACAGCGGTACAGTCAGAGCACCTGTCCCTGAGAGAGTACGCAGAGGGGAGTGGGTCAAAATCAAGCTGTCAGAGTTAACTTTATTCTCTCGACACTTTAAGGAGGTGGTTGTTTCCATGTATCCGACAGATTACTGAAAATGGGGCAGCAGTGGTTTGGTTGGCAGCTTTACACCAACTTTCATTGTTTCTTGTTTATCCTTTGGCAAAGACACTCCCTCCACTTTGTCTGTGCAGATGTGTTAATGTGAACGGCTTCTCTCCTCTCATGGCTTAATTTGGGACTTACCCATTTCCTCCTGCTATAGAGATTTGAATGTCAGAGAAATAGCTGTTAGCTGCTGCCCCCAACGCATTTCTTGCTCTCACAATACCTCCTGCACGAAACATATCATTGACCTGTGGGGTGTTCCCCAGGGGTCGATCCTGGGGCCCCTCTTGTTCAATCTGTACATGCTTCCATTGGGTCAATTAATATCCAGTAACAACGCGTCCTATCACAATTACACTGTGTCATTGTATCAAACAGATTAGTGTGCGGATACAAAACAACTTTCTCCAGTTAAATAAAACTGAGATCATTGTCTTTGGCCCACAAAAACACAGAGGTCATCTTGAGGCTCTTTCACTAGAACCAAAAACTCAAGTTAGAAATCTAGGGGTAATCATGAACTCAGACCTGAATTTTAACAGTCATATTAAGTCAATTCCATCAGCGGCCTATTACCATCTAAAAACTTTGCTAAAATAAAAACATAGTGTCTAAATCAGATTTGGAAAGCTAATTCATGTGTTGTCTCGTCGGTTAGACAGTGGGGGGGGGGGGGGGGGGTCCAGATGATTCAATGACAGATCTATTCTAGTCTGTTTTCTGTTCTTCTTTCTCTGTTTTTTTTTTTTTTTTTTTTTTTTTCATTTTTTTGTGTTTGTTTTTTTCCCAGTTTCTGGTTAGACTATAGTAATGGCCTGTTACTGGCCTTTCCAAACAAGCTGTTAGACAACTGCAGTACATCCAAAATGCTGCTGCTCGAGTCCTGACCAGAACAGGAAATATGGCCATATTAGTCCAGTGCTCCGGTCCTGCCTGGCTTCCTGTCGCTCAGAGAATAGAATTTAAAACAGCTCTGCGCGTGTATAAGTCCCTTCATGATCAGGCATCTCTGATATGTTAAACCATATGAACCACCTCGGGCCTTGAGAACCTCAGGGAGGAGTTTCCTGGTGGTTTCCAGAGTCACGACTAAACACGGTGACAGGCCTCAATCCTGACTATGTTTAAGTTCAGGCTGAAAGCATGGTTATTTACTGCTCCCTATTGTAATTGATTGTATTTTAACAAATTTTAATATATACATATTCATATTTTTTTTATATTTTATGAGTTGTATCGATTAGAATTGTTTTATTGTGTTTTTATTGTGTTTATGTGTTTTCCTAGTTGCTGTGAGGCACATTGAGTTGCCTTGTGCATGAAATGTGCTGTATAAATACATTTGCCTTGCTTTGCCTTGCCTATGTGCAGAAAGAATGAGATCTGCTGAACATCCTAAATGGTTATTCTATCAATAGATTTCTTTCCTTATCCCAAGATGACAACGCCAGGATTCATCAGGCTCACATTGTGAAAGAGTGATTCAGAGAACATGAGATCTCATTTTCACACAAGGATGGGCCACCGCAGAGTCCAGATCTTAACCCCATTGCAAATCTTTGGGATGTGCTGGAGAAGGCCTTGCGCAGTGGTCGAACTCTCCCATCATCGAAACACGATCTTAGTGAAAAATTAATGCTGGATCTTTTGACATTGCAGAAGCTTATTGAAACAGTGCCACGTGAATCAAAGCTAAAGGCGGTCCAACCAAATATATCAGCTTTGAATACTTGTTATTACTCCCATAAACTGTAGCATTTGCAACATATGCTCATAAAAGAAAATGACACTATATATAAAAATAACCAGCTGCCCAAGTTTCAATTAAAATTTTTGCATGTCGCAGAACGATAAACTCCCTCTGTTCGCAGACACTCGGGGTCTTATCTGATGGATGCGGTGGTTCTCTCTCCTCTCGCCTCGTCTTTGAAGCTGCTGCCAAACACAGCTGGGGCTCCAACAGCTCAATGTGGCAGACACTGATAGGACCGACCTGTAGAGAGACACGCAGACAGAGACAGGAGGGTTCCGAGATGATAACACACGAACGCCAGAACAGAGAACAGGGGCGCACGAGGGGTTCAGACCAGCTTTGTCGTCTGAATTATACTGAAAATATGAAAGCATTGTAATCGGTCATTGAAGTCTCCTTAAAGCATCTGCTGTAATGTAGGGGGAGGGAATATTATTGTACAGCGCTTTTCACATGACACAAGCCAACCAATTTAGTGAAAAATATCATGTAAAATAATTGTCTTTCATATTATCAATTGGCATTAGCCCAACTATTGCATTCTGGATATACTGTACTTGCAATTGACGTTTAACTTGACCAAGGTTTTTTGCGGTGTTAAATTTTTCATCATGTCCCGACCAAGATGCTGGCCCAAATCAAACACAGGTTGCCCCAGAGCTGACATCGAAGGAGTGTTAAAGTAGAGCACAACTTTCTCTATAGCAATTTGGCGACTGCAGAATGGACTAATATACCCTCCTTCTTCCTAAAGCTGTAAGTAAATGAGGGTTGGATCCAGAAGTTCCTTGCTCTAACGTAGTGGTTCCCATCTTTTTTTCCCCCCTAGAAGCTCCTCCACCCTGCTCAGGCTGAAAACAGGCTGGACCCAAGTGTTTTATGCACATGTACTCCTTTCTTAGTCATATGTGATGACCATTCAAGATTTGATCAAATCATTTATCTTATGATCTGACCTTCTAGCCAGACAAAGCTCTGGGTCTGCAATTCCAGATGCCCCCCACATGATGGGATGTATTGAAACTTTTTTGCCCTTCTTTGAGTCATTATTGTCATTCTTTATTAGCCAAATTGCTAGCATGAACAAGCATCAGTTAGCCCACGCAGAACGCTATGGGGGAAGCCACTTCACCTAGTCCATGGCTTAGTTACAGTCTACGGGCTCAAATCCCGGCTCCTGCAAGTTCCCCCGTTGCCTGTGTGAATGTGTGAGCGGTAAGACTTCCCGATGGCGCAGATTAGTAGCCTCACTATAAAGCAATATAAAGCATGATTGAGTGGCCAAATACACACAATAATGAACTGATGCATTATTAAAAAGTGTACATTTGATCATGGTTTCCATTTGGTGGGTCAGGACCCAAAACTGGGCCACTCTTGACCCACTGAAAACGTGGGAAAGCCTTACCTGAATCTGGTGATTAGTACGTAGTCTTGATCGTCTTTTCGGTTACACTTTAGAATACGGCCCGGTAACTCCTACGGTAGTTACTGTAGTACATCCCTGGTACTTACAGATATAATTACTTACAGTGGTACGTTTAGGTAAGTACCTAGGAGTTACGAGGTCGGCCCATTAGTCCGACGTCTCATTATTCTGAAAATCACCCATTGAGTAGGGGTGCCATTAGGGTTAGGGTTATATTTTTGTAATAATGAGACCTTGGACTAATGGGTTGTCGGACCAATGGCATGCCACTGGAGTTACCAGGCCATACCACTGCAAGCACCTGGTAATTACCTCTGTAAGTACCAGGGATGTACCATAGTAACTACCTAGGAGTTACTGGGCCGTATGGGTTTATAATCTGTGGGGAATGCAGTATTTTGTACATCATATTAAACAAAGTAATCTACACGTGTTTAACCTGTTACTTGTTGTCCTCCCTGATCAGGAAGTTAGTTAAGTTTAGGGTCAGGGGTTAGGGTTAAAAGTTGTGTTTCACTTGATTTTACACATACTTTTAGAAACTAGAATGTCTTGGCTTCCAAATGAGGTTTCACACTGACATACCGTGTGTAAGTTCTCCAGTCAATGCGCATTAAAATTTGGACATGCCTAACTCTGACCCTAACCTGTTAGATAACAGGTTAGTGGTTTGGAACTTATCTTTTAATATTGGCAATGCCACACCAGTTGAGAACCACTGCATTAGATACGCATTTTTTACCATCTGAATAATGTGGAACTTGCCTCAGCTGCGCTTTGTTATAAATCCCTGAAGTTATTGTTTTTTTTTTTGCACACAATGTTCTTTCAAAAAATAGTGGTTCCAACCCAGTTCATTATCCCTGGCACTTGTTGATGCTTGTTTTGATGCAATGAATTACCCTGTCCTCTATTTAAACCCGCCGAAGTTTTCACCCATTAAACTCTGCGTTACCCTCCTCTGGGGTGTCCTCAATTATTCACAAGCCTAGTGTAGCAAACATGAAACCGATAACCCACATGCTATTTATACTCGATTTAAATGAACAAATACTTAACTGTGAAGCTCCCGGGACAGTGCTCTGAAGAGGGGCACAGCCAGAGGAACAGTCCCGGGAGAGAGAACATAGAGGGGAGGGGGTCGAAATGAAGCAACAGGGCCAAGGCAGAGTTTACTTCGGGCGACGGTACTGACACACTTTGGGAAGTTAGTTGGGGTAGTTTTTTGATTGGTGGTAATTGTTAATCATATAGTTTACATCCGTCAGGTGGTAAAAAAAGTGAGATAACTTAGACTCGCTGATGGCCCTTACAGTGATAAGACACATCGTAAAAAAACGTCAAACCATTGAAAACTGGGTCAAATCTCATGCAGATTCCAAGCTGTTGACGTTCTGCCGAAATGGGTTGTCCTACCACCGCAGGATATAATGAAATGACTTAAAGGGGGGGGGGCGGTGGTGCAGGGTGGGGGTCGTCTGTGAAAGGGTCGGCGGTTCGAATCCCGAGGTGCCACTGCGTGTGTCGGGCAGACACTCACCCACCGCCCCAGTGTTGCGTACACTGGTGTATGAATGAGGTGTGAATGGGACTGGTTCTTGATGTAAGCGTTGAGTGTAAGCAGGGAAGGCGCTATATAAAATGTGAATTTACCATTTACTTTATTATGTAAAATCGACTTTTTCAAGCTTTATATCATGTTATTATGTCGTTCCCTCATTAAACACATGCCTGGAGTGTTGCCTTGGCTCATTCACATATTTTTGAGTAATCAGTAAAAACTTAGACGGCAGCCATTTTAGGTGTAGCTATGCCTCAGTCCTCCTAGGAACGCCCCCACCTCCTGGAGACGCCTCTGGACCTTTTGTCACCAGCCAAGCCACCAACCACTGCTCCTCAGCTCAGCAGAGCCCCTCCCCGCACAGTAGTGTTGTTTAGATGCCACAGCAGTGTGCTGAAGGGGGCGTGTCGGAAAGCTTCTTAAAGAGACAGAGGCCTATTTCAAGACGTTCAGTACAGCCATTTTGAGAGAGCAATTTTATTCAAGCAGTCATTTTATTTACTGCATATACAGACCAACAGAAGGTTACGTTATTATTGTAGTTGCTATAGACTGGTGCTATGTGATTGAAAAAGCATAATACCCCTCTTTAAAGACCTCTTCAACAAAGGTTTGCATCATCCTTCACAATGCAACTGTCAAGCAAAAAGACAAAAATCAAGTTTCCTTCCCTAAAAAGTTTGTCGGTCTATAAAACTTTGCACCTTCCTGATTGGATCTAACTTGACAAAAGGGGAACATACCTTTCTGCTGCGTTTCAGTTTTGCGCAGCTACAATTAACAGTCTGAACGCAGTGTTGAATTTGTTTTTTGTTAAGTTTTTTTTGCTGACTAAAACTAAATTGAATTCATTATTTATTAATTAAATGATTGTTTATGAAAATGTCTAGATATTTCCGTGACTAAATAGGACAAATAAAAATGAAAGAAACAAAATCATCAAAACTTCCACTGATATGAAGAGCCTCATATCATTTAAAGTCACTGCCAAAGGAACAGCTCTGAGCTTTGTTCATGTGGCGAACAAACGTGAAGCAGAGAACCTTCATAATGAATATTATAAATGCAAACTTTACTAAATTAATTATTTTATCAACACTAACACGGTCTGAAAGATGATGAGACACAGGCTTTGTCTCTGACTCAGGTATAGCAACTGAAAGTACTCTTTGCTTTGAATGTGTATTTCATGGCTATTAATAACTATGTTTTACTGTCTTTATTTGCCTGCCAAGTGTAGTTTTGTGTTCCTCTAACATGTTCTTCCTGTTCTATAAATCACATTTAATTACTTTGGGGATTGTTTATCAAGACCGGTGCAAAGTAACAAGTACAAGCTGGAAAATTGCTTATGGCTTTATGTGGGTACATTGCAACAAGTTTACCATTTTAAATAGTCTGTATTACACTTTCAGGGCCCCAGATGTTAAATGTAAATGAAAGAATGCGGCATGACTTTAACCTCTTAACCACCACCTGAACCAAGCACATTTTCTCCAGTTCAGCTTTACCCAAATCTAAAAGCTTCTTGACTGGAGTTTACAGCCTATAGGCCAGAGTAACGCCTCGTATGAAAGCCAAGTCCATACAAAACTGATTGTAATTTGTAGCTTTTTCATCTCATTTTTTGTTGTGTTTTTGACACTTTTTCCCCAGAAGCTTTTAGATTTGGGTAAAGCCAAACTGGAGAAAATGTGCTCGGTTTAGGTGGGGGTTAAGAGGTTAAACAATGCGTAACTTTGCTGGTGAATCACTTTAGTGTTGGATAAAACCCAAGATAACATTACAATTTTTGCTTGAAAATGCAATCATTATATGGGATGACACTATTGAGACGGTGAAAGACAACACCATCATCAAATTCCTTTCCAAGAGGTATTTGCTTTTGAAATCAATAGCGTAAGACCATCCTTCGAGCATTTTTGTCTCCACAGCGAGACTGAGAAGTGAGGAAGCGTCAAACCAAAAGTGTAAACGCATGTTGCAAATGAAGACGCGAACGCAGACTGACGTTTCGGGCCAGTGTAGATTACACTTAACAGTTTTATTTGGAATATTAAGACAATGAAGCGTAAGCCAAGCACCAAGAGTGACAGCTACAAGTGTCATAGCATCATACGGCTCTTTCAAATGAACAGGTTATTACCGAAAAAGAACGACTTGTTATTGTCTTTCGATGTACGGTGAAGCAGTTACACATAACAGACAGTGAAATGTGACCATGGTAATGCCATTTACATGCTCCATATCCAACCTGACATCAGAGAGAGAGAGAGAGAGGAGAGGGAACCAGAAGGAATGGGAGAAAAAAAAGCAGAATCTTTTAGCTTCATTAGCCTGGTCTTTACGAGGTTGCGTTCACGTGATGACATAACATTATATATAGTTTAAAGTGGACATATTATGCAAAATTAAAACCTGCTTTAGGATTCGTCTGTATTGCTATTCCACGTTTTACTTTGTGTGTAATGTATGGAAAAGACACTTAATGTGCAAGGGCTCGTCTCTTAACATGACTTTTCTTGCTTTGAGCGCCCTCCGCTGGCAGCAAGAGGAATCAACCACGGTAAAAACAAAGTAAAACCTAAAATCTTAGGCATTCTATCAAATCAATGGTGCCATGATAAACACAGTTTGAGCGCAGAACGGCTCAGAGTGGGTCCGGTGATTTAAAGGGGACTTGACACTTAAAGGGGGGGGGTATTATGTAAAATCGACTTTTTCAAGCTTTATATCATGTTATTATGTCATTCCCTCATTAAACACATGCCTGGAGTGTTGCCTTGGCTCATTCACATATGTTGAGTAATCAGTAAAAACTTAGACGGCAGCCATTTTAGGTGTAGCTATGCCTCAGTCCTCCTGGGAACGCCCCCACCTCCTGGAGACGCCTCTGGACCTTTCGTCACCAGCCAAGCCACCAACCACTGCTCCTCAGCTCAGCAGAGCCCCCTCCCCGCACAGTAGTGTTGTTTAGATGCCACAGCAGTGGCTGAAGGGGGCGTGTCGGAAAGCTTCTTAAAGAGACAGAGGCCTATTTCAAGACGTTCAGTACAGCCATTTTGAGAGAGCAATTTTATTCAAGGCAGTTATTTTAATTTACTGCATATACAGACCAACAGAAGGTTACGTCATCATTGTAGTATGCTATAGACTGGTGCTATGTGATTGAAAAAAGCATAATACCCCCTCTTTAATGGATTCCATTACGAACAGAATCTAGTACTTTTACAGTAGGAGAACAAAACAAAATCAACAGGATTACTCTAAAACGGTGAAAATGAAATGCAAGACACTAACTCCAGGTATGTTTTGATGATGGAGCGTTAATAGTCGATTTTGCAGGATATGTCCACTTTAAAACTGAATCGGAGGACGGCCAAGAATTCAACAGTAGATTCTCCTTTGCCAATCCGCTGAGGTTTTGATCTGGTTTACGCTTCTCTGTAACGGCGGGACAAAAACAAAGTTCAGCATCTTCTCCGTCAGCACAAACGAACTAAGACTTTCTGTTCTCGTTTCCAAAATAGTGCGTCGCCCCTGCCCTCCGATTGAGATCACGGCATCAAATGAACGCAACCTATTGGCCTCTGTGGTTGGTCGATACGGCGGTCACATGACGACCTTGTACACATCCCATAATAGTCCTCTTTTGTTCCTTCGCCACATCCACACGGCAACCAATGTGCACGAACAGCATTATTAAAGTGACGTGATTGCAACCACTCCGTACTTGCATATTCGGGATCATGAAAAATAATTACCTTCCATACATAATGTTTCTCTTTTAGTTTGCATATAGCACCTCTAGGATATATACTGTATATGTGTGTGGGGAAACACGAATAGTTTAAAATATCTCTTAAATTCGTCGTACCTTGTAAAACGCTGCGGTGAAACAGGACGAACCAGGCCCAGAGGTTCGGAGGCCGTTTTAGTGCAGTTAAATAGTGTCATACCGTTGACAATAAAAAGGTTTTATACTCAGGAAACGGAGATCACGGACGCACCGTTCTTCGCTCGAACCCATTTTCCACCGAGAGGTCAGGCTCACGTAAAAAAAAAGACTCTTACAAAGTTACTTTAAAAGCCTGATCTACTTTCTATTTTCAGATTTTACAACAAAACAGTGTGGTCTCTGTGGATTTGAGTTTGAAGCCCAAGAGTCTGAAGATAATTATTATGAATAGCAGCATAAGACACTTTCCCTTTCCGAAAGTTCAGTGTGTTCCTGGTTTAGACCTTGTTTAGACTTTGGTTTTTAGTCCGGTTTGAGGTCTATTTTATCCTCTTTTCTTGACCTGGTTTGGTCTTGGCTTCATATTACTTGGAAAGTCAAATATTCTATAAGGGGGGTACTTGGAGAACCACTGCAACAAAGTAATATGGAAATAAGTGACATTTTCTTGATTTGTCTTCGATTTGAGTAACTTCGTGAAATCTGTCCATGGGGCATGTTTTTTACTCAAACATTGATCTATTTTGAGTACAATTACATCTTTTTTTTCTTTTTTACTTATTTCAAATAACAGAACTTCCTCCAAGAACAGATTTCATCCTCGATTACTTTTGGCCATGTAGATGAAAGTGATACCAATAGTTTAGCCTGTTGTTACAGCATACAGAGATGGATTCAAATATGACAAACCAGGCTTTGGGGGGGCTTGAGAGTTAAAACTCATTTTATTCTCTCATACTTTATTACTTTGTTGCTCAGTCAGGGGAAAGGACATATAGACTTTTGTTGGCCTATTACGCGGCATCACACTTGAAGAAATACGACCAAATTGAAAACCTGAAGCTGCCTGGAAACTGGGCGTGTATCAAAAAAAAAAAAAAAAAGAGTTTAAGTTGCAGCCCAGAACCAGCGCTCTGTTGGTCTCGGTGGAAAAGAGGTGTCAGTCGCTCGCAGAGGTGGTGCCGTCTCTGTGGTCCGTTTTACTCACTCCCCTGGGTTTGGCTTGGTTTTCGGGGGTTTTCGGGGCGGGTGACAGTGGAAATGCAGGTGTCCTACGTTTGAAAAGCGTGTGTGCAAATGTTTGAGACAGTTAATGCACCACAGAGGAAAAAAAAAAAGTATTTTCATCAGGCTCCTATTACATAAAACTCATCATTCGTCATACATACAATGTCTTTTTTTATTCCTAACGCTAAAAGGGGTTATATGGCAAACATGTGCTACGGTTAATGTCACAAATTTCCCATGGGGAAAACGGGGCATGAGGGTCCGGGGGTAGGACTCTCGAAGCGTTGGGGCCTGCCTGAGTTCGCGACGGGACCAAAAGGGGGGAAAAGCAGAGGTTATTGTTCATAGGAGTCGAACTCGCCCCTCACTCCACCTCTGCGTCCCAGGACCCTCCGAGTGGCTCTGCCTATAGCACCTCCTCCTACACATGTCCAGAGCGAGCATCGGTCTGCAGCACGGAAACTGCTCCAACTGCAAAGAGTGGACTCCTACATGAGCGACATAACTCACGTGACATCATCTCAGCAACCTATACATCCACGGGTTTCAAGTCAAATTAGGCCCTTCACATTGACTAAACTCTCGACTTCTTCTCGCTTTTGAACGGTTAAAATCCCTCAAAATAGCAGCCATCTTTTTTTGATCTGGTTTGTGAGTAACGTCTCCATCTACTGGGCCTATCCACGTGAAACACAAACTGGCGTGAAGTTCGTCGCCTTCTCCGTCAAACCGACTGAACTTGTTTGAAATAGCTTTTGTTAACAATAGTTTTATAAAGTGCCGGTGCCAGTTGGGACTTTGAGCCACAAGAAGAATATGGCAAGTTTGTGGACCCAGATCCCTAGCAAAAGTATTAGTTGTGTGGATATTTTGTCGGTGAAATGTGATAGCTAGAAGGCTCAGAATACTGTAGTCATCTTATGTAGCGCTCTTATTCACTGCTGCTTCATTTTGTTTGCAATAAAAATATGCGACTTGGAACTGGGCAGAAATGTCAGTTAAAGTGATAGTCTGGAAGTATAAATGTTCTACGCATTTTTTTTAATTTTTTTTTAAATGTGCCAAAATCCACCACCAGGTCTTGCTTTTTGATGTAAAAGTAAGTAATAATATATTATCTTTTCGTAAAGCCCCTCCTTCCCGAATCTCAGCAACTAATCTGGTAAGTCTAGTATCCTCCCGTGTTGACCAATGAGACGAGCTCTTCCTGTGAACCAGCCTGTTAGGTCCAATCAGGAGGGAGGGGGAGGAGCTTGATCGTTTACCTTTGCAAAGGAACAGAATTTTCAAACTAAGAAGGGCTTTCTGCTTGAAGAGGGGAGGGATTTGATTGATCTCTCCTCACTTTGCAAACTTACAGACCATCACTTTAAACGAGCACCTTTTTTGTTCATTAAAAAAAACGACTAAAATCAAGCTGTTCTGGAATAAAAATACCTGTAATAAACGTAGTACATCAGATTTCTGCAGTACAGGCTTTGGAAATGAGTGAAACTCTCTAGACCGACGGCTACGAAAGCAGTGGAGATACTGCATGTATGAGCACACCTTCGTTATTGTTGAAATCATAAAACCGGGGAAAGATGTGTTTATCAAGTAACATTAAACGGCAAGTAAAGTGCTGATTTCAAGTGTTCCGACGTGAATACTGAGAGAGGTTGATGGCGGAAACAGTTAAATGTTTGCGGATGACTGGACGCTGAAATGTGGGACAGAAATAGAGAAACTATCTGAAGCTGGAGATCGGTGACAAATACATTTAAGATATTTATCACGTTTCTTCATCAATCTGGCAGTCATGTTACACAGTTCAGATTAGAACTGAACTGAACTATAATCGAAATCATGATCTCGACTTTGGTCAATCTCAGTTATTGCCAGAAATCAATCCATGAGGAAAATTCTCAAATTCTTATTATATTTCAAATGTGTCCCCTCTGTTACTGCAAACTCTATGACACTCCGCTCCTGTAAAGTGCTTTCCGCCTGCGCTTGAAGCAAACGTAACCGAGAGAGCCCTTTCATAAAACTTCTGTCCCGTCCCCTGACAGTTTGAGCTGTTCGGGACAGAGGAGACGGCGGGACAACCCAAAGCCCTAAATCAGCTCCTTATCTGCGGGAGGTGGACAGACGGAGGAGAAACAGGTGGCGAGTAGTTAAGAGAAATGGCCTCCCACCGTCAGCACAGCAGCCTTTGCGAAATTTATATCCCTCTTGGAGAAATGAGGCTGCGATTAGGACCGAGGAGAGTGGGTTTGCTTAGGGTTCAGAGCGTTTCAGTCTGTTTTCATGGCCATTGTGTCAGATTAGGTCACTAAGCTTTAACAATTCAATACACAGAATATTTTGACGGAGTAATATTAATGCGAACAATATCTAGAACTAAGAAAGAGGAATTAATTAATTTTCCTGTATTTTAGGCTCTAGTAATAAGAACATGTTACGCCCACACTACATGTTCTCCATATTACTCTGTATAATGTAAGGCAATGCACTAGTCATTACAGACATCTGCTCTCAATGGTCACAATATGTTGTGATTGGCAACTCGTGTGAATCTAACAGACGAGTCATATTTATATGATACAATTACAGAAAATAAACTTTCACGTTTCTGTTTTAAATTTTGCTCCTTACAACTGCACTATAAAAACACAATTTCTGGCAAAATATATATTATTGTATGTATATTATGTATTAAATAAATGCTACAGTGAGGGATGACAAGTTGCTGTCAAGGCCTCGTATGTTTGAAACATTACAAATTTACTTTAGACCATGGGCTCTGTTCACTCTGCACATATGGTACTATGGCTTTGTGTGCATTTCAGGACACGTGTGCAGAGGTCTAAACTACATTAGTGGGTTTTAAACAAGACGACAGAGAGACAGAACATGTTGCTGTTTAAGATAAGATAGCCTTTATTGATCTCACAATGGAGAAATTTCTTAGAAACAAATTTACTTGTTCAGCTCTTAGAAACACTAGGGTGTTTTTTTGCTGCCTATACAACTGCCGTCTTTGCAATCTGATAATTACAATCATTCAAATTGCAATTTCAATTCAAATGCGATTAATTGTGCAGCTCTAAACTTGGATTTCTCTGAGGGAAACTCTATACTCCCTGCCTTCATTAATAATGCCATGTTTTTGGTCCAAATATCCGGTGCATGGATCATCACAGACACATATATAGAAACATGAACCACCTGAGACCTCCACATGAACTTTTCCAGTTTGTGATCTCATCAATATTTCAGATTTACTGTTTCACCTGACGCTCTGTCGTGCGCAGCACTGACTGTGGTCAAGTGGCTGAATGAACCAGCCTCCAAACTGACGCCAAAGGCTTCAATTAAGTCTCGATATGGAAATGAAATATTGTCTAAGTTAGACTGCGTTATGGTTTAAAACTAGGCCAGTTATTTTAAGTTCTAAATGTATGGGTTTTGCAACTGGTTTTATCTTTGGGGAGCAATGTTTATTATAATTATTGAAATAAAGCTACATGACACATCATGGTAATGTCCCAGACAGTCGGTCTTATCCAAACAACAGCCGTGGAGTTAAAACAATGTTCTTATTGTAAGTAGGACACTGCAGCTGATTCATTATTTATCACTATTAACGGAACATTTGTGAACGTGCTGTTTCTGTCCCTGAAGCACTGCCTTCAACTCTCGGTTTAGCACCAAATATAAAACACTGGATGAGTGGCCCACCACTTGAGGGCCCTAACAGCGAGCATGATTAATAACACTATCTAAAGCTTATTAAAAATAGAATTAAAATCTGAACACTAAACCTTTGTGTTTGTCTGTTCCCTGTGTCTCAGCCCTGAAGAAGCCGCTCGGAGGCATCGCGCCGCAGAGGGCTGGAGTTTGCTCAGAGCCTGATGCCGCTCGGTGCTTTAGACAAAGACAATGGAGGGTGCACTGTACAGATGAAGTGAGCCACTGGGGTGGGCAGGGAGGCATGCAGGTCACAGGCAGGTGGCGCTGTGGAGTCAGGCAGACATTTAGCAAAAAATTAAGAGAAAAAACACAAAGTGCTGATATTTGTGCCTTCCCTCTCGTTCAAAGAAACCTGTTGAACACAAGCCGTGTGCTTGCCATTATATGCATTTCTGTGGTGTAAGTAATAACTAAAGATTAGAATGAATCCTGTATAGCTTGTTACATTTAATTCCTCCAAAGAGCCGCGTGTCTCTGTCTGATCAGAAATATGGGAGTTCATCAGGACTATTTGAGCTTGAGCGGCGGCTCTCGCTCCAGCCAGCGCACTCGTACTTTCTGTTTGTAATGGTACTCCTTCAGGAAGTCCTGCAGCGCGGGCGGCAGCGGCAGCGTGCGCCGATGCCATCGTACGTGGTCCAGCGGCAGATGGCGGCGCGGGCCAAGTGCTGTAAGGAGAAAGGGAAGGTCCGGTGGAGCGGCGCGGTGAGCAGCGGCTCAAAGAACATGCAGGCGCTGGGGTCCTTGTAGTGCTCCAACAGCCCTGTGACCGTGGACGAGTGGAACACGCACGGGTCGTGAGCGTCGAAGCTGAAGTTGTGGTTCCACTGCTCGATGCGCGCGTGCAGAGAGCGGTTGTAGCGGCGAAAGCTGACGGAGAACAGGTAGTCCTCCTGAGCAGAGTCCCGCAGCAGGAAGGTGCCCTCCGGCCTGCCGTCCAGCAGCGACTCCGCCTCGTACCGGTCCATGACGCCCCAGTAACAGGGCAGCGAGCTGATCTGCAGCAGGTCTGGCACCAGGCAGTGGATGTAGTCGATCTGAGTGTGCACCTTCCAGGGCCCGGGCTGCTGCCGGCTGTGGCCCTCTCCAGAGGAGTGTCTCTGTTTAGGGCGCCGGGCCTGGAGGCAGAGTGTGGTGGAGTCCTCCTCAGAGTCACAGTCCTGAGCTGACGCCCCGCCCGAGTGGCCCTCCGCCTCTGCCAGGCCGGGGGTCATCTTTGGTCCCAGTTTGTAAAGAGTGGAGCTGGGGACAGACGCCTCCAGAGTGTGGATCTGAGCGTTGGGGGGCGGGTCGACCCCCTCCTCGATGCTGAGGCGCCGGCGCTCGCGCAGACGCTCCTCCTCGTCCTCCGGAGAGACCTGTCCTGAATCGAAGGCGTCCAGCAGTGCGGTGGAGGAGTGGGGGCTCACGGGGCCGTGTGCTGCTTTATCAGGTGCCACTTGTGGGCCAGGTCGGAGCCCGGGGGGAAGGGGCAGGTCTCCAGCATCAGCTCCGTCAGGTGGATCTTCCGTTTGGTGGAGATGGGGGACTTGGCTGAGCGGGAGCGTCTGTGAGTGGGCAGAGGCAGGCACAGTCCCACCGTATCGCTGAACCGCTGTCTCAGGGTCCTGCAATTGACCCCCCGCCCTGGGACAGAATCACAGATCTCAGGGGCCGAGCTGACGCCGTAGCGCCTCTCCCTGCGGCTGGCCCTCATCCGTCCCGAGCGGCCCTCTAGAGAGCTCTGTGTTTTGGTGGAACATGAGTGTTTTTTCTTGCCGCCCCATGGTGCATGGCGAGAGTACGAGTCTCTACGGGCCAGAGGGACGCCTGCCCCTCCGCGTACGTCCTCCGTGTCCTTGTCTATGGAGATCTCCACGATCTGCGGGATGTCCGACACACAGTTGTGATGGCGTCGCCCTGTAGCAGCAGGGACCGGCTGCAGGCTCCGGGCTGGACTGGTGGGGCAGAGGCGGAGGAGAGCGGGGGATCCGAGGGGCTCAGCTCCACCACACAGTGCACCTCCTCGGCCTCTGGGCGCGCCTCCGAAGCTCCACCACTGCTGTGGAACAGGGTCTGACATCTGCTCTTCAGGTTACTCCACATGGTACCACTGTTTAGTCAGGGCCGCTGGTACCTGCAGGAGACACAAAAGATCTGCTTTAGAAACTAAGAGCAGAACGCACAAAAACCTACAACAATATAACATCTACCCCTCCTGGAACCGCCACCTTAACGTGGTGGAGGGGTTTGAGCACCCGAATGATCCTGGGAGCTCTGTTGTCGGGGGCTTCGTGCCCCTGGTAGGGTCTCCCATGGCAAACAGGTCCTGGGTGACGGGTCAGACAAAGAGCGGTTCAGAAGCCCCTTATGAGAGACCAACAGGCCCGGTTAGAACCATGAGACCGTCCTTCTGTGGACCCACCACCTGCAGGAGGAGCCATAGGGGCTGGTGCAATGTGATTTGGGCAGCTCCAACAGCTGCCCCCACGACCCGGCAACGGACAAGTGGAAGAAAATGGATGGATGGATGGAATATAACATCTAGAGCAGTCTCTCTATCATTTAAAAGTAAAATGTTCTACATTCCTGGATCCACTCTGTACACTATAGCAACATTTTGAGGTTGTTATGAGCAAAAACATACAACTCCATTTGGTTAAATGAATAACCAAAACTTTAAACTGAAATATCTCAGAACACAGATGGAACCTTATAATTCGAAGGGGACAATTTGCTTCAGACTTTTGTGTGGAGCCGGTGAGAGTTTTTGAGAGGCTCCTTTTCCCCAGGTTTGGTGTGCAGCATACAGAATGTTCTCCATTTAAATTCCCCAGACTGCTGTGTATCTAGTAATTAGCCACGGTGTTGGTGTGAGAGCAGGAGCGAGTTTGGGCGCCCAGTGCAGCGCAGAGTTGCCAGGCAGACGTGCAGCGGCACAAGGCCACAGCTATAAATGAACTGGATCTGCTCACAGCTGATGTGAGGTATGTACTGTATTACCGAGCCAGTCTAGACCTGACCAGGCTGAGCGCAGAGGCAGACACACACCCTGCTGATTTATCTCCAAAACAGTAGTCGACATGTATTTGGACGTGTGGCACATTCGCAGCGTTGACACATGAAGCAAATTAAACAAGCGGCCCGCCAGCAGGAAGGCGCTTCAGACACAACCACTTTATGGGTTTCAAGACATTTTTTTTTAATACATAATTGTTACTGACAAAAAGCCAAACCCTGCAGGAAATGGGACAGTCAATTACCATTACTGCTGACTGTGCGACTTATTTTAATTGATGGAGGTTTCAGCACAAAACCAACAGCCGTAAACTCAACTTTCAGGGCCAATAAAACATTAGAAAGGGCGCATATCTGGACTCGATTCAAGTCGCATTTATAAGCCTTATCTTTATCCTTAACTGATGCTAAAAACGCACAAAACTTCAAGGAATTCAAGAGAGCGCACGGACCCCTCTGCCCATGTGTTGATAATGGGACGTTCACCAACTAAAGCCTGCACAGTATTTTATTTTAACTTTACAGCAGAAACTTTTGCAACTAACTATTTCATGACACTGATAAGTAAAGCTGCAGTTCACACATTTTACTCTAAAACTGATTTCTTTTTTTATAAACACTGAATTAGGGCTGCAAAGTATATATCGCCAGTTTAGTGATATTGCATAATTAGGTCATGTATTACAAGGTTTCTACAGGTGGCAGCAAGTCCATCTAAATGCTTTTTAATGCCATTTTAATGCAACAAATGCAAAAATAACCCTTGCCCATTTCGAACCCATTTCGTAAGATTTGTAAACAAACAAACAAACAAACAGGGGAATGTTGACATAAATTGGACACAACGTGCAACTTTTGAGCACTAGAGTGTAAAATAAAATCAGAACTGCAGCTGAATTTGTTTAAGACCAGAGTTTTTGTGTTTGGTTCAGCACAGTTATTGCTCACTTAGTTCGATTTAAAGTTGGGGTATCTGATTTTTCTCCTGTTCAAACAGTGACATTTTTAGTTTTGGCCCATACTCGTTTCTAGCTCTCACAATCCCTCCTGCATATCCGAATTGTTCAAGCAAATCAATTATTGCATGTTTCACGCCCGTGTACAGCTTTGAGCATTGGCAAAGTGAAGAAGGGGGAACCACACCCCCAAAATAAATGGAACTATTCTTCCATTGCTCAATAAATGTTTAGGTGAAGATAATGCAACAAAGTCAGATTTTTGCTGTATTTACAACATGCTCTGTGGTGGCAAAAAGAAATGTACTCTACTACAACAAAAAGTCAGGAACCCCACTGGCTTTATTGCCAGTTTAAATCCGAGGACCGGTACATGCTTTTTAAAGGCCCTATACCATAGACTGTTAAAAGAATAGACAGCTCCTCCTCACTCCTCCCCGTTTACCATAATGACCACGTTCGAGGGGGAATTCATGGCGGATTTACAGACTCCTCCTCCCCAGCTCTGACGAAGCATGTTCCTAATAAGGGCATAAGGGCGGGATTTCACTGTAGACTGGCCCTTGCGTGACGTGTAGCTCGCGCAGCTCCAATGCTAACAGTCCGACCTCCGTTAAGGAGATTAAAAAATTATTCTTTCGAAAACCAGCCTGGTTTCTTTTTTTGTGACTAACCCAGCGTTATCTCAGGAGGAATATGTAGCCATAGAAAGTGTTGAAAAAATAGAAACCAGGCGTTAAAGTTGTTTTTAACGTGTCTAAAGTCCAATGCTTTTCAATGGGGGCCTAGCGATGATATGGAGGTACTACAGCAATGGCGGCCTCCAGTGTTGCGGTCATAAAGCAGAGCAGCCAGCGGCCATTGCCCTATACCTGATTTTTTTTTTCTCTTACAAACTGTGAAAAAGGAAGTCCACTAAATGAATATGTTAGTCATGGGCCCACGTAATTCATAACTTTTGTAACATATTTGTAATATCCCAATTCTTCACAGGGACAGGCTTATTGCTGGGTTGCAGGTGACACAGCGTTCTAAAGGCCTAATATTATATAGAGGTAAAATTATGTTGTTTTTGAGGAAATGTTTGGTCTTGTACAGAGAGATCATGGACCCAGTGACTGATATTGATTATTTTTGTAATTCATACATTTTCAAAATAAATGTATCTCTATATTATAGGCCTTTAGAACGCTGTGACGTCACCTGCAACCCGGCAATAGGCACATTTCACAACTTGCCGGGTCACTTTTCAGGGTCATTGTCACAGAAATGCAGAAAAAGTCACCTGAGAGTTCATGCAATTGATACAAATGCTTTGTAATTAGATGCACAGCGTTTTCCCCACAAATGTCTCAGTGTACAATACACTAGAGGACGACAAAACTAAATTTGTTTCGTAACTAGAAAAGTTATAATACTTTCTGATAATATTAAAATTCTGATTCCCCCTCATTTCTATTCTGAATGATAGCTACTTATCGTGACTGGTCTGACTCGTGCTTCATTCAGAATTGTACATTTGCAGACACAGCCGGAGCATTTCTCCGCCTGAACACGATGCCGGGACTAGTTCAAGCACATTGAGGCACCGAACGGCACCACTGCCTTCTGCGTCTGCCATCCAGGAACTTTGCCCTCCAGCGTTGATCAAAGAAACCAGATATTTGCTCATCCAGATTAAATACAGTCAATAAGTCAAATAATCTGAATCCAAAATCTTAAGCAAATAAAGAATACGACCTCAGCAACAATGTAAAACTAAACTCAGTGAACCCTCGGTGAATATTTATCTAGAAGGGGGGGGAAAAAAATCGATCTCAACTAGTTTAAGGGCAGGAAGCTCCCGTTACCCGATCAATAATATCTTTTTACATTCTCAGGACAATGGCTTTTCGTAGAGGAATACAACACGACCAGTGGTTTTGTAGGACTAAAGTAAAGAGTCACTTATATCCCATAGATGTTCAATAAATCCAGTTAAAGGGTGAATTCATGCGGGTTATGGGAACATGCTTTAGCGCTGGGAACTACAAGGTTTACTCAGTTCAATTCATGGAATTTGGGTTAGAATTCTTAAAGAGGGGGTATTATGCTTTTTTCAATCACATAGCACCAGTCTATAGCATACTACAATGATGACGTAACCTTCTGTTGGTCTGTATATGCAGTAAATTAAAATAACTGCCTTGAATAAAATTGCTCTCTCAAAATGGCTGTACTGAACGTCTTGAAATAGGCCTCTGTCTCTTTAAGAAGCTTTCCGACACGCCCCCTTCAGCACACTGCTGTGGCATCTAAACAACAACACTGTGCGGGGAGGGGCCTCTGCTGAGGTGAGGAGCAGTGGTTGGTGGCTTGGCTGGTGACAAAAGGTCCAGAGGCGTCTCCAGGAGGTGGGGGCGTTCCTAGGAGGACTGAGGCATAGCTACACCTAAAATGGCTGCCGTCTAAGTTTTTACTGATTACTCAAAAATATGTGAATGAGCCAAGGCAACACTCCAGGCATGTGTTTAATGAGGGAATGACATAATAACATGATATAAAGCTTGAAAAAGTCAATTTTACATAATAACCCCCTTTAACCAATTTTCTCACGGTATTTCCACCACAGATCTATGGTAAACACAGCATTTGTGAAAGAAAATCAGACTGTCTGTTGTTAAAGTCTAAATATAGCCCCCCTTTTTTTTAACCAATTGCTAACGTAACAGTCTAAATCAGCACAGTGTTTTCTTGGGCGTCGGGCCCAGTTCACATCTCAAGACTGTCTCACTCCGAGCTCCCGCTGAAACGTGCTTCTCATTAAGTCACGTGAAGCGGGACGTGCGGGAAAGTCTGAGTGTTGGCAACGCGTTTGGGCAGCAGCTCGGAGACTTCACTCAACTACCTCAGACTTTCACAGTTTGAAAACGGGACAATTCACTTTAAGAACTGGGCTGCGATTTTTGTTTTGCATTAACCAGACAGAAACCACTAAACAATCGCATTCTTTTTGAAACATTTATGCATTTGACTTTATCCAACCAGAAAGGTCCATGAGAGATTCAGAACCTTGGCCTCAGGGTGGGAACCCTGTTATGCATGTTTTAGCCATGGGGAAACCTATACAGACACTTGCTGTACAGTGCCAACTGTACAGTGGTGTTGTGGAGGTGTGAACTTTAGGGTTGGGAGGTTTTATCATGGGCCGTCTATTTCGCTGTAGTCTTTGCCTTTTGCAACATTCAAATTAAAGCAGAACTATTTTACCTTAAAGCTTTTTGCTGTTGTAGAATACATTCATTTTTGCCACATCAGAGTATGTTGTAAACAGAGACCTTGTTGTATTGTCTTCACCTAAAGTTTTATTGAGCAATGGATGATAGAAGTCTAATATAAATTAGTGGAATTTATCTTGGGGTTGGCCGCCCCTACTTTGTCACCACTCAATGCTGTATATGGGTGTGAAATGTGCATATAATTACATTCTTTGAACAATCTGAATACACAGTAGGGACTGTGAGAGCTAGAAACAAGTTTGGGCCAAAACAAAAAATGTCACTGTTTGAACAGGAATAATCAGGTACCCCAGCTTTAACAAATCCTTTTCGTAGTCCCTCTGAAGGTAATAGAAGTGTTAATGTAATGATTGGAGGATCTTTCATCTCCTACTGGTGTCTCTGGCCAGAAAACCACACTTGCAACTTAACCTGCCGCCGACCCGGAGCCCCAATACACACTAATGGAAAACGAATTTTGCAATAGAAATGTGTTAAAACTCGTGCGTAAAGTCTCAAAGGAGAACGACTTATTCAGAGCGTCATCTGCTCCTCAATAACAAGGCTATTATCACATTAATACAAGTGTAAATCAGAGCTCAGTTTTAACGTAATGTTTAAGAAACAGTGGGTGAATGGGACAATATTTAGAAGTTTGCATTGTAGCCTACGTTTTTGAAGCTGCTCCATGCGCCGCCCGGTCCGTGTGCTCGTAGCCTCGTACCTCGGCGCCTCCTTCTCTCCTCTCTCTCCTCTCTTGGCCCTTCGTGAGAACATCCAAACCCATGTGCTTTCAGCTCTGATGTGAGATCCATCGCGGCATTTTAAAACTGTTTCCGTACGAAAAGCAAAGCGAAACCGCGCAGTTACACAATGAAGCTGCTTTAAGAGAGAGAGCCCTGCACGTCAGAAATAAAGCAGCGCTGCGTCTTTACTTGAATAATTACGGCTAACACATCATGTCTTCTGGCAGGTCACTTAAACTAGCGTGCATATTAGTTATATTCGTGATTTAATTTACAGTGCAATCCCTGCAAAGTTTGTAGGTTTACAAGGCCCACAGAAGATCAGCGCGTGTTTCTGACAGGAGGGGGGGGTGGCATCACAATGGTGGCTCTCCATCGTGATGTATATCGTCCATCGGAAGAACCCTAATCACGATCAGAAGAAGCTAAAAGGGTCATCGGCAAAGCTAACTGTGGGCTAGCGCCACTTTAGCAGTATTTACAGCCAAGTTTGAGCGGGAAAAAAAATATTTCGATTGTATAACTGGGTTGTGGCACAATGTACAATATCCCTCTCCCCTTTGTCTTTTCTCAACAAAGTATTTACTCTCACGTACAATTAATGAGTAACAAAACCCGCAACATGCCACGACAGCTGCAGTGGCGCTTGTGGCCTCTAGGGGCAAAAGTTACTTAGTTCTGCTTTAAGGTTTTTCTTTCAATTCAACTGAAGAAAACAGAAGAAATTTAAAACCCACATTCATCCTGATGTTTATGTTGTTGTTGAACATATTGCACATATTTCATTCTTTTACTCTTTTGATCGGACCACGTTTAATGTTTCAACCAGGTTTTAAACTATTGAGAAACAAACTTTTGTCCCGAACACCAGAAAACAAAGCATCTGAGGGACGGACGTAGCTGGAGTAAAAATGCTGATGCGCAAACTCATACTGTAACCTCACACCGCGCTGCGTCGTGTCCAAAGCAAAACGTAAGGCACCTTTTTATCGGTCAAATCTTAAAACGACCTTCTTTTCCATTGAGGTTTGCATTTTCGCCCCGGTTTGCTAATCGCGTAAAGATACCTGAAGTTATTACTAGGTTTTTCCAAGTGGAATGCAACTCTAGCACTAGCATAGTAGCTGCCATTGGGACAAAAAGAGATCTGAATTGAAATAGACAAACTAAACTAGAAAATCATTTCATTTAAAACCAAAAGTTGAGTCAAATTGATAGGTTCTCTACGTGTTAAAGAGGGGGTATTATGCTTTTTTCAATCACATAGCACCAGTCTATAGCATACTACAATGATGACGTAACCTTCTGTTGGTCTGTATATGCAGTAAATTAAAATAACTGCCTTGAATAAAATTGCTCTCTCAAAATGGCTGTACTTAAAGTCTTGAAATAGGCCTCTGTCTCTTTAAGAAGCTTTCCGACACGCCCCCTTCAGCACACTGCTGTGGCATCTAAACAACACTACTGTGCGGGGAGGGGGCTCTGCTGAGCTGAGGAGCAGTGGTTGGTGGCTTGGCTGGTGACAAAAGGTCCAGAGGCGTCTCCAGGAGGTGGGGGCGTTCCTAGGAGGACTGAGGCATAGCTACACCTAAAATGGCTGCCGTCTAAGTTTTTACTGATTACTCAAAAATATGTGAATGAGCCAAGGCAACACTCCAGGCATGTGTTTAATGAGGGAATGACATAATAACATGATATAAAGCTTGAAAAAGTTGATTTTACATAATACCCCCCTTTAAAACTAAAGTAATAACTAGATAGCAGCTACATTTCAATACAAAAACTGTCCACAGTCGGGAACTATCACTCAACACATTTTGCCCCACACTAATCAAAGACTTGTGATTGGTCAGAACAATGTTGTATCCTCTCAAATGAAATCTGAAGAAGCTTTACTTCCTGAGACTCGGATGCGACGCAGACATGACTGGATTAAAACTCAAAAAGGCCTTGGGCGGAAAGAACGGCCACTCGATCAATAGCTCTAATTCACAGCAATAGGAGACGCTCATCCTAAACCACAGGGTTGGTGGTTCAAGCGTCATTACGAATCGTGACTGAATTGCAGCAAATCCAGTATTAGGGAGCAAGAGTCAAGACCACTGAGCCAACATCATCATTGCCACAGATTTTCCTCAGTTAAGTTCAATGTAATGCACTCGTGTCGTGTGATATGCACCTAGTGATTCAAGTCTTGGCTTAAATATAGCTAATGTGTTTTTCCCCCCACAGTTGTTTGATAAAAAGGTAAATCCGATTTTTAAAACTTCCTCAGATCAGTATCGTCTGATTTCAAATGTACAAAGAGCATTACATGTTTGGGTCGTCACAAAAACATGCCCACTCCACTTTCTGCAGACCGCTACACTTTTTTTACGTTACACTAGAATTTACACTTTCTACACTGCTATTATCCGTAATCCCTCCTCTAAAACTGCACGTTCATGTCACTGCTACTTACTTAGACTAAGAGCATGCAGCAGTTATGAGTCATGTCGACCGTGAGCTGGAACTTAGTAAATTTGTAACTGTGTGCTTTGGTGCTGCTTTTGATGCGATCCAGACGAGACTGTGTTTAGGAATATCAGGGGGACGCAAGTTCGGGTGCATTTTTTAATAACAGACTTGACATTTTCATTGTATACATTCGTCCAAATCAGCGAACCGCCAACATCTTTTATGAACTACTAAAGGCTCCAACTGCATTTTAAACTGAACCTCACAACCAAAAGTGGGTGGAAAAAAACTAATAGCATGTTTGTTTCAGTCCTGAGCTTGGATGCAAAGGTGATTCTCATTCTCATGTTGCATTTTATGTCCACGGATTATTATTTTTGAAAGATTAAAGGGGGGGTAATTATGTAAAATCGACTTTTTCAAGCTTTATATCATGTTATTATGTCATTCCCTCATTAAACACATGCCTGGAGTGTTGCCTTGGCTCATTCACATATTTTTGAGTAATCAGTCAAAACTTAGACGGCAGCCATTTTAGGTGTAGCTATGCCTCAGTCCTCCTAGGAACGCCCCCACCTCCTGGAGACGCCTCTGGACCTTTCGTCACCAGCCAAGCCACCAACCACTGCTCCTCAGCTCAGCAGAGCCCCCTCCCCGCACAGTAGTGTTGTTTAGATGCCACAGCAGTGTGCTGAAGGGGGCGTGTCGGAAAGCTTCTTAAAGAGACAGAGGCCTATTTCAAGACGTTCAGTACAGCCATTTTGAGAGAGCAATTTTATTCAAGGCAGTTATTTTAATTTACTGCATATACAGACCAACAGAAGGTTACGTCATCATTGTAGTATGCTATAGACTGGTGCTATGTGATTGAAAAAAGCATAATACCCCCTCTTTAAAGGATTTAACCACTATATTTTACCACATGGGGAGAGGGAGGTGACAGAAAGGTATTTATTTGGTGCAAAATCAATCAAACTTTATTTATGAAGCGCTTTTCCTACCGAAAGGTATCACAAAGTGCTTTACAGATTGCAACATTTAAAACAATACGCCCGGCATCCCCCCCCATCCCTCCGAATATATACAAATATTACACACACACAAACTTTTACCCCACCGTCTACGCACGCCCACCCTCATTCACTAACAAACACACATAGAAGAAAATAAAATGTACTACAACGTAACAAACCATAAAGGAGGCAATAAAAGGTTGCAGAATATGAGAATATGAGGAAAAAAAGTGCAATATCTTGTGTCATTATGAAAAGTCAAGAGAACATAAGATTAAAACAAGCTCAAATAATGATATGCTGAAGATCACGCTGCTCTTAGCCATTTACAATACCGGAATTTAGTTACACATTTGGGAATCTAATATTGCTGATAACACGCAAATAATGCTGATATGCTGTAATGTGCACAGCCTTATTATTTACACGACGAAACCAATGTGCTTGGTCTTAAAAATGCATAAAACACTTTCTAACAACGGAGTCACAATTCTGCATCTATCCGTTTCACTTCTGCTCCAAAACCCGTCTTGTCTGCCTTCAGTGCAACTCCCCTGTGGCATCCCATATTGGAGACATCTGGCTGGAGCTGTCTCTCTCCGTCTCAGCAAAGTCAGGATTAATAATTTAAACAATGCCTATCCTACATAATCCCTCCTTGTATGTGGCACTGACAACAAAAAGCCAACGCCAGCCGAGTGACCCGAGTGTCTTTCTTCTGCGAGCTGCTCAAAAGCCCTAAGTGGAAAATACAAATAGTTGTAGGCTAGGTCCAACACACACCCATTCTCCAGGGACCACAGTGCGCCGAGCAAAAGCACTGGAGAGGAGGACGCCTTTATCCCGGACCACCATTAAATGAGACATGAGCGCGAGTGTCTTGCATTCATAAAGATGTAAGAGAAGCAAAAAGATAACGCTCTTTTTCTTTGGTTAATCAACATAATGAGCGTAACTTGATTAAGATAAGAATATAATGCGACACATTAAATCTAGGGCAGCTCGATTGTGGAAACATAATAATCAGGATTATTTCGGTCATAATTAAATAAACTACATTTTATTCATTGCCTGACTATTTTCTTTTTGATAAATGCTGTACAGTGGAGTAAAGGCAGTCCCAGATAAAAAGCCAAACAGCTGTAGAGGCTTATGCATTTCTGCTACACTTAAAGCCACTTTACGAATATTGCATTTGTTCAGATAATTGCTGAACAAATAAATGAGTAAATTAATTAATAAATAAAGAGGCATACTACAAAGATAAAAAGGTAATAAATCAAGACAACAGCTCGAACACTGTGGCTTTTCTTTTTAAATCTACAAAATCATACAAAATAAAAGTACCATCACAAAATGTATGAATCTTCTACAATATAGAATTAAAAATAGCCTTAACAGTCAGACATAAACAAGTCTCTGGTGAAGTTTAGTTGAAGAATATTTACCAGGATTAATTTTAAAGTCAAATTCTCATGTTGTTCTTATGTTCAAAAATTCAAAGCATGTTTTCTCAATTTAGTGTGAGATTATAGGTCACTCAAAGTAGACTTGTCACTGGCGCTTAACCAAGTCCTTACAAATGCACAGCCTTATTATTTACATGCCCAGCATCTTCTACATACAAGATGGTCAAAATCAACAACAAATTAGCTTTTTTGTGCATAAGAAGCGGTTTCTCTTAATATTTTCCTTGCCATAATTTGCTGCAATTCACTTATTATGCCTATTAAATAAAGTTATGAAACAAGATTTACAGTTCAATGTTTAAACCAGTAAGCCAATTATCGAAAATGCACAAACTATCAGACCACTTAGTCTAAATCCTGCATAGGTTACATTACAAAAACGAACAATCCGCACTGCAAATGTGTCAAAATCTTAAAACTAGAGAGAACAAATATGTTATATGAAACAAAGCACATAGTTACAACTGCTACATGGTAATAGCTGTGTGGTAGCTAAGCCTGATATTTTAGGAACCCAATTACTGCAAAGAAGGGCCTGTAGTTATTACCTCGCCACATTGTCAGCGAGCAATCTATCAAGGTAAAGTTTGTTACATCAGGGATATGATAGCGGGAGCAGGGCCTTTTGGGACTGTGGAGGCCTCATAGCATCTACAGTCAATCCCTCTGCACTGCTAAATGTAGCTTCGGTCGCTTTAAATGCTTGGCTAGCAAGTTAATAACTGCCAGATCTGCGTGGCAACTCAAATGAGCACTACTAAAGTTTTTCCTGATAATAAAACAAACGCAATGATCAGCGTTTGTTTACCAAAAGACACAGTTTAAAGGCAATTTTCTTTCCGAGCTGTCAAAAAACTGCTAGCCAGGACTCTTCAGTATCACTACCAGATTTGCTTCAAAAAAAAAAAGTGCAGTGCGCATGCGCCGGTCACCGGGTATGGGAACTCTGCTTGGACAAACTAGTTAAGAATCAAGTCAGATATTGTTAATAAATTCACTAATGACCCGTTTCGTACGACAAATTAGCTCCCGAAACAAATATGACTCGTCAAATGAGCTGGGAAAGTAAAAACACGCGGAATTAGCGAGAAGCAATACGTGGGTTCTGAGTACTTAACGTGCATGCGGATTTTGACACAACTTTGAGAAGCAGTGACACATAAGCATAATTTGGCCTCGTAATTAGCTTAGTGTAGTGTATCCAAAGAATAAGTCAATATGCAAAAAACACAAGCCAATAAGTCGTTATTATCGTCGTTTGTCCAAGCTAGACGCATGCCTGGTGCAGATCGGGTAGTGACAGGCATATTAGCATGTTAGCTAGTGAAAAATCGACGGAGAAAAATTACACTTTAACTTCAGCGACTTTGCAGAGCTGGGATATGCCGAACAGACAACCGTGCCGTGCGAGGTAAATAAAGGATTCCTTCTGGAAATTATGTCTTACCCGTGTGCCTCTCCGAAAGCACTATTCAACAGCTTTCTTTGTCTGCAAAAAATGGCTATAAAGAGAAGTCAGGCTTATATCCCCCTTGTGGACCACGGCGTCGGATGAAAGCGCTAAATCTCCACGGGTACTCGAAGGTAACATCCCGGAGTCCTTTGTGGTATTCAATTGGTAAAACTAAGGTCCTTTAAAACATACATGCCGTTGTTTTAGGCCGACGGGAGGCATTTCTTCTTCATGGTGGGGGTCTAGCCAATATGACGGCGGAGACTGGAGCGGACACAGAGCTGGAGAAGCGGACCGAGAGGGAGGCGACTGACAGCGGCCCGGGCCAATGGAGGAGGCGGGCAGGACGGCCACTTCCGACGGCCAAGCCACGGCAGGGAGCGAAATCTTGTTTTTTCCTAGATTTACAGTTGGCACACAGTATACATATATCCTTATGGTTAGGATTAGTGCTATATCCTATTCCTAAAATATGTTTTTCTCAACTATCCTAGGTAAAATTTAAAAAAAAATGCCGGCAGGGACCAGGGGGGACGAGCCCGGAGTTGGATCCCCGTGATAGGCGTCTCCCAGCGCCAATGAGCGGGGCAGAAAGACGAGGCCCTTCGCTGGCAGCTGCTTGGAAACGTGGAGAGGTGAGGAGAGTGGTTTATAAGGCCAGGCTCACTCACACTGATGTCATGCAGGTTCTGGGGGCAAAAAAGAGAATTGCAAGCGTGAGATGCTTATAGTGTTTCCCCTTGTTTATTTCAAGTGAATTATAGCCTTATCACTTTATGTAATAATCAGAATTCATTCTAAACAAATTGCAAGATGTTATAGGCTGACAAAGTGGCCCGTCACGGCAGAAACAATAATTAACTTTGAGAAAGTAGGTGATTATTTTGATTTTGATATTTTTACAAGCATTTTTAAACCCCGCGGCGTACACATTTACCCAATAAATAAAATTGCAACTCAAGCATTTATTTTATGACAGATATTTCCATCATTGAAAAATACCTCATAAATGCACAAACAAACATGCGCCGTTGTTGTGAGTGGCTCCCCTGTCTTTAACTTTACTGGGAGTGGGTACGTCGCCAGCTCGTCTCCATGGAGATGTTGACTAAAGGCAGCAGAATTTGAGATTCAAACAGGTTAGGTTCTCGTCCAAATCCATTATTTGATTACCGACTGCAAAAATAGCATTTTCTGTGTCGAGCTGGTCATTGGGAGCATGTTTTGTACTGATGGCAACAATATAGTCCAAAATGTTACACAGTGTGCCTTTAAAGGAATAGGCCACTGTTTTTGCATACTGGGATATGTTCTTACCTTAGCTTAGAGCAGTTGATGCGTACCTGTCTGGTCTTTGTGTGTGCGCCCAGTCATGCAAAAAGGCAAAAGATGTTGTTAGCATTTAGCCTCTCCTCCTCTCCTCTATGGGGCCAAACAGGGGTGAAGTTAGAAGCGACAAAGCTCTTCCACGTTTCCCCTATTTATATACGGTTACATGAGGAGTTACATCATGTAACTCCAAGTATAGTCACACAAAATTAAACATGTCAATTTTCTAAGCGGATAAAAAAGGGTACTATATTGTAAGGCGTAATAATACCTTAGGAGCACTTCGCAGTAAAGTGAAGATATTACTGCGCGGACGTCGAAGTGCTCCTAAAGTGTTCTTTTTGTGCGACTGAGCACACGCGTAAAGGCCAGACAGGTACGCATCAACTCGTCTAAGCTAAGGTAAGAACATATCTCACTATGCAATAACGGTGGCCTATTCCTTTAACTATTTTCTGCGAGCTTCCGTGGAGCATCAGAAGAAACCCATCCATGCTTGGGGAGAACATGCACATCCCACACAGAGAGTTGACCCAGTAATCAAACACGAGACTTCTTTCTGTGATGTGAGACTGCAAACCCCAGTTAACCACCTCTGTGTCACTCAGTGGTATATGATTTTATGGTGTATAATTTCCCTCTGTGCAGGGAGTGAGCAGAGTGGTAACCATTTGAAATCAATGTGGATTTGGGGATTTATACCATGTCCCTGTGTCTCTTTAAGTGGGTTTCAGGTACACGACTAGTCCCCTACCACTATGAACATGTAAAACAGATTCCTCTGCAGTCAGAGCTCCCCTGCAAATTTATTTCAAAATTTAAGTGGAGCTTTCTCGGTAAAGTAAAGGTAAAAACAAAAACAAAAAAAACAATTGTAGGCAAGCATGTCTAGCCTCTATTATCAATCTAAAGCATGCACCTCATTTACTCTAAGATCATGTTCATATTTGGACAATGGCCCCTGGGCTCTGCACTTTGGTCACCCTCTGCTCCTGACAGTTTGCCACAAGGTATTATGGATCATTGTACCTACAGGAACAATTAAATATAAAATCGTCTTTATCAATCCACTAATCTACTTTATCCCATTGACACACGGCGTAATAATACTCACTCTTCATTCATTTACCTAGACCTCCTCCGTGGCTCGTGTCCATTCACTTCTTCAAGCCCTATATATAACCTCCGTAATTGTGTGTCATTATCCCGCCCACAGATGACCAGAGAATATGTGTCACGGCTTGTTCCAGAGTTAATCCAAGAACAATTAAAACGTCTCGAAGGACCGTTCAGCGGCACGTCACCCACACATGAGGTCATCTCCTGCAGCCAGCAGCTCTCAGCACCGGAGGAAGCAGCGTGAGTAATGCAGTTAGTGTGTAGGCTGACAATGAGGGGAAATTACAGCCGTCTGAGACACATTCATTTTACACTGTGTGCGTTTTTTTTTAACTCAAATAGAAGCAGTAAAGCTGTAATTCCAAATAGTTAGTAGATCAGGGTTTCCGCAGGGAATTCAAAAGCATTAAAAAAATCAGGGCCTTAAATGTCATTAAAAAGCGTTAAATTGGATTCAATCTGGCATTAAATCTAAATTTATTGGAAAAATTATGATACTGTATTGCTCAACAATTTTTACTGTGTACAGTGGGGGAAACAAGTATTTAGTCAACCAACAATTGTGCAAGTTCTCCCACTTAAAACGATGAGAGAGGCCTGTAATTTTCATCATAGGTAAACCTCAACTATGAGAGACAAAATGAGAAAAAAAAATCCAGAAAATCACATTGTCTGATTTTTAATGAATTTATTTGTAAATTATGGTGGAAAATAAGTATTTGGTCAATAACAAAAGTTCATCTCAATACTTTGTTATATACCCTTATAGGCAATGACAGAGGTCAAACGTTTTCTGTAAGTCTTCACAAGGTTTTCACACACTGTTGCTGGTATTTTGGCCCATTCCTCCATGCCGATCTCCTCTAGAGCAGTGATGTTTTGGGGCAGGCGCTGGGCAACACGGACTTTCAACTCCCTCCAAAGATTTTTCTATGGGGTTGAGATCTGGAGACTGGCTAGGCCACTCCAGGACCTTGAAATGCTTTTTACGATGCTGAAAGACCCAGCCACGTTTAATTTTCAATGCCCTTGCTGATGGAAGGAGGTTTTCACTCAAAATGTCACGATGCATGGCCCCATTCATTCTTTCCTTTACACGGATCAGTCGTCCTGGTCCCTTTGCAGAAAAACAGCCCCAAAGCATGATATTTCCACCCCTATGCTTCACAGTAGGTATGGTGTTCTTTGGATGCAACTTAGCATTCTTTCTCCTCCAAACACGACAAGTTGAGTTTTTACCAAAAAGTTCCATTTTGGCTTGATCTGACCATATGACATTCTCCCAGTCCTCTTCTGGATCATCCAGATGCTCTCTAGCAAACTTCAGACGGGCCCGGACATGTACTGGCTTAAGCAGGGGACACGTCTGGCACTGCAGGAATTGAGTCCCTGGCGGCGTAGTGTGTTACTGACGGTAGCCTTTGTTACTTTGGTCCCAGCTCTCTGCAGGTCATTCACTCGGTCCCCCGTGTGGTTCTGGGATTTTTGCTTACCGTTCTTGTGATCATTTTGACCCCATGGGGTGAGATCTTGCGTGGAGCCCCAGATCGATGGAGATTATCAGTGGTCTTGTATGTCTTCCATTTTCTAATTGCTTCCACAGTTGATTTCTTCACACCAAGCTGCTTATGCAGATTCAGTCCTCCCAGCCTGGTGCAGGTCTACAGTTTTGTTTCTGGTGTCTTTCGACAGCTCTTTGGTCTTGACCATAGTGGAGTTTGGAGTGTGACTGTTTGAGGTTGTGGACAGGTGTCTTTTATACTGATAACAAGTTCAAACAGGGGCCATTAATACAGGTAACGAGTGGAGGACAGAGGAGCCTCTTAAAGAAGAAGTTACAGGTCTGTGAGAGACACAAATCTTGCTTGTTTGTTATTGACCAAATACTTATTTTCCACCATAATTTGCAAATAAATTCATAAAAAAATCAGACAATGTGATTTTCTGGATTTTTTTTCTCATTTTGTCTCTCATAGTTGAGGTTTACAGTACATTACCTATGATGAAAATTACAGGCCTCTCTCATCTTTTTAAGTGGGAGAACTTGCAGAATTGTTGGTTGACTAAATACTTTTTTTCCCCACTGTAAGTTAATTGAAAATACCAAAATGATGGTCTAAAATAATAGTATTTGCAAGAAACATTAACTTTAGCATCTTGTCGCATATGAAGCTTTTGATACTTATAGGTTTAGTCACAGTTAGATTAGTGTTCAGATTATAGATAGACCCCTTTCAGCTTTAAACTGTCATCCTGTTGTGTGTTTGGGTGCAAGAATAAATTGTGTTCATGTTGTGACATCACAACATGTGGGCTGTTACTAATTCTATGGTGGTAACTATGGTTATGAAAGTGCTGCTGTTTTTGGCTTTGTTTATGTTTAACATCTCCGGAATTCCCCCTCCTGGAACCGCCACCGTAACGTGGTGGAGGGGTTTGAGCCACCGAATGATCCTGGGAGCTCTGTTGTCGGGGGCTTCGTGCCCCTGGTAGAGTCTCCCATGGCAAACAGGTCCTAGGTGACGGGTCAGACAAAGAGCGCTTCAGAAGACCCTTATGAGAGCCCCTTATAGATTTGTGAGGCCGTCCTTCCGTGGACCCACCACCTGCAGGAGGAGCCATAAGGGGCTGGTGCAATGTGATTTGGGCAACTCCAGCAGCTGCCCCCACGGCCCGGCAACGGACAAGTGGAAGAAGATGGATGGATGTACTGAAAAAGTATAGAATCACTGTTAAAGTCTGTTAAAAATGACTGTTTTTATCATAATTTCATCTTCTTTGTTTTATTGAATGCTTATTCAACAACAATATTTGAGGAAAAGACAATATTTTACATTATATTTTACGTCTCTGAATGTCCAGAAAAGCGCTATATAAAACCAATGCATTTATTACTATTATTGTCGCCAAACCAGTTGAACCACTGACACAAAAGGACCGTCTGCAAACAGAGGAAGTGTGGACTCTGTTTGGGACAGAAAGCCAGAAGTCATGAGAGATTTACCTCAGTTTCCCATTCATCCATCAATGCGCAAAACACAGATTACTTATTTGTTATGTAAGATTTTGCAATTCAAGACAGAAATTTGAAATGTTTGGTTTGGGTGAGATCTAACATGCAGTCACATGTACAGTATTTTTTTTAGTGGTGCATTATGAAAATGGAGAAACACTTGTAGACCTGAAAGCACAAAATTGTGGGTAACGGAAAAAGTCACTGTTTGGTCAGTTTAACAAGTGTTCCATTGCCCAGGCCATTCCAGTCAGAACAGGTATTATCTAATTAAGATGGTTAGAAAATGTCCCTGAATCTGAATAATCTTTCTATATTTAGTCGAAGGGAAATCTCCAGGAGTCTGAACATTAGCTCCGTGCACATCTGCGGAGATCCGATTAGTCTTTTTTATGGAGGAAATGAAGCAGAATTACATTAGTGTTGATATTTGTGCCAGTGGTGATTCACGGCGGTTCAGTGGAGGCGCACCCCCGAGCACCCTGTGTCTCATCTCAAAGCAATTCTCAAAAATGCGCCGCCGAGGATGATTATGAATGAATGTCAGGGGTGGGAGGTTCGGGAGAAATTGGTACTTTGCAAAATGTTGCAATCCTCATTACTCGATCAATGATTTTCAAAACAGAGACGCTGACGGTGATAACAACGAAAGAGCGAGTCAGTAAAGTGGAAACTGTTAGTCGTGGTTTGACCTTTTCAAACGTAAGGTGCAATTACTGGAGATTTACTGAAACGATGATGCTAACATTCAACCAGTCTGCTTGTTCATAATTTTGTTAAAGTGAGTTATTTTTTTCTCCAAGTTCTTTTATGGGCACTGCTTTTCCCTGACTACTAAAGCAATAGGGTCCCCGTTAGTCAGGACATTTGTGGCTAAATTGGTCTGCAAATAAAGGTAAAAGAAATAGAATAATCTCCCTCTTTCTCATGATGTTTTACCTTTTCTTTCAAGGGGCATTTGTAGGGTCTGGCCAGGAATAAAACCTCTTACTGACCACTGAGTAGGGCTGGGTACCGAAACGATACCAGTGTAAATATTATATATTTTGAGACCAAGTTTTGGTGCCTGTTGTTCAACATTATTAAAGCAGGGTTGATACAGGCAAGTCAAATATAATGCTTTTTAATGCCAAAATACTACTAAATGTTCATGCCACAAATACAAAACATAAAATAAAAATCAGTGCATATTTCATTTCTTAACAGAGTTTAAAAATGTTAATATTATGTATTTTCCTCCCCCTACATGTTCCAGAAATGTCCTAATGTGTAGAATGAGCCCAGACCTGTTCACCACAACTGCCTTTAAAATCCTGCACTGTCACTCAAAAAGTTGCTAATTCAGTCCGAAGTGCCCTCGAGCTTAATATAGAAACTGCAGTTACACGTAAGACCTGGGGTGGCAGTAGTGAGTATAAAAATGACCAACTTGCATGTGTGTCCAAACTTTTTTCATGCCAGCTCTGTCTCATAATATAATGTTAGTTGTTAGGTTAGAAATGTGTTGAATTATTACATTTCAAATGAAAAGGACCATCTCTGATAAGGTGGAGAGCCACCAACAATTGGTCTGAGGGCCGCACTTTGGACACCCCTCATCTAGTCGCTTTAAGATTTGTAAATATTTCATCAAGCAGAGGAAAGAGAATTGGATAAAACTGACTTCAGCCAAAACTGAAATCTTTATGTGTAATTATTGTATTTTCGATTAACTTATACAGTAAAACCTGTTGAGCAATGTCATAACTTTCCAATAATTTAAGATTTAATGCCAGTTTGAATCCTATTCAACCACTTGACCCCCGTCTGCACCGAGCAGATTTTCTCCAGTTTGGCATTAAACTTTTAACAATAAAAACATATGGAACAACAACAACAAAAACGACAAAAACATGACAACAAAAGCGATGAAAAAACCACAAACAAAAAAGCCACAAAAGAGCAACAAAAAAGTGACAAAAACGAGGATGAAAATGCAAGTAAAATGGCCACAAAAAAGTGTCAGCAACATGGCAACAACATGAGGAAAAAGATCCATTTATATCAGTTTTGTGGGTCTTAGCTTTCAAATGAGGCACTGGCCTATAGGCTGTGAGAAGTTTTCTCCAGTCCAGGTAAAGCTGGACTGAAGAAAATGTGGGGGTTAAAGGGGGGTATTATGTAAAATCGACTTTTTCAAGCTTTATATCATGTTATTATGTCATTCCCTCATTAAACACATGCCTGGAGTGTTGCCTTGGCTCATTCACATATTTTTGAGTAATCAGTAAAAACTTAGACGGCAGCCATTTTAGGTGTAGCTATGCCTCAGTCCTCCTAGGAACGCCCCCACCTCCTGGAGACGCCTCTGGACCTTTTGTCACCAGCCAAGCCACCAACCACTGCTCCTCAGCTCAGCAGAGCCCCCTCCCCGCACAGTAGTGTTGTTTAGATGCCACAGCAGTGTGCTGAAGGGGGCGTGTCGGAAAGCTTCTTAAAGAGACAGAGGCCTATTTCAAGACATTTTGAGAGAGCAATTTTATTCAAGGCAGTTATTTTAATTTACTGCATATACAGACCAACAGAAGGTTACGTCATCATTGTAGTATGCTATAGACTGGTGCTATGTGATTGAAAAAAGCATAATACCCCCTCTTTAGATGTTAATCCTTTTAATGACATTCAAGAGCCTTGTTTTGGGCACAATTCATTCAATGGACTCTTTAATGCCTTGCAGAAACCCTGTAAAAGACTTCCTTCAAGGCGGACTTTTATGGTTGGTTTCAGCTCAAACAAATGATACAAACTTAAAAGAAATTAGTCTTTATGGAATTAATTAACAACATTATTGTTCTGTTTCTAGGTTTTAAAGACGACAGTTTATTTTAGTACAGGTACATCATAAAATCAAGTAAACGGGTTATTTAAAGAAATGCAACCAGTACCCAGCCCTACCACTGCGCCGCTGTGCTGCTACCTTCATAAAAATCCAACGTCTGTTATAGGTTTTGCAGCCTTTAAAATAACAAAACCATCAGAGGAGCTATATGCTTCAAAGACAATAGTTTGTATTATGGACGAACTTAGGAGGAGTTCACTCTTGAAGAGTTGGTATGTCCAAGACATTTCACCAAAAATAAAAGGAAAAAACTCAAATTTAGTTGTTATATTTTATTTTATTTATCTATTTGGTTTGTAGATGCTGAGCAAAATGTTCAGAACAAAAATGCATCTAGAATGTGACTTACTAAGTGTGCGTAGAAAGTCTTTGGCGAGCAACTAAGAAAGGGCTGGAGATCCCTGCTTACAGCTACTGTACATTCTGTTTGTAATAAAATGCTTGTATGGCGCCATCTTGTGGTGGCAGAATGAACGCATTAGACAAAACTAATAAAAGTGACTACAATAAATGATAAAACAAAACACAGTCTATAATCATGCACTGTTTGAAAACTAACATACGTTAGCAGAACGGAGGCACTGTTTTGCCTGGTCCAGTAAAATGCAGATTATGTCTATTTTAAAGCAAATTGTAGTTTGACAAATCAGCAGTGTCAATAAAACAAATGAGCCAAATATTACTACAAGTTGATAAATCATAATACTTTGCTTGGTGAATAATCTGTGCATATGACATAAAGCAGCTGTGCACTTTTTAGCCATTGAGTGGCGCCAATGAGCCAGAAATCATTCTTCTTTCTCACACCTAAAGTCCCTCTCAACATACATGTTTACCATTAGTAGTAATTTTTGTAAATGCACATTGTGTTCTCAAATACTTACTATGAAATATTATTATTCAAATGCAAGTAAAAGTACTCCACATATTAAGAAAATATGTAATGAAAAGTTAAGTTTAGTAGAAATACAGTAAAGTATTTGTGTTTGTGGGTGAACACTTTAAGTACGAAGCCACTAATGCCATTTTAAGTCCAGTTTGGTCATGAAGTTTAGTTTTTATCTTTATTTTTTTACTGTAGCACCTTATGTCAATGTTGTTCAGTTTTGAAAACATATTTTAGTAGTAGTAGTAGTAGTAGTAGTAGTAGTAGTAGTAGTAGTAGTAGTAGTAGTAGTAGTAGTAGTAGTAGTAGTAGTATAGTCGTCCATCCATTCATCCATTTTCTTCCACTTGTCCGTTGCCGGGTCGTGGGGGCAGTTGTTGGAGCTGCCCAAATCACATAGCACCAGCCCCTATGGCTCCTCCTGCAGGTGGTGGGTCCACAGAAGGATGGCCTCATGGTTCTAACCGGGCCTGTTGGTCTCTCATAAGGGGCTTCTGAACCGCTCTTTGTCTGACCCGTCACCTAGGACCTGTTTGCCATGGGAGTCCCTACCAGGGGCACGAAGCCCCCGACAACAGAGCTCCCAGGATCATTCGGGTGCTCAAACCCCTCCACCACGTTATGGTGGCGGCTCCAAGAGGGGAGTAGTAGTAGTAGTAGTTTATTTTCTTCGGTCATTATGAACATTTAGATCTTAGGTCACATGTTTTTCAAAGATCTTATACATTATACAATAAGAAAAAACGTGTACATTAAGAATTTAAGTGCTAAATGATGCCTGACCGAAAGGGGTTTAGGCTGAAGTCAAGACTTATTCTGCCTAACCCCTTTTACAACTGAGACACTATGTCCAAAGATAACACATTATTCAGTTTCTCTTATACAAACGATAGTAACATGTAAGCACAAAACCTAAACTTCAACAATCAACATTATGTTATGAATCCTCGATCATCTTCTTTTCTAATGATCTTCATTCAAGTGTTCTATACTTCTCCATAATGTTTAACTTATAGATTTTCTTAAATGCTTTAATAGTTTTGAGCCCTTAAGTTGAATAGGTAAACCGTTCCATAGATCAACTCCTTTGACTGATAAACAGCTCCTCTTAGTATTACTCTTCGCCGTGGGTTTTTATAGCAGATCAGTTCCTCTGAGGTTGTATCTATGTAGCTTTAGTCTTAGTCTTTAGACAAAATATGTAATTTATTTTGTATTTATCTTATTTATTAACCCCTTAACCCCCACCTGAACTGAGCATATTTTCTCCAGTTTGGCATTACCCAAATCTAAAAGCTTCTCAACTGGAGCTTACAGCCTATAGGCCAGAGTAAGACCTAGAAGGATCTTTTCCATGCATTGTTGCTGCGTCGTCGTCACTTTTTTTTTTTACATTTTCTTTCTTGCTTTTATGTTGCATTTTTGTCAAATTTTTTGCCACATTTTTGTCACTTTTCTGTTACTCTTTTGTTGATTTTTTTTATTGTTCCTTTGTGGCTTTTTTGTCATTTTTTCATTGCTCTTTTGAGGCCTTTTTGTTTCTTTTGGTTAAAATCATATTTAATCAAGGTCTTCTGCTTCCTGTTTGTTTTCCACGTCAACAAAGCTCAGACCTGTTCCTTTGAAATAATACAAGTGTCTTTCAAACTGTCATTGGAAGTTTTGATGATTTTAGTCTCTTCATCTTTAGTCGAACAAAGTATCTGGACATTTTAGTCATAGTTTTAGTCTCATAAACAACTTTTAATTTAGTTTTAGTCTAATGTCAGTCAGCCAAAAAAACAATACTTTGACTAAAATTATGATGAAATATTTTAGTCGACCAAACTAACACTGATACAGGCATGGCATTTGGTTCAGATATCGTGAAATGTAATTTTTCTGAGTGAAATTGTTAGTCATTTGAACGTCTTACGGGACAGGCGAGTTCCAATTTGTGCTCGGAGACAGAATTTCTGAAAACTTGAAATGTAGACAGTATCTGTGTAAAATACCAAATGTTACCTTTTTGCTAATTTCCTTACGCCATTGTTATAATTCTACATGTCCCACAGTGTCATTCCTATAGTGTCGACTGAAGTGACCCAGTTATGGCTCATAATAAATGAACTGGAGTCAATCAGCGAAATGGTCCAAGTAAAACCCTCAGAGCCGCGGCGTTATTAACACTGTAGCACATTTATTCGGAGAAGAGGAGCGTCATGGAAAAATGTCTGTCGTCGTCAGCGGCACTTTAGGTCCTGTAATCCTGAGAGCTGGACCTTTTCACAATGAAAGCAAGCAGGAAAAAAAAAAAAAAAGTCCAATAGGCTGCGCTCGTGTGATGATGTCATTCGGAGCCTGTTGTTTGAAATGAGCGTGGCAGACGGTAGTAAATCTATGGTGGAATTAGCCAATACAAAATTCAAAATGCAGATGATTTCGCCTGGTTTATGGCTCAGGAATAAATCCACATAAAACAAAAGCAGGCACACAGTTAAACATCTAAACAACTAGAGTCATGGTCTTTCACTGTAAGATGAAATAATAGTCGTCATATTTTCAAATGAGCGTGTTAATTGCATATACAGCGCAATAAGTCACTGTGGACTTCAATAGTTGCCTTGTGAAATAATGGCCAGAGCTGTTTTTTTCCTTTCCCCGTTGTATGATTCGGTATCATTGCCTCTGTTTTCTGTTTGGATACTGTATATCTTTTCACATAACACCTCTTACACATATAGTAATATTGCCTCTATGTGATATTGTACAACATGATTATTTGTTTTCAGAAAGTAGGGCTGCACGTTTTTTTCCCTAGACAAATATTGCGATTTTTATATTTGATACATTTCAATGTATAAACAGCTAAAATGATTGAGTAAAGCAAGGCACTTTTAGACTGACAAATAACATATTCTTGCTCAAATTGCCCCACATTAGAACAATACACAATAATCTACGTTCAAAGATATTTGGTTTTATGTGGAGAGCGCCCTCTTCTGGGGAGTTTCCTCGACATTCAGAGTACCCCTGGGGGACAGCCACGTGGTTAAAGTAAGTCCGGGACGGAATCACATTGCGTCTATGGAAACACTTTAGAATCTGCTTCATGGAAACTCAGACCTTTTATCTGTTGCAGCTGAACCTGAGATCAGAGGCTCCACAATTCTGATTGATGACATCTATCACAGAGACAGAAGAAAAATCAAACTCGGCCTCCTGAGGTTAGGTTATTGCAGTAGTCAAAACCTTCATTGTGATTTGATATTGATAAACCTTGCTGCCCTATCAGTTATCATAGTTTATGTGAACAAAACGTTTGATATTTGTGCGTATTTGACCTTGTAGTGACCCAGCGGCTGTATGAGTGATCAGCATGTAGCCTTTACTTTCGATCACGGTGGTCTCTACAACGCTCCAGGATCAATTGTTTTGTAGGTTTTCTCGTAGGGTCTGCCAGCAGTGAAAACCTTCCAAACAGTTGGTCCTGGAGCGTCCTAGAGACCTCCGTGATGGAAAGTAAAGGCGCCATGCTGACTACTCATACAGCCGCTGGGTCACTACAAGGTCATATGCACAAATATTAACTTTTTTTTTCCTTATTTTTCTTATATTGATCTCTCAATCTCAATTTTTGCTTACATTTATTTTAAAAATGTCATATAAAAAACAATACATATAGCATTTAATATGATTATGCACTTATAAACTTCATGTTATACAAAAAATAAATGCTTTCCACGCCTCTAAACTCCAAAAATCAAACGCTGTTAGAACCTTGTAATTGTCAACAAAAAGCTGGTAGACCCACATCGACCTCAAACAAAGTCAAAGCATCTGCATGTTTGAATCTTTTAATAGCAAATTCTGCCATAAATGTCTATCTTTAAACCTCACCTCATTTTCAAACAGACTCCATACAATAATATCACACGAATGCAACCCATAGAGAGATCGTACGTACAGTAGAAAGACCTGCGTTGAAGACACCGGGAACGAGCAAGAGCACCGCAACATTAAAGCTTCAGAAAATCATCACACACATTTAGCAAGAGTTGGCACCTTTGAGTGTTAAAAAAAAGTTATTAAAAAAAACAATACTAGCAAATGCAGAATAAAACAGCTTTTGTTTGAAAGGATGTGCATATTTCTATGGTCTTGGCCTTAATTTGAGCTTGTACTGACTGGCCAAGTAAAAAAAGAAAAAAAATCTGTACTTTTTCCACTAAAATAAGAAAAACATGTTATTTCAAGTAAATTGAGATTGTATGCATCATTTTAAGATAAAGAGATACTTATTTTCTTAATTTAAATGCAAAAGGTCTTGTTCCACTGGCAGAGTCAAAACTGAAACTCAAACTAAGGTCCAAAACACTTATTTCAAGAACATTTTACTCATTCTATATTACTTTTTGCAATGTAGGGAAATGTGTCTTCTGCGCTGGATCCATTCTAACCTTAGGGCACCTCATCAGGAGAATCTGGAATCTGTCTCCAGATCTGAGCCGGATCTTAGTCAGGGAGAGTACCTTGCTGGAAGATGATCCCACTGTGCACGTTTTGGGTTGCAGTTCTTAATATGGATGGATGTCCTTCCTGATACTTTCAGTCCTCGCTATCGTCCGTCCATCTGTTTAAAGGAACAGGCCACCGTTTTTCCATACTGAGATATGTTCTTACCTGAGCTTAGACGAGTTGATACGTACCTGTCTAGTCTTTGGCCTCTCCCAGCATATTCCTATGGCTCCAAACAGGGTGAAGTTAAAAGTGACCAAGCTGTTCCACGGCACAAAGACCAGACAGGTACTATCAATTCGTCTAAGCTCATGTAAGAACATATCACAGTATGGAAAAACGGTGACCTGTTCCTTTAAATATTTGAAAATCTTTCCATATTGGGATATACTGTATCTATAGCATTCCGTTGCTCCTCTTGGAATAGTGAAATTATGGTATGACTTTTTACATTTGTAATCAATATAGTCTAAAGTGTCTTAAATGTGTTGTAAAGTTCAAAGTGATAGTTTAGGTTTTGAACGTAGTCGGGCTGTTTTTAGCTAGAACAACTCTCTACAGTTCCATTTTCTGTGAGCACCAGCACAAACCTCTTCCGTAATTTATTCTACCGTAGTTCATCTGCTTATTTGGGAGGTTGGTTGTCTCTAGATCGATACAGACCTGAAAAGTTAGAACTAAACAAGAGAAGAACTGTGCTTTTTACTCTCTGTCCACTAAAAGTTTTGTCTTGCTGCCATTTTGTAACACGACCCATTGGTTTGTGATAATCTTCAGATCATAATATTTTAGATGGCGGTTGAAATATCCACTATAATGCATACCACTGCAATCTGAAAGGCTATGGACTCTTGTTAGGAAACCGAAAAGTCAGATTTTTCAGTCCAGATGATTGTTTGTAAAGGTTGTTGGAGCTGAAGACTATCTAAAGAACAAATAAACCCGCCGTAAAATGTTATTTTTACACATAGCAGACGCCCAAAGCGGCCACAGGAGTGCTGCTTCTACAGAGGTCCAGAGCTAAAACCATATTTCATGAACCCAAATGATCACCTGAAAATGTGCAGAAAACATAGGAAGCTTCATTTTTTTTTTTTTTTTTACATACATCATCTCATACTCACTGAACTCACAAGCTACATTCAAAAGGCAATTGTAAAGTCTATTATATTTTTCTCTCTTTTTTTTGGCTCAGAAAGAACTATTGACAATCATCGGAGAATTTCACACGGTCATTTACAGAATGGCTCTTTGTGAATAACTGGACAGTGTTTGAAATGTCAGACCAGCGCGGCACCAGTCGGCCCGACACGAGAAAAAGTGCAGTTACACAGAAGGGATGGATATTCACAAAAGATATATATTTCATTATATATGTTTTTATATTACTTGACGATGTTTCTACAATCCATCAGGAATGCAGATTAAAAAAAGTATTTTTGCGTAAGCCTTTTTTTTTTTACAGTGGTGGAAAAAGTACTCACTTTCCTTAGTTAAGTGAAAGTACAGCTACAGGGACAAGACAGAAAAATCAGATAACAATTCTATTTAAAGTGCATATGACACATTAGACAGAATTTTTGCTAAAACATAGTTAACACAATTATATTTAAGATGTTGCTAAAAAAAAAAAAATCCAGCTTTTTTTAACATTTTTGTGATGTTCATAGTTCATAGTTTCACTTCCTTATTGGACACTGACAGGAATAATAATAATAATAATAATAATAATAATTAATAATGCATTAGTCTTATAGACCTTAATTGTTTGTAACATCCGGCTAGCTGGAGCGGGAAGCTCGATCCTATCCATTTCCATTGTAGCTGTTGTCATAGTAACGATAACAATGTCTAACTGTTTATAAATATCAGATAATCTTATTTATCGTCTCAAATGTCATTCCTCTTGTTCTTGCACTTAACCACAACAGACCACATTTTCAGTTGTAGTTTACACTTAAAATCGCTAGTTTTAGTTTAATCTTATTCTCTGATCACTTCCTGCCTCCAGCTGATGTCACTGATGATGTCAGCAGTTAAAGGGTCTATATAGCTAATGAAGACCCTTTAATTGTTGTAACATTCTGGCTTAGCTGGAGGTGGAAGCTAGATTCTATCTATTCCATGTACTGTTGTCATAGTAACGATAAAAATGTCTAACTGTTTTGGAATATCAGATAAATCTTATTTATCGTCTCAATGTCATTCCTCTTGTCTTGCACCTTAAGCCCACAGGACCACATTGTTTGTTGTAGTTTTATACTTAAATCACTATTTTAGTTTAATCTTATTTTCTTGATCATTCTGCTCAGCTGATGTCATGATGATGTCAGCAGTTAAGGTCTATATAAGACTAGTGACATAGATAGAGGCAAACGATTTACACTGTTGCCGTGCCAACCGTGTTAAGTCAATGGGAGATGAGTCAAACTGCTGTGGAACTTTACCTCCGTCTTCGTTACTGCTTCGCTTAAATAAAATGATAACTATTACTTTCAACAGATGTTATCCATCGAAATAAGTCATTTTCAAAAGCATTAAAACCTGTCATATGCACTTTAAGCAAAAGTATTAAAGTACCTCAAGTGAAAAAGTAAAACCACATCGCTGTAGTTTTTATTAACATGCTGCTTGTTTTCATTGAAGGTCCTTGCAAAATGAATGTCAAACCAATTATAATCCAGTTAATGCGTTCACTGTAAAGTATAAGTACCCCAAATCTCTGCTTAATCACAGTATTTTTTTTTACAGTTTTTCTTTGTTTCTTTCCACCACTGATTATACATTCAAACTACTGCAGTGTGGGCAAAAGTGCTGATTCACCACCACTTGGTTCGAAGGATTACTCACAGGTTTTTTTTTAAACATTTTCTGGCAGCTCTTTCTGCAGCTTTTTGTTTGGTTTCTTCAAACAGTGACATCCTCGATAATTTCACACAGGCCTATCATCAGGCTAATATTTTGGATGTTATTTCATGGGTGATTATGGTCTATTACCTGCATGTTTTTGAATGGCATTAGGAGGAAATTTTACTCAAACAATGGGCCAGTTTGCATTAAAAAGTTCACATTACAAGCCCAAAATGTTTCAGTGAAATAAACCAAAGCAAATCGGTCAAAAAATGTTTTAGCAATTCACCATTATATCCACACTTCCCACGTATAGCTTCAATGTTTTATTGTTAACCATCTTCAGTAACTGCACTTTGACTTTTGTAGGGCAAAATAAAAATAGAAAATTGTGCTGTTTGTAACTGTGACCAATTCTGCAGAAAATTGGAAGAACATAAGGAGTAGCTGCATTTTCGGGGGGGCGTCTATAAAGTCGCTGTGGCCGATGATCGACGGCTGTAATGATGTGCTTTACGGACTGTGCTTTAAGGTTGTGCCTCTGGATTACAGCACGGGGTCTGCATTACTGGAAGTGTGCAAGTCTTTGGATATGAAAACTTAGACAATAACAACAAAACTAAAAACGTGAAGAGACAGTGCAGTGTTTGTCAGGTAAAGGTGTCGGCTTAATCCCGTTTATGAGTTAATGTAATGTCATGTTTTATTGGAGATCATGGTTATTTCATCCATAATCTAAGCATTGTCACGTCTTCATTAATAGCTTGTAGTTAAGTTTCTTTCTAATCTGTTCCATACAGGAATAGGCAGGTGGCAGTTCAATCTTATATCGACTTATCGTTCAATAAATGACAAGTAAACAATTTTCATTGCTCATTTTAAGTGCATTTAGAACAGGGTTTGACACTTTATAATCACTACACCTTATTTAGCCTTAATAAATGATGAGTTAACACTGAATTCATCATGAACAATTCATTAGTTAAGTGGGATTAACACATAATAACTACTTAACAATAGGGCTGGGCGATATATCGATATTTAAGATATATCGATATATTTTTTAATGAGATATGGAATTAGACCATATCGCGTATATCGGGATATTTCAAATTCAGATAAGCTATTAAGTTAACAAAAACAAACAGGTAATCTCAAGCTGATTTAAAAAAAAGTGTATCTTAAACTGAGCACTTTATTTTATTATCTCTTTATATATAAATGCTGCCCTCAGAAAAAGACTGACCTATTTTATTTCATAGGCTATTTTATCCAAGACATTTTTTATTTAAATGTGCACTTTATGGAGCTTTGTTAAACAGTGTTTATGTTTATATTTTATAGTGAGTTTTCAATAAAACTACTCGTATTTGGCTTTGACTTTGACTTAACATTTATTTCACAGCTCTCGCTTTGCGGAAAAAATATCGGGATATATATCGTATATCGATATTCAACCTAAATATATCGGGATATGACTTTTGGTCCATATCGCCCAGCCCTACTTAACAATGAATAAGAGAGTTAATAACTAAAGTAGTTATTAAGTGTTTGTCACACAAACTAATAATTGTTCATGATGAATTAAGTGTTAATTCATTATTTATCAAGGATAAATAAAGTGCAGTTATTATACAGTCACCCATACTTTTAATGCTTTTAGAGTTAATTCTGTAACATAAAATAGTCCTTAATTGCATTATTTTCCTGCCTCAATATATGAAACTTCAAATCTCGTGAAAGGCCCACAGTTAGTTGGTATAAATACATACATACAGTGTAGTTAAGCACATTTATCTTGCTTTTGTGTATACATTTACTAATACCAGCTGTCGTTAGCTGGGTTTGGGAAGCTTTTGGGGCTATCTTGTTCAATGGAGCCTTCCGTGTCAAACAATGGCTAAGTAGAAGGTTTAGATGTTAATTATTAGTATCACGTCTTCATAGTAATCAGTGACATTTACTCAAATACATGTACTTTTTGAGAATAATGTACATCTGAGTAGGAGTTGTAAGACAGTATTTCCCGTCTTCAAAAACTGCACTGCCCCTTTTGAAGCAACAGAAGAGAAATAAAAACCAAAACGTGCGAAGAAAAACATGTCGGCTCATCTCTTTGAAAAACTCAACAGCTTAATACATATTTTGGATAATAAGTCATTCTCAGCACCCTTTAGTTACAGTATGTGTTCACATGCCACACTAAAAAACACAGAGGTCCTGACGTAAGGCAAAAACAGGCAAAACATCAAACTGTATCACCACAAGTCCGTGGGTCGGCTTCACAAACGTACTTCAGACTGGGCCGTTTTACTTCACACATAGGGTTTTTCTACTCGATACACAGTAGTTTATAGCTGGATAGTTTTGTTACTATGAAGCGTTCTCGTGTGTGATATATCTATTGTCCTGAAATCAGTGAATGATGAAAGAACTGAATCGAAAGGCAAAGCGGTCAGTTTATCGATCCACGCTCTAATCTCACCTACGGTCATGAGCTTTGAGTCGTGACAGAAACATCCAGGACGTGTGAGGAGCTTAGGGCATTGAGCGGGAGCTTGGAGTAGAGCTGCTGCTTCTCCACATCGAACCAGCCAAGACTGAGAACACGCTGGAGGGACTGTATGTCTCTGAGCTGGCCTTGGAACGCCTTGGGACCGACCTGGATGAGATCGTGAAGTCTGGGCATCCCTCAGCACACGCTCCCAGAAAAAGGATATTATCTATTACTACGAATCATGAGCGTTCAAAGAGCAATAAAAAGCAGCAATGAAAAGGTTTTGGTTAGAAATGCTAAAAATGTGTTGCTTCTGTGTATGCACATTTTTTGGGGGGAAATGCTGAAGTTTGTCTGCAGTTTCCATGGTTACAAATGTTGGAGAACACATTCGGTTCTCCCTTAACCGAATATTGTGGAAAAGGATGCCATTTTCTTTACACGTGTATTCATTTTTTCGAAACGGCGCCAGTCTAAAGCACCCGTGTGAAGTCGCGCCCGTTTTTTTTTGACCGCCGTTCGTCCGTCTCATTCCCCGGCGCACAAAGCAAATGCAATTACCAGGATCAATTTGAGCAAACCCAAATGGCAAATAATGACAGAGCGGTTTGTACAAAACAGGTCTGAGTGGACGAAAAAGTCCGCAAATTGAACTTAAGTGTACACTTCAATTTGCTGAACTCTGGACAAGTCAAAATATAGATTTGCTTTGTAATAATATAAATCATATAATGGAATCGAAGTGGCTGGGTTTTCGAGACAGGGCTATACCGTGTTATTAGAAGTACTAGGCATTGGATTGTAGAGAAAACTGACTATCGACTATCTCATAATTATTTCATTAAGGCCGGTTCAGTTTTCTCCCTTCATGTTTGGTGTAAAAGCGAACCAGTTCAAGCTGCGACAATATGCAAACCACATAAGCTTACTACAGAACAAAGGCCTTATCGCAAATGCTATAGACATTATCAGCTTAGGAACGAATTGCATCTATATTTTAAAATGCCATTACTTCTAAGCAGACATAATCCCATGGCTAGACACTGCCAGTTTGGAGGTCTGTACTACAGCCAGCAACTCAATGCAAACTAGTCACAACTACTTTATGTAGTCCTAGTTCAAAAACCTGACACTTCGAACCCTTTCGATGATATATCTACGTATATATGGCAGCTTTATACAGGAACAAAATGATTAAAAATGGTTATAAAATAGGCATAGAAGTCTTTGATAAGAAGAGACTTGGGTGTTGTGCTCCTTTGGTGTAAACTGCACCCCTGACCACGGTAGCCAGTCTGTTTGACAGTCTTTAGACCGGGTTTAGTCCAGGGTTTCGGCCGCAGTGGTCTCTCTCTCTCTCTCTCTCCTCTCTCTCTCTCTCTCTCTCTCCTCTCTCTCTCTCCTCTCGCTCTCTCTCCTCTCTCTGTAGTCGGTGTAGTTTCTATCACGTGATGAGGCAGCAGTTTATGCAGCGCGGGCCCAGCCGTCTCTTCAGAGCGCCCTTCTTCCTCTTGGGGGTTAGAATGGCGATAATGGCCTCGTCGAACACAGTCTTCAGGCCTTTCTGCGTCAAAGCCGAACACTCGACGTAGCAACACGCGCCGATCTGAAAAAGAGGAACGCGAGAGAGTCAAGACAACGCAGCATTTTTATGACGCCATTGGGGTTTGGAAATGTGGGTTGGTTTTGTTTCCCCTTAGAAAAAAATGCACCATCTTTCAACCAGTGCCTCTGTGCAGTGCTCACGGACTTATCTCCAGATCCTAAACCAGGATCTCGGCCAGGATTACCTAGATTACCTAACAATGTTTCTGCTAAATGCTTCCCAGGGCACATTATGTCGAGGGCTTTTGAAATCCGTTCAATCCTATTTTGTAACGAGCGGTGATGTTTCACCCAGAATATTGCAGAGAGACACTAGGTGAGACAGCCCTCTTCGCACCACAGTTTGCATCCGCATAACCTTCAGCGGGCCGCCAATAAAGTAAAAATGATGAATAGAACATTTAACGATAAGAAGAGTCTGTAAGAAATCACTGTGTTGGGAGTTCAAATTGAGTTAAAGTTGTACAAAAGATTGTGCTATAAATCAAATGGGCATTGAGCAAGGAATAATACCATCTTCTCCTACAGTTTTGACTCTCCTGCTTAAATAAAAGTCAAATACATAAAACGAACTCGGGCTTCCTCAGGGCGATCTGCAGTTTATTTTTTATTCATTTTAATTTGTTAAAAGAGGGGGTATTATGCTTTTTTCAATCACATAGCACCAGTCTATAGCATACTACAATGATGACGTAACCTTCTGTTGGTCTGTATATGCAGTAAATTCAAATAACTGCCTTGAATAAAATTGCTCGCTCAAAATGGCTGTACTGAACGTCTTGAAATAGGCCTCTGTCTCTTTAAGAAGCTTTCCGACACGCCCCCTTCAGCACACTGCTGTGGCATCTAAACAACACTACTGTGTGGGGAGGGGGCTCTGCTGAGCTGAGGAGCAGTGGTTGGTGGCTTGGCTGGTGACAAAAGGTCCAGAGGCGTCTCCAGGAGGTGGGGGCGTTCCTAGGAGGACTGAGGCATAGCTACACCTAAAATGGCTGCCGTCTAAGTTTTTACGGATTACTCAAAAATATGTGAATGAGCCAAGGCAACACTCCAGGCATGTGTTTAATGAGGGAATGACATAATAACATGATATAAAGCTTGAAAAAGTCGATTTTACATAATACCCCCCCTTTATAATTTCATTAAAGGTGCATTATGAAAAACATCACAAAAAAAGGCGCTAACATTTCGTTGAACCACCTTTAGCTTTAGCATTCGCTGTGGACGCCTGTGTGTCCAAGACAAATTTCCTTCGGGACTAATACAATGAATCTTGAATCTCGAATCAATAAGCTTCTGCAATGTCAAAAGGTGAACATTTTTCTCCCAAGATAGTGTAGTGAAGATTCCCAGAGATTATCAGTGGTGTTCAGATCTGGACTCTCCATGTGTGAAAATGATGCCTCATGCTCCCTGAACCACTCTTTCACAATGCGAGTAGACCGTAAACAAAATGTGTCCGTGTGCGAGAGACTGAGACCCTATTTTCCAGCTCTAAACTAAAGGCCACTTAAACCGTCAGCATTGTAAATAGGCAGGTAATGTCTAATCTGCTTTGAAGTGCTGTGGCTTGTTTTCTTGTTAAGGCTGAAACATTGTGATATATTATTTTCATTTTGCAAGGAGCCAATTTCAATGCAATCGCTCTGAGCCATTATCATTAATCCTGTTTATTCTGCCCTTGTTAGAGCCTCGCGCATGACAGGCAGGCTTATGCAACGGGACGCCGGCCTAGAAATGCAGTGAAGGTTATACACGTGCACTATAATACGTCCTGCCTTCTGCGAAACAATGTGAAAAGTACTGAGGTCCTGAGTGTGAAATTTGGCTGAGCGATTGCGGACCAAAGGATCTGATGGCAACTTTTTAACGAAGTCAGTAGCATTAATATTTGAGAGAAGACTGGAATTTCCGAACACATTTTAAACAAGAGGTTTAGTAGGATTTCTGTACAGTAAGACGCCACAGAGACAGGATAATTTGTTCTACCTAAAATAATTGCTGAGTAAAATCGTTCAGATAATTATAAACAGTATGGTCGAGTGGTTCGAAAAATAAAATGCAAGTTTCACAACGGATGGTTGTGGTGCAACAGTCCTGGTTTGGGTGGTTCAATATACGGAGGTAACACAACGCTAGAATTGTCGACAAGAGGAAGTTACACTCAGGGGTTTGGTTTGAGTAGTGGTTACTGGGATATTTATTGAGATAGTGTCCATTACCAACAAGCTTGTCTTAAAGGGATACTTCGGGATTTTTGACATAGGGCCTCATTTCCTAGTTATCCAGAGTGTTGTTGATGTCTGGAGATATTTTTTTCTTAAAGGTCCTATATCATGCAAAATCGACTTTTTTGAGTGTTTAGCCATGTTGTTATGCTATTTCCTTATCAAAAACACCCCCAGAGCGGTTTTTGGCTTCATTCACGCAGTTCTAAGTAATCCTCCTGAATCCTGCTCTCTGAGCAGCTGCTCCACCCTCTCCTGGTAAACGACTGAGCTGTTCAGTTGTGTCGTCACAGCGGAACGGAAGTGCTCTACGTCTGTAATGTAATGCCTTACGGCCTGATTTTTATTTATAAAACTTTAAAAAAAAAAAAAAAAAACAGCAACTCTCCGACGCGTCTGTGCTGTCCCACGACGCTAATCAAGCGCACCCACGGCTGGAGGATCCATGGATCCGAGCATAAGTGTTGTTTTTGAAGACTGAGCTCTTTCTAACCTACTCTGGACACCGCCTGTTCTTTTTCTTACCGATAATGCCACGGATGCGCGTTTGGCTACGAGAGGAACAGGACTATTCAACCTTCCTAAATAAGAGTGCACTCGCCAGAAGTTGGAATTTCTTTCCGGGATTAAGCTACTATATCAACCAACCTGATGGATGCTTGGTGAACCTTGGCCAGAATCAAAGTGGATTAACTTTTATAACCAACACGAGGGCCATAACGTAAACACCCGACGATGGGGAGGCCATGCTGAGCGGTGAGTCAATCAAAACGCGTGTTACCGTGTGTGTTAGCCATTTATGAAACTGTGTTGCACATGTCAACTCCTTATAACTGCATTATGTGAACTAACTTCACTTTTTGCAGCAATATTTATATTTATAATACTGCAAATGTGGAATGAGCAGAGAGAGGGGCGGAGTTAACTGAATCGAAGCGTCTTGTCTTCCGGGTAGGGAAAATACCCCCCAAAAATACTTATATTTCTCTCAAAAATGAGTACTCCATAGTGATAGAGGTACAATATATCATATATATGCCTATACTTTACTTTGGAATGGCTAAAATAGCATGATACAGATCCTTTAAATTCATGGAGTTCTTATATTTGAAGAGTCTAGTTGCGCTAGCCTAGAGCAAGGCTAAAGCATTTCTATGGTAAAGTCTAGCCTGCATTAAAAACAGTCTGACCCACTCCACAGTGCACCTGAGGCAAATCACTTATAACTCCAGACTAACCATATAAATGTCTGTGTTGATAGAATAATTTTTGAAATATAACTGACCTTGTATCACATGAATTACCGCATTTTGAGGGACTATTTTCTCGCAGGTCACTCCGCCGCTGCGTTAGCTTACAGCCACGAAGCTGATGCTGCTCAAATATAAGTTATTTTAAATGCAAAATGGTTAAAATTATTCTATCGACACAGACATTTATATGGTTAGTCTGGCGTTATAAGTGATTTACCTCAGGTGCACTGTGGAGTGGGTCAGACTGTTTTTAATGCAGGCTAGACTTTACCATAGAAATGCTTTAGCCTTGCCCTAGCCTAGCGCAACTAGACTCTTCAAATATAAGAACTGCATGAATTTAAGAAAAAAATATCTCCAGACATCAACAACACTCTGGATAACTAGGAAATGAGGCCCTATGTCAAAATCCCGAAGTATCCCTTTAAGAAAAATGAAAGTGATTTGGCAAAACAAAAATCGTTGCGCCACCTGAACAAGATAATTACGGCAGTCTAATTTAAAGGGATATGAGTGAGACACTTCTCAAGGCTGTATCGCTTTAGCTCTATCTGTTTGATGACCAAGGTCAAAGATGGCACTAAAGTCCTTTTAAATTTAGTGTTTGCTTCTTAAAGATGTGCGTTTTAAACTTTGGGGGACTCCATTTCTTTCAAACTTAAGTTGCTTGGGGCAACAGTGGCGCAGATAGTAGAGCGGGTCGTCTTGTGACCGGAGGGACTGCAGTTCGAATCCCACAGGTGCACACTGTTGTTGTGTAATTGTGCAGGACACTTCACCCACCTTGCCTCCAGTGTCTGCGTCACTGGTTTGTGAATGAGAGAGTGGTTCATTGATTTAAAGTGTTTCGAGTGCCTAAAGCAGGTAGAAAGGCGCGATATAAATGTAATTTTTTACCTTTTCCATTTTGTCTCAATAGGACTGTGAGCATTTGCTTCTCCTCAGATCTGACCCATAACTTTAACGGGACCGGGAAATCTTTGCTTTGACTTCAGGTAGACAAACATGTACAAATGTTTGCATAGGCTCTCAGTCATCCAGGAAGTTTCAATGGTAGTATAGATTTAAAGCAGTACTAAGTAACTTGTTTACCTAAATAAATCCTTTTCATAGTCCCTCTGGGGGTAATACAAGTGTTAATGGGATGATTGGGGGTCTTTCATTTCCCCCTGGTGTCTCTGGTCAGAAAACCATGCTTTCAACTTTCCTGCCACCGGGTCGGAGCAACCAATACACACTAATAGAATCACGAAGAAGAAGCTAACTGGCTAACGGGCAAAGCTAACTGCGGGCTAGCGCCCTTTAAACAGTATTTACAGCCAAGTTTGAGTGAAAAAAAATATTTCCATTGTATAACTGGATGTACAACACCCCTCTCTCCCTTCACCTTTTCTGTCAGCGTAGTATTTACTCTCCAAGACATTTAATAAGTTAAAAAAATCGTAACTTGCTACGACACCTGCAGTTGCGCTTATGGCCTCTAGCGGCAAGAGTTACTTAGTACTGCTTTAACAAGACCCAGTCAAATCAACACAGTCCAGTCGATGATATACAAACCTCTCTACGATATTATTTCAAGTGCTTCATTTACATAATCCCACCGCTAAAGGTACCACTGTCGGTGTCTTGCTGACTATTAGCAAGCATGCTTACTTATGTTTTGAGTTTAAGTTTGCAACAAGTGCTGACCTTGTGTCTCATATGACCTGGAATGTTCCGCAGTGTGGCTTTAAATCCTAATCTATTCATGGTCTAGATTTTTTTACCGGATTATTTCCGCGCAAGACTTTGTTAAATCTTCAACTTTTGTAGGGACTTTATTTTTTAAATGTTCCTAGATTTTAGGTCCACGCGCTGCATTCCCTCGCGCTGGTGTAATGCGCAGATGTGTGATGATCCCAGTGACTTTGGGAGGAAATTACGCATCTATAGAGGCGCTGCTGGCCCCGCTCAGCTCGGCGCTCTCTAACTGGGCCTGACAGCTCAATTCTCAGACGGTACAAGTGAAAATGTGCGCAGTTAGAACAGAGAGAGAGAGAGAGAAGAGAGAGACACGGACCTCCTTGGCCAGCTTCTGCCCCTGCTCCGTGGTGATGGGCTTCTCCTTCAAGTCGTTCAGCTTGGCAATGGTTTTGGGGTCATCTCGAAGGTCGATCTGTAAAAAGGGGAGGTAAAAAACACAGTGGTAAAACAAAATGACAATGTAGAATATCTGTTTTTTTGTATTTGAGCAATTGCTGGGGTTTTAAGGCGTTGAAGTTGAAGTAGAACATAGTCAGCTGAAAAGGTTTGTTGTTGACATCCCTATTACACAAAAAATGCAGTTAGCAATGGATGTCGTCTCAAAGTATATTTAGCAATTCCAGTCATTTTATGTGGCTGAATCCATTTACAAGCTTTTGCAGAAGATAGTGAAGACTCATTTGCATCTTGTTAGTTTACAGCATATTGCAGATTGGGGCTTGTTAGTGGAACAGGTGCTCCTCCGTTTCACATTGAGAGCTATGTTTAATGTTTTATTGCAGAGACGCAGCTGCCAGTTTATGTAACAGGATTAACTGTAGCGATGTGTTAAGGCCCAGTGTTTTCTACTTTGGAAACTTGTTAGCCCACACTTCCTGCACTTGTGCAAAACAGTTCACACCAGCGACTTCTCAGTCCATTTCATTTACAATATTCGAGCAGAAGAGCGTAACAACATACATTCCCCCATATAGTTTCCCTTAAGAAGAAAAATAATACAATCGCAAAGGTTTTTTCGTGTGTGCCAGTTCCAAAAATAAATAAGTGTTAAAGTTTGGCTTATAACCTATGCCAAAGCAATATTCTCAATCAGAAAATGTTTGTTGACAGATTATTTTTTACTGCAGAGAGTCGATAATGGTCCTGAAGAAAACAGTTTTTAAAAAGTAAACAAACAGCTAGTTTATGAGCTAAAGACATTTGAGACCAACACGCCAAAAGCCCCCACAGCTGCAGCACAGGGGAGGCTTCACAGGAGGAGCTACAGGAAACAAAAAAGGAGGTATCCATGCAAGACACACAGCTAAGCCACACATGCCCTACGAGTGTTCTAGCTAATGGATGTTCACTGGAGAACAGCGGCGGCGCCAGACATTTATCCCAGGGGGTGCTTAGGGGGTGCTGAGGGCTTTCTTGGGGGTGCTCACAAAAAAATTCATTTTTGGGGCAAACAATTAGACAACATAACATACATAATAAACGCGCGTGCACCCGCAAATGCGTAATTTTCGGCGTCCGAGAGAACGGAACAGCAGTGTTTGGGCTGCAAAGGCGTCGTGAGCGGTCAAAGTGCTGTATGGAGGAGGACGCTCTGGACCTGCCTTTAACTCCAGCGCGCACTGAGGAGCCTCCGTGAGACGGTTTTATGTTAACCCCGGGAGGACGTGAGGCCAGAGGAGCAGGTCCTCGTGAATGTGTGGCTCTGCTCTCACGTCGTAATCTCCCCTCACGCTCCCCTCACACTCAGCATCCTAGAGCCGCTTCTATCTCGAACACAGTTAATGTTAAAGTTGAGCTGATTATCAGACGGAGGCCCACGACGTAAGAGAAGGGCAACGCGCTCATGACTTAAGTGAACTTTCCGCGGTTGTGCATAATTTCCTCGTCCAGACTTTGTCTCGCTGCTGGAGGACTCGCTCTGTTCTTGTGCTTTAGGTTCAGCCGCGCTCACGTCGCTGTATCAAAAGTGCACAATAATAACCTCTGATTTGTGTTCAGAGCCAGAGGAGCAGAGTCTGACTTTATAACATCAGTTTAACTTCAGCTCATTGATTAAATTTAGTGAACGACTGTAATAATGACCCTGCAGTCAGGCTCAGCCTGTCTCCTGCTGTCGCCGAGCGTGCGCTCTGACGCGCGGCCGCATTAACATCACACTGGTCCTCGGACAAAGCCCCGTCCTTTAGTTGGAATTAAACCTGTCCTACTCACTCCTTTTCATGTTAAACGTCCGAGGGATGTTTCTAGAGCAAACTAGTGCTCCTTTGATTTAGTGGCCACAATCTTTGGGGGTGCTTTAGGGGTGCTTTGGCAATCTCAGGGGGTGCTCAAGCACCCCTAGCCCCCCCTGGCGCCGCCCCTGCTGGAGAATAAAACAGATTAACTGCTAAGCTCTTCCCAGAAGATGGTGAAAGACTGTTTTGGAGCAGAGGGCGCTGCGCAGGAGGCAGAGGAAGGAGGAGGTGGAGCTGACCAGTGCAGGACACCACGCTCTGAAACAGGGACAAACCCAGGAGGCGCTGCACCGCTTCAGAGGATCAGAGGAAACTGAAGGCAGCCAGCCAGGTTCAGTCGCAGTTTCAGGACTAACACCTGAACACAATATCGTTGTACGATTGTACAATGATAAATAAAGCACTTACTTACTTACTTACTGTGGCATGCCTAAAATGTCTTGACTATTATTTTTACTCTGTAGTTATATGACTTAAAAAAGTATTAGCAGTTTTTGTAGTTCTTATGAGTGGCAAAATAAGACTTGAGTAAAAGTACAGGTGGTCAAGTATTACCCTGATACAAGTACAAGTTGTTCAGTCAACGCAGTAAAGATTTAAATATCCATCAGCTGAACTGGGTTGGTTAAGTTCAAGGTGGGGGTGGGGGTGGGCTTAGAAAAAACTTTGTCTCCTCTGTGCATTTTCACTCCTCAGATCCACTTTTGCCCCATCACATAATATAACACATGTAATCCTGATTAGTGAAACTGTAATTGGGCCTCATTTCCTAGTTATCCAGAGTGTTGTTGATGTCTGGAGATATTTTTTTCTTAAATTCATGCAGTTCTTATATTTGAAGAGTCTAGTGGCGCTAGGCTAGGGCAAGGCTAAAGCATTTCTATGGTAACAGCTAGCCTGCATTAAAAACAGTCTGACCCACTCCACAGTGCACCTGAGGCAAATCACTTATAACGCCAGACTAACGATATAAATGTCTGTGTTAATACTGTAGAATCATTTTTGAAATATAACTGACCTTATATCACATGAATTACCGCATATTGAGGGACTATTTTCTCGCAGATCACTCCGCCGCTGCGTTAGCTTACAGCCACGAACCTGATGCTGCTCAAATATATATTTTAAATGCAAAATGGTTAAAAAATATTCTATCGACACAGACATGTCAAAAATCCCGAAATATCCCTTTAAAGTGTCAAATGTGGGCAGAATGACAGCTATTAACATCAGGCTGGACTCAAACTCAAACAGCACAGAACAAATGCATTTTTTTTGTAATATTTGCAATATGTTAACACTTTTTTAACACAGTTGACTGTATAAAAGTACATATAGCTGTTGCGGTATTGCTTACTTTGTGTATTTTTATAAAACACCTGAAACGTCTTATTTATGTCCTGCAGTGTCCCGCCTTAAATGATCTACTCTGCCTCTGCCATAGACTTTCACTCACACTTTCACAGCCCTAACAGCAATAACCAATTAGCGCGAACACATCTCCCTCGCTGTGCATCGAGACGTAGTAATTAACCCTTTCTTTGATTGCTATAATTTGCTGCCCCGTTCGCACCCGGCGACAGGGCGGGGGCAAGTTACGAGAGCAGTGGATAAAGCAGTCGTAAACATGGCTCGACATGGCATAAATCTCATGCCCACTCCGCTCGCTTCAGTGCCATGAGCCGGTGCGGCCGCAGTTGCCAGGAAACACCAGCCCAAAAAAAAGCAGAGAGAGGGATTTCTAGGTTTAAGAGCGGCACATATGCTCCAGGCGCAGGGCTGTTAGGGCTGAAGGGAGAGTGAGAAACGCAGTCTATTGAGGCCGAGATACGGAGCAACGCTCATTTAAAATAGGTCTTCTTTCTAGGCTGGCAATGTGTCAGTGGGCGCTGCAGAGGAGTTAGGTATTGGAAAGGGTTTTTAACACAGTAGAGCAGGGTTTAATTCAGTCCAATGTAAAGTGGTCACACATAGCAAATTGCAAGTCCTGCATTAAAGAAATTTGTAATCAACCTAACACGGCCTTTTAAACAAAACAACACTGTATGTTAGACTTCAGCAGAGAAGCTCTAAATCTCACGTCATTCTTGAAACACAGAAGTTTGTGTCGTGGTTCGAAGGCCGATCAAACTGGTTTACAAAAAATGTGGTGTCTACGTTTTGTGAGCTGATAAAGTACAATTTGTGCTGAATCCAAAAATCACATTTGGTTTGCTCCATCAGGTAAATTTTTTAAGGTCTTTAAGGTTAAGGTTTATGTGCTTTATTTTTCATTATACAACAACTGTACAACGAATTGTGTCTTCTGCATTTGACCCATCCTTTCGACGCCGCTGGGATGACCCGTAAAGATAAAGTATTCCGTCCTGGTTCCTGTCTGTTCACAATCGGGGGAGACTGGGCTTGGTTGTAACATAAATTTGCATTTGAGCCTATTTCAAATCTAAACTACTAAAAATAAGCAACCCCCAATATAAAAAATGTATCCGATTGAGTGTAAAATAGATTTAAAAAAAAAACAAAAATAACTGTAGCACAAAAACCTGACCTGATACAGAAAAATGGATGTCCTTTTCAGATTCTGTGTTCTCAATCAGTTAAAACTACCTCACCTCACAAAAAGTGTTTTTCATAACTCATTGTTACCTTCATCAAAACCCCAATGTAGCCCAAAGTAAAGTACACCTAGTACACCTAAAGGGGAGTTTGACCTGGAAATGTTATTTTATTCACTTTTTAGAGTACTTTAACTGGTGTTTGATCTTTGAAAATCATCAGGTTCTCCAGGGCCTAATTTTTCAGTCTTCTCTCAAATGTTATTAACCATGGGCAAGATTAAAGACGTGCAACTGAATCTTTATTTTGACAAAACAAACAATGAGATATTCTTTCCACGTCTTTTGTCTAAATATGCAAGTGTAGCTTTTACAGCACAACAACTAAGCATTTTCTAAAAGAAATAATGCTTGAAATGGGAACTACCAACCAGAGCGGCTTTCAGATTCACCACCATCATTATGAAGAAGAACAAAGTCTACGAAGACGCTTATGCAAATGTTTGGCATTGACAAAGCATGAGAGAAGAAGAACATCTGGAACCAAGTTGAGAAAAGTCGTTTTTACTCAAATCACAACCTACTTTTATTTTTATTTGATGAAAAGATGTGGCTCCATTATAAATCGCACAAGTCTTTGCACACACGCTCTGAAAATGCACAACCTCCAGCTTCCATCAACTCTAACACAGACACATTAATGCAGTTACAGCACAGATGGTCCCAACAGGGTCAGGGTGACTGCCATGGCCAAGGACAGTCTGACAGGGTGAACAAAGGAGCAGGTCAAATGGCCATCCTCACACAGCATTATATTTTATATATACGGCGTACTTCGAGATCTATTCTAGTTTACGCACTTGAAGAGTGTCATAGATTAAAATATCAGGCGCCCACGCTTTGCTTGTGGATGGCTGGTATTTGTCAACAGGATTTCTCCTGTACTTGCTGCATCCTGTCAACATGAAACGACCTAAAATATGCAAACACTAAAAGCCTGTCACTTAAAAAGCACAATTCAGATGCTTGAGACGGATCCTGTCCAATTAAAATTCCATTCATTGTGCAGCTCACTAATTTACCAAAATGGTGTAGCCTTAAAGCATTGGTTTGGGTATGGATAATATCGCTCCGTCATTCTAATGGACAGGGTGGTAAAAAAAATCCATCATGAGCTATTTTTATCCGTCATTAATTAATCTCTAATTATATGCATTTTTTAAAAGAAATGTATACACAGTATATAGGTTACCTATTATTTTTGTTACGAAAAAATCTGAGATTGCAGGCGCCTTTGCTCTGGCCAATCCCGTCAGATCTTGGAAGCTAAGGAGAGAAGGGTCGGGCTGGAATTTGGATGGGAGACCGTTTGAGAAACACCAGGAAGCCTGGGGTGAACGGAGTGAGTGACTGACTGGTAGCTTCGTCTTCCGTCAGTCTACCCCAGGGCAGCTGTGGCTACAACAGTAACTTGCCACCACCGAGTATGGCGTGAATGAATAATGACTACAGTGTAGCGCTTTGAGAAACTTGGTAATACAGGCTTATAAAGCACAATACAAGTGTAAGGCATTATTATTATTATAAACTAAACATGATATAAATACAAATTGTAGCTTATATTTAGCATTTTCTCAATTTTAACATAATGTTTAAGAAACAGTGGGCGAAAGGGACAGTATTTAGCAGTTTGCATTGTGCGTCTTTGAAGCCTGCCCTTCACGTGCTGCCCGATCCGTATGCTCTTACGTCCTGGCATCGCACCGCTTCCCTCTGTCCTCTCTCGGTCCTTCACATATTTATCCAATTCCATGTGCTTTTAGCTCCAATGTGAGAACCATCGCGGCACTAAAAAACCATCAGAAACGTGCAAAATGCAAAGCGAAACCACCACAGCGCGGTCAGAGACAGTGCAGTGCTGCGTTTGGACTTTGATAACGGCTTGATTTTCAATCCGTTCCATCAAAGACAAAACTGTTCCGTAAATGATGGAGAATTTTCGGTTCATGTAGCCTCTGCCTTAAAGTATACTTGACTTGGCGTGAATCTAATCCGCGCAAGAATTAGCATGAACATCTAATAACACTAACGGACTGACTGACCTGTGTCCCGATGAGCAGGTAGGGCACACTGGGGGCGTACTCCTGCAGCTCTGGGACCCACTCCTCCCTGACGTTCTGGAAACTGGCCGGATTCACCACCGAGAAACAGATGAGGAACACGTCTGTCATGGGGTAGGACAGGGGCCGCAGCCGGTCGTAGTCCTCCTGTAGGCAGACGGGACAGCGATGTCATCAACATGCTGCAAAGTTAGTGCTTTTACATGTCATTATCACACAAACACAAAGCAGGGCGCGGTACTTTCAATGTGTTTGGTATCAAATAGCACCTTAACTGTAGCTTAAACACAGCAGTGTTTTGTGGAAATAAATAATAGGCCTCTGTGTAAGTGTAAACAAACCACAACAGACAGGGGGAAAAAAGTAAATTGCACCGTCACTGACATGTCTGGTTTAAAGGGAAGAGGGAATGACGACGAGATGAGCACAATTACAAGAAAAAGAAAACATGTTACAAAGCGCACAATATCAGCAGCTTGAGCGACCTTTCTGTTTATTCATTAAAAAACCATTAATGCTCCTTGACATGTTTAAAATACATGAATCGCAAATGTAAATGTCCAGTGCATTTTGCCCTTTCCGCTGCTCGCCCAACTCACTAATTGACACACGTAACACTGTCTATTGTACCGCATTCGTACGTCGGGCCCCATGTCTAAAACCCTCTGCCAGGGCGTATGAATATTCATGAGGCGTTTATCTTGGAGACGGGCCTATAAACATCCCGATGTGTTTCGTGCGGGATCAATCCGTGCCCAGTAATGAGAAACGACTCGACCGTACCGTCTCTAAAACTCAGCCAATCAGTCCAGCTTGTCCCGTTCGGGAAATTAGCTCCTAAACGTGCCTCAAATGAGAAACAAATTGTCCGGGGAGTCTCGCTGTGCGTGTGCGGGGAGAGGGAGCGAGATGAGACGAGACAGAGGGGCAGAGCATGACAGCTTTTGATGCCCTCAGCTCGTCGGTGACAAAACAAATTGGTTCAGAGTGACTACAAGCACAGAAACACGGGGCTGTGACGTGAGACAGAGCAGTTTCACAAAGGCAGTTGAAGGATGTAAGAATGGCCCAAAAACTTCTTCCAAAAAACTGGCAAGAACTTTCAGAATGCTTAGTTTATAGCTTCATAGAATGGGTTTGCATTTATTTAAAGGGGGGGTATTATGTAAAATCGACATTTTCAAGCTTTATATCATGTTATTATGTCATTCCCTCATTAAACACATGCCTGGAGTGTTGCCTTGGCTCATTCACATATTTTTGAGTAATCAGTAAAAACTTAGACGGCAGCCATTTTAGGTGTAGCTATGCCTCAGTCCTCCTAGGAACGCCCCCACCTCCTGGAGACGCCTCTGGACCTTTCGTCACCAGCCAAGCCACCAACCACTGCTCCTCAGCTCAGCAGAGCCCCCTCCCCGCACAGTAGTGTTGTTTAGATGCCACAGCAGTGTGCTGAAGGGGGCGTGTCGGAAAGCTTCTTAAAGAGACAGAGACCCATTTCAAGACGTTCAGTACAGCCATTTTGAGAGAACAATTTTATTCAAGGCAGTTATTTTAATTTACTGCATATACAGAGCAACAGAAGGTTACGTCATCATTGTAGTATGCTATAGACTGGTGCTATGTGATTGAAAAAGCATAATACCCCCTCTTTAATCTTGGCACTGGCACAAATGGAACACCGTCTTGGCAACTTCTACAGATTATTATCAACAACAGACTAAAGAAAATGGCAAAATAGTTACTGCAAATTAAGGTTTTGTTTAGATCCAGCCCAGACTTTCCCAGTGAGAAATAGCTGTGCCTTGTTGGTGACTCCGACAAGCTGCTGTTTGCCTGAGAATCCCGCCTCGTGATGACTGGGCATTGTAGGACTTAAAGGAACAGGCCACCGTTTTTCCATACTGAGATATGTTCTTCAGTGACCAAGCTCTTCCACGGGCATGCACAAAGACCAGACATGTGCGTATCAACTCGTCAAGAACATATCTCAGTATGGAAAAATGGTAGCCTGTTCCTTTAAAGATCCTAGAAACCAAGGTCTCTGTGAAATGTGCCAAAGGTCACGCCTACAGCGCTTCAAGAAATGTCCAGTCTTCCTTTGTCATGTTATGGAAGATTTTCAGGGAGACATTTTGACCTTTGGCGCCTTCCACCACTTCTTTCATGTCCACCTTCTTCTTTCTTCCCTTTTGGTTTCCAGGCCACCACTACTACTACTACTACTACTACTACTACTACTACTACAGGGCATAAGAGCACTAAAAGTCATTAAAAGGACTGTACCAAAAGTAAAGGCCCTGTACCTGATTTTTTTTTTTTACTTGTAGTGAAATGAAATTGGTTGTGACCTCCTTCAGTCTATCGAATATGCAGTGGTTTGTGAAAAAAAGACTGTCCATGCAATCGTAAAGCATATTTATCGATTGTGAGCTGGCGGGCTAGTTTTTACTAGCTATTACGGTGACAGTGTCCCTGAAAAGTGACCCTGAAAGTTGTGAAAAGGGGTTATAAAGTCATCCCTGTGGAAAAGTGGAATGTTTGAGAATAAGTTTGGACCATTATTAGCAGAACCCCTGCCTTAACCGAGGACAAAGATCCGTTTAGATGAGTTTTGTGGGTCTTAGCTTTCATATGAGGCGTTATGCTGGCCTATAGGCTGTAACCTTTTAGATTTGGGTAAAGCTGAACAGGAGAAAATGCACTTGGTTAAGGCCGGGGTTAAGAGGTTAACAGTTGAGGAAAGACTGAAATAAACTAATCCACAACTGTTGGTTTTTTTAGTCTTTACGATTTGCTAATTATAACTATTCAAATTAGGATTTTGATTCAATAGCGATTTATTGTGCATCCCTGTAGAATGATATTAAAGGCCTTAAACTTTTTTTTATCCAGAAATTCATCAAAAATACTAAAAAGCACATTTCATTTACCGAACTTTTCTGTCAAATTTACACTGATATTTGAGGTTGTGTCCCATTATATCCACATTTCACTTGACACCTGTTTAATGTCATGTTTGCAAATCAGTAGAAGTAATAAATGCATAGATTAAAATGACAATCGCTTAAAGAACACTCAGTTTAAAGGTCCTATATCATGCAAAATCGACTTTTTGGAGTTTTTAGCCATGTTGTTATGCTATTTCCTTATCAAAAACATCCCCAGAGCGTTTTTTGGCTTCATTCACGCAGTTCTAAGTAATCCTCCTGAATCCTGCTCTCTGAGCAGCTGCTCCGCCCTCTCCTGGTAAACCACTGAGCTGTTCAGTTGTGTCGTCACAATGGAACGGAAGTGCTCTACGTCTGTAATGTAATGCCTTACGGCCTGGTTTTAATTTATAAAACAGCTTTTTCATTATTTTTGTTGTAAGAGGGAAATAAATTTAAAAAATAAAATAAAAAGGAACTCTCCGATGAGTCTGTGCTGTCCCGGGAGGGTAAACAAACGCACCCCCGGCGGGAGGATCTGAACATAGATCCATGGATCTGAACAGAAGTCATGTTTGTGAAGACTTAGCTCTTTCTAACCTACTCTGGACACCGCCTGTTCTTTTTTCTTACCCAACGATAACGTCACTGATGCGCGTTTGGCTACGAGAGCAACAGGACTATTCAACCTTCCTAAAGAAGAGTGCACTCGCCAGAAGTTGGAATTTCTTTCTGGGATTCAGCGACTTTATCAACCAACCTGATGGATGCTTGGTGAACCTTGGCCAGAATCAAAGTGGATTAACTTTTATAACCAACGCGAGTGCCATAACCCGATGGGGAGGCCAGACTGAGCGGTGAGTCAATCAAAACGTGTGTTAGCGTGTGTGTTAGCATGTGTGTTAGCGTGTGTGTTAGCGTGTGTGTTAGCCATTCATGAAACTGTGTTGCACATGTCAACTCCTTATAACTGCATTATGTGAAGTAACTTCACTTTTTGCAGCGATATTCATATTTATAATACTGCAAATGTGGAATGAGCGGAGAGAGTGGCGGAGTTAACTGAATCGAAGCGTCTTGTCTTCCGGGTTGGGAAAATACCCCCAGAAAATACTTATATTTCTCTCAAAAATGAGTAATGAGTACTCCATAGTGATAGAGGTACAATATATCATATAAATGCCTATACTTTACTATGGAATGGCTAAAATAGCATGATACAGCTCTTCCTGCTGCCTGTGTACTACAACTAAAGCTAATACAACTCTCTTCGCTCCTTCTTTAAAGACGCATTGGTCTTGTGCGCCTCTCTCTCTTATTTACTACACTTTGGCTTCATACCGGGCCATTACTTTCCGCACGTAATAAATATAGATATGGACTTCTATTAGAGGAGATGACGATTCTTCAGGCCTGTGTCCACACTGTCGCCGCCTCCGTCATAAATTTACCTCTGGTTCAACAAAACGGGTGCCGGAAACATCTCATGACGATTTTGCATTGTAATTGAGCTTAGATTTGCTATTCATGCTTTTTAATCAAAATTCATTCAGTTTTTTAAACGTTTAGGAGCGAGAAGACTGAACCTGCTAAACTAAACTAGGTATTTCATTCTCTAAGAGCTTTTTGAGATCTGCCAATTTCCAAGCATTGAAATTAAGATTATTTGTGCAGCGCTAAACTTCACTGTCGAAACCGATTCGCATGTATGGTGCTGATTGGAAGCGGGGAGTGCGAGTGGGAGACTGGAGATCCTCAAATGGCCGTGTTTTGACATGAGCTGTCCTTATGGTTTACACGTGGCTGAGGCGCACCAATAATGAGGGTAAAAATAGTGGCGCGCTGACAATGTGTGCGTACGCGGAGATGTGTTATTATGACGTGCCCTGGCTACTGTCTGCAAACCCAAGAGGCTACTGCGGTCTGGTGACACCGCCGTCTGGCCTGGAAAGATTTTTGGGAAAGTCTGAATTTCTTCCCGACAAAGATTTCAATGCTGATTCGATGTGTCGTTTATTATTCAGAACATGTTTTAATCCCTTAAATCCCAATGAGACGGGGCGTTTACTTCCCAGTGTTGTTGTTCTTTTTTTTTTGCACCAGGGACTCCTTAACAAACAGAAAAGAAATCTCAAGAACTTCTAAACGTGCCCCAATCCCAATCAATGTGACGATACAGTGAACTCAGGCGACTAAAATCATGCACAAAACCAAATAAAGTACTGGTTTAAAATGCTGCTTGAGTACTGAGGAAGTATTTTAGCGTAAAAGTCTGGTTTATGTTTCAGTAGTGACAAGCAGACATGGTACTCAGTTATGTAACAGGATATGATGCATCTCCCTTACTGCCACTTTAAAGCAGTACTAAGTATTTATTGCCCCTAGCGGCCATAAGCGCAACTGCAGGTGTCATAGCAACTTACGATTTTTTAACTTATTAAATGTCTTGGAGAGTAAATACTACGCTGACAGAAAAGGTGAAGGGAGAGAGGGGTGTTGTACATCCAGTTATACGATGGAAATAAATGTTTTCACTCAAACTTGGCTGTAAATACTGTTTAAAGTGGCGCTAGCCCGCAGTTAGCTTTGCCTGTTAGCCTGTTAGCTTCATCTTCGTGATTACATTAGTGTGTATTGGTTGCTCCGTCCTGGTGGCAGTCAAGTTGCAAGCATGGTTTTCTGGCCAGAGACACCAGGGGGAGATGAAAGACCCTCCAATCATCCCATTAACACTTGTATTACCCCCAGAGGGACTACGGAAAGGATTTATTAAGGTAAACACGTTACTTAGTACTGCTTTAAGTTGGGTGTGGTTAAGTGGGCAGTTATTAGGGGTGGGAGTTTAATCATAAAAGCACCTGTGCACCTTTTGTTCTCCCTCATTGTTTTGTTTGGTCTTGTCCACCAGGGGTCCAGGCCAGTCCGAGGGCACGTCGGCTGCTCCGCTGGGACGGCGTGAGGTTGCTGGGGTTGTAGCACCAAACCAGCACAGAGACCAGGAGCCATGTTGCGGAGTATGCCGACCATTCAGCCTGGACCCCTGGAAAAGAGGCCCTTCCCTGAGCCCATCTAAGTTTTTCCACCCATGTCAAGATTAAGTTCCTCCTACTCCCCCAAACCAACAGCTGCACCCCATCAGACTTGCCTGCTCCTCTCCAATCAATTTTAGACTTTTTACATCATCCTACAAAATTAACACCTAAACTCTTTCATTGTCTTGGTCTCCTTGTACCCTGGTGATCGGAACCTAGGGGGCGTTACAGTTACATTTACTCAAGTGCAAGTACTTGTAGACACTGTACTTATTAGAGTAGCTATATCATTCAGTACTTTTTACTGCTACTTGAGTTTCATTGCAATGAATTATCTTTATGCCACCGTGAGAACATTTTAAAGTCACCAAAGCTAGAAGTTGACTTAAAATAGAATTAGAATTTGTGTTTTGTTCCCCTTTGTATTCAGAAATACTGTATATATTTTTAACCTTTTAGCACCCGCCTTAACCAAGTGCATTTTCTCCAGTTCGGCTTTACCCAAATCTAATCCATTCTTCACTGGAGTTTACAGCCTATAAGCCAGGGTAACGCAGCATTTGAAAGCTAAGATCTGCAAAAGTCATCTATACTTTGTGTTGTCACTTTTTTATGTTTTTTTCCATCACATCTTTGGTCACTTTTCCATCGCTTTTTGTTGTATTTTCATCCTCGTTTTCGTCTTATTTTTGACACTTTTTTTTCAAGAAGCTTTTAGATTTGGAATGATGTGAAAATCGTAATATTTCACAAATATATATGAAATATCACAGAATTATATGGAGGAAGAAGATCTTTATTTATATAGCACGTTTCACAGACATGGTCACAAAGCGCTTTACATTAGAGCATTTTACATTCACTCCATACTCAGTGGTGGTAAACTATGTTAGTAGCTTCAGTTTCCCCTGGGGGAGACTGACAGAAGCGCTGTCACGACTGCACACATCCGCGCCAACGGTCCCTCCGACCACCTCCATGCATTCACACATCATTCATCCTGCCCTATTGTACATGTTTTTAGTGGTAGGGGAAACCGGAGTACCCGGAGGAAACCTACGCAGACATGGGGAGAACATGCAAACTGCACACAGAAAGGCCCCGTCTAGGTGGGAATCGAACCCGGGACCTTCTAGCTGTGAAGCACGAGCGCTAACCACTGTACTACTGTCCATAATTACATGGAGGATGTAATTATTTCGTGTTTTTAACTTTGGTCGTCCTGGTGTCCTTGTAAAGTGCTAAAAAACATAAACTTGATTGATAAAGATGTATTCAGAGTGGAACAAGTAACATCTTTTTGACTCAAAAGTACAAATACTTCATTATAATATTACTCAAATAAAAGTAAAAAAGTACCTTAACTCAAAACCTTACCCACATACATGTAATTGAGTAAGTGTAATAATTGGTTGTAAGTACAGCCATCAACAATTATAAACAATTACAAAATATTAGATTAGTTTGTTGTTATATTTAACCCTGGATAATGATCTTTTACAATACAATAACGGCTATTATTATAAGTGGAACCAATAACACGTTACACCCCCCTCCCAATTATATAAATCCAGGTTGCTGCTAATTGTTAGTTACTGACGAAGCCTCTTCAGGTGAGAGAAGTGAAAGAGTCTTTGTCTATGATTGAAAACTCCACAAACATTAAAGCTGTCACATAATTACCACAAGCTAATTATTCATTATTGATACTATGATCTACTGTGACAGGACTTTTATATTTTGACGTTTCCACTTTACGAATTTGAACCAACATCAAACAGATCTTTAAAGAATCCGCGCATAAATCATCCCTACAGCCTCATAAAATCGCATTGGCATGAACGACTCTTTCGGTCTCCAGAAAATGATCCAGATATGGATAATGTAAAACCCGTCTTTCAGAAACTAAAGTCGGTGAGAAGCTTTTGTCCGAACTTGTCATTGCGCTGCAGGCGGCCATGTCGGGTCCGTGACTTTGGGAAAGGGCGAATTTCTCCCTGAGGAGGAGTGAGGTTATAGAGAAACCGGTGTGAGCCGCAGATGAGTCACTGCTGTCAAACGGTGGCACAGTAAGAATGTAACCGAGCCAAATGTCACCATACGTAAAGGGAGGCTGTTTCGCCCTCTACACCTCCTGACCTCATTATGTTACTGTATATTCTTGCAAAGCTGTGGGTTTTTCACCGCACACTGTGTTACTTTTTCAAAAGGTCACAAGACTTAATGGATTGTCCTCTGCATACTGTGTTTTATGGTATAGTACACTTTATTGTCCCTTAATGGGGAAGTTTGTCTTGGCCACACGGTGCTGCTTCAGATACTTCCACAAAACAATAATACACAATAATAAAAACAAAAACCCGATGACTATTAGAAATTACAATAATAAAATAGTGGAATGCTTGTCAAACCGCATGGAGGACGGAATAAATGAGTTTTTAAATCTATTGTATTTTCACATTAGCCACAAGAACCTACGACCAGAAGGAAGCAGGGAGGGAGGTTATCTTCGGTCGCATCGATTGTCTTTAGAGCAGTTTTCACACGACCTGAAAGTTCTGTGGAGACTCTTTCACTTCTCTCACTTCAAGAGGCTTCGTCAGCAACTAACAAATAGCAGCAACCTATATTTATATAGTTGCGAGGGGTGTACCATGTCATTGGTTCCACTTATTATTCTAAAAGCCTATCACTGATTTAACAGCCATTATTGTATTGTAAAAGATCATTAGCCAAGGTTAAATATAACAACAAACTAATCTGATCTGTGAAGGTGCATTATGCTTTCTATTCGAAAAATTAAAAAAAGTTGATATTTGTATGCGTTTGACCTTGTAGTGACCCAGTGGTATGAGTGGTCAGCACCTTTCCTTTCGATCACGATGGTCTCTAGGACGCTCCAGGATCAATTGTCTTGTAGGTTTCTGGTGGTGAGAAGGTCCATCAGCAGCGAAAACCTTCCAAACAATAGATCCTGGAGCGTCCAAGAGACCACTGTGACGGAGAGTAAAGGCGCCATGCTGACCACTCATACAGCTGCTGGGTCGCTACAAAGTCAAATACGCACAATTATAAACGTATTTTTCCTCAAAAAGTTGCGTGATGCACCTTTCAGGGTATAATTTATAAATCCCCAAATAGAAATGTGTTCTCTGCATTTGACCCATCCTCAATACCACTGGGGCAAGGATTCACCTATAGATAGTGGTAGGGGATACCGGAGTACGCGGAAGAAACCTACATATGTAGTTTATAATATATAGAACACCGGTCATTATCTGGAAAATAAGTACCGACAGGGCGAACTGTCTTGTTTCGCCCTGAAGGTAATTATTTTCCCGATAATGACCGGTGTTCTATACATTATCCCGCTTATTATACGGCTGTTTGCCAACTGTACACACACAAATAAACTTCATACACTTTTATGAAGGCAGAAAGGTTTATTTAATGATTTCCGCAGAAAATAGTTCCCAAAAGTTTGCGCGTTGCTTGGCAACGTTTGTTGATTCCAGGCAGTGTGGCGAGGCTAGTAGCAGCACGGCTAGCTACTTATTGCTAGCCTAGCTACTTAGTTTAAGGTGCAGTTAGAGAGGAGGAATGGTGGTGAATCTCTGGGTAAGTTGAAAGTCGGACTCCCGTTAACTTCACGAGTGATTCCCTCAACTTCTCCGCTAACTTGTCCGCTACTACTACTTGCGGAGTGATATGAAAGACCTGTATTACAAGCACAAACTCCGTTGCCATTGGCAGAGGTCATTATTTTTTTCAGAGGTCTTCTATCAAAAAATAATGACCGGTAGAACGTTGGGAAATCACATTCAAATCAATGGAGCGTTCTACTTGGGCCGTATAATAAATATAAATAAAGTTGCCTTGCAGACACGGGGAGAACATGAAACTCCGCACAGAAAGGTCCGCGTTTCGAACCCAGGACCTTCTAGCTGTGAAGCATGAGCGATAACTGCTGTGCCACCGTGCCGCCTGCACAGAGAGATTTCCAAACCAAACCTGAATGCCATAACGTACCACGCTCTCTAAAATAGCCTGAGCGAATACAAGCATGATTTTACTGCTGAACCCCTTCCTCTGCTTCATGGAGCCAAACATCATAAGTCCCCGTTATATAAGATCCAAACTGACATTGCGCTTAAGTCACTATATTATTATGTTATTATTATACATTGGCAACTGCACTGATAATACTGATTCTGGTCTGGCCTCCAAAACTTTCATACCAGTCAGACTATAGTCATAACAGGAATGAAAATAAAATAAAAGAGAAATCTGACCCTGATATACCATTCAAACTCCCAATGAGAAACCCCTGAGAAATCACTGTTGTGCAATCTTCCAGTACCAGAGCTGCACTAGTTTAACGTTTCCACACAAACGCATCAAACTCACAGAGACACGAGACAGAGCGGGTTTTCAGACTGTTTACTGTAAACTCCACTGCTCTGAGCCTCACACTGGCTGCCTTTATGTCCACAGCTCATCGGGATCCGGGAAAACCGACTCGTGCAAGAAGAGGTCACACACAACACAGGCAGACATTTACAAAGTACCTAAAGGAGATGTTAACATTTGGTTTGAATAAAGAAAAGTAATTCAAACACTAAACATAAAGCATAAACGTTCAAATAGTTTCAATCTTCTGGTAATGGTGCCTTCACTTTCCTTTCAAAAAGTATTTTATGGGTTTTATGAACATCATTATTGTTGTGGTTCTGAATAGTGTTCATTTTGTGACCACACATTTTGTCTTAGTGACGATATTGTCAATTAAATCTTCTCAGTTTGAGTGTAGCTTTAGCTAATTCAACACTGCCTGACCAAAAAATAAAAATTGCCATCTGGATTTAACTAACTATGGGGGGGGGGGAGGCTCTGCTGCAGTTGGCCAGATCTACTTCAGCAACACCATGTGCCCAAAGAATGAGATCAGCCGACGAGCTGAACATCCTGAATGACCAGGTAATTCCATTGGGCATATTCCGAGAAAAAGAGTGGTTCAGGGAGCATGAGACATCCTTTTCACACATTCATTGAGAATTATTGGGATGTGCTGGAGGAGTCTTTGCGCAGTGTTCACAACTCTGGATGTTTTGACATTGCAGAAACTTTTTGAAACCATGCCACAGTGAATGTGTGCTGTATTCAAAGCTAAAGGCGACCTAATGAAATATTAGAGCACGTTGTTAGAGGATAACATTAAATTGCTATTTATCATACTGGGTCAAGCTGTACAGTCGTACTATCTCTGTCATAGCCTTGACTGTGGGGCTCAGGCGCCCACTCTCAGCCACTGAATGTTTTGCTTGCGTATCAGTATGACGCTCTTAGACGGTATTTATCCCTCTTCTGTGGAAGCATAGACAGACTTGAATGGTAGGACTAGCGCAATGTCTCGAGTTCATGTCTCCGGGTCCCGTAACGATGGTAAATAAACTTCTCCTGTGTAAGACATCCTGACTGCTGCCTATTCTTCACCAATCCTCTCCAACACTGTTAGAGATAACATTAAATCGCCATTTATCATACTGGGTCAAACTGTAATGTCGTACTACCCGTGGGTCAAGCTGTACAGTCGTACTATCTCTGTTATAGCCTTGACTGGGGTGCTCAGGCGCCCACTCTCAGCCACTGAATGTTTTGCGTGCGTATTAGGATGACGCTCTCAGATGGTATTTACGTCTCTTCTGTGGAAGCATAGACAGGCTTGAATGTTAGGACTGACAATGTCTTGAGTTCATGTCTCCGGGTCCCGTAACGATGGTAAATAAACTTCTCCTGCATAAGACATCCTGACTGCTGCCTATTCTTCATCAATCCTCTCGATCATCATTTGTTTTTCTCCAACAAACACCATTGTTATTTCTCTAACACACGTGACCTTTTTGGTCAGGCAGTGTATAATATTAACTTTACATTCATACTATATATAACTATATAGTTAGTCATCATTAACTACCTTTTATTTAGCTTTAGTGTAATTCCATTTTAATCAACAAATATATTAATCTGACGATGTTTTTGAAAAGATTTTACTCAAAATGAACAGTGATTCTAAATATTGAATTAAAACAGTGCAATTACAATGAAAGTGAGGTTCATGTTCTGGTATTTTGAGGACCCTCTTGAAAACAAGATGGTGCATCTCATGGGGTGATCCTCTCAAATGAACACATTAATTAATTAAAGAATGGTTTCGTGAAAGGTGCCGGAACAGGGAGAGGCCCTCAAAATGCCCATTCATGGCAATTTTGTATCGTAACCACAATGCAACCCAAGAACTAAATCCAAAACCTTATGAATTCAGGTTTTTGCATTGGCAGAAACCTGCCTGTATTGTCCAAGTCTTGTGTTTTTATGTATCGGTGAGCCAAAGATGAATTTCTATCTTGGAAGACAATAAAAAAATCTCTTCTATCTTTTTCTATTCTAAACAGCGGTTGTGGCTGAGCACATTTCCGAGCAGAGACGGAACCGGATTTACAAATGGGCTGAGCGTAAAACAAGCTGAATAAAGAATATGGTGTCTGTGTGTAATCTGAGAGGATATGCAAAACACTGCTCTGTTTCTCTGCTGTCACGAGGGGATGATGTTTATGTCATTAAGATCAACAAGAACAGGAAAGCCTTTTATGCTTCTGAGGTCGAGGGGAACTTCCCAGTCATTTCTATTTCACATTTATGTCTCACCAGTGACATAGAGGCCAGTGTTTTAAACCCCCCCAAAAATGGATTGGTTTTTTGACAGATGCTACTGTCCATCGGCTACTTCGCTGCTGAGAGTTCATTTGGACTTCATGGCTGTTCTATTCTTAAACATGTCATAGTTGATTAGAAACTTCTATGGTCAAATCAGCAATGTTTGGAAACCTTTTCAACACGGTGCGTTCCATTAACATACACAAATAGAAGTAATTTCAGCCAAGTGTGTCAAAACAAGACTTCATAAAACACTAAATCAGAACAAAAACAAGGCAAAGATTGAACACAATTACAACAAAAACTCATCTTTTACACATACGTATAAATTCCATGGATTATTCGTCTTAGGCTGAATTTGCAAAAATGTGTTGATCTCAGTCAGATGTGGGCTGGGTACTGTTTTTTTCAATACCAGTACTTTAACGATACCCATATAATACTTTTTTCCCAGATCTGCAAATGTACAATATCGGGAAAATCTCCAATGGCAACAAATGTGTGAAAAATGGGGAATCATTTCGTGAGAAAAATGGGGAGAAATTGTGGCAAAAATAAGTATAAATTGGGTTAAAAAAATTGGAAAACAATTGGGTAAATAGGGAAAATATAGTAATAAAAAATGAGGGGGGGAAATTGGGTAAACAAGCGAAAATTGGGGCATGAATGAAAAAAATGTGTAAAAGGTTTGGGGGAAATGGGGCAAACATTGGGCAAAAAAATTGAAAAATCGAGGGGGAAAAATGGGAGAAAAAAACAACCAAGTTACTTCCTTTAAAGGGGGGTATTATGTAAAATCGACTTTTTCAAGCTTTATATCATGTTATTATGTCATTCCCTCATTAAACACATGCCTGGAGTGTTGCCTTGGCTCATTCACATATTTTGAGTAATCAGTAAAAACTTAGACGGCAGCCATTTTAGGTGTAGCTATGCCTCAGTCCTCCTAGGAACGCCCCCACCTCCTGGAGACGCCTCTGGACCTTTTGTCACCAGCCAAGCCACCAACCACTGCTCCTCAGCTCAGCAGAGCCCCCTCCCCGCACAGTAGTGTTGTTTAGATGCCACAGCAGTGTGCTGAAGGGGGCGTGTCGGAAAGCTTCTTAAAGAGACAGAGGCCTATTTCAAGACGTTCAGTACAGCCATTTTGAGAGAGCAATTTTACTCAAGGCAGTTATTTTAATTTACTGCATATACAGACCAACAGAAGGTTACGTCATCATTGTAGTATGCTATAGACTGGTGCTATGTGATTGAAAAAAGCATAATACCCCCTCTTTAATGCTGTTCCTGGACCAATAGCATCAAAACTTTCAGTACCTGCTTTCGATGCTTTCATTTTTCGATACCAGTAGAACCTAAACTTTTTCCCCCCGATACCATGTTGTTTAACCAGCCCTAGTCAGATATACCTTTGTCACATCACGTAATATTCTGATATACGATATGCATTGTGCAGCTCTTTTCAATCATATCCAAAATTAAAAAGTCATGGCCGACTTCTGACATGCGATGCGGTGAAACGGCCGAGCGCTCTGATTGCAAGTGGCGTCTGAAACGTATCAGATAAAAGACGTTAATGTATTTACTCTTTCCCCACTGTCTGTCTGTCTCTCCCTGTCTGCAGCTGAGTGCGCCGTCCCCTAAGATATTTATACTTCAAAGCCTCAGTTTCTTCTCCCTCTCTCTTGTCTCTCTCTGGGACGTCTGGGGGTCACTGGGCCACAGCGGGGCGGTGAGTCAACTCAAGACAAGCTCACGGCGCTGAACTGAAACCAGAGAAAGTGGGGCAAAGGTAATTCTTTTGCAATTCTATCGTATCCAGGAGCGCACACCTTTCTCTCCAGTAGAAATAATGTATCAAAGAACAAGAGGGTTACATGCTGTGCACTTTTTTTCACCCAGGTAAGGCATAATCTAAAGTGAATGTGGATTTATAGTCAGTGGCTCATGTGGCTGAGCTGTTTGGATGTCACTCATTACACTCAAAGAAATTTAAAATACAAGGACTTTTCAATTATATTCTGAAGGATTTGCTCCATAATACTCTAAGGTGTAAATTTACATGTATCTGTATTTACAGTGGGAGGACAATGTACTGGAAAGCTTTGGAATTTCTCACATTTCTGCCTAAACTGCTCCACTGCACTACTGGCAAAATATTCTGTGGACTGATGAAACCAAAGTTGAAGAGTTTGGGAGGAACACACAACGTCATGTGTGGAGGAAAAAATGGAATAGCACACCAACATCAAAACCCTATCCCCACCGTGAAGTATGGTGCAGGGAGAATCATGGTGCGGGGCTGCTCAGGGCCTGGACAACCTGCCATCATCAATGGAAAAATGAATTCACAAGTTGATCAAGATATTTGACCCGTCTTTTGCAACAATAACTGCTTTTCTGTAGCTGCAGATTAGACGTTCACAACGATCAGGATGAATCTTGGACCATTCCTCTTTACAAAACTGCTGCAGTTCAGTGAGATTCAGGCGGTGTACTTACTTATTCCTCCCTGTCCTGTGAATGTTTACATGTTATGGCCAATAAAAATGTGATAAAATGTAAATGTTTGGGTGGTATTAGTTTAAGCAGACACTGTTTATTCATTCTTATAATTTGGCTGAAGCTCAGACTACATTTTATGACATTTAGGCAGAAAAGTGACAAATTCCAAAGCATTTACATACATTTGCTCCCACTGTACATTATACAGATCTTCTTTTTTTTTTTACTTAAAGAGGGGTATTATGTAAAATCGACTTTTTCAAGCTTTATATCATGTTATTATGTCATTCCCTCATTAAACACATGCCTGGAGTGTTGCCTTGGCTCATTCACATATTTTTGAGTAATCAGTAAAAACTTAGACGGCAGCCATTTTAGGTGTAGCTATGCCTCAGTCCTCCTAGGAACGCCCCCACCTCCTGGAGACGCCTCTGGACCTTTCGTCACCAGCCAAGCCACCAACCACTGCTCCTCAGCTCAGCAGAGCCCCCTCCCCGCACAGTAGTGTTGTTTAGATGCCCCAGCAGTGTGCTGAAGGGGGCGTGTCGGAAAGCTTCTTAAAGAGACAGAGGCCTATTTCAAGACGTTCAGTACAGCCATTTTGAGAGCGCAATTTTATTCAAGGCAGTTATTTTAATTTACTGCATATACAGACCAACAGAAGGTTACGTCATCATTGTAGTATGCTATAGACTGGTGCTATGTGATTGAAAAAAGCATAATACCCCCCTCTTTAAAGCTTTGCATTGCAGGAAAGATAACTTCCAAAGAGGGAAAATATCAACTAACAAAGTGATTCTTGAAGAGGAGAGCAGTGACGTCTGTGGTGAATAAAAACTAAATCCCCTTTGATGTTTCTGTTAAGTGTTGTTGGATGATTTATTACTGAAATTAATTCAAATGGCTCTGTTCTCAAGAACCAGTTTCCTTTCTTTGTCTGGATGAGTTTAACTTTATAGTAGAGAAGAGGGAGCGGGTAAAGTTGGTGTAATAAAGCAAGACTGTCGCCTTAATGATAAAAGCTATTGGTTTCTCTAATCTCTTTGAGCCTTGATTTGGGTTCTAAGAAATGCTGACTGTTGAACAATGAAGGAAATATCCATAATTGTGGTATATGGAAAAGCCCTCTGTTGTTTTCTTAAAGAGACGGCGTTCCTTAAAATTACATAGACTTTTTTTTTTAACTCTCTAGAAGAGTGGTTTTCAATTGGTAGGAGTCGGGACCCATAATCAGCCTGGGATGACAAGCCGCAACTCAAATATGACTTAGACTTGGAAAATATAATGTAAAATATTCACACTAAAAGGTGCATTATGCAACTTTTTATGCAAAATAAACAAAACAACAAGTTGATATTTGTGCGTAATTTACCTTTTTGTGACCCAATGACTGTATGAGTGGGTTAACATGGCGCAGTTACTTTCCATCATGGTGGCCTCTAAATAATGTTATTGAATAAGCATTAACTTAACCCCCACCTGAACTGAGCACATTTTATCCTGTTTGGCTTAACCCAAGTCTAAAAGCTTCAACAACAAAGCATCAAAATACTGTAGCGACAAAAAAGAGGATAAAAACCCGTGATGAGAACACCACAAAACAGCAATGAAAAAGGGATGAAAAATCAACAAAAAAGCCACGAAATGTGACAGAAACAAGATGTAAACATGACAAAAAGCTACAAAAAAAGAAAAGAGAAAACAACAAAAATGTAACTAAAAATGTTAGTGATTCTTTTATCATTTCAGAAATCCATAACTCTTGTTTTCAACTCCGGACAGCTGCTTTCAATAGTGGTGTAACTCCATTACTTCCAATGCAACATCTGTTTTGGGTGATCAAAAGCTGAAGATTTAATTGCACAGCTGCTCAGTATTAAAAAAAAAAAAAAGTAGCTCCTCCCCTCACGCTTTACCATGACAACCGTAGCATTTCCTGTTTCCTGTTCAGCCCATTCGTCCGTGCAGTGGTCGTGGGATGGAGGAGGGTGAATGAATAAGTAAAGACTCCTGAAGCGTTGAGGCAAACAGACTTCCATATGGAATTATTCAAAAGCAGCAGTGAGAGACGGGCCTGGGGGCGCGGCGGGGCACATACTACAGACTTCTACTGCCTACTACAGACAGACCGCTATACTCCTGCCTCACAACAAGACGGTCCCAGGTTCGATTCCTGGACTGTGTGGGCCTTTCTGTGTGGAGTTTGCTGGGTGCAATACAATACTTGAAAGCCATAGATGCAAAACACATTTATTATTCTAAGTATTTGAAAACATTCCAACGAACGAACAGAGGAATGACGGGAAATGTGGATCTTTAACAACCAAACAACTTGAGAGGAAAAATTGCGCAAAATTCCATGAAAAGTTCATCTAATACTACAGTTGTCTTTGTTAAAACCACACCTCTCGTATTTTCAAAGAATTTATAGAGAAAAAAAGTTAATCTATGTCGATAATATTAAAGAAACTGAGATTTTATGCCTGTTCAAATCAAATGGACCTAAGCCTATTCTACACCCTTGATCAGGCCACAGATGCCTTGGAAAAATTGACAAAATGAAGCCTAGGGAGGCATCTGTTTAAACCACAATAATGACTATATCGACTTATCGTTCAATAAATGACAAACTTGGGCTCAATATTTATCAAAAGTACATTATTGGCGGCACGGTAGCGCAGTGGTTAGCACTTGTGTTTCACAGCATGAAGATCCCAGGTTCGATTCCCACCTGGACGGGGCGTTTCTGTGTGGAGTTGCTCTCCCCGTGTCTGCGTAGGTTTCCTCCGGGGACTCCGGTTTCCCCTTCCACTAAAATGATGTACAATATCAAATCATTATGAATCCTCCAGCCAGGTGATTCTGACCGTCAGCCTGGCTCCACATCTGGAGAGTGGTCCCCTGGGCGCGGCACTGCGGTCGCCCACTGCTCCTTATGGTTTGCCCCAGCAGCATCGAAGGATAGGTCAAATGTAAAAGGTAAGGTACTTATTCAAAAGCGGTTAGCACTACAGAGACTTTGGGAACATCCTGGACAATGTGCAAAAAATACTCAAGCCCTAAAAAGGTAATGGTGGACAGCCAGACCAGCCAGTTTTAAGTCTTTTGCCAGATCAGATCTCGGCATAATGACTCTGAATCTTGTATTGTAGAGAAGGGTTGATCAAGTCAGATATTTTGCCACAAATTCTTTATCAAACACTGAAATCACAAGTAGCAGGCTCATTTAAACAGGCGAAAGCTCCACTAAGCTCAACAACGCTTACGCAAACATCTGAATCTGAGAAAAAGAATGAAACATTTCTAGGCGCACATGTAAGACATCCGTGACAGAGACCAGAGGTTGAGATAATACGCCAGGTAAAACGTTGAAAGCACCGCAGAAGAAAACGAAAGCGGAGATAACTTTAATAGCTCTATCCCACAAACACACACACACACATTACCCCGCACTCCCCCTGCGCTCTCTCCCTCTTCTGTCTTCTCTCTCGGAGCCTTTGATCAAACACTGCTGCTCTAAACAGTCACAGCTGGCCTTGTGCGGGACATAAAGAGGTCACTGGAGCCAGGAGCCACATAACTCCCCCTTTCTCTTCCTTGCCTCTTCCCTCTTTCCTCTCTCCCTCTCGCCGGCTGCTCGACTTCTCCATTTCAGCGACGTTCAGAGTCAGCTAAAACAAACCACACGTTGAAACACAGCACAACAGACAATGAGCTGTTCCGCTTTTTTTACGTTTCACCATAAGTTGGATCAATCTCACTGAACTGTGTATCTTTTTTCAAAACTTTAGCCTCTTAGCTCACGCCTTGACCGAGCACATGTTGTCCAGTTCAGCTTTACCCAAATCTACAAGCTTCTGGACCGTAGTGTAAGGCCTCATTTGAAAGCTAAGACCTACAAAACTGATGGTGACTTTTTTGTTGCGCTGTCGCCGCGTTTTTGTCAAATTTTTGTCTTGTTTTCGCCGTTTTTTTGTCGTGTTTTTGTTGCTTTCTTCATCGCTTTTTTTCCCTTGCTAATTTGTCACTTTTTTTTATTGTGTTTCTGTCGCCTTTTTTATTGTGTTACTGTTGTTTTTGTGGTTGAGAGGTGCATGGGGAGAAAGGTCCAGGCCATCCTCAGTAACACGAGGCACCCCTCTCCATATACTGCAGGACTGAGCACTTTTGGAGATCCTTTATCCCTGCTGCAATTCGATTTCATAATGATCACTGTTGATGTAAATGCGTGGGGGTTTAAACTTTGGGCATTGTGCTTCAGTGTTTTATTATATTTGTATGTATTGTGCCTGTCTAGATCGAACGGAGGAACCCTGCCTACTGGATTGACAACAAGGACTGGACGGTCCGCGATCTTGGCCCGTCCGCTCTGGGACTCCCATCGGCCCTGGGTCTCTATAGCCTGTCCGTCCATGGGAGTGGATCTCGCCTTCTGTGGTTCTCCCCAAGGTTTCTCTTTTCTCCCACTGGGTTTTGGAGTTTTTCCTTGCCGTGCTGGAGAGTCTAAGGACGGGGGACACCAGCGCTGCTCGTCGCCACCCACTGCTGACGCTTACTTGGACATTATGTTTGCCTGGATACTTGATTCACCTGAACTTTACATTGTCTTGTTTGCTGCTCTGTTTTATTGCCTTAATGTTTGGTGCAGCCCTGTGAGGCAACTCCTGTTGTGATATTGGGCTTTACAAAACCATTGATTGATTGATTGATTGATAATGTCTTTTTATCCGCTGTTTGCTACTGAAGGACAACATGAAGGACATCTATTTTTTCGTCGCTCTTTTGTGGCTCTTTTTTTGCTTTTTCATCAATTTTTAGTCGTGTTTTTGTGGCTCTTTTGTTGCTTTCTTCCTGGTTTTTGTCGCTTTTTTCTCGTTTTTTTGTCATGTTTTCATCACGTTTTGTTGTTATTGTTGCTTTTCCGGCATGTTTTTGTTGCTCTTTTGTTGTATTTCCATCCTCATTTTCGACGTTGTTTTGCCACGTTTGTGCTTTTAGATTCGGGTAAAGCCAAACTGGAGAAAAAGTGCTCGGTCCAGGTGGGGGTTATGAGGTTTTGGGTGTTTTTTTGGGGTCGAGGGAAAGCGTCCTTCGTATTGCCTCAACTTTTTTTTAAAGGGGGGTATTATGTAAAATCGACTTTTTCAAGCTTTATATCATGTTATTATGTCATTCCCTCATTAAACACATGCCTGGAGTGTTGCCTTGGCTCATTCACATATTTTTGAGTAATCAGTAAAAACTTAGACGGCAGCCATTTTAGGTGTAGCTATGCCTCAGTCCTCCTAGGAACGCCCCCACCTCCTGGAGACGCCTCTGGACCTTTTGTCACCAGCCAAGCCACCAACCACTGCTCCTCAGCTCAGCAGAGCCCCCTCCCCGCACAGTAGTGTTGTTTAGATGCCACAGCAGTGTGCTGAAGGGGGCGTGTCGGAAAGCTTCTTAAAGAGACAGAGGCCTATTTCAAGACGTTCAGTACAGCCATTTTGAGAGAGCAATTTTATTCAAGGCAGTTATTTTAATTTACTGCATATACAGACCAACAGAAGGTTACGTCATCATTGTAGTATGCTATAGACTGGTGCTATGTGATTGAAAAAAGCATAATACCCCCTCTTTAAAACCTCATTTGTACGGCAAATAGAGACTGAAGGCATCACTTAGTAATCCATGCAGCTTTGTACAAAAACTCCCCTCAGAAAAGTGTAATCTATAGCTGATCGTTATCCAAATGAAGCAATGCGTTACTGTATTGTTTGATGTTTTGACGCTTGTGCATATACCCTCTGTAAGAGTGTACATAAGCCAAGAGCGTAACTTTCTGTCTTTCTTTAAGAGTTGAGAAGCACAATGGACATGTTTACATTTGCCTCAGGAAGGTCATGTATTGTGCAAGCGCTGCAGAAAAGGCCATAAGCTTTAGTTCCTCTTTCAAAGACTATATTACCGACAATAGCGGCGCACCATCTGTTTTCTGAAGTCTAAATATTACACTTTTATAGCGGTGAGAACGGGGTGAGAACGGGCGGAGAGCTGATTTAGTTTTCATGAATGAACAGGAGACTGAGCTTCCCGAGCGCAGTTTAATGCCTTTGCTCTGAAAGGATCAGGTTTCACATCAGGACCAGGTCTGGCTTCGCATGATTCATTTAGCTTCTGGTGTTTATTCAACGAACTCGAGTTAAAGGGAAGTTATATAGACCACCGGGAAATGGAGAGTATTGCTTGTTTTTTGTTTTGTTTTAGGTTAACCGTTCTAATCCCTGGAGACACTCTGTCAGGTTAGAGAGGGCGTCTGGCTTCAGGGCTGGGCAGTGATATGGAAAATAAAAATTCCCTCATATGTAGTAACGATGCACGTCTGAACCGAGCACATTTTCTCCAGTTTGGCTTTATCCAAATCTAAAAGCTTCAAGAAAAAAAAAAAAAAAAACATTAAAATAGCTACGAAAACCAGGATGGAAACGCAACAAAAAGTGACGAAAACGTGACAAAAAAGCAATGAAAAAAGCCACAAAAAGCCACATAAAGTGACAAAAACGTGGTGAAAACACGACAAAAGAAGCAAAAGAAAAGCAATGAAAAAGCTACAAAACAAGACAAAAAGTGACAAAAAATGACGAAAACACAAAAAAGAGCGACAAAAAACATGCTGGAAAAGCAACAAAAACGTGGCAAAAGTACAACAACAATAAAGCAACAAAAAAGCCACAAAAAGTGACAAAACATGACAATAACTCAACAAAATGTGGCGAAAACACGACAAAAAAGCAACAAAAATAAATAAATTAAAAGCAACAAAAACATGACCAAAAAGTGATGAAAAAGAGTCGAAAACAAAAACGCCTCAAAAATGTGACAAAAAAGTTATCACTTTTCTAAGTCTTAGCTTTCAAATGAGGCATTACACTGTTGCTCTCCGGTCTAGAATAGGGCTGCAACTAACGATTATTTTGTAATCGATTAATCTATCGATTATTTTTACGATTAATCGATTAATCGCTTGGCGGTTAATGGTGTAGGAAATGTATTTATTTTTATTTTTTCTTCTTCACATAAAGCTAAAGTGGCGCCGCTTGAGGACGTGTTGATGGAGTAAACTTAAAGTAAATGTTTGTAGGAGGCTCTTAGCGCTAATTCTGATTTCTGATTGGATGAGACACAAGACGGATATGTATGAAATTTTCAATGTACAAAACACTACAGACCCTAACTATAAAAACAAAGTCGATTTTCATCAAAAATACTATATTTTCATGTCATTTTTGCTCTATTTGAGTCTGTGTGAACCAAAAAACGATTAATCGATTACGAAAATAGTTGTCGACTATTTCAATAATCGATTAGTTGTTTCAGCCCTAGTCGAGAAGCTTTTAGATTTGGGTAAAGCCGAACCGGAGAAAATACGCTCGGTAAAATACGCGGGGGGTAGGAGGTTAACACTTCAAACTGTGAGCGCATAGTCACCTTGACCCGCCCCGCCCACTTTCGCCTCCTTTTGCCTTGTCTCGGCACGTCCGTTGTCTTAACACTTCCGGTAGAGCGCAAAGTCTTTTAATTCAGCGGAGAACGAGGGAAAATGTTCACCGCTAAAATCTGATGTTTAGTAGATTGATTTGTGTAAAATGTCCGATGTTCATTTGCACCAACAAGTCAACACGGCACCGTTTCTCTGCGCGGCCTAAAATAGGCTTTATATTCATGTAACTGATTTTATCTGGACTCCTGCAGTCCTATGTAAACTGATAGGAGAGAAGGGGCGGGCACAATTCATGGTGGCGCCAGGTTTGGACTTACCAGAGCTACACAGGACGGGATTGTTTGATTGGATTTATTTGAGTGATTATTTACAATAACATTATTGCAGTGCAGAAAACAAACAAAGCAACAAAAAACTCAAAAGGAGTAGGCCGAAGCAAGAAAGCTTGTAAGTGCCTACCCCCATATTCAAAGTTAATTTACATTCCGGATACAGTAATACAACATCTCATGTTTACATACAATATAACACTTTACATTACACATTCCTGAATTCCTGCTGATCCGCCGTGATTTTAAAAAAAGACATGTCCATGAACAAAGACAATACAGAGCGTAGACCTGGCGATTGAAATGTCCCAAGCCAATAGTAGTTTCTGACTGATCCCATCACAGTTCGAACATTTAAATTCCGTCTCAAATTCATTCAAGTGCCTATAACAGGTCCTACATGTCTAATTATGACTTAGTTTGCTGGGATAATGTCTGTGACGACAAGTAATCGTTGTTTCGCACGAATAAAATGTTTCCAAGTATGTGCAGTACATTGTTATTGTCCCATTGCTTTGGTGTGTTACGTAATCATTGGAGGAGTTTCTGTTCTATCACAGCAGCTGGATTACAGAAACTGTAAACCACTATTTCCCCACTGCATAAACCGCCGCTTGGGCCGTGTACTTTTTGTGGAACTAAACTAGGTTATTTTCTCTCATACTTTGCTTAAAAGATGACACAGGTTGAATCAAACAACCAGCACCGCATAAAATGATTCTGCAGACACATACCGCCTACTTTCTCCCACACACTCCTCCTATTGGTCAGTCTCCGTCATACTCTGGGTGAATGTCAGATGGATTTAACCAATCACAGTGAAGTTTTAAGTCTCAGAAGAAGAAGAAGATAGCTTTTGTTACCGGATAAAGGCTGTCTAAAGCTGAATAGTGAAAGGTTTTGGATCAGAAAACTGTTATATGAATTTTATATGGCTATATCATCCATCCTTGAATGAGCTTGTGATATATAAATATATCACTTTGTACAGATACAAATCGAGTGTGTAGACATATAACAACGATAAAACTCTAAACTGTATGAATTTGAAGTATTTTCTCTGGGCACTGCTTCTTATCTGTTTCGTAAAAGTGTGTGCTGACATTTGAAGATGATCTATCGAAACTGAATTTGAATATGGGGCGAGGGAAGGGAAAGAAAAACCAAGCTGTGGTTTATGAGAAATGCCATGAGCAAATATTTGTTCCGAGATCAACACTTTTTTCAAGAGCCACAGCATAGCTCAAGTACACGCAGCCTTGATGAACTACTACTAGATTTGTAAAGTCTGTGCTGAGCAGCTTACTGATATAACACCTCACTCCAGACGGGACCTTTCCCAAAGGCTTAGAAGCAGCTGTCATTAAGCCACTGCTAAAGAGGAGTGGTCTTGATGCCACAGAAATCAATAATTATCAGCTTATATCAAATCTTCCATTTTTGGGAAACATCTGGGAGAAAGCCGTGTATGACCAGCTGACAGACTTTCTTCTTGTAAATCATGTTATGGCAACGTATGTTAACGAATAATGGTGTGCTTTGATTTGATTGTGTTTTCATTGTGTTTGTGTGAGGCACGTTGAGTTGTCTCTGACATGAAATGTGCGGTATAAATAAACTTGCCTTGCCATTATACCTCTATACTGGACATACATTAATTTCCACCCCAGATGAACTTCCTGAATGGAATGAATGGTTCGAATTTGGTGTCTAAGTTTTTTTGAGCTGGTTTAGGACAGTTTTGATGTTCTGAATTTAAAGATCAATCAGGCACATTTTTTTTACCCCTCAGCCAAATTTTGCCGAAGGTATTGTCTTTATAACGTCCCGTGTTCTGGTGCCTGTCTGTCCACAGTTAGGGGGAGACTGGGCATTTGTGCATATAATGAAAGCAATAAGCATGATAAAGCAAGCCGCAATATAAAAAAAATGCATTCGGTTCATTCCAGCGCCGGCTCCAGAACAAACTGACTGACGGTGCATTTGAGTTTCAAAAGGGTGCAAATAGAGTTTCTCGCCATTAAAATACATTGTGATGCCATTAAAGCAGTACTAAGTAACGTGTTTACCTTCATAAATCCTTTCCGTAGTCCCTCTGGGGGTAATACAAGTGTTAATGGGAGGATTGGGAGGGTCTTTCATCTCCCCCTGGTGTCTGTGGCCAGAAAACCATGCTTGCAACTTGACTGCCACCTGGGCGGAGCAACCAATACACACTAATAGAATCACGGAGAAGAAGCTAACAGGCTAACGGGCAAAGCTAACTGCGGGCTAGCGCCACTTAAACAGTATTTACAGCCAAGTTTGAGTGAAAAAAAATATTCCCATTGTATAACTGGATGTACAACACCCCTCTCTCCTTTCACCTTTTCTGTCAGTGTAGTATTTACTCTCCAAGACATTTAATAAGTTAAAACAATCGTAACTTGCTAAGACACCTGCAGTTGCGCTTATGGCCTCTAGGGGCAAGAGTTACTTAGTACTGCTTTAAAACTGAGGGGGCAAACATTTCAAAATGAGGTTGCGATGCACCCTCTTGCACCCCCCGTAGATCCGGGCCTGGTTCATTCATGCATGCAGATAAATGTATGTCATAATCATTTACATTTTTTTTAGACACCACACAAAAGTATTTTCTTTGTAACCCAAACTGACCTGGTGAAATGTTTGAGTTTAGAACAAAATTGCTTGATCTAATCACACAACCTGTCAGACCACTGGTAAACACATCCAGCACACTGATTCCGTGGTAAACAACTGTGCCGCTTTTTACTTTTATAAATCTTAGAATCTCCATTGCGGTTTATTATTATGGAATGCACCAGAAACCCCAGAAATCTTGGTGGTTTTGAAGACCACGATCCCAAACCATTAGTCTCCCCCCCCCACCCCCCACCCCCCTCCCAAATACTGCAGCACTTCCTATACTCTTGTTATATTGTTACAGCTACGAGTCTGCTTGTACTACTTCTAATAATACATCACAGACAGGGCTTTTTCATACATGTCGCCCACAGTGTTTCCTTTGACTCCTGCTGTTTGCTGAATGGCACATTGTAAAGCAAAAAAAAAAAAGGACCACGCATTGACCGAGCCCTTTATAACAAAACCTCTGACATCACCGTACTGGACATAGTGAGCCCTGTTCCCTGCATAATAGATCTATTGAAAGCTTTTGCTACTAACTCTGTCTTGCACTACACAGATTTCCCCCCTCTATAGAGCCCAGTGCGGAAACCCATCACCTGTTGCAGCTTAGCCCGGGTATGTGGCCTATACTATAGTATGTGTGGGCGTGTTGAGCTGGATACATAAACGGTACCACAAGAAGCACATGAGGGAGAAAGAGTGGGGGGGGAGATAGAGAGTCCTTGACATGTTTGGAGCGAGGCCAAAGTCAAAAATAATAACGCCCCTACCTGACCAGCAGTGTCGTACAGTCCCAATAAATACTGCTTTCCTCCAACGTTGACACTCACTGCAACGATATGACAAAGAGAGGTGATTTTTTTTTAGTTGGGGAGGAGTGACAAAGAGAGTGGTGGGGGGAGCAGCCAGGGTCCCCAATGTGCAATGGGGAAGGCGAACAAGTGGTTTTCATTATAGCAACAGATGCAAGCCAAGGCACTTTGGAGAGAGGGAGTGCCGGAGCAGGGGTCGTAATGAAGGCAACTATTGAGACACATTCAACTTAAGCCTGCACAGTGCATTTCCTCCCAGTTAGTGCTCATAAGACGTGCAGTTCTTGAGACTACAGTGGGGAATGCCTCGTTGTCCTTACCTGCGTAATGGTCAAACACTGTTGGCACATACTCCTCCGGGAAGGCGTCGTTGGCATAGCTCATGAGCAGACACGTCTTGCCCACTGCGCCGTCTCCCACCACGACGCACTTCAGCATGATCGTACCGGCTCCGTTTGCCATGATGATGATGATGATGGTGGTGGTGGTGGTGATAACGTTGCTCTAGTTCCCGAGCCAACCGTCCACATCATCCGCCGCCCCCTGCCGCCCTGCGTTCCCGTTCCCGACCGCCCTCTCGTCCTCTTCGCAGCGGGCATCAGCAGCCTCGGAGGCGGGCAGAGGTGCGCGTAGAGTCGGGCTGGAGCTGCTGCATCTCTCCTTCTCTCAGTTCCCCAAATGTTGACCGTGGGTGGGAGAGTTCCCCTGTCACGGCAGCACGCACACACACAAAACGCGCGGCTGCTCAAACGTGGCACGGTTGTTTCTTTTGTGTTTTGTTTGGGTTGGGAAATAAAGTCCTAGTACAGTGGCGCTGCCCGTGCGTCTGAGCCACACACACACGCCTCTCGGGCCGCTTCCCTGGCGCACTCTGCCGCTCCTGCTCCACACGAGCGGGGAGCGATGCTGGGGAGGAGGGGCCAGCGTTTCAAACCAAGGGGCTCGGGATAAAGTGCACGCTCCGCCTGCTGCGCGAGTGGCCAGGAATGGCTCAGCCCCGCATACAGTTGTGTCATTCTGAAACAAAGGGACAGGAAATATGGGCTACAGCTGACGAGGCGCCCTTCTGTTTATACAGTAGTGAAACCGTCCGACTGCGTGGTTTGACAGTCTGATCTTTCTCTGTTTGAGAAAGCTAGTTAAAACACGCCAGACCAACATGAAGTTCCTCACTGCAAAACTTAGCAAGACAGTATGAAACACAGACCTTGTCTTTCAGCAACAGCTTTAAATCCACCAGCCCGTCCAGTGGTTCCCAAACTTAAAGGGGGGTATTATGCTTTTTCAATCACATAGCACCAGTCTATAGCATACTACAATGATGACGTAACCTTCTGTTGGTCTGTATATGCAGTAAATTAAAATAACTGCCTTGAATAAAATTGCTCTCTCAAAATGGCTGTACTGAACGTCTTGAAATAGGCCTCTGTCTCTTTAAGAAGCTTTCCGACACGCCCCCTTCAGCACACTGCTGTGGCATCTAAACAACACTACTGTGCGGGGAGGGGGCTCTGCTGAGCTGAGGAGCAGTGGTTGGTGGTTTGGCTGGTGACAAAAGGTCCAGAGGCGTCTCCAGGAGGTGGGGGCGTTCCTAGGAGGACTGAGGCATAGCTACACCTAAAATGGCTGCCGTCTAAGTTTTTACTGATTACTCAAAAATATGTGAATGAGCCACGGTAACACTCCAGTCATGTGTTTGATGAGGGAATGACATAATAACATGATATAAAGCTTGAAAAAGTCGATTTTACATAACACCCCCCTTTAAAGGCCCTATGCCTATGCTGTAGTAGTGGGCCCATACTGAAGGAGGACAAAACTAATGTTGTCCTCCTTTAGTATGGGCCTACTCAGACATTTATGGAAAGTATGCTGTCTAATTACAAAGCATTTGTATACATTTCATGAGCTTATTTTCTAGAAGTCCAGCAACAGTGATCCTGAAAGCAGTGAAACGTGCTTATACACTCATCCCTGTGAAGAATTGGGATTAAGAATGAGTTTGGACCACAACCAACAATTAAGGTGTACTTTATTGTCCCTCCAAAATGTGTCCTCTGCATTTTGACCCATCCTCTAATGCTGCTGTGGCAACCCGTAAAGAACAGGACCCATCTCCAGATGTAGAGCCAGGCGGATGGTCAGTATCACCTGACTGGAGAAGTCACCTATTGTACATGTTTTTAGTGGTAGGGGAAACAGGAGTACCCGGAGGAAAGACACGGGGAGAACATGCCAACTCTACACAGAAACGCCCCGTCCAGGTGGGAATCGAACCCGGGACCTTCTTGCTGTGAACCACAAGCGCTACCGTGCCGCCATTCAATTTACTTGTTCCATCTTTCGTTGTTTGTTTGTGTTTGTGTTTGTTTTTGTTTTTTTATCAGATAGTAGTATATTTGACTTTCCAAGTACCACCAAGATCTGACCAGGACAAACAAGTCTAAAGAGTCTAAAATAGACTTTTAAAAAATAGACAAAATTATGCTTAAACTGGTTGTAAAACAATTACTGTATCTCCAACTAAAATACATTAAAGCCAAAATTGCAGATGGCCTTGAGTACCACCCAAAGAAGCCCAAGTACCACTGTTTGAGAACCAATGACTCTTGCATTTAGCCTATCGTCCAGCTCTAGTCCAAGTAATCAGCGTTTGATCCACCCTGCTTTGACCCATACCCCTCCCAAGTAAAGAGCATGTGGGCAACTGCTGTACAGCGCTATATAGACTCCAGATTTTAGCCATTTTTTTGAATTTTGGACTATTATCCCTTAGGTGATGCATCCTAGTCTTTAGAAGAGGAGATGAGTGTGCACTGCAGTTGTTGCCCCAGTCTAAGAACAAGCTGCACAATAAATTGATGAATTAAAGTTGACCTTATTCTAAACATTTAAAACTTAAAACTAAATTTAAACAGACAACAAAGTGAAATGTTTACTTCAAAACCTGTAGCCAAAAGATAAAAGATTCAAAAACAGATTCAATTGTGCCACCACAGTGTCATCATCAGAAGTCTATGGGAAACCGTTATGGAAGAAGAGGTTTCCAAAGTCGTCAGCTGCATACCAGTCTCCCATTGCTCTTGACATGTTCAACCAAAAGACATTGGTGGGTCAAGGGCAGAGAACATCGAAACTCCTGTGTAAACCTATAGGTCTAACTCTGTTCTTATTTGGAGCAGATTATGAGTGTGATGGATGAAAATGAGCCGCCGCCGCAGCGTGATACAGAGATCTGACCTCTGCTGGCAGCTGTGCCAGTCTCTTTGAATCATGACTCATAACTTTTATCATGAAGCGCGTCTGGCTCCTGTACATGGACGGGAATGGACATGTACGCACACAAAAACACACAGATCGCCTTTCCGTCTGTCACTGGACAAATGTTTCTTAAAGGGGCGGCTGGGAATTCGGAGAAGCCGCAGGGAACAACTGCAAGTATTTAAAGTTTTAGCGCAGTGTTACGGTAGCGCTTTTGGCATAGCAGCATTGGGCGTGACCTTCTAATGTTGCAAAGGCACAGAGATGATTTGTGAGCATTAAAGGAATGATATATAGGAATTTTAACAAGGTATATAAACAATAACTACACCTTATTTCATTCATTTGATTCTTATTTAATTCATTTGTTAGGTGTGACTAACACTTAATAACTACTTAACATTGAATAAGTGAAGTATGTGAAGAACTATTCAGTATGAGTAAGGCCTTAAGTGTAGTAGTCAAGGAGTTATTAAGTGTTAGTCACACTTAACTAATGAATTTTTCATGATTAATTAAGTGTTAATTCATCATTTATTAAGGGTAAATAAGGTGATTATAAAGTTTTACAGATTTTGCGAGATTGTAGCCGAACAAAGCTAAGGATTAAAAAAAAAAGGTTACATATTGAGTAATGGCGAGGGCAAGTACACTTTAGCATTTTACTGTAAACCCATCCAAACTTCCATAAAGCCATTGCCCTTTGAGCTTCAGGGGTTTTGGAAGTTTCAGTTCCCCTGTTTATTTATTGTACTTTCATCCTTTACGGTACATGAAAAATAAAACTGAAAATGAGCCTATAGTATCAATACAGAAGTTATATGTGCCAAAGAAAAAGTCCCATTTGCTTTGAGGGGTCACCAGGTCCATCGCACACTGTAAGTCTGGAACTGGTTTTAGATACCTTTCTGACCCTTTATGTTTGCTGTGTTGAACTGGCACATACTGTTAGATTTCTCCAGACTAACAAAGGTAAGAGAGCACACCATTTCGATAAGAGGAGGCTAACTATTTTACCCAGTGAATACCACTGGTAAAATATGACTCCAATATAAGTAAAAGTCGCTTAAAATTATGACTCAAGTTAAAATACTGATGTATGCATTTGCTGTAGAACATAATAAAGTATTCAAAGTAGAACTAACAAATCATTCCAAAAAAGTGTTGGTTGTAAAACATATGATCACGCCCAAATGATCACCACCTGTACGGCAACACAACAGGGACAAACTTTCTTCCTTGTTGTGAGACAGTGACATTGATAGTGCGTCTGCACAGCGCCACCTACTGTTCTGGAGTGTTCATCATAAGGGGTTCAAATGGGGCAAAGCACAACCAAGATTACCGTATTTTCCGGACTACAAGTCGCTCCGGAGTATAAGTCACACCAGCCAAAAAATGCATAATGAAGAAGAAAAATACATAATATAAGTCGCACCAGCCTTGGCAACTACCTGGGCATGGAGGCGTAACTGCTCCGTTGACAAGCCTCTCCCGGCAGCACGTTGTTCAAGCTCTCATTAGAGAACTCTTTCCTCTAGCTGTGGCCATCTAGCTTTTTGTCCGCAATTAGCAATTTTTTTGTTTTCTTCATTGCAGTAGCCTCCGCTTTTCGCCAGTCCCTCACAAGTTTCTTGCCCACTCCACACTTTCTTTCTGCTGCTCGATTACCGGTTTTTAAATTTTGGTGGTACAGGAGTAGATACTGGTGCACAAGCCTAGAGCGCCCTCTAGCGGCTGTCAGTATGAAAATAACAAACATGCGAAATTATATATTTTTGATATATAAGTCGCACCTGAGTATAAGTCGCACCCCCAGCCAAATTATGAAAAAATGTGCGACTTATAGTCCGGAAAATACGGTAACTGTTTTGACTTTGGCACCTTGATGGAAATATAGTGGAGTAGAAAGTGTTATATTTATCTTTCAAAAGTACTGGAGAAAAAGGAATATGTTTTCAAAAAAAATACTACTCAAGTAAAGGAAAGCTCATCAAAACTCTACTTGTGTACAGCATTTTAAGTAAATTTACTGACCACCTCTGGATCTTGGGGCCACCCTCCTGTCCCTCACCTCCTCCACAGAGTCCAGGGGCTGGACAAGATGATCTCTCCTTACACCTGTACCACTATAGTGTCATTAACAACATACTGTTTGCATTTTGCCTGAAAGAGGGTGTTAAATCCTAGACATCCAGTTCGGCTTTACCCAAATCTAAAAGCTTCTCATGTGGAGAGCAACAGTGTAATGCCTCATTTAAAAGCTAATGCCGCTTTTTTGTCATGTTTTTATTGCTTTTTCACTGCTATTTTGTTGCTTTTATGTTGTGTTTTTGTTGCTTTTTGTCACATTTGTGTTGCATTTTCATCCCTGTTTTTTTATTTGAGGTGTTTTTTCTTTTCTTTTTTTAAGCTTTTATATTTGGGTAAAGCCAAACCAGGACCTGTGGAGAAGAGAATGGGCAGTGCTCAGTTAGCAAGTACAATTCCATTTTTGAAGAAACTAGAGTAGTTATACAATATCATTCAGTACTTTTTTACTTTTACGTAATAATTAGTATTAGTAATATTGTAATTTTAATTTACTCTGCTTGAGTAAAAAGAATAGTTATGTACCACTGTGAGTAAATGTCAAAGTTACAAAAGCTTCATGACAACCTAAAATATATGTAGTTTGTGTTTCGTGCCCCTTTATCTCCCGAGATATATTTTTTGTACATTTTTATGGTATTTTCTTTGAAATGACTAGGAATTTTACGTCATCTCATGTTTTGTTTCTCATAATTTATGTCAGAACTGAAAAATAAGTCTGACTTTTACGCTCAAAAACATTTTTTTTTTTACTTTACTTGATTATTTATTTGGGTCACACTTTTACTTGTTGACTAAAATTATTTCAAATCAACGTTACCCTTACTTGAGTCTCAAGTTGTTTAGCTGTTTCTATTTAAATGGATAAAATGGTTTAAACTACTGCAATAACATCAATATCATTATCGCAATATTCAAGCAGGTGTCGGAGATCAAGGTTTTTCTTCTCAATTGCTATATGTTTTTGTAAATAGTGTAAAATAACCTACTGATTCTGTGTTACCAGTGCTGGAACATAGCGCTAACTGGGACTCCATTCTCTGTTACTGAAGGATGGGCACTTTGCTGACGGTCCCTTGCTGCGTTTGCTCTGTCCAATCGGCCGTGGGGGGGGCGGGGCCGAGGATTCTCCTGCTCTCATCACATTTGACAGCTGCTGCAGCGGTTCACGTGACCAAACAACAATTACCTCATACATGTAGTACTCCGCTGAGGTGTAGGTGTAGACTGCTGCCTGCTCCGGGCTCCGCTCCCACACAAAACCTGGAGAGGAGGAGGAGGACGAGGAGATGATGCTCACAGTCAGAGGAATGGTATCCTCATGACTAGAAGAAAAATGTGAAGTCTTTAAAGGGGGAGTATTATGTCAAATCGACTTTTTCAAGCTTTATATCATGTTATTATGTCATTCCCTCATTAAACACATGCCTGGAGTGTTGCCTTGGCTCATTCACATATTTTGAGTAATCAGTAAAAACTTAGACGGCAGCCATTTTAGGTGTAGCTATGCCTCAGTCCTCCTAGGAACGCCCCCACCTCCTGGAGACGCCTCTGGACCTTTTGTTACCAGCCAAGCCACCAACCACTGCTCCTCAGCTCAGCAGAGCCCCCTCCCCGCACAGTAGTGTTGTTTAGATGCCACAGCAGTGTGCTGAAGGGGGTGTGTCGGAAAGCTTCTTAAAGAGACAGAGGCCTATTTCAAGACGTTCAGTACAGCCACTTTGAGAGAGCAATTTTATTCAAGGCAGTTATTTTAATTTACTGCATATACAGACCAACAGAAGGTTACGTCATCATTGTAGTATGCTATAGACTGGTGCTATGTGATTGAAAAAAGCATAATACCCCCCTTTAATAGGCAAGGCAAAGCAACTTTATTTATACCGCGCATTTCGTACACAAGGTAACTCAATGCGCCTTACAAAAGAAGATACGCGAAATTACAATGAGGTTAAGTTAAGGCAAAGCACATATATAGAAACATCAAGACATGGGAAATACACAGCACACAAGGTCACGTGCAGAATTTTTTCTTGGGGAGGGGCTGAGGAAACGTGTTGAGGCAGACGCAGAACGATGGGGGCGTGGTTAGGGGGGGTATGTGTGTGCGGTTATTTGCATGTTGTCTTTGCTTTGGCCTGGCACCAAGTTGTCTGTTAAGTTTTCTGTATCGTTTAGCTTTAGGTTGCAAGTATCAGTTTTTCCAGTCTTCTTACCGGGTTCCACAGGGAGCGTGTCATTAAGTCCTTTTTCCGTCTCTAAGAAATCTTGTCCCGTAGTAAGTGAATTTCTTGTTGATACATCCGGATATGGCTCCGTCTCCAAGCACCAGGATATCTCCGGCCTTGACACTTGGCACAGTTTTTCACTCCATCTTTGTTTTGACTTCTTGTTCTCTGTTTTTCTCGGACTTTCTCTGTAAAAATCTGTTTGTTAATTTTATTCCAGGTGCATTTTTACCAACAGTCTGAAAGTCAGTGTTTTGCAAAATATGACCCAGAGAGCTCAGTCCTTATCAGGTTTAGCTCCGTGGCTTGGCCTTGAAGGGAAGTGTTGACAGTGTAGGAGAGATAAGCGGTCTAGCTTCTTCAAACCTCCTCTCTCAGGAGGAAGAGAATTATTCCAGCAATAGTTCACACATTTATAATGAATTAGCTTTTACTTGTCTCAGCATTAGTTCACTTCTCCAGAGCAGGTAGTTCCCTTCACAGTTCAACCCTTTTCCTTTCCAAGAGTCCAAATAAGTAAATATCTTTGATGTCTCCGACTTGCAGGACCGCTAGGTAAACGACATAATATCTTTCAAAGCCAATGATCAGGCAATGTCAAGGTCTATTTTCCAGGTATTTCCCGCACAAGAGGCTACACTACAGGATAAAACGGAAATACTGGAGTGGATTATATCTATAAAGTGGTTCATATTATGCAGATGGAGACAGAGACATGGCGCTTCTGCACCTACAGCTTCTCCCGCCAGTCACACATTCACAAAGTGACCCTAATACTGTACTGCAGTGGTTCCCAACCTTTTTTGTCTCGTGTACCCCTTGAGTTGTTCATTTATACTCCGAGTATCCCCTGAAGATCTTGCCAGCATGATTACAAAGTGACCAACCAATATAGGATTATTCGGTATTTAACTTCTAAAAGCTTCTTACAGCCTATAGGCCAGTGTCTCATTTGAAAGCGAAGACCTGCAAAACTGATCTTTCTCCTCGCCTTGTTGCTACAGTACGTTGTCACTTTCTGTTGCTTTTTCATTGTGTTTTTGTCACTTTTTGTTGCTCTTTTGTGGCTGTTTTGGTTGCGTTTCCATCTTTGTTTCCGTCTCGTTTTTGTTGCCATTTTGACACTTTTTTCAGGAAGCTTTTATTTGGGTAATGCCAAACTGGGGGAAAAAAATCTGCTCGGTTAAGGCGGGGGTTAAAGAGGGGGTATTATGCTTTTTTCAATCACATAGCACCAGTCTATAGCATACTACAATGATGACGTAACCTTCTGTTGGTCTGTATATGCAGTAAATTAAAATAACTGCCTTGAATAAAATTGCTCTCTCAAAATGGCTGTACTGAACGTCTTGAAATAGGCCTCTGTCTCTTTAAGAAGCTTTCCGACACGCCCCCTTCAGCACACCGCTGTGGCATCTAAACAACACTACTGTGCGGGGAGGGGGCTCTGCTGAGCTGAGGAGCAGTGGTTGGTGGCTTGGCTGGTGACAAAAGGTCCAGAGGCGTCTCCAGGAGGTGGGGGCATTCCTAGGAGGACTGAGGCATAGCTACACCTAAAATGGCTGCCGTCTAAGTTGTTACTGATTACTCAAAAATATGTGAATGAGCCAAGGCAACACTCCAGGCATGTGTTTAATGAGGGAATGACATAATAACGTGATATAAAGCTTGAAAAAGTCGATTTTACATAATACCCCCCTTTAAGAGGTTAAAAGTGTGTTGCGTTCAAAGTGAAACTAAATTACTCTCAAAATCAAACCTTTTACTGAAAACCATAATTGAAACTAACTTTCCTTTGAAATTAACATTGAAATTCTACTCAGTTTCACTTTGTTTTTTAATCTGAAATAATTCCAAGTACCCCAAGGGTTTATTAGTTTAAGAGGTGGAATCTAAAGTTCCGTTTAGGGGATACTACAGTAGCACCGTCCATAGACTAAAAAGTAAATGAGCTAAAAACAAAGTAGACAAAAGAGCCGTGGAACAACTGGTAAATACATCTAACACACGATGCCCAAAGGCTTCCATGTGAACACCAACGCCAGTATATTACGGTTTAAGTTTAGTTTACTATACATTTAGCAATAGACCGCACACTTGTAAAGTTAATTAAAATGTTAGTCTGCAGTTAATTTCAGAATCAGTAGGGGACCCGGCGACATTGTTGTAATTACTTCATATTAATCAGGCACAGGTATTATTATCAAGCAGCGGTGATTACTTTTGCAATCAACAATCACACTCTCCAATCAAACTCTCAAAGCGCCGGACATTGGCAGGAGAAGAGAATAATCTGCGCGTCGAAGCTTGAGTAAGTTTCACGAATAAATGACTGTTTGCGTTTCAGATTTGGCCTGTATGCAGATACGGGCAAACTCATTTATTTTTATTGGAGCGTCCGCCTTTAGCTGCGGCAGAAATAGACGGCTGATATTAAATGTCACGCACACGGGAAATAAGGTCAGCTCTCTCTAATGGACTCCCAGGCTGCAACAGTAGAGTCCGCAGAGTAGATAGGACTTCAGTCTCTCCAGCACGTGCCCTTCACAGTGTGCCTGGGTTTTAAAATAGTGTGATGAACGTAAAAAATGGCAAAGATTTACTACATTTGTGTGGAAATACAGTAGAGCCAAGTGTCAATTTTGTTTGCATATCGGACTTTTTTTACAGTAACTTTGTATACTTTATTTAGTCTTTGAATAAAGTTGCTATCTGTACAGTTTATTACTAGGCCTTGTGTTTTATGGCTGAAAGCTCAAAAAATTCAAAAAACCTCAAAATCTTGTTAAATGTAAGATTGGAAAATGCGTTTATAAGAGTTATTATTGCCACTATTGAAGTTTGAAGTTCCAAATTGCTCATTAAATCTAAGGAGAAACATTGATTCAGTGACATTGGCGATCGGCAGGGGGGTCCTTGGAAATATTTCAGCTCAAAAAGAAGATGAAACTGAATTGCATTTCAATATGATTTTAACCTCTTCACCCCCACCTGAACCGAGCACATTTTCTCCAGTTCGGCTTTACCCAGATCTAAAAGCAAAAGCAAAATGGCGACGAAAACGAGGATGAAAATGCAACAACAAAGTGACAAAAAAAAAAGTGGCAAAAGGGCGACAAAAAACGTGCCGGAAAAGTAACAGTTGAAGAGTGATGAAGAAGCAACAAAAAATGACAAATAAAATTACTATCAGTTATGCAGGTCTTAGCTTTCAAATGAGGCATTACTATATAGGCATCGAGAAGCTTTTAGATTTGGGTAAAGCCGAACTGGAGAAAATGTGCTCGGTTCAGGCGGGGGTTAAGAGGTTAAAATCATATTGAAATGCAATTCAGTTTCATCTTCTTTTGGATCTGAAATAATTCCAAGGACCCCCCTGCCGAACGCCAATGTCACTGAATGGGGTGGGGTAAGAGGTTAAAAGAAAAGAACATTTTAGTGATATTTTAGCCTTATTTTGAACACGCGACTAAATACTAATAAATCTGAGTTTAGTTGATCATTTTCTAAATAACTGGCGGTTGCCCTGGAGATAAGGGGTACTTTGAGTAGGAATGAAAGACTCAAGGGGTACGCAAGACAAACAAGGGAACCACTGGTGTAGATTACGCTACTTTTTGTTTTCAAGTGAAAATGTATATGATAAGACCTCAAGATTGCAATGCTTTCCCATGATATATATAGGCACCATATGTTCAGCGGCACAGCTAATTGGCAGCATAACACCAACAAGCTGCGTGCCAGTAGAGCGGACAATTAAAGTGCAGAAATGATCGGAAAGTGAGTATGATAATAATAACGCACTATTCTTCATAGAGTGCTTTTCCAGATGCTCAAAGTTGTATTTTGTACATTATACGTGGGTATAAGTTGAAACCAAGCCTGTTTGTCTTATAGAAGATGCATCAGACAGGATTACATGTATTATGATGAAGACATAACAATCAGAAACATGATTTAAAGGACTTAGACTCCCAAGACGTTACTAAAGCATACTGTAGTGTATAGGCTTGCGGGAATCTGAAAGATGACTCGAGACGTCTATTTTTAACTTACTAAACTGTTCCGACTTGCCGCATATATGATAATGAGAAGTGAAATATTAAATGCCTGGTGCAAGTCCTCGCCTGACAGTGATTAAGTCTGCCCTCATAGGCATTATACTCTGAACCAAAGCTGTAAATCAAGCTACATGTGCCGCACACACAGGAAGTAAAGCTGTCAAGTGTTAAATATATTTAACAGCCGGGAATCATGATTACGTTGGTGTTGCTTGCCCATTGATCGTACAATATAGAACATTCTAAACATCTTTAAATTTTTCTCCACAGCTCTCATCACAGAAGGTGAGTCTCTGCTTCTTTACAACTCCCCGCATTGTTCCCGGCAGGTTGCAGCAATTACCAGATAGTTAAGACATTAATGTGTTAGCCTCCCTGCCCCGCGCTTCACAGCTCCGGTCTCTAAATCCAGGCGTGTGAATATGCAGCAGAACACATCCACAGTGTAGCGTTACCTCCGTCTATTTACAGTCCCAGCAGCGTGCGGTTCAGTATCGGGCTATTCCAGGAAAGACAAACAAATGCACCAGGCTTCAGACCCCTCAGACCCCTCGCTCTCACGCTTCCAGACACTGCTCTGCACAGTATGTCACACCTCAGCTGATGGGAAAACTCCTGACGTGGGACTAATCCAGGTCCAAACTACGGAAGAAGCTTTAATATTTAGCATCTACCAAATGTTAAGCTTTCAAACTGTTTAACAAAGTGGATCATGCGTTAATGAAACATAGAAAAACATGATTTTCTGGTCAGGTCAAGATTCTGAATTGCCTCGGTGCACCCTCTGCAGACAATTGTGCAAATGACATACTATAAAAGAATGAAAACAAGCTTTCACTTACAACTAAAGGCATGCTTTGGTGCCGTGGTGAACACACTTTGAGCGCAGACCTGCTCACAACAGGTCCAGTGATGTTAAAATCAAACTGTGTAATTGAATTCAATTTATTTTGTCCTTTAGGAAACTCAGACATTTGTGGGAAAAACACTGTACATCTCATTATAAAGCATTTGAATCAATTTTCTGAACTTGCAAGGCTAGTTTTCAAACGTGTCTGTGACTGTGACCCTGAAAAGTGACCCTTTAAGTTGTGAAATATGAAGCTTCAGCGCAAATTCAACCTGGAAGACCTACCTGCAGCGCTCATTCATCGCCTCATCGCCGGCGGCTACTCACCAATCATCAAATCATAGCCCCATCTCAAGCCGCACATTCACGTCAGCCCATCACCGCAGCTGCACATTCCTGCTTCAGCCATATGGATACCCTTCTTAAGCTTCCTTAAGGCGACAGTGGCACAGATGGTAGAGCGGGTCGTCTCATGATCGGAAGGTCAGGGGTTCGAATCCAGGCTCCTGCAGATGCAGACTGTCGTTGTGTCCCTGGGCAAGACACTTCACCCAATACCTATGTGTGAGTGGTTGGTGGTGGTCGGAGGGACCGTTGGCGCAGATGTGTGCAGCCTCACTTCTGTCAGTCTACCCCAGGGGAAACTGTGGCTACAAAATGTAGCTTACCACCATCAGCATGGAGTGAATAAACCCCTCTCCCTTTCATGTGTGAAGCGCTTTGGGTGTGACTTGTGTCATATAAAAAGCGCTATACAAATAAGATTCCCTTCCCTTCCTTGTCCATCGCTCAGCCGTTTCCCAGCTGTGCTGCGACCCTCCTCCGCCCCACCTCCACGGCTCTGCTTCTTGTTCATAATTCATGATCCAATAAAACTCTCCTAACGCCACTCTGCTTCTGTGAACAGGTTGAAATGCGTATAAACTCGTAGCCTGGTGACACCAGAATGATTTCCCTCTATATTTTTTTACCCCGTTGGCGAAAAATCAAAACGATCCCGTGCAATCAGATTAGTTTATTTGCGTCACGTGTTGTTCACGAGCAGCGTCACTCACAGAACACACCGAGTTCCCTCAATACTAAACTACAAATGGCGCACGAGAGAGAGAGAAAGAGCGTGTCTCCAATCGGCGGTAAATGACCAAAAACACATCGACATTAGGTGAGTTTCGTAATTCATAATCCTGCGCGAATATTAACGCAAAACCGCTAATAACACTGCTGTGGGAAATGGAACTGACACTACGGTGACCAGACTCACTTGCTAATAAACTCCTCCCTGTGAAGGATTGGGATGCTAGACATATCTTACAACTAACATTTTAAGGCCATTGATAAAACAAAATACCACTCCAGCTCAAAAAGGTAGATTTTCTGTCTATACACTAACATTCAGAAGCCTTTTAGTGGTAGGTATACAGTACATTTTCCACTTCATGTATTGGCTGTATTGAAAATGACAGAAATTCTACTCACTGTCTGAAACTACGAATGAGTTCTTTGTGTCGGCTTCACTGAAAAAGAGCAAAGGGCCTTGGTTCATGAAGCATCTCTCCTTTTCAACCATGTATAGTATGTATAAAGCCAACTGGCTGCATCTCTCACTTCAATAAGTCAAAAAAGAGCAGACTGCGAGAGAGAAAATAGGAGAGGAAGCAGAAGGAATGCAATCACAAAGCTCCCAGATGAGGTCCTAAATTAGAGTGCACAGTGGACGTCCTGGCTGAGTTAACTTGAATTACAGCTCGTATTTTTAGTGAAGGCAACGCCACAGTCTTCAGTGAGAGCAGCTGAGGAGTCTGTCTGTGTCTGCGCCCGTTTGTTCTGACGGTTAAACAGAAGTAAATACAGCAGGTCTGAACAGGCTCCGGCGCAGCCAGCTGTATAGGTTTACATAGGAGTGCCCATTAACTGTCACTTTGTCCCAGTGTTTAAAGCTCAGGGGAGTTTGTATTTTTAGTTTTTTTTAGTTTAGGCGAATAGACTGGCAACCGAAATGAATCTGGACTTTAAAAGAAAGTTATATGAAGCTTGAGTGCAAATTCAACCTGGAGACGTACCTGCAGCTTCACTCATATTTCACGGCTGCTTCACCAGCATCCAATCACGGCCCCATCGCAAGCGCGCTTTCGCATCAGCAATCAGCGCAGCGCTGTCCCGCTCAGCCATTCACAGCCCAGGATCCCCTTCATAAGCTCCCCGGTCAATCACTCGGAGTTTCACAGCGTGCAGCGACCCTCCTCCGCCCCTCCTCCTCCGCCCCTCCTCCTCCCGGGCTTTGCCCGTCACATCTACGCGCATCGGGTCCCGTTATACCACAACCAGGTCCAGGCTCCGGGGGAAGATGCTGGCCATCATCATCAACACCGGGCAGTCCGTATCGTTCGGCCATCTTCCGCCGGGGTCTGAGCCCCAATCTCAATTAAGTTCGATACAACTTCTAATGCAACACGTCTCTGTGAGTCTTTTCAGGTTGAATTAGACAGATATAAAGACACTAGCACAATCGGCTAATCCAATGGTTACCAACCTTTTTTGTCTTGCGTACCCCTTGAGTCCTTCATTTCTACTCAAAGTACCACCTAAACTCTGAGGAGCAGCCAATTATTAATTGGTATTTAGTAGTGTATTGTGTTGAAAAAATAAATAAAGCAAACACACTATGAAATTAAAACCTTTTACTGCAAACTATCATTAAAAAAAAGTTATTTTAAAATAATATCAAAATAAATGGTAAATGGTCACATTTTATATAGCGCCTTTCTACCTGCTTTAGGCACTCAAAGCGCTTTACATCAAGGAACCAGTCACCCATTCACACTCTCATTCATACACCAGTGTACGCAGACACTGGAGGCAAGGTGGGTGAAGTGTCTTGCCCAAGGACACAACGACAGTGGGCACCTGCGGGATTCGAACCGCCGACCCTTTGGTCACAAGACGACCCGCTCTACTCTCTGCACCACCGTCGCCCCAAAATACTGTTCAGTTTCACCTTATTTTTAGATCTGAAATATTTCCAAGTACCACCTCTTAAGTCCTGCGTACCTCCTGGTGTCCCCGTACCCCTGGTTGGGAAACACTGGGCTAATCCCACAGCAGGTTCTCTTGACCACTCCAGGCTCGGACCTGGAAAATGCTCTCAGGCTCTGCATGCGAGGCTCGCTCTGACTGGTTGTCCTGGAGGACCAAGAGCAGAAGAAAAGAAAAACTACTGTGTCAATAAGTTCTGGTGGCGATTCGAGTTGGAATCATTTGATCTTTTACAGTTTTTGTCAACCCACAGTCAGTTTTGTGCAATAGTTCCTTTGTTTTGGATGATAATCCAAAAAGCAATATTGCTACAATAATACAGCATATAGCTTGTTTTTAGAGACTTACCAGGGATACTTATGAATCCATAGTCTCCTCTATAGGAAACTCTGAAGAAATTACATTAAAACTGATGTAATTTCAGTAAAAAACACTGGAGTTTCATTTCCATATTAGCATCATCTGCAATCGGTCGCTTTTAGTCTTTAATCATTCATGTAATTGTTGTTACCAGTACAATGTGGGATACAGTACATTTCCATCAGCTTGTGACATTATCAAAAAGAAGCAGAAAGAAGAAAAGTCTTGTAATATCTTCCCCAAAATATGCAGTGACATCTGGTATTGTTTTTAAAGTCATTGCATTCACTCTGATGAAAAGGATCTGCATAGCATTAGCTGTGGGCAACGCACTAAAGCAAGTTCAACAGCTACTTGTGCCACGAGCTAACGGTGCAACAACAAGGTCATCTTTGTGTCAATTTCATTTCAAGTAAGAGCCAAATTTGGAGCGTACACTGTTTACTTAACAAACGAAAACAGGGATACTTTTTGTGTGTGTGTGTGTGTGTGGACACAGACGTGGCTTATCTGTGGACTTCTTGGTTTCGCTCAAGTTTTAATCTTCAGCATCTCTCCATTAAATCAAAGACTGGAAATATGATCCGAAACCAAAACAGATTGCAACAGAACTTCTCGTTCTCTTTGAACTAGGAATTAATTTCTAAAAAGGACAATGTCACCACATGCTAGCAATTTTAGGAAAAGGCTTTGAACTCCTTTTATTCCATCTAAAACATGGCCTTAATGTTTAAAAGGTTCTGAAATCAAAAGGAAAATGCCTCACATGCTACTGCCTCCACTCATGTGAAAACCATATTCTCAATCTGTCTTGTCTAGAAGCGGCTTGAAAACATGTGATTTATTGTCTGTTGCGCACGAGTCGGCCAAGGCTGTGTCCTGCCCACAAATCATGTTCTGCTCCACGGTTAGGAGGCACGTTGCACATCACATGAGGAGCTCAGCTGATCCGACATGGACGCCGTGTCGAAAACAAATACCTATTATTAACCAACAAACCCAGACATATGATTAATGCATGGTTTCACTCATGACCGATGATGGGAAAAGATGTTTGTTACACCATGATGACTTTATGAATTGTGTTGAAATTGCACACGTCTGAGAGAGGCAGGGGTTCCCACGTGTGTACAGGTGACGACCCCCCGAAATATTGATCATTGAGCTGTCATTTCATGGGTCAAAATGTATCACTAATTCAAATTAAAAGCGACAGCGCTCATTCAGATGTTGTCCGATACAAGAAAACAATAACAGGGTTCAAATGTAAAGCTTTTTGATGCCAGAATTAGGGCTGAAAGATATATCGTTATCGTATCGATATCGAGATATGAACATTCAAGATATTAAAATCGAACAAGCAGCGATATATCGTTATCGTATCGATATCGAGATATGAACATTCAAAACATAAAAATCGAAAAAAGCAAGATATAAAGATATAGATTTTCATCAATAAAACTGCACTCTTTATTATGTTTTTATTTTTCTGAAAAATGCCTCGTTTTCACCTTACCCATAGTTATATCGTATCGATCGAGATATATGGCATGAATATCGAGATATGAAATTTTGTCCATATCGTTCAGCCCAAGCCAGAATACTGTATTTCAATGCCACAAACGCAGAAAAAAATCAGCGCTTATTCCATTTCTTAAGATTTGCAAACATTTCATCAAGTAGAGGAAAAAGAATTGGACAAAACTGGCAACCTCTTAACCCCCGCCTGACCCGGTGGATTCGGGGCGACAGGGGGTGTAATCATTGGAGGAGAGTGTCCCAGGTGTGGGACAGGAGAAACACTCCTTCGTCACGGTTGATGGTGTCGGCGGCAGGGGGCGTGACCAGTCTGACGGACCTGTCAGGACCGTCGGGCTGGTCACGCCTCGGAAGTGCGAGCAGCTGACAAGTGACACCTCACCGCACGCCGGTGATACTTCTGATGACGGCCTGCAGGTGGCTGAAACATGAAAAGGTAAAGATTTCGACATCTCTAAGCCTAGTGTCTGACAAGATGAACCCTGAAAGTTATACTGTAACACAAGTAGGGGGGGAACCTCTGGGTACCTCACGATGCGATACATGGCTTACGATAACGATTATGTAAGGGATAATGCACGACGAGGTGTCCATTATCAGTGATAACTGGACGACGCGGAGGCGTGAACCGTTGCTTCCGCGGAGTCCAGTTATTCTGATAATGGACACCTCGTCGTGCATAATCCCGCTTATACTGTACCATGGTCCGGCAAACTGAAACTGTTCATTGGGACCTGTTTACTTATTTTTTAAAGTCCTGGGCAGGAGTTATTTCCCTTTTTAATCAGTTTTACCTGAAACTAGTTCCATCTCAATTGTTTACCGTTACTATGGAAACAGCTGCAGTGGAGTGATATAGAACGTGATTTAACTGTTTTTTTAACTGGTGTACATTATCACTTTTTAATGGACACCTTCCAGCCAATCAGAAACGAGTATTCACCCAGACCATGGTATAACTCACGATACGTCGATACTGCGATAATCGATATATTGCACAAAAATAACCTACGATACATCACGATAAAAAAAAAAGGTTCTTCTAACCTTTATTTTAACATACTACATATTATTCATAAATTATATTTATTTTCATGTGCTTTGTACCACTTTAATAAATGATCCCTGACTTACACACTGAAAATGGGTCATAGATCTGTCATTGACTTCATTTACATTTAAATAAACAAGAAACCACAATTCTATTTAAAAAGTAATAAATCAACCCCAAATTAATATTCTTTATCATTAAAAGTAATTTATTTGTGTGACAGTGTTTGGTCCAAGTGCTTAAAACTGTAGTGCTGCCCTCTGCTGTCCTGACTGAATTCTTGTTTCTTGATTATTGGCCTCTATTGACTGTGAAAACAGTGGAGCACTGCTGCCTCATTAATATGCATGACCTTGCTCATTAATATGCATGACGTCATCAAAAGTATTGCTATCGGAATAGAAAGTATCGGTATCGTATCGTCCCGCAAAATCGATATGGTAAACTTATATAGCGCTTTTCCACCTACATTAGGCACTCAAAGCGCTTTACAGCAAGGATCCACTCACCCATTCACTCTCATTCATACACCAGTGTACGCAGACACTGGAGGTAACTAGGGTGAAGTGTCTTGCCCACGGACACAACGACAGTGTGCATTTTTGGAGCTGGGATTCGATCCCATGACCTTCCGATCACGAGACGACCCACTCTACCACCTGCGCCATCGTCGCCCCATCTTAGATATATTGCCACACTCCTAATACAAGTAGACATAATGAACATTGTTTGAGTTTTCATCCTCGTTTTTGTCATTATTTTGACGTTAACAGAAAAAATGTGGTCAATTTCATACAAAACTGCAAATTAACACTCTTGGTGTTTTTATTCAGTAAAATTGTTGAGAAATGTCTTGATTTTCCAATAGATTTAGATTTAATGCCAGTTTGAATCAAAATTTTCAATGGCATTTAAGGCCTTGATTTTGGCACCATTCATTTAATGACTTTTAATGCGTTTATAACATGCTTTAAGTTTTGGAGAATAGATCAAACTGTAATTTTTCCCATTTAAAGTTCACTGAAGGTCCTGGGTTTTGACTCCCAGACCATGTGGGGCCATGCTGTGTGGATGTTTGTGAAAGCTCTCAGTCGTGCAGAAATTTTCCATCATAGTCTCTAATAAACATCATCTATCCTGACAACCCAGTTGACGACTTGGAAAAACCTCCTGCAGGTCCTCCAAGCGCTTGACTTCACACTAGAAACATGTACAATACATTTCTTAAATGTCAGCAAGGCATAGTATCAATCAGAGGTAAAGAAGGGTTACTACAGTTCAGATACAAGATACAGTAAAAGCCAGGTCCTGTTTTTTACTGCAGCAACAAAAACTTAATGATATAAACACATGATTCAGAGTTGGCAGAAGAACTGTCCAGGACACGTCACACTTGGCTCTGTTTTCTCTCCGCCGTTTAAACAGCTCCAAATGTATCTCACCCTGCACCGTCACCAGCCTGGTCCAATCTGCAGATCCGAGGCGAGGAAGAGCGTTCACACCAAACGTAAATCAAATCAAACTGGTGATGACAATTTACAGACGGATTATGCAACACAGAACCAGCGTCTCAATCGAAGGGAAAACACAGACAAAAAAACATTGTTAAAGGGATACTTCAGGATTTTTGACATAGGGCCTCATTTCCTAGTTATCCAGAGTGTTGGTGATGTCTAGAGATATTATTTTCTTAAATTCATGCAGTTCTTATATTTGAAGAGTCTAGTGGCGCTAGGCTAGGGCAAGGCTAAAGCATTTCTATGGTAACAGTTAGCCTGCATTAGGTCAGTCAGTCTGCATTAAGTCAGACAGTCTGACCCACTCCACAGTGCACCTGAGGTAAATCACTTATAACGCCAGACTAACCATAATTTTAACCATTTTGCATTTAAAATAACTTATATTCGTGGCTGTAAGCTAACACAGCGGCGGAGTGATCTGCGAGAAAATAGTCCCTCAAAATGCGGTAATTCATGTGATACAAGGTCAGTTATATTTCAAAAATTATTCTATTAACACAGACATTTATATGGTTAGTCTGGCGTTATAAGTGATTTACCTCAGGTGCACTGTGGAGTGGGTCAGACTGTTTTTAATGCAGGCTAGCGGTTACCATAGAAATGCTTTAGCCTAGCATTAGCCTAGCGCAACTAGACTCTTCAAATATAAGAACTGCATGAATTTAAGAAAAAATATCTCCAGACATCAACAACACTCTGGATAACTAGGAAATGAGGCCCTATGTCAAAAATCCTGAAACATCCCTTTAAGGACTGTATGAGAATCAACACAATCAAGACTGAGCTACAGTATATGGCGCTATATAAAGGTATCCAAAACCAGATCTGGAAAATGTATCCCTGAGTGTTTGATCCATCTTTCAGTGTTGTTGGAGATACTAGGGAACCCACCTCCAGGTTAAGGTGTACTTTATTGTCCCCGTAGCACTTGATGGTTCACAGAAACAGTTGTTGACCATTTGAAGATGAATTAAAAGCACACAGTCATCAGCTTTCACTTTAAGAGAAACTTCTCCATGTGTCCCAGTGGCTTTCATCACAGTCACCGCAGATGTCGGTGCTGGAAATGATTTGTTCTGTTTTCCTTCAGACATGTAAATTAAAGAATGGGTGATCGAGAACAGCCCTGTCGAACACGTTGCTCCGTTTATGAACAATACGGAGCAGTTGTGAAGCTTTTGAAGCGCAAATCAAACAGTTGCTTTAATTTATCATAAACAAAGTTACACCCTCTGTTAGTCGTGTTTAAATCAGGGCTGACATGCGAAAAAGCCAAGCGTTTCAAAATGATATGAGGCAGCGACTGTCAGCAAAACGGTTATTTACATGACTCCAGAGGTCTCCAGACTAAAAGGTGTCAAAGGAGAGAAATAGTATAATGTGTATAATTGACGGCATTTTATATTTTCTCAGGATTTCTATAGAAAAAAATGTTAAGTTGATTAAGTTTAAAGTATGTGGATATGATGAGGAGTAATAATCCAGTAAGAGTCTTATCACCTCAAAGTGATTATTAATATCCCTTTGCAAAAATAGCATATATGGCACTTTGATTACCTACAGACAATTTTCGGTAACACCTTATAATAATTACACCTTATTTAGCCTTAATAAATGATGAATTAACACTTAATTCATCATGAACAATTCACGTTAAAGAGACTAGATGCAAGTTGGTCATTGTTATACTCACTACTGCCACCTCAGGTCTTATGCGTAACTGCAGTCTCTATATTAAGCTCGTGCATGACGGTACTTCGGACCGAAGTAACAACTTTTTGAGTGACAGTGCAGGATTTTAGAGGCAGTTATGGTGAACAGGTCTGGGCTCATTCTACACATTAGGACATGGTTGAAACGTGTAGGGGGATGAAAAAATACTTAGTTTTAACATTTTAAACTCTGTAGTCTCTTTAAGTGTGACTAACACTGAATAACTATTAAAGTGTTACCGAATTTTCTCAGGACGTGATGATCCACTGAGAGATTTGTGTCCCCTGTAAATGTACTCCTTTTCGAGCTAGAATGTTAATTATTTTTTCTTTTATTATATTTTTTCTGGCTTTTGTGCCTGTGTTGTGTGTTGTGTAGCTCGAAATAAAAAAATCAATCAATGTATATATGGCCTTCTGTATTGATTGTCGAATTTTGTTTGTGTGAATAATGGTTATACTGAGCACAGCTTTGAGACGTTTGTCAAGCGCAAAGTAAATTCAGCCATCTCACTTTTTGCATAGTCTAAGCCAGGGATGTCAAACATGCGGCCCGCGGGCCCACGAGATAAGTTAATCCGGCCCCTGCCCTGTAGAGCATAAATTCCAGAGTATGTAAAAAATTAAATAAAAAAAAACGTAAATCTCTAGCCCATTCTTGTGCGGAGCTGTGAATTTTTAAAGAATAACCAGTATGCTCATTCCAGCCACTAGGGGACAGCTTAAATTTAAAAAGGAAAGATTTTCACACGTGTCCAGCAGAGGGCACTGATATAATAAGAGATCAGGATATGAACAACACATTGTAGGCCCCATCCGAAACGAGCAGATTGGTAAGAGGTCTAGCGCCAAACCGGATGTGCGTCAGCGTCCGCCATGATAAGAAGCGTCCGAATGGTGCTGTCAGTTAGGAAGGAGTTAGGGAAAGGAGCCTCAATGCTAAGTATCATAGCCACTTTAGCATAGGGACCTCTCGTGGCCCCTTACCGGCGATTAGGAGCTATGTGTCATCCCATAAGCCACTGCGCCCCCAATCCCCCCACCCCCCTCGCCCCCACCCTCAAGTGATTCATGCGCAACCACTGTTGATTGACAGGTGCACATTTAATAATAAAAATAATTTTAAAAAGATTCTGCACAAGCCAAACTTTATAAAAGTGACAAAATACATGTTAGAGTCACCACAGCTCAGTCACATGGTTTTAAAGAGCCTCCTCAGTAAATGGCTTAAATGAAGGCAGTTTGTGCTTTTGTTTTCATTTAGTAGAAACTTAAGCCACGTGGCTAATTTGCATACTGTAGTTTTATGAAACAGCTGTTGAGATAAAATAAAGGGAAATGTGAATGATCATTTGGATTTTTTTCGCCTTAAATGTCTTTATTTGGACACTATGTTGTTGTTGGACACTATTAGGTGGCGGTATGCCCTTTTGTTTGGCCTGCACTCCAATAACTTTAAAGAAGAACAGCTGTTGGTGATGTCACTTCCCCTTCCCCTGGGTAAGGACGGTCGAATTGGGAAAATGCTGCTGAAGCTCTAGTTCACTAACTGCATAGAGATCTAACAGTTGACCCCATGAAAGGTTAAGGATTAGTTGCTAGTGTTAGTACTTAGAGGCTACAATTTGATGGTTTCAGATGCAGCCTATAGCCACAAGGTAAATGGACAGTCTGCCCCAGGGCGGCTGTGGCTTCAACAACAGCTTACAACCACTACCATCCAATGTGGAGTGAATTAATAATGACTACTGTTACGGCCCTGGCTCAAGGGTCGCAGCAGAAAGAGTTAAAGCTCTAACATAGAGCATTTATTTACAAACAATCAATGTAGCATAAATGTGCAACGCGGTGGAGAGGACTAGAGGAGCAGCCCAGGAGTGGAAAGGGGCGGTCCTTTTATAGGCAGCCGGAGCGGGTCACCTCACAAAACAAAACATGATTAGTGGGCAACACAACCCGACGGCACCCCCAAGCTATAGGGGCCGTCACACTATGTAGTACTTTGAGAAACTTGTGACACAGGCTTGTAAAGTGCAATACAAATGTAAGCCGTTGTTATTGATTAGGCTACAAGTCAAGTTGGGGCTTTGACCAAATCACATCTCCTTATTATTATTCATTTATTGGAAAAATGTTCTCTATAGTGTTTTCCTGTTTACATTATATGTGGCCGACGTGGGAGCTGAATTTCGGCCCACGACCCAAAATGAGTTTGACACCCCTGGTCTAAGCGTATCAGTCCCTTTGAGGATTTTCAAACATAAACAATAGCAACATATAGGATACAGCAGAACAATGTCATTTATTCTTCATTATTCGTCTCCTATTTACACTAGACACCTGCTCCTGAAACATAACTGTCTCCAACACTTCCTACACCACTCTCTGTTCTGTCCTCGTCTCCCTCTTTTCAGTTCGGGACATTTGCATGTTTGTTTTTGGGACAGGAACCGGCGGCGGATGCACTGAAACCAGGACTACACCCTTCCTCTCTTCCTCACTGTAAACAGCTTAGTAAATTCCACAGGCGGAAGCAGCTGAGAGCAAAGGGCCGAGCGTGGTACATCCGCTGAACTGGCCCGGGACGTTTCCTTTACGTTTGATACAGACGGGGAGGAGGTCACCTGGTCACGCGTGGGACGTGCGCTGATGCACATTGTTAGAGTTTCAAAAAGGGACAATAAAGAACAATCAGAATGATTTTGAGCTGGAATCAAAACCAGGGTTTATACAGGCAGAAGCAAGTCAAATTTCATCCTTTTTTAAAAATGTGTCAAAATACATAAGAGCAACAAAAAAGATGAATATGGGGCAAAAATGTTATGACCCCCCCCCCCCCCCCCTTAGCTTTCCAAGGAAGCGTTACACTGGCCTATAAGCTGTGACCTTATGGATTTGGGTGAAGCTGAACTGAAGCGCATGTTTCATTTCTCGAGATTTGCAAACATTTCATCAAACAAAAGAAAGAGAATTGAACATAACGTTGTAAAAACATGTGATCAATTTCAGCCAAAACTGCAACTGAATATATAACTTTGGCATTTTCGATGAAGTTATACAGTAAAAATGTTGAGCAATGTCATAGTTTTCCAATAAATTAACATTTAATGCCAATTTGAATCGATTTCGGCACAATTCATTTATTGACCTTTAATGCTTTTTAACCCCTTAACCGCCGCTAGAAACCTAGCACATTTTCTCCAGTTCGGCTTTACCCAAAATCTAAAAGCTTCTCGAAAAAAGCAAAATGAAGACAAAAACAAGATGAAAATGCAACAAAGTGATAAAAAAAAGTGGCAAAAGAGCGATAAAAACGTGCCGGAAAAGTAGCAATAACATCAACATGAAAGCTAGAAAAGAGTGATTGAAAACGTGACGAAAATGTGACGAAAAAGCCACAAAAGAGTGACCAAACACTGATGAAAACACGTCAAGAAATTAGATGTTTAATCTAATTTTATTAGATTAAATATCTTAAAATTGCATGATCTTGTTGATGTTTACACAGCAGTTGTGATGTAAGGCTCACAACCTCATGTCTCAGTGTTTACATGAGATGTTTCAAATAAGAGAATCTAAAAAAAAAAACTATGCCGAAGACTAATACAAAGAGGAGGTGTTTATCAGTTAAAGGCGTTGATCTATGGAACGGTTTATCTATTCAACTTAAGGCTCCAAAACAATTAAAGCATTTAAGAAAATCTATAAGTGAAACATTATGGAGAAGTATAGAACACTTAAATGAAGATCATTAGAAAAGAAGTTGATCGAGGACGCATAACATAATGTTGATTGTTGAAGTTGAAGTTTTGTGCTTACATGTTACCATCGTGGGTATTTGAGACACTGTGTCCAAAGATGACACATTATATAGTTTCTCTGTTGTAAAAGGGGTTTGGCAGAATAAGTCTTGACTTCAGCCTAAACCCCTTTCAGTCAGACTTCATTTAGCACTTACATACTTAAAGTACATGTTTTCTTATTGTATAATGTATAAGATCTTTGAAAACATGAGACGTGTGATCTAAATGTTTATAATGACCGAAGAAAAAAACAAACCACTACTAAAATAAAAATACAAAAAAGAAACGAAAAAAAGTGATGAAAAAGCAACAAAAACTTCAAAAATGTGATAAAATACCGGTGACAACTTGAGGGAAAAAGATCTGTTTAAATCAATTGTATAGACTTCAGATGAGGCGTTACTTTGGCCTGTAGGCTGTAAAGTCTCCAGTCAAGAAGCTTTTAGATTTGGGTAAAGCCGGACTGGAGAGAATGTGCTCGGTTAATGCGGGGAAACCCTGAAAATGCCAATCTTACAATAACGACTCTACCACCTGAGTCACTTAGTCAAATCTTATTTATAATGCCAGTATATTTAAAGATAAGAAGTTATTACTGTCTGCTCAAGAAAGGTTTTCATCATGAGAATCACCAGGAGGAGCATTTTAAAAATAAAAGCATCTTCCTGTTATGGGCTGTGGCTTGTAAACCAAAACTGAAAAACTATCAAATGGACAGTTACTAACCCTGTTGCTCTTTTGTTATTCAGAAAAATATTGGCAGCCAAAGTTGAAAAGTTGCAATAATTGTATTCCACGTGAACATAAGCTTTTATTTAGCAAATGTTGAAATCCTATTACAGTCATTTATTTGAAGTGTGTGGGACAGCAGCCAATTCAGTTCGAATACACAGCGTCTTTTCTGTGGCTCAGAGGCGCCATCTGCTGGTCACACATTGTATCGCCACAATGTGTCAGAAATTCACTGATGATTCACTGAATTTATTAATTTAGCAGCAGGGAGGAAATCAAAGTACTACACGTTACATCTCAATCGAGCACAAGAAAAACAACATTTATGCTTATTACAGCCAATTTATTATGAAAGTGCGCATAAATAAATGTATAAATATCATACGACAGAATAATAATAGAGGAAGCCAGTAAATAGGAAGAGCATAAATAACATATTAAACACTATTTTACATGTGATTATGAGTCTGTGCTACTGTCCCGTCAACAGAAAGGGCTCTCCTCTCCTCCTCCGAGCCACTCCTCCTCCATCTCTCCCAGGATCTCCTGAAGGGACAGCTCAGGGAGGGGGGTGTGTGCCGGCGGGGCAGGGGTCTTTGGGGCCAGGGCGCTCCACGACTCATCCAACTGCGAATACCCGTTAGAGCTACTCATCTGCGGGCTCCCGTCCAAGGCGCTGTCCCAAAACCCAGAATCGGGGGTGTCCGGCGTGGAGGCCACCCCGGGGAGCATGAACGGACTTTGGGTGTAGCTCGTGTTGTTGTTACTGACCGGCGAGCGGGACCACTGCGGCGGGACGGGGGAAGATCGGGTGCCGTTTTGAGCCCAGTGGCCTGAATATGAGGAGCTGCTTTTCATCTGGTTGTAAATAGGTGTGCTGTAGTGGTCCTCTGGGATCGCGGGGTAGGCGGGGGCGTAGAAGCAGGGTTGGTCTCGCTCCTCTTTGACGAAGCCGGGATAGACAGGGGAAGTCCCTGCGTGGACATGGGGCTCCGTTTGGGGACGCGAGGGGTGAGCAGAGCATCCTGGTCGGGGCTGTCTGGCTGCCACAGAGGCTTCTTAGCTCCTTTGCATTTGAGGGTACGCGCTCTTCTGTTCTGAAACCAAACCTGCAGAAACAAGGAAGAGAAATGATTAGACTGTAATCTGTAATAGACTGTAGTAGCCTATGTCCCTAGAGGCTTTCCGTCGTCAGGTTTTTCAATCAAATTAAACAGCAGGAGTATTTTAACCTTTTAACTCGCACCTGAACAGAGCACATTTTCACGAGTTTGGCATCTTGAAAAGAAGAGCCAAAATAGCAATGAAAACGAGATGTGGAACACTATCCCCTCTCACATACGCAATGTCGATACATTAAGGCCTTTCAAAAATAAGTTAAAATCTTGGTTACTTGAGAATCAAACTTGTGCACATCAATGTTAATGTATTTTATTGTTGCTGCTTTTGTGCTGATGCCAGCTGCCGTTGTAACTCTGTTTGTGTGCAATTGTCTATGGTGTAGTGTTTGTGCCGAATTTTAACATAGGTTGTGTGTGAGATCATACTAGTGAATTGTTTTATCATTTTTAGGTTAATAATGATTGTTGTTGTTATTGTTATATATTGTTGGCAATCTACATCTTGCCCAGGGACTACAGTTGAAAATTAGCTTTGGAGCTAAAACTGGCACATTTACAGTGATGTTAATTAATGTGCATTGTCCCTGTTTAAATAAACTAATAAATCTTCAATGAAGGTACTAATAAATGAAAATGAGAAAATGTGGCCATATGCTCATCTACATTTAAAATCATTGTTTATACTGTAACATCAACCTGCCCAGGGACTACAGGTGGAAATTAGCATTTTTTTGCTATAACCTGGTACAATGCACCTTTCCTTTTGGTCAATGATAAATTGTGCACTGTCCCTGTTTAAATAAAAAAAAAAAACATACCATACCATGTAAATGGGGATGAAAACGCAACAAAAACATGGCAAAAAGGTGATAAAAAGTTACAAAAACATAATAGAACAGTTACAATAAACGTGAAAAAAACGCAACAAAAAGAGACAAAAATGTGGAAAAGAAATTTGGCAAAAAAGCAACAAAAATGTTACAAAAACGGCAATAAAAAAGCGACAAAAAATGTTCTAAAAACGCAGCAAAAGCATGGCAAAAAAGCTACTGAAATGAAACTAAAACGCGACAAAAATACAACAAAAGAGTGTCGACGCGGTGTTAGCTTTCAAATGAAAGGGTGTATAGGCGCATAGGCTGTGAACTCTTCAGTCAAGAAGCTTTTTGATTTGGGTAAAGCTGAACTGGAGAAAATGTGCACGATTTTGGGGTAAGATGTTATGGTGACAGCTGACAGTTTTAGGACAATATCATGAATGATTCATTGTGGCAAGAGTTTTAGTGCTTACATTATGTACTGCAAGGCCTGTACAGTATGTCGTCTTAAAAGTGCTTTACCAAAAAGCTCATTTCCTTCAATTCTAAACAACCCAGCCCAGATGACAACTTTTAAAAAAACCTTGCTATAATGGAAAACTTCCACACAAACCTAATGTATTGATTGTATGTTAATGTTATACTTCACAGCTAAAGCATGACTTACTCTACAGGCAAGGCAATTTTATTTATACTGCACATTTCACACACAAGGCAACTCAATGCGCCTACAGCTGACTATCTACGCAAGACTAAAGTAAATCAATCTGACACATTTTCTTCTTTCTCCTATTTTAACAATAACATGGGTAGAAAATAATTAGCATAAAATGGACCAAAATATCTACCCTACTGCACTTTGCTTCGGCCGGTTAATTATTGCCCGTGCTGCAGTCTCTCTGTCATCTCAAGTGAGATAAAAGTGCCTTGAGTCATCTCTCCCCCGATAAACACATAAAGTTATGCAGTGATAGCGCTATCACTGGCTCTGCACCGGATACATCTGAAAACAGGGGGCATTCTGGGGAGCAATACATGCCTAAGAGCAAAACTGCACCAGTTAATGGTTAACTTATTGACATATAGGCATGAAATCACAGATGCACCCGAATTATCTGAACAGTTTCACTGAATTCCAATGTACGTCTTTCTGTGCATACCATGGAGATTATACACTACTACAACTGCAAGCTACTTCTCATAAGGTCTAAACTAGACAGCACAATATGTGAAAAGAAAAAGTGATATTCGATTGCTCTCTTGAATACACATTTCAACACAGTGCCTACCATTAATACTCTATTTTAGTTTGTTGTTGTTGTTTTGTTTTTTCAGAAAATTGTGTCAAAATTGAACTACTGACTAAAACTGAACTTTTTCACATTTTATAAACCACCATGCATTTTTGTTGTTTGTCTGTGTTGGCAAAAATAAAGTGTAAATCTTAGCCAGGTGAAGATGTGACTTTGTGATACATAATCATAAACCTTTAGCAATCATTGTGCAGCAAGTCCTAACATACTAATTATGTTATATTATCCAAATATTTGTATATAAAAGGGGGGTGTAATTGTACTGTGTTGGCTAAATTGTTTATTTTGTGTTAAATGACCTAAATGCTCCTGCTTTCAATATAATCACACAGTCTGCCTCCAAAAATGGAACAATCATCGGTAAATCGGTGTAACTGTGCAACAATCATACACAACAACAGTATTTTAGACATAGTACCACAATATTTATATTCTCTCAACATTTCTGTTCTCTCAAAGCGTGCGTCTAAATACCTGTATGCGAGACTCGGGCAGGCCGGTGGTCTGGGACAGGTTCTCCCGGAGGCTGATGCCCGGGTACGGGTCCGTCACAAACGTGGCTTTGAGCAGTTCCACGTGTTCTTTGGAGAAGCTGGTCCTCTTTCTGCGACTGGCACTTCGAGAGGTGGCCATGTTGGAGCCGAGAGCCCTGGCATCGTCTGGAGGAAAAAGAGATGATCGATCAGTCCATCCACAAGCCACTGAATTATTATTGTTAACCATAAATTAAACAATGAATAATATGAACCCTGCACTTTCTCTAAAAGCAACAAAATGTCTGAGAAATTACGAATTGCACTTTCTATTGAAGGCAACCACTAACAGAAAGTTTGAGCTTATAGTGATGTTACATTTAGTACACAACATTGTAATATTTTGGAGCTAAATGTGTTGTGCATAAAACATTTACTAGTTTACAGTTACATTGAAATTAAAGGCAAGAACTAAAAGTTAAAGATTTGACATTCTATTTGACTTACCGTTGCAAGTGTCCTTCCACATGCTTCTATCTATCTGTACGTTTCCCAATGCCTTGTTGCTGAGTCGCTTCTTTTGCTGAGACTTTGCGAGTTGTGTCCCCTGACTGTCCCGGGACACCTTTTATACCGGCCTCACCTGAGCTCACTGAGGGCCATGGCTGGATGATGTCGGGGTTCAGGGGGGAGGGAGGGGTCCTCATTATCACCTAATGACCATCAAACGGCACATGTCAAAGTGACCCATCGATACTCGTGAGGTGTGAAGAGTTATGAGGGGGACATCGTCATGTGACACGGTTTTTGTTTTGAATTCCGGTTCAGACGTGAGGTGTGTAGTTTGACAGTTTGGCTGGGCCTGATCAGTGTTATTAATACAGAGACAAGTTAACATGGGCATAATTATCAGTTTAAGTTGATCTTTTTGATAATACTCAAAACTTTATCCCTAATTTAGTACTGTTACTTCTCGCAAACTAAAACATGTAAAGATGACATCGCATTTTCTTGTGGTTCCAAACATTAATTTTGAAATGCAAATTGTGTTGCAGGGTCAAATTTCCCTACCTGGACGATACAATATACGGTCACCTTAAAGGGGCTATATCAACCTTTTATTTATTTCTCCACCTTGCAGTACATTGTGTTCTCAGACATTTGTATTAGATTAGACATTAAACTGCAAATGGCCAATAAAAAAAATTAATCTGAATTTGTAGGGGAAAAAGACACCATAATCTGGAGCATATTATGAGCGATTGTTAGCCCCGAAGTAGCAGGCTAATATTGTACTCTGCCCTCTTAAAGCAGTGAAATGCTAAAACATTCCCGCAAATTGTTACACATAACTTTGGACAACAGCTAACAATTGAAACTTAAAAACTTTAAATCATTCTATTTAAAATTTGGAAAAAATATATACTGCTTCCTGGGAAAAGTGAATCTCTATATTACCACTAAATTAAAAGATATGTATCTAAAAAGCCATTCCGAATGTTTTAAATATCAATTACATATGAACTTCTTTCTTAATTAGCAATTTCCCTAAAGCATGGTAATTTTGATAATAGTTAACACTGAATTATACTGTGATTCAGCCCGTGCTCCATAGTTAATACAGTGCTCTAAGCAACCTGATAAACCTCTGCCCGGCCTGTATTGCTGAGTCGATAAAAGAGGTTTTACATTGGGAGACAAGGCTGCGTTATCAACATGTACCGCATTGATTTCTGATTTCTGTTTAATTCCTTCGGCTGCTCACAGTCATCTATCTGATAAGCTGAGACCACAAACAGGGGCAGATTTTGCAAACTGTTGAACGCTGATCAATCAACAATGGACTCGGAGCAATTTTTAACCCACGCACTTTGGCAAAAAAATGCAAATTGGCATTCGGAGCACAAGCCCATCAGCGGCTCTTTTGTCATGCAGAGTGGCCCTCTCTGTTGCACTGATTAATGACAGGCTGCTGCTTATGGCTCACTGCTCCATAAGTATAACATGCCCAGGCTTTGACCTCAGTAGCCGGACAATGTATATAATATGACTATGTGTACAAATCTGTGTATTGTTATCTATTTTGCTTCATTTTGACATTACTTTATCAATATTTTTGTATCACTTTGTCTACTAAGTCAAGTTGGTTTTATTCGGTTTTCAGACTTCATGAATAATTTTCTCTCTCTCTTTACATGGAAAGTGTTTGAAAGTCCCAATAAATTGAATCAGAATCTAAAATATAATTCATGCTGTGGATCATTATGGGCTACTTTTTTTTTCCAGCCTGAATTGATTCATCAGGGTAAAGCATTACAAACGAGGCTCAACAGGAAAATGCTCAATATATATATTTTTTCCATTTTGGATCGTCTACATTAGATATAAACACTTTGGACAGTTGAATTATGCTTTCGAGAGCCTCTTGAAGCCATTTGTGTATTTTGTTTTCCTCCAAGAAAGTCCCCCGTTCAATGCCTGTCCATATGGGGCCTTTCTGTGAGGAGTTTGCATGGTCTCTCAGAGTTTGCACTGTAGGCTAAAACTTTCAGATAGGTATTCCTGACAAAGATCCAGGCTCCAAATCTGGGGATGGGTTCCCGGTCAGTGCGCTGCTCCTGACAACTGAATTTTAGCAAGTGAATATATTGACATTTAAAAGGTGTTGTGACGCAAACCACGGAATTACCTCAGTATGATTCTATTTGTCACAGTCTTTTCTTCTGTGACTTGGAAACTCAAATACATTAGTACTCCTTGAGATACAAGCAGGTGACTGTTTTGAGAAGAGTTGGCCCTGGTGCTGCCGGAGTTAGTCAATCGCCACTGCCTGATATTGACGAGTGTAATCTTATGTAAACAAGTAGTGTCGCATTTTTGCCTTTATCTGGACCTGCAGAGATGGCTCCTGAAAGTCCTGTTCGAACCCACCTTCTCTCCCTAAACTTAACAAATCCCATCAGATTACAAAGGCCTTCGTCAATACTGGAAGTTTCTTAACTGTGCTGTCAACCAGCGATATAAAAAGTAAAATAAACAGAAAATAAACAATATGGTAAAGTGTGGTACTACTTAATTCAGCGTTGTATTAACAATACTAACCATGAAACTATTAAGGCATTTGAGCAGATTACAAAATGCTGTGGGCATTTGCTATGAGTGGTTTAGCTCACTTGGCAAACAGCAGATGTAAAATCACTGGGCTTGGTTATGTGAGGATTTGCATGCTTTATAAACAAAAGTCATATGATTGGTTTAACTATCAACAACAAGTTTACACAAAGCGGGGGCTTTGAGTGTGCTGCAAGTCATGGTGCTGCAGGGGAAGTATATCTGGATGTGATTTTACAGACCAAAACCAGGAAGAAATATGTTTGAGAGAACCTTTTAGTCACTCTGTTCAGGAAAATGTACCTGTTAACATTCTGAATGGTTTTCTAATACAAAAAGGCATGTTCAGTGAGCTTGTGTGGAAAAGTTATGGGAACCAGTCCAGCAAGTGAAAATAAGAAGAGAGGGTGGAGTGTAGGCTACCATCTATGATGTACATTTTTAGTATCCATTTGGGTGGAAAAGGTCAGCAACCGTTTGGCAAGTTACGGTGTTTGATAAAAGTTATTGCTATAAAAATTGGTAGCTTCGTGAAAAAGTGCATTTTATTCTAAGCTATTTATTACCAAAGTGTTACTTGCATATTACATAGTAGACAGCAATTTCATATTGTAGGTAACATAATATATATATATAATAATTCCTTTTGGTTTATTCATTATGAATATGATTATTATTGATCGTTGGGTCAGGACGTGACTTACAAAGAGGTAGAATTTCCATTTCCATAACTGTTGCCATAAGTCAGAGTCCTATGATACATTCTTTCCACATACATGATCCTTTTTTAATTGAATAAGAAGCCCATTTAAAAAAATAAAAAAAAACTATTATGCACTTTTAAACAGACACAATTGGAAAGGTAGGCTGTGTTAAAATATATTTGTTGGAATCATAGTCTTATTTTAGATGCATAGTTTTGAATGCAAACCAACACCCTATATAGTTGACTTCTATTTATTTATTTAGGCCTAGTACTTACTGAGCGAGACTTGGTCCATTAGGTTTTTATTTTTTTCTTACTTGGTCCAACAGGTGAACAGGTGGCTGTCTCTGCCAGGCTGAAAGGATTTTTTTTTTTTTTATTCAGCAGCAGCCTATTCAGCATATTCATTGGCATAAATTTTAATCAGAAATATTTCGAAACAGGAGTTACCCTTGGACACAGTGCGTGACATTGGACACGGTGGTTGAGCCTCTCCCTCCTCTCTCTCTGCTCCACTCACACGTCGGTCACTTTTAGCAGCGGGACCAGCGCGAAGCAGAAGAGAAGAAGCAGCAGGGATGGCGAAAAGCGATGTCACAGAATACTTCAAAAGGACCAGCATGTCCTGGATGATCGCTATTACGCTGGCCGTGGGCTATTTTACCGTAAGTTTTCAAGTTTAAACGAGTGGGAGTAAACTAGCAAGTGAGGTGTTTGCTTTCTGCTTCGGTTGGTGTCGCGACAAATAAGGTCCGGGTACAGAGTTGACGCCACGAATACACTTTTTAAATATTACATTTGGCTCCAGTTGTGTGGTTTAATAATATTTCGTCAACTTTATACTAAATATTGATTTTTGTATTTTTTTTAAATATAAATTACAATTCAGCGTAGCGTTAAGGTTGTGTGACAGGAGTTGGTAACTAGGCAACAGGTCGAAGTCAAAGTCCATTGACTGATACATAACTTGAATAAATTAAACATTCAACGTTAGGCATTTTTCACAAATATACTTTGAAGAGGTAAATATGAGAGGTTTAAATGAATTATATTTTTTATATTTGTTTGTTTTGTAATATATGTCACCTGTCAACATCGACTCACCCTCCTCCAACCTGACAAGTCATTCATACTAATTTAAGTTGTAAATAAACATTTGGAAGAACATCAATCCATATGAAATACATTAAAATACCGTTTGGGGTTTAGGAATCACTTACAAGTGCTCCATTAACCTTTGACTGCGTAGGCCTAACTCAGCATTTTTACAAGAATTATTTAAAGTGTCTGAGCAGTCGTCAGTCAATCAACTTCTGCATTGTACAGCATTAACCCCTCACAAAAAATTTAAATAAAATGCTATCTATCATTTGTTTCACTCCTAATGGGAGATTTAGTAACTAATTTCTTGCAAGTGTAAATTTATGTCATATTTATTTTCCCTTTTTGGTTTGTTCTTTGCAAATATTGAAAGTTTGTTAATGAATAAAATATAGAAGCTCTGGAGTCTGGGCAAACGTGAAGTAATGGTTTTACAACTGTTTTCAGATGAGGAGAAGATTAGTGTTGTCCACATTTATTACAGTTTTTCCCCGTTGCTTAAACACTGTATATAGACCCATGCTTAGACTAAGGTAACACAACTTGAAGCTTTTGTTACCATACCTCAAACACATGTACCCATACCTTAAACAAACCTTTGCACTCTAGTTGCAATTCTGTGGCACACTTACTCCTTTATGCAACACACTCGATCCTACGTACTACACTCTATTGAGTCTATTTCCTACATAAAACACTTCTTTCAAAAATGAAATCTCAGGGTGCCATTTGGAAAACACATGTATCCAAAATACAAAACACATTGGGGAATTGCAACCACTCAAATACACACCTGAAGGCACTGACTTGCAAAACTGAACATCAATCAGCCAGCTACAAAAAGTCCTCAGTTTAGCCATTTCAACAACTTTGCAAACATGGATGGAGGGAGAGCGAGAGGCTACGGAGCCCTGTAAGTGACATCAGACAAAAACATTTTGAGGGGTGAAAAAGTAAATAAATAAATAAATAAATGTTTTTGGATGAAATATAAAACTTTTTTTTTTTTGTCAGTTTTTTTTTTTTTACCACATATTATCTCGGGGGAACGACATATTACAGTATGTCGAGGGGGAAAAAAATATTTTTTTGAAGAAATATAAAAATTACAGTAAAAAAAAATGTTTTCACACCACAAATTACTGTAGTTCATTTCCCCGAGATACGTAATATGTGGTAAAAAAAGAAAGAAAACAAAACAAAAAGTATTTTTTTTATATTTCATCCAAAATTATTACAGTATTACTGTATTATTTTTTTTCACCCCCAACATGTTTTTGTCTGATGTCACGTCCAGAATCAAAGACTGCTGTGTTTTATATAAAGTAGACTAGTGTCTTCCCCCTGATCTGAAAGTGTATGCATATGATGCAAGTATGTGTCATTTTGTCATCAGAGTTATATTTTGACAAAGGAATGTTTTGATAGTAGAGTTTCAATTTGACACAGATGTGAAAGGTATATTTCCCAGTGTTGTGTCATGTTTACTTGTGTGTAGAGTTTTGGCAAAATGAGCGAAGTTTTGCAAAATGTGCTCAAGCAACGGGGAAAAACTGTAAATACTAATTAGTATTTAGTAAATGTGGATGTAACTAAGTGTTCACTAGGCACCCATTACATCATTAGTTGTGGGGTTTTCACTGGTATTTTTCCTCCCATTTTGGTGACCGATATTGAAAGTTTGAAACCATAACTAAACAGCAGCCCATGGGCAGTGTGTTACACAGAGGCCTTTGTGAAATAGCTGCATGTTCTTTATGTTGGAGCCAAAGCAGAGACCTGTTTGTTTAGGCTGACAAAGGACAGTGAGGCTCTCAATGTCCTGGCTTTGCAAATATTCTCTCAAAATGTGGACCTGATTCTAAAATGCCCTTTTACTGTCTGACTCTTGCTGCACTTTTAGATGTTGTGATCATTTCTTAAAATAAAGTTAAAATAAAATAAAATAAAATAAAATTAATAACTACCACAAATCAATGACGTGTCACGAAGAGATATTTCTACATGACACAAGAATATTCTTATATACCGGCACAAAATGTTTATTACAATGTAGTAGATCGTAACATCAGGTTATTACAGGTTATTTGTTATTACTTACTTGATGTTATTCATTTTCTCTGTTCCAGTGTATTGTGTTTGCTCCAGAGGTGATTCCATATCAACATCTGGGTCCATATGGCACTTTTTGCAGACACCTGGTGGATAACTACGCTGACCTGATGTACAAAGGGTCAGCACTTTTCTTTAATAATGCTAAAAAGAAAGAAACATTATACAAAACCCACATTGGACACTGAAAACCTTACATTTAGTTTAGTTAAGTTTATTGAGAGCTCCATAGCTCCTGGCCCACATCTGGAGATCCTCTGCCTGGGGTCTCTGGCACATTTACCTTTAGGTAGTGAGTAGTTTCCTATTGTACCTTTTTCAGCACTAAATGTTTCTCCACTCACGTGCTGGCTGCTCTTACTTGGTACATTACATTTCAATTGACTGAAGCGCTAATGCCCCATTTACACATCGTTGATGACTTAATGACTTATTTACATAATTACACCATGTGACTTTAACCATTTCATTGTTGGAGTTGTTGGAGTCAGCAATGGCCTTATAGTTTGTTATTGAGTGGCTTTTACAGATTATTTTATATCTTCTTAAGATTATGCAAGTTTCACTTAATTATGAATACGAATTTGTTTCCTGTGTGTTTCAGATGGTGGGCTGCCTTTGCCATTCACGTCTTTGAAGCTGCATATTCGCTAAAGGTTTGCAGGTAAGGCCTCTGTCCAGCAGAGGGAGTAGTTGTCATTTTATTTGACTGTATTTGCCTACGCTGTAAATTAGAAGAGTACTAGTGTTCTGCGAATTGACTTTAACACGTAGGCTTTAAAAGTCAAAGGAATAATTACCTTTTAAGAATAACTATTGCTACAACAGATTGAACCAGATTAACTGTGTGGTGCTATAATTCATTAAAAAAATAACTAAAGATAGTAACTTTCACACCAAATTAGTAAAAAGTCCTCTCCCTAAACTCTTGGAGAAAACAGAATCCTACACTATGTTTAGACCTCACTTTAGGCATAAGCTATAAAAGATACTTCCGAAAATAGTTCCAAAACAAACATGCATAATTTCTTCCCAACGCTGACGCTTTGAGGTGACACCAAGTGCATTTGACTTTGAAGAATTAGCCTTTGCTAACATCTTGAACATAAGATTGCAGTATGCGGGTGTTTGATGTCTTTCCTTCTATTTCCTGCAGTAACAAAGGCATCACCAGCCAGAGCGCTCGGCTGCTGTGGTTCGTTCAGACCTTTCTGTTTGGTTTTGCATCTCTCGGCCACCTCCTGAAGTTTGACCCTAAACGATCCTCCAAGCAGGAATGACTTCAGCAGACAGCGCCCCCTACATGATGACAGATAAACCTACACTGCACAAACCAGCTACAAACTGTTTGCCTGTGTCTGCCTTAAACACTAACTGAAGAGCTAGGAAAAAGACTGTTCTATAACCATAACTCAAGAGCTTATTTTAATCTACTTTCAGGTTTTTTCTTACAATTGACATTTCTTAACTTACGGCATACTGGATGTCGTATTAATATTTCTTTTATTGACTGTATCCTTATTAGCTGTGAATGCTGTTATTGTGCAATATAGCAATATCTAATGAATCGTCTTGTTTACATTCCACTGAAATCAGTTTGGGAGTGTGGTGCTAATGGTGGACTTTGCATTACCTACAGTATATAAAACATATCGTTCTGAAGTGTGAAATTGAGTAGAACATGGAGATGATGAAGCTGCAAAATAAAAAGTGATCTTAGTTTTTTGTCATTTTTATTCTATTAACTGTAACAGTGGCTTTCAGCTCCGACCAAGACATTTTGCTTGTATGAAGCATTATTTCCTTTTTATTCCTGTAAAACCTCTGCATATTGTGCATTTGGATGAGGGCTTTGTTAAATATGGATGTTAAGGTGTGCTTACTTATTCCCAGTGGGAACTCTGTCCTCTTACTTCATCCTTCACTGCCACCGGAGCAGTAGGCAACTGCTGTGCGGCGCCCAGTGACCCATCTCCAGATCCTAAACTGGGATCTTGGTTGGGACATCCTAACTGGAGCATTAAACTACTGTGTATGTTTTGGGTTATAGTGGAAACCAGAGCACCCCTCCAGACATAAGAGAACCTGGGACCTAACTGTTCTGAAGAGGGGGTTGGGGATAGAATCCTAATCACACAAACAATTTAAAATAACAATACAGTGTAAAAATGCATGTTGTATATAATAATCCATGCCTCAGTAATGATCTCCGGGATATTTTTAAAGCTTGTTTAGATCCAGGATGCTCCCAGCAGGAACCTTTCTCTGCCTTGTGCTTATGGACTAAGAGCATTAGTCTTAAACCGCTCCATCTCAGCATGAACTATCCACACACAATAAACAGAGAACAGCAGAGGTCATACTTTCACTTTACTTCTAACAAACATATATATATATATACAAAATAATATAATAAAAATATAGATTATTGATCTTGTAAATCATTCTGGATTGTGACTGCAGCAGACAAACAACAGAACAAGACTGGACGCAGGTCACGGGTTTACACTGTGTCACATATGGAGTGTATGCACATTATTTTCATTGTAAATAGAACCCTCAAAGTACCGTCAAAACAAATAACAATGTGCACTTGATTTGACACTCATGTGGCTTCTGTTGCCATTATGTGACATAACTGGCATCCCTCCTATTACTGTTGGTAGGAGATACGTGTGGCCTTCTTTGACTGTCACCCCGACGGTGCATTGCACATTTTGTAGTGCTTTGATGCTCATGTAATAATGTAATGACAGAGATAAATAAACCTGTCGGATACTAGGCTTACCATTGGTTTGGAAATGTGCCCATGTTACATAAAATATTGTTGTTCATGACCAAAATCAGATTTAGAGACTGATCTTTCACCGTAACTGTTGGCTAGCTGTTCTTATATATTGCACCATCTGCATCTAGAATGCTTTATCAATGACAATGACTTTAGCAGCATTAGAGGTTAAAACATCATCTCAGTATTTTGTTTTCTTCTGGCATTGCCGTATGTAAATGTGTAATCAGAGATCACCGGTCGAGCCATGTCACAGAAGGGTAGCGGTCACTCAGAGTTTTACGCAGATGTACACTCTGTGCTCTGTCCCGCGTCTCCACAACACACTCCACCTACAAAAAAACAACATTTAGTAAAGGAATGGACGAGGGAAACTGGACTTATTCGAGGCAGTCTGATACCTTTGTTTTAAAGAGGTCCGACTTGTCGCCATGGATACGATGGCAGACGTCTAACAGCCTGTTTTAACACAGAAATGTGTAAGTTATGTTAAGATACACATATAAATATCACAGTCATTTGCCTTGGTTTGTGAACTGACCTGACGTCCTCTCTCGACAGTGTGTCCAGTAGTTTGGCCATGTCCCCAGGCCACTCCCCGATGTGCACTGAGAACTTACTAACTCTGTCATCCAGCACCAGGGCGCGGTCCATACACTGTCGAACCAAGTCCAACTCCATGTTGGCACTGCTCACCACCACTGCCACCCTGAAGGAGGGAAAACAGTTCTCAATGTCAAACTATAATTTCAAACAAAACGGATACAGTTTCTTCATCTTTTAATGCTTTGCTTTTTGGACAGTATTTATGTGTAGTCTTGTCGAGAGGTATTTGCAGTTGTTAAATGAAGCAACTTCATTGTTGCATTAAAAAGTGAAAAATATAATTGTAATTATTGTGTAAGTAGCTTTTCAGGAGTCAATTTCATTTGCCAGCCAGGGTTGACCATTTAAATGTAACAAATGCTATATAGTGTAATTCCATCCATTCATCCATTTTCTTCCACTTGTCCGTTGCCGGTTCTTCTACTTGTCCGCAGCCGTTGGAGCTGCCAAAATCACATTGCACCAGCCCCCTATGGCTCCTCCTGCAGGTGGTGGGTCCATGGAAGGACGGCCTCATGATTCTAACCGGGCCTGTTGGTCTCTCATAAGGGGCTTCTGAACTGCTCTTTGTCTGACCCGTCACCTAGGATCTGTTTGCCATGGGAGACCCTACCAGGGGCACAAAGCCCCCGACAACAGAGCTCCCAGGATCATTCGGGTTCTCAAACCCCTCCACCACGTTAAGGTGGCGGTTCCAGGAGGGACAGTGTAATTCGAAACTGCATTTTCAGAGCATTGCATCAGCTGGCTCTCAAGTCAAAATAGGCCAACCTTCACCTCTTTCCTCTGAGCTCAGAGAGATGTCCTGCTATGATGGCTGCCAGTCCCATGGCCGCTTCAGTGTCCACTGTGGTGCGTTCAAACTCCTGGAACCGCAGCATGGCCACCAGAGAGTCCTCCTCACTGTGAACACAAACATGTTACCAATGCAAATGTCTACAATACATTATTACAAGAGTGTCCAGTACCTGACTGAAATTACTTTATCCACATATTTCTTGCAGAGTTCAAAAGTGTTAATACCCAATGAAAGCTCAGTAAGATCTGCCAACACAATTGAAAACATATTAGACAATTATTCTCAACCAATAAACTTAAAACAAAGTACAGTAGACCAATATTACCTCCGTAGAGCTTCCTGTTGGGGTTGCTCTGAAAGTCTTTCATTGGGCTGTCAGTTTTAATGGATTGTCGCAGCAAAGGAAATCCCTCTGGTTCAATTCCCTAAAGCCAGACTAATTTAGTTGCTCAGTTTTGAAAACAGAAATAATAAAAACAATCCACCTCATATTTGGCTTTGGTGAAATGTGAGTATGCTTAATTGATTTGTACAGTTCACTTTTATATTTTCTCATTAATATTAACTGCACACAAAAAAATGTCTAACCTTATCTATTTGTACATTTTAAACACAGTATGAACACACTTTCCTTTTTGCTAATAATCTTGTAAATGCCAGGTAACGGACTCACTATGACTTGGATGTTTGCGTTGAGGTGTTTAACGGCAGCTGCTGTCCCGGCCAGCAGCCCGTAGTGTCCCGCTGCAGGGACCAGAACCGCGTCCACTTTAGAGACCTGCTCATAGATCTCCAGTCCAACTGTTCCCAGCCCAGCCAGGTAAGTCTCACTCTCATCTCTGCACAGCAAAAGCACATGCATTAACATATAGGCACAACTGACCCTTCTCTAGATTTGAAACCAGAATTTGTTTTTAATTATTATTCATTTTTAATATTAGGGTCAATGACGTATATAAGGGGTCTAAAAACATATTTTCAAAACGTTTTTTTCAAAGCTGATGGCATGCATATTTTTGAGTCGATAATTTTGTGTTTAAACAAGTTATGATTGTTAAATAACATTTAAAAGTATTTAAATGTTATTTTTGACGTATTTGTAGCTAAAAACGTGTCAGGTGGCGCAACCAAGTTTTTGCCAAGTATATCTTAGACAGTCTTTCTCCTCTGAACATTTCATCTGTAATTTGTAACTGACTGATGCTGTAATCAGCAATAAAACAGGAGGACCATGGACGGAGTGCTCGGTGTCAGCCCAAAACAGTTATCGGTTCAGTATTGGATATTTTAAACCAGTATCTGATTTTCTTTTTTCTAGTATTGGCTCTGATAACTTATATCAGTATTGGATCAGTGCATCCCTAGAGTTTTTAGATGGTAATTTGACATTTTTTGCATTTGCACCACTTGACTGTCTGGTTGCACCACCTGACATTAGCACACATGTGACATTAGCAACTAATTTCAAATTAAATTGTCTTTTATGTGGACTCTTACATTAGCTTTAGCATTTGTAAGCATGGGTAAATATTTACTTTTTAAAACAAACTAAGACTTTATAATATTTTCCAATATTTACATCGGTTGTACCACCTGACACCAAAAGTGTGACTGTTTACCTATGAGTCGGAAATAAGCTATTTTTTCTCAATTCTTGATAGAGATTTTCAAACCTTTTCACTCAGCCATAAAGACAACTTGTTCTTCTGGCTGATGTTATATCCTGTTTGCTGATACTATTCTTTATTTCAAAATAAAAGCTCTGTTCTTACGGTTGTGCCACCCTGACATCTGAAGATTGGACAAAAGTTTTTTAGTGAACTCAAAAGCTTTAAAACTATGAATATTCACAAATGATGGCGTATTTGAAAGATATTTAACATACAATTATGCCATGATGTTTTATTTTTTAATTGTTACCCTGAAAATACAATTTTCAGAAGCTTTATTAGTCTAATCATTTGCTCGGACGGTTGCACCACCTGACATTTTAGGGGTTTGAGGTGTGAAAACATAAACAAATATTCATTATTGAAATGTGATGAAAATGTGTTTAAACTAAATAGGTTTTGTAGAATAAAGTGATACATGTAATGAAAAGATCCAATTATTTTTAAAGAAATATAACACTCGGACACAAAAATATGCACATCATGTCAATCACCCATTAACTCCTTGTGATATCAGGCTTAGAAGGCAACATTGGCTTGAACAGCTGTCTATTTATAAGTGTGATCTTTCTTGTTTGTGTAAAGCGTTTTGCGATATTTTGTGCATGCACGGTGCTCTCACTGCCACTAAACTTGCCACAATGACTCCTGAGCAGTGCTTGAAGGATAAAAATTTGGTGCGCCTTACTCCTCCAGGTACAGGTATCCGTTGTCGCTGGCCAGTTGTCGTGCGTGCTTTTGTGCGTCCTGAGCCGTGCTGCCGTAGGAGATGACCATCGCGCCGTAGTCCCTGTAGACTCTGAGGCGCGGAGAGCAGCAGCTCGAGGGCATGATGACAAACACTGGGATCTTCAGCTCCACCGCGTGATGGGCCACAGCCAGAGAGAAGTTACAGTCTGTGGCCGTGATCACACCCTTCCTCTGCTCCTCCTGCAACATACAACAAACTGCACATGAGGTGAGAGCGCATTTTCAAGGATTAATTAATTATGTATTATGCAGACTTTGTTTTAAAGCCACACTATGGAACAATCCAAATGACAGGATATGATAATGCTCAGAACATTCACAAACAACCAAAATATACTTCTTAAAATGTTCAAATTGTTGGTGTTTTACAAGGGGTTATCTAAATAAATCATTTGGAAAAAGATGTCATGTATTTAAAGCTCATGTTTGATGTTAGGAATCAGGTCTAAGTAGAGGGAAATACTTTTTTGTGGGTATTTTTCATTAATAAAAACACGTGTAATGGATATAATACTTGCATTTGTATAAAATTTTACACCATATGGGTTTAAAAGTATTTCACGCTTAACATCATATTGGAAAACAAATAAAAGTAATGCAGTCCCTGTTTATTCAAAATACCACATTTTCTGGAGTGAAGCTCAAAGGAAGTGCCTTTGCTGTAGGCAATTTGAGCACTGACACGATCACAGCAATATGTCAATGAATAGAGCTTGGACAATATATCGTTTGTAATATGTAACGCAATACGCTTTCGCCGCCATATTGATATTATCAATACTTTTAAAGTGCTAAGCTATTAGTTACAAATGATGTAAGCCAAATGATTTAGTATATATCAATAGAGTACATGTCCCTGTTACATGTCCCTGCTCTCACTCACAGCAGTCGGTCAAAGTGCATAAGAGGCTTGTCGTGGAGCTTTACCTGATTAAGAGGTCAGCCTCCTCTGTCTGTGTCCGGTCTCTCTCAGAGGCTATAGGTCGTGCTGGGTTTACCTGGCTTACTATGAAAGGAGAAGTCCTGTGTTACCTGTGAGAGGGAGGTGAGCAGGTAGAGCGCTCCTCTCTCCTTCACCGAGCCCGTGTACATAAGATGCTCTTTCTTCAGGTAGATCTCCATGCCGTACTGTTTGGACAGTCTGGAGTACTGCACACAGACAATACAGCAGTGGTTAAATATAGCAATGCTTAAAAACTCACTGACAGATCTTTTGTTGTTGGAGCCTGCAAGCACCTTAGCCTTATTGTTTATTGTAGTCCCTATGAACGATTCAAAAATGTGCACAATACATTTTTTAAGTAATTACAGAAATTAACAGTGTGATTGTGGTTTAAATCGCATTGGCTATAATGCAAAATCCCAAATTGGTTGTTCAGTCCATTTTCAAGGTTCAAGGTTCAAGGTTCAACTTTATTACTGTCCCGAAGGAAATTATTATGCAACAGGTGTCCACACATGATACACAAAAACAAAGCACAAGGCAACAATTGTGTTAGGACAAAGAACATACAGTTACAGCATCATCAGTCCGGCTCTGAAGCTGAGAGCCAATAAGCATAACATCGAAGAAAGCCTAAGGTGCTGCAGCTTCTTTGCTGAGCGACATAAGATCATTCATCTTAGCAACAGCTTCTGGAATAAAAGAGGCCCTGGCCCGACGGGTTCCAGTATAGGGCATTCTCAGCCTGCGTCCGGAGGGGAGTAAGTTAAGCTCCTTGAAAAGCGGATGGTCCGGACACTCCATTATATGTTGGGCTTTACGTACAACCCTTTGGCTGTAAAGGTCATGCAGCGGAGTCTGCTGTGCACCAATAATTTTACCTGCTACTTTGACCAACTTCACCAGACAATTTTAGTTGGTCACAGAAAGAGCACCAAACCAAGACACAAAACAAAATGTTAAAACTGACTCAATAAAACATTGGTAAAAAGTAGTCATGAGGACATTACAAACACTAAATGAATTCATTTTTCTTAAAAAGAATAGTCTTTGCTGCACCTTTTTACAGATAGCATCAGTGTTGGGCTCAAAGCGCAAGTCCTTGTTAATAATAGTCCCAAGGTACTTGTATTCAGAGACTGTTTCAAACAGTTTTCCTTGGATTACAGTGTTAGTGCCACTAGGGGGCGACTTGCGGAAGTCTATCAACATGTCCTTGGTCTTTGACACATTGATGGACAAATGAAACTGTTCACACCAATCAATAAGATCATCATCAGCGCTCTCACTGTTTGTTAAAAGACTCACAATGACTGTGTCATCTGCAAATTTCAGAAGATGCCTGTTCCCATAGGCACTTCTGCAGTCATTGGTGTATAAAATAAAAAGCAAGGACGATAAGACGCAGCCTTGAGGAGATCCAGTGGAAGAGAGCATTTTGGAGGAAATAACACCATTTTTACCTGGCCAGCACTGTACTCTAGTTGTGTCGATGGACAAGATAGTCCTCTTTGACTGATTTTAGACTGATTTAGCTTTACAGTGCGGGAATGAGTCTATAAAGTGATTAGCTAATGAATTAAGGTAAAGCCAATTTCGTCACTTTAATTAATAGCACAGTCAAAACATAATATTAGGATGTAAGTGGCATTATAATGTGAATTTGTAGGCTTGTTTCTATATAATTATCAGGTAGTTTAAAGTGTAAATCATGTGTTTATCGTTATTATTATTATTAAATAACACTGTTAGACACCATGCTGTTTCCATCCTATTACCATGTTAAAATGGGTGCTTACACTATGTTAACAAATCGATTTCAGATGGGTACCGTGCAGGGCGTCTTCTGAATGTTGCCGTGGATCCTGAAGGCAGCGGCACTGATGTCCTCAAACCTCAGGTACGGCACTGGGGGTCGGGGCACAAACTGGCTCCTCCTCCTGGTTTTGGGCGGGACTTGGAGGGGGAACTCTGGGGCCTCCTGCACTGTGGTCTCAAAGACTCTGACGTCCCCGTTCATCTGCTGTTCGTCCTCGCCGAAGTCCCTCAGACGGTGGGGCTCGATCAGGGTGGGTCTGCGGCGCGCCGTCCCGTTACAGACAGGACCAAGCTGACAGACGGTAGCAGAGAGGCCCAGACGCACCTCATCTCTGTGGGACAGGGGGACAAAAGGATAGGGCACGTTATAGATTCTGTTTATTATGCACATTGAATGAGTAAAATCAATGCATACAGTACATGATGGAAACATTGATGCTATTGCGGTCTAGCGGAATTGTGGCAACCAATTTATTACGATTTTAGCATTATTTGTGTTTTGTAATATAACAAAATTACAAATGTTGATAAACTACTACATAATCCTAAACTTAAAAGGTGGAGGTGAAAAAATGACATAAGTTTCGCATTGGCATAATAAACACCCATGGTATTTTTAACAATTCAAAACATTCTTTAACCAGGAAATTCACATACAGATGTATGTGATTTATTTTTCCGATGACGTGAGCAAAGTATTTCATAAACAATACAGTGACACGGACAATATACAGTACATAATACAAGAAGAGTGGAGTATAGCAGTTCAATGGAATCAAATTAGGTTACACGTTGACACCACCCTAATTAGGGAATATCAAAAGTTGTCATCCTTTTTGTGGCAAAAGCATTGTATTGACAGTAATTGGTAAATGGTGGCTGCCAGTTTTTGTGGCTGATTTGGCGGAGAACAGTAATGTGGGTTTTTGACAGGCAGTTAGTTACAGCATGTCCCCAGGCAGCACATCAACATCACACAGCTGTTGTCAAGATCCGCGTGCCACAGAGGAGCAAAATAAAAGAATAAAACCACAGTGTTGGCCCTGAAACATGCCACTAATTATTAACTCTGTATTACTGTAAATAATACAGAGGACTGAACATGAGGAAGATTAATTAATCCCTCCATCCATTTTCCTGTGCTTTTTGGGGAATAAGTTACGGTGGCAGCAGTCTGTGCAGGCCCTTCCTATGCTCTCTTTCTCTAGTTCACACAGGCAGATCCCCAAGCGATGCCTGGCCACGGAGAGTCAGAGTCCCTCCAGTGTATCGTAGGGGCCTCCTCTCAATGGGATATGCCAAAGCACCTGTGTAGGACGTGTCTGGCACAGGTTCCCAAGCCTCAGCTGGCTCCTCTCAACCTGGAGCTGCACTTGTACTCGGCTTATTCTGAGTGACTTAGCTCTTCATCTTATCTCTAAGAAAGTGCCCATCTACTCTGCAGAGGCCCGTCTTTTCATGACCCAGAGCTCACGGCCATAGTCAGATGAGAGTAGGAACATACAACCACAACAGTCCAATGCAGTGACTGAATTACTGCAATAGCTGCTCTACTCTTCTCTCACGATGATTATATATATATGTATATGTGTACACATACAAACAAAGATACTTGAACTTCTCCACTTGAGGCAGCCACTCGTTGAAACATTTCCTCTCTGCCATGATGATTGGCGCGTTGACCCCAAGCCCTGCAGCGCTGCTCTTGGATGAATTAAGTCACCTTTAGTGTCGTCGTGACAAATTACACCGATGACAAACCCTATGATTCATTGCTCTGTTCTCATCCTCATTTTCACTTTTCAGCACTTGGCCAAACTGTTTAAGTGAATGGGCTGACAGCGGACAAGTTGATTTATGGCTGCTGAATTTTGGAGAACTGGAGCAAAGTTGTGGACATATATCAAATGAAAGGGGTCCCGTGTTGTAATTATCAGTCAGTCAGTTGTGCTGAATCCTCTAATGGACATATTGAATTATTTGAGGACAGCCCTGTGTGAGTAGTTCTATCCGGAAACCAACAAGTTTATCAACAGCTGATATTGTCATAGTTGGCTGTGTTCGTAAAAATAAGTATCTATACTCTTGGTTCAGTTTGCAAAAGTAAAGTGAAATGTTGCATGACTCCACTGCATTTTGCTGTTGTTCAACCAGCATGAAATACAATTCTACAAATCACAGTTGACAAGGAAACCATTCTTTTAGCTGAGATCATAATTTCATTCATACATTTCTAATATTATGCTCTGATCACTCTTGGTATTCACCTTTACGGACAAATTACTTTTGAGGTGCATATTTTGTTAACAGGAGGAGTTTTGTTCCATCGCCATCCACAACAAACACACTCATTTACTTTCCTATTTATCGTGTTCCCTGTTTGTTTGTTTTTTGTCTGATCGTGGCCTTTTGCATTGGCCTGGGAGTCTAAACCTTTACCGCTGCATCTTTCTGGCTATCTACTGTATCTTGAGTGGTCTGACATCACACCCGTTTGTTGACACTGATGGAGAGAAGCACTTTATAAACATAATAATGGGATTAGAGCTTCACTGATTAACCTTTAGCACCAGCCGCTGAAGTGCACGTTAATGCTGAGGCTGGCTCGGCGAGAGAGAGGAAGCTTTTTTGAATGGGAGCCAAAACAAACTGTAGTGCTGTGTCATGAGAGACTATGAAATTACCAGTCAGCGCTACTCGGGAAGTCACACCATACGTTTTTAAAAGATCATAGTTTATAGTTTATATAAGGAGAAGGGAAACATAATTATGACACACCATCACACAATAATGTATTCAATCTAATTTTTCCCCGTTTGTTTTATTTTCTATAGGTGTTCACTCAAGCAGAAGAGCTCAAATTCAGACCAGTCTTGAACGCTACAATCTCAAGTGGCCAATGAGTTTAAGAGAGTTTGCGGGTAAGACGCTTTATTTCAAGTTGCCATCTGTACTGGGTTGATTATGTTGTTGTTAATGTTGCTGAGAGTAAATTTTAGAGTCAGCAATCTGGGACCAACAAATGAGAATCTAAATCCTCCCCATTGGAAAGTCATAAAAGTCCAGTTTGCGAACAGAAATAGGAAGCTGAACAACTGAGATTTTATCCAACCCTTTTATCCCGCTTGGACAAACGATCCGGAGAAGCGTTTTACCAGAGACCCAATAGTTATGGTTGGGAAGGCTGAATGAATAAGATCTTGTTGTGAGGTGAGAGTGCCACAAAGTGTTTAATGGTAAACCCTGACGACAGATAAAGATAAAGAATGTTGGAAAAAAGGGGTGTACGATTCACCGTGTAACCACTAGAAGGAGCCCTGACTCCGGATACCCGCTTGAAGCTCCTCCAGACAGAGCAGCCTCCCTGTCTATTTTCACCCGCAGTAATCTGTAATCAACCCTATAGTGTCGCTGAACTCTGATCTGTGAGCTCCAACCCCGGATTGACCCCAACGGTGCGAGTCTCGCGGTTGGTCTCGTTGTCACGGTGAAAAGAGGACAGTTTGCTCTCGATCACTGCAACATTCGTTCAAAGACAAAGTTTAAAAACAGCTTCAAAGGGGAGACAGCGAAAGAGCTGAGGATGGTTCAAATAAAAACACAAGCTGCCTGCTTTTATCAGGGCTGAAGGGAAAGTCAAGGGAAAGTCAGAACATCATATGCGTTTTGGGGGTATAGTTTGAATAAAACAATTTGTTCGTCAAGCAGTTAGTTTATGTCAGACTTTTAAGGTAAGATAGTTTCGGTGGGTCTTCAGTGGTGAAAAATAATCTCTTTTTCCGATTGCTCTAGTAATTGACAGTACAATATTCTATCTTTTAAATTGGGTCAAAAGCCCACGAATGTTTTGTTCTTAATGGCAAAAACAATGCAACAGAAACTGAATAAGAGGTTCAGAGTGGTCATATTACAAGCGGACATTATTTGCAGTATTCTGACCAGCACATACTGCCACTGTGTCCTAGGTATTGTTTTGAGGGTTTCTGGTAGGTTTTCTTTTCAGTGCTGACGGACCCTCTCACCAGAAAACCTACAAAACAATTGATCCTGTAAGGTCAATTACGCACACATATCCTTTTTGTTCACATAAAAAGTTCCATAATGCACCTTTAAAGCACAATTCAAATCCACACTATTCTATATTAATTACCACACTGACTCTTCTATAGTGATCAAAGTTACAAGCTGCAACATAGTCATAGTGTTTGCATAAGTCATGAGGTCTAAAAGTCTAGTTGGGTTCGGGTGGTCCTGGACTTTGGGAGGGGGTTTTCCAGTGGGCTACGGGTTGCAGTGTCCCACCTCTGCCAGAAGGGGTCATTCTCCTCTCTGTCTTTGAGCGCCGGTTTGGGCGAGAAGATCCTTTCCAGTCGCTCGTTCAGGTATCTGGAGTAGAAGAACTGAGCTGCAAAGTTCATGTCTGTATCCCGTCTCTGTCCCGGCCCGTTTGTCGATAAAAACCCTCTCGCGCTGAACAAAGGCTGCACGGACACACTGCTGCTGGCCACTTGCACCTCGATCCTCCTTTACCCTGATCCCTCCCACTTTCCACAGCAAGGGGGTATTTAAGAAGGGATTACCCCAGGACACATGCACCAGCTCTGGGCTCTCGCTCCTCTGCCCATGTCCCCTCCCCGTCCCGCTCTATTCCTGGGCCTGTAGACTGGGATAATACCTCTCCCCTGTGTGACGTTGTGTTAATCAGACAGTCTAAGGAGCGAGATTATTAGGGTTTATCTACGAAGCGGTGCAACGTACAGAGCAGCGGAGAGAGAGCGGAGGAGACGGCCAGAGAATGCGTAAAGTTGTTGAGTTGACGTCATGACCGCTTTGGGGCCAGACTGTTCAGACGCCGCAAATTAAAATCAATGATCAATACCTGTACTTCTAATGCCTAGATCAGTGGTTGTCAAAGGAGGAAATAGTTGTTTAGTATCTCTTTTTATTTTTATTTTGAACTCTATATCGTTGTCCAGATGGGAGCAGCAAATACTTTATTTATTTCACAATTTCGCACATACAATTAGGAAATTCAACTTATAAACCATCAAGTATTGCTACATTGTGAAAATGGACACCCAAAAAATCTACAAGCTTATCAACAGGGGTCCATAACCCACCACCAAAGATGATTTGCATATACAGTAGACAAAGCAAAGAATGGCTCACATAAAACTAGCTCCTGCTGACATCTTCCAAGAGGTGAAGGCGGAATATAACAGGTGGCATTTCGACAATATATAATATTCATTTATATACTTTTTTTTTTTTTTTTTTTTGCCTTCACACTACAGCAATATCTCACCTTACCAAAGTATCAGCGGGGCTCTACATTACGGGCTTTTTGACAGTCCAACTTATTATTTTTAAATCCGTTCTGAAAAAAAAACATTGAAATAGATATACAATTGCTAACTAGTCTGGTCCTAGTTGCAATCCAAACATGAACAATCACGTTACCTTGTGTCAGTGTAAAACTTGGTGCCTCAAACATTTTTCTATGCACAGAGAGAAACCAGTAGAACCCTAGGAGTCCTAAGCCGCAAGCAAACCAGAAGCATAGCTCTCCAGAAGTTGACTCTTTAACCTCCTTTTAAATATAGTTATAGTAGGAGATTGTTTTAAGTCGTCTTCCAACTCCTTCCATAAGTTTGGACCACTGTGGCATGTCCTAAAACTAGTACATTGTAATGTCCTATATTTCAACTTAATGTCCTATAACAGCAACTTGTTCCTATTATGTTGGTGAGTATAACGGAATGAGTTTGCACAATCTAGAATTTAACCTGTTTACAACATTATACATAGTACACGCATTATGATAAAGATTAATTTCATTTTTGTAGGAGGATTTCTCATAGACCTTGAAATGGCTCTTGTAGCCATCGGGAGTGCAGGACATGGGAGGGCTCTGACATGATTTTTCCTGCCTGTCTGATGATCCTCAAATGTGTTACATGTCTGTAATGATGGATATTCCATCACCTTTTGTGTCAGAAATCAAAGTCAGAACCAGCTCTGATTTAGTTTTGACTGTCACGTTATAAAACACGTACAGTAGATCTAATTACACTATCAATAACAGTATGATACACCAAACACCAAATACTCTTTGTCTCCGCAGGAAGTACAGTCTGTGTTGTACCCGGCTGCAGACTGAGTTTACATGGACATTCCACATGAGGCTGGAGTCAATGTTGACGCCGAAGTATTTGTAAGACCAATTGTCGTACCTTGGTTTCATCTCTGCCATTTTAGACTTTAATGTATGCTTCAGTGAGGCAAGTTGGGTGTCGTTCTGGTTTACAGATGGTTTACTCCCAGTTTAGACATTATCTAGTGCTATTTAGATCTATTTTAGACCCGGTTTAGTCCTGATTTGATCTCAATCTAGGCCTGGTGGCACTTGGAAGTTCAAAGATTTTACGAGGTTGTACTTGCTGTTAAAAAATGTTTAGGACCCCTTGATGGTAGCACATTACAGTTTACACTCTATTAAGTACTTGCAAAGGATTGGTAAATACTTAATTTAATCATTTATACAAGCATTTCCAGTGACATCACGCATAGTTCCGGCCGCCATTTTGAATAACAAAGTACAACTATGCAGTACTACAACATGTAAGAATATCTCTACTTCGGATGAAAATGAAAGACATGTGACTTTTGTTGTTATTGCGGCCATTTTGAATACCAAAGTAGAATTATAACATGTAACAATATCTCTACTCAGGATATAAATGACAACTGATTGACAATGGCATTTTTATGTACTCATAATCATTGCTCAAGAAGATAAGTTAAAACACAGCCACAGACAGCGCACGTTTATGCGAAGAAACCAGTGAGTAAGTGTTTAAGCTGCTCAAAACGTTTGCATGCTACCGGTGCAATGCAATACTTGCATTTTGATCCGTCATTCTCGGTTGTAAAGCGCTCCCACGCTGTGCTGTTTACTGTATGGCCCGCTTCATATTGAAAAGTTAAACTAGCTAGCTATGCGCGATGACGGCTTCTCGTGAACAAATGTTTGGGAGCGCTCTGGCGGTCTCTGGTGGTGCAAAAATGTATTACAGGTATTTTAGATGGCACGGGAAATTATACACGCCAGTTAACCGAGCAAAATGCTTTTACGGTTTACGTTTTTTAACGGTTAACTGGTTAATCGGTTAACCATGGACAGTGGCGTGCGTGGACCTAATTTCAGCCCGGGAATTTAGAGAATACCCGCCTACTTTTCTGTGGGTTCATAGCTCAGTGATAGAGCGCTAGTCTCTGGTGCAGGAGGTCCCTGGTTCAAGTATGGCTTTTTTCTGTAACGCTCTTTTTACATGAGCCGCTGCACACACAGTCTGAGCCTGATACAACTCCACAATTAGCACCAAGTTATAAGATAAAAATATTTATTTGTCCACTTTTCTACCTTTCACTGCCTCTTTCTCTCTTTACTCGCGCGGACACTTGTCTCCACAGGATTGGACTGCACCAACTTCAACTAAAGCGGAGGGGTGTTCCACTTAAACACCCTTAAACACCCCTCTGAGTTCGTTCAATGTCAAATGGTATCTCCCCGCCACAAGGATGAAAAGTTAGATGCGAAAATCTTTTCTGATTTTGACACATTTCCCCCTCGTGGGCCCGGCCCGGCCCTAAACAGTGCCGCGGCCCACCGGGAAACCTCCCGACTCTCCCTATGGCCAACACGCCTCTGACCATGGACACCCCTAATCGGGAAGTCTGGGCATCCCTGCTTAGACTGCTGCCTCCGCGACCCGGCCCGGATAAAGCGGAAGAAAATGGATGGATGGCTTTTCACAGATTTAAGTCACACGCTTCACAATGGACTGTTTTCCTTCTTTCTATTGTGGTGATAAGCTACATTTAGCCACAGCCATGGGTAGACTGTCAAATGCACAACCAAACTGTGTCAACGAACCTCCCAACGGACCACCACTCACACCCACCCACCCAAGCCTTACATCGTCCCCCATCGTGACCAGGCCCAATCCTGCTGAGATCCGAGATCGGACATACACAACAAGCTGGTTTGTGTTGGACATACAGTGCCTCTCGAAAGTACTAATACACCTTGAACTTTTGCACATTTTGTCATGTTTACAACCCTAAACATAAAGATTTTATTTTGAATTTTTACTGAAAGTTCACACACAAGTAACAGACAACTGTGAAGTGAAAGCAAAATGATACATGATTCTGTTATTTTACAAAAAATAGAAAAGTGAAAAGTGGGGCGTGCATAAGTATTCATACAGCATGACTTAATACTTTGTGGAACCCCCTTTTGCTGCAATAACAGCAGCAAGTCTTCTGGGGTATGACTACAAGGTTTGCACATTTAGAGACTGACATTTTAGCCCATTCCTCTTTACAAAACAACTCAAGCTCTGTCAAATTAGAAGGAGAGCGTTTGTGAACAGCAGTTTTCAGGTCTTTCCACAGATTTTCAATAGGATTTAGGTCAGGACTTTGACTGGGCCATTCTAACACATTAATATGTTTGTTTTTAAACCATTCCATTGTAGATTTAGCTTTGTGTTTAGGGTCATTGTCCTGCTGGAAGGTGAATCTCCGCTTCAACCTCAATTCTCTTGCTGACTCCATCAGGTTTTCCTCCAAAATGTCCCTGTATTTGGCTCCATCCATCTTCCCAACTATTCTTACAATCTTCCCAATCCCGCTGAGGAAAAGCAGCCACATAGCATGATGCTCCCCCCACCATATTTGACACTGGAGATGGTGCACTCAGGACTATGAGAAGTGTTAGGTTTGTGCCATACATAACGTTTTGGGCCAAAAAGTTCAATATTTGTCTCATCTGACCAAAGCACCTTCTTCCACATGGTAGCTGTGTCCTCCATATGACTTCTAGCAAACTTCAAACGGGATTTCTTATGGCCTCCTTTCAATAATGGCTTTCTTCTTGCCACTCGTCCATGAAGGCCAGATTTGTGTAGAGTACGACTTATAGTTGTCCCATGTACAGATTCCCCCAGCTCAGCGGCAGTACGTCGCAGCTCCTCCAGAGTTATTTTAGGGGACTTGGTTACATTTCTGACCAGTGCTCTCCTTGTTCGGTCTGTTAGTTTAGGTGGACGCCCATGTCTTGGTAAGTTCGCAGTGGTGCTATATTCTTTCCATTTCCGAATGATGGATTGAACAGTGCTCCGTGAGATGTTCAAATCTTGGGAAATCTTTGTATAACTTAACGCTGCTTTAAACGTCTCCACAACTTTATCCCTGACCTCTCTGGTGTGCTCCTTGGCCTTCATGATGTTGCTTAGTGACCAATACACTCTGACCATAGCTCTGAGGCCCTCACAGAACAGCTGTAATTATACTGAGAGTAGATTACACACAGATGGCCTCTATTTCATGGTTAGGGCAAGGTGTGAACATTCTGCAGTCATTAGGAATGTTATAAAGGCAATTTAATGCACTCCAAAAATGCTGTATGAATACTTATGCACTTATTCTCCTTCCTCCATGGGTGCGGAGGAAGGAGAAGATCTGGGGGACAACACCAAAGTAGGGTCAGCTGCAGGGGGTGGCGGGGAGACGTCCCTATTTAGCCACTGCCCCCCCACCGGGAGATGTACTGGCTAGGGGGCGAAACATCAGTGAACGGTGGTACCAGCTGACGATCCTGCAGCTGACCCGAAAGGCACTGTAGGAGGTGCGTCAACCGAAAGGACAGCAGGAATAACATCACCTGTATACTCATAAGTATGCACGCCCCACTTTTCACTTTTCTATTTTTGTAAAATAACAGAAACATGTATCATTTTGCTTTCACTTCACAGTTGTCTGTTATTTGTGTGTGAACTTTCAGTAAAAAATTCAAAATAAAATCTTTACGTTTAGGGTTGTAAACATGATAAAATGTGCAAAAGTTCAAGACGTATTAGTACTTTCGCAAGGCACTGTATCTTTCAAAATTAGATTGGTCCCTGCCCTTGATCTAAAATTTTGACGTCTTTCCCTAAAATGGCATCCCAACCTGTTGAATTTAGTCAAATCATGTCCCAAAAGTGCCAGGAGCGAGAGAGAGGTTCCCACAGCTGCTGTCAGGCTGTGAGTGAACGGGGTTTTGCATTCAGAGCAGAGCTGTCAGGTGTCAGTGAAGGCACCTGTAAAACACACGAGGAAGGAGCAGGAGATATATGAGCTGCATTGAAAACATCGAGTGTTGCTTAATGTCGATCGGCCATTTTGCCAGTTTTGTGATTTGCCTTATGGGGCCAGAGATGTGTTTTCTTGAAGTCCATATTTTTTGTCAACAAACGTTTGGCTGCTGTTGCTTTGCCATGACAGCATCTGCATACCCTCTAAAGCAGAACTGCTGAATATGGATTTCTCCACGTCAAACCTTCAAGCCTCGAAAGGCGTTTCAAAAATATCAAAGCCGCCTGACAAGATCATGAGTCTGGCTTCAGCTCACTTTGCACTTATTGATTTATAATGCATTGGTTCTGAATGTACAGGCTTTGATATTTCTTTTTTTCTCACAAGACTTGACGGTATTTACTATTCTCTATGATTTTTAACTGTAGGGTTCATATTTCATGATCATTTCCTCGCTGACAGTTTGACTTTCCTTCACCACGCGAATGTTTTGCACTGAAAATGGGTAGGTTAGGGTTGTACAATATTACAGTCTGAGCACTAACGCTATTCACTCTTTCTGTGTGAATAGTGGTAAATGGTTATCAAATGATGGGGAATAAGTAAATGCTGTATAAAGGATTAATCTCTTAACCCCTACCTTAACCAAGCACATTTTCTCCAGAAGGCCACTGCAACGCCTCATTTGAAAGCTAAGACCTTGTAGTTTCTGAAAATATGTGTAAGATCTGTCTGTGTGAGTAAAACATCTTATAGCTGGTGGACGGCAGGTACTGTAACTGGTACATTTTCAAATTCCTAAAAGTGTGCAAATATATAATGATACTAATTCAACCTGGAATAGACTCACACAGACAAAAGCAGCGATTAGGAAGATTTATTGACATGTGTATTAGTTTTGGCGATCAGACCCTGGAGGTAGACATCGATGTATAAGTCAGTGTAGATTAACAGCTTGGAGCCTGGACACTGGTGGTGGTATGGAAGACCCGGGAAGAAGCAGCAGGTAGAAGCCGTGGACGGAAGAGGCGGAGATGGAGTGGAGGAACGGACCATGATTGCTGGGGCTTAAAAGCTGGACCGATGGCGATGATTGGCTGCTACAGAGGTGCGGCTCTTACCCTGATGGCTGAGGTGGAGGTGTGGCCCTCTCGGAAGCGATCATTGGCTGGAGGCCGATGACGCTGAAGTTTGTCTACCAGGTTGAATTAACGCCTATAGGCTTCATAACATACAGTGCCTTTGCGAAAGTACTAATACACCTTGAACCTTTGCACATTTTTGTCATGTTTACAACCATAAACATAAAGATTTTTTTTGTTTTTTGTTTTTACTGAAAGTTCACACACAAGTAACAGACAACTGTAAAGTGAAAGCAAAATGATACATGATTCTGTTATTTTTCAAAAAATAGAAAAGTAGAAAAGTGGGGCGTTACTTGTGTGTGAACGTTCAGTAAAAAAATTCAAAATAAAATCTTTATGTTTAGGGTTGTAAACATGACAAAATGTGCCAAAGTTCAAGGTGTATTAGTACTTTCGCAAGGCACTGTATTTGTGGGATAGTCAACAGTAATCTCCTCAGCAGTCCATGCAGCTTATTTTTAGACATTGGACATTTGTCTTTTGTAGGCTCTTGGCGGCAAGGACTTCCTGTACATAAAAGCATCCTCCTCTGGACTGAGTTTAGAGACTATCCAGCCGCTCGCTCGGTGCCTGTGCGGCGCAGCAGACAGATAAGACTTTAGAGGGGAGTGGGGAAGAGGAGACTGGGCTGCTACCAGATCTCCGCGGGACGTCCTGATTGCGTGCTCCATTCCCTCATCCCACCGCGTGTCCCTGACCCTCTGACCTATCACCCCCTGCCTCCAGGCCAGCCGCTGTGATGCCCAACACGGGACGGTCCCACCCTCGGGCTCACTACAGGAGAGAGTGTAAGCAGAGGTAATCCCGTTAGCAGACAGGGCTCAGGGAGTATTTGCAGTAAATCTGTGTGTAGTGAATGGTAGGAAATAAGAAGCGTTAAGCGGTCATTCTTAAACAACACAGTCAGACATCAGAGATTGTCTTGTGCACTGTCACACTGCGATTACTTACAATTAAATGACGTCTTGAACTTAAAGGCTTAAACAGTGCCCTAATTAAGAGAATTAATTTTGGCAAGTTTGGACTAGTTTTAAATACAATGGGATATTCAAAATAAGGGTGGAAAAAAAGAAATACTTTTAATGAGACAAAATAGTTGAAGGCCAAAAAAGGTCACACACTTTAATATTTGTTTTTAGCTTTGATTACGGCACACAGTCACTGTGGCATTGTTTTGATAAGTTTCTGCAATGTCAAAAGATCAAGTGTTCTGTTCATTTTTCACCAAGATCTTGTATTGATAGGGTGACCCGATTCCCCACTTTAAAAACTGGGACCCAATGAGAATTTGTGCACCTGTTATTCATACGTACAGTATTTTTTTAAAGGGGGGGTATTATGCTTTTTTCAATCACATAGCACCAGTCTATAGCATACTACAATGATGACGTAACCTTCTGTTGGTCTGTATATGCAGTAAATTAAAATAACTGCCTTGAATAAAATTGCTCTCTCAAAATGGCTGTACTGAACGTCTTGAAATAGGCCTCTGTCTCTTTAAGAAGCTTTCCGACACGCCCCCTTCAGCACACTGCTGTGGCATTTAAACAACAACACTGTGCGGGGAGGGGGCTCTGCTGAGCTGAGGAGCAGTGGTTGGTGGCTTGGCTGGTGACAAAAGGTCCAGAGGCGTCTCCAGGAGGTGGGGGCGTTCCTAGGAGGACCGAGGCATAGCTACACCTAAAATGGCTGCCGTCTAAGTTTTTACTGATTACTCAAAAATATGTGAATGAGCCAAGGCAACACTCCAGGCATGTGTTTAATGAGGGAATGACATAATAACATGATATAAAGCTTGAAAAAGTCGATTTTACATAATACCCCCTCTTTAACAAAAGTACCAATAAACCTTAGGACTATGCTTTCATGTTGCCAAAGTTTACTTTTAGTCAAATAATACCAGAGGTGACTGACCCCGCCCACTGCACGTAAAGCACAATCACATTAGAAAACCTCTTGCGTATGACAGGTGTGATCATTCAAACATCAATATCACAAGACACAACGCCTCCTGAGTACCAGTCACTTGAAAGTACTTTTTGTATATTTTAATATATAAACCTTTGTATTTTTTTTGTATTATCCCTTAAAGGGAAATGAACTAAATATGGTAACTTCGTTCACAGTAATCTTTTCACCAATTAAAGGCAAGGAACCAAATATAGTAACTTCGCTCACATTGATTTTCTGCATGATATTGAAACATTTTGAATAATGTTACAACAGAACTAAACTTGTGTAATGTCCCCCAATAACACTCTTAAATTGAAATTATTTATTTCAAAGTATTTCAATGAGTGCCCTATAGACCCTTTAATTGTTTGTAAACATTCTGGGCTTAGCTGGAGGCGGGAAGCTCGATTCCTATCTATTTCCATTGTAGCTGTTGTCATAGTAACGATAAACAAATGTCTAACTGTTTTTGGAAATATCAGATAAACCTTATTTTATCGTCTCAAATGTCATTCCTCTTGTTCTGGCACCTTAAGCCACAACAGGACCACATTTTTCAGTTGTAGTTTTACACTTAAAATCGCTAGTTTTAGTTTAATCTTTTTTCTCTCGATCACTTCCTGCCTCCAGCTGATGTCACTGATGATGTCAGCAGTTAAAGGTCTATAGGGTTAAAATCTGGACTCTGTGGCGGCCAATCCATGCGTGGCTGCAAATACTCTGAATCTAAATTCTCTTTGGGCACTTCTGAGTCATTTTCTTATCTCAGCCGATTTTTTTTTTTTCCAGTGCAACATATTACATTGATGTGCAATTTCTGTATGATAAAAGATGTTTTTGTTTTTAGTCCAAATCTGGCGAAAAAGGTAAAAGTTAGGTGTAGAGCTCTGTATCTGTGTGAAGTACATGTTTTCACTATTATGTGGACATGCGCGTCCTCATTTGAAAGCTAAGACCCTCCAGAGGCCAGTCAGGAAAGATAGACCCAGTTAACGAGGGGGGAATCACAACATTTTACTGTTCCATAAAGTCTTTCATTCCGTTTGGCATTTCATCAGAGTCATATTCCCGCATTCTGCCTTTTAACATTTTTGGTGGGTATTTTTTCCACTTTCTTTTATAAACATGTTTGTCTGCTCCCACCCACCTGCCTCTTTTGCTTTCACAGAGATGGGAAGCACATTTGAGGAGAGTGCTATGTTTTGTAGTTTGTGCCACAGACTCATTTTCAAGGGGTTTTGCTTGCTGAAATGCCAGAGTCTTGGGCTATAGAGAGGAAAGTTATAGAACCGTTGTGAACGAGGAATGTATAGTTTCTGCAAAAGGACAGTATGCTTTGGGATTAAACGGCTCCTGTCCGCTTTTTGCGACATACAAGTTAGTTCTTGGCTAATAAATTGAAGACATTTTCTAACTTTACATAAACAGCAATTTGAGCAGATTTGAATGCAAAATATCAAACGGAATGAGTTTCACTGGAGCAGGTGTGCGATCTTTGTGGACCTCAGTTTGCGAAATGCTTGAATGCCTCTCCAGCTGGGATGAAGATAACAGTTTACACGACTCAGCGGGTCACGCTAAAAAAACCAAACAAATACAAGTCTTTTTCAGCAGAAACGACAGGAAACAATCAATGTAATTACTGGAGGGAGGTTTGAGGTTTTATCGATTCAGACTTTGTTTTCCTGTTTAATAAAATCACAAAATGGCACTTCTTTCAACATTGCAAACAACTCTGGTCCCAATCATGTCTGAAAGCCTTGCTCAATCTTCTGTGTAAATGGTTTCTGGCAGAGGCTACAACAACACCATTAATCTTTGAGACCAGTTGGATTGCTACATTTTTTAGATTCCACTGAAAATTGTGTCTTTTATGAATTTCCTTTCAGTTGTGGAATGAAATTGTTTCTGTCCTCCTTCAGTGTCTTAAAAGCAGACATTAAAGGGATACTTCGGGATTTTTGACATAGGGCCTCATTTCCTAGTTATCCAGAGTGTTGTTGATGTCTGAAGATATTTTTTTCTTAAATTCATGCAGTTCTTATATTTGAAGAGTCTAGTTGCGCTAGGCTAAAGCAAGGCTAAAGCATTCTATGGTATCAGTTAGCCCGCATTAAAAAACAGTCTGACTCACTCCACAGTGCACCTGAGGTAAATCACTTATAACGCCAGACTAACTATATAAATGTCTGTGTCGATAGGTTAATTTTAACCATTTTGCGTTTAAAAGAACTTATATTTGAGCAGCATCAGCTTCGTGGCTGTAAGCTAACGCAGCGGCGGAGTGATCTGCGAGAAAATAGTCCCTCAAAGTGCGGTAATTCATGTGATACAAGGTCAGTTTTATTTAAAAAATTATTCTATTAACACAGACATTTATATGGTTAGTCTGGCGTTATAAGTGATTTACCTCAGGTGCACTGTGAAGTGGGTCACAGTGCACCTGAGGTACAGACTGTTTTTTAATGCGGGCTAACTGTTACCATAGAAATGCTTTAGCCTTGCTCTAGCCTAGCGCCACTAGACTCTTCAAATATAAGAACTGCATGAATTTAAGAAAAAAATATCTCCAGACATCAACAACGCTCTGGATAACTAGGAAATGAGGCCCTATGTCAAAAATCCCGAAGTATCCCTTTAATGGGGGAAAAAACACTCCCAGTGTATCTAGTTATAAAGTTATTGATCGTGAAGTGTTGTTTACATCATAGTGATTGTAAAACTCCACTTTGCTCCCCGAAAGTTGTGAAACGCGCTCACAAACTCATCCCTGACTCGACTTGACTTCGGATTTTAGAAACGCCTTTGGAAAGTAAGGAATGAGTTTGGTCCACAACTCTAAACTTCATACACCAAGAATCACATCACTTTTTCCTGGATGTAAATCTTTGTGTTCTGCTCTGCACTTCCACGCCCTTGTTTGGCGTTTAAGCAAGTGCTTTATTTATTAGTCCTGAGCCCCGGGAACAGAGCTCTCCACTACTGTGCCAACCTGACCAGGATGTTCTTGGAGGTAGATCCACTGTAACGGTCCTGGGTTTGTCCCTGTTTCAGAGCGTGGTGTCCTGCACTGGTCACAGCTCCTCCACCTCCTCCTTCCTCTACCTCCTGCGCAGCTCTCTCCGCTCTACAACAGTCTTTCACCATCTTCTGGGAAGAGCGTAGCAGTTAATCCGTCTTATTCTCCAGTGAACGTACATTAGCCAGAACAAAAGGGATAGAAGGTACAGTATGTGTGGCTTGTCGGTGTTTCAGAAGAAAAAATCTGTAGGTCTCAAATGTCTCAGAATCTGCTGATCCTCACAAGAACACAGTCAAGATGTACAAAAGTATACAGTAAAACAATGTATAATCGTGCATAGTATACTACACTCCTGATAATGGCTTGTGATCCTCTATGAGTGTTTTGACATTTTTGAACTTTTATTTTATTTTGAAAAACAATGCGTATTGGATTTTGTGCATGCTGAACAATACATTTTGAGTCATTCTCCTAAAGATACTGAAACACTCTGCTCCAATCACTGACTCTGTGTGCTTTGTCATTGTAGTGATGTTGAAGTTCATATGAATTTCTGTTTTCCCCCATCATATAGGTATAAAAAACGATATTACAAAACAAAACTAAGTAGGTCCAGATTTCACCCTTGTAAGCGCTCAATAGTGTTTTTTAATACTGTCCTGACCCCACCTCTCCCCTCTCTCTCTCTCCTCATGTTTGCAGAAGGAAACTGGGACTAACACTGGAGTGAGAGTTTGGGGCAAACAGCAGAGGGTCCTGAAGGGAACAGTCTGCTCTCTGTCTCTGCACGGATCCGGACTTTCAAACCATGAGGCACTTTTGTATCTCGACACTGGCCCTTGTCTTCCTCCTGATTGGCTGCTCATCACCAGGTAAGACGCTGACGCACCTGTGGGAGCTGTGGTGGAAGAATATGCTGAAAGGAGGCCACTTTTTGAGGCTTAACTTGTTGCTGTGTGAGGAAACGTTTTGCTCACTCCACCCAGTCTCCAAGGGTTAGGGCTCTGCTCTACACTGGCTTGTGTTACATGTATCTGTATATGTATTATACTTTTTGACCACTCTTTGATTTTTCAAGAGGTTTTCAAAGAGAAGACAGAGGATTTTATATAAACACATAATGCTCAATCTGTGATCAGTCAGCCCACTATGTGTTTGTTATTGCAAAGTTTCAACAGAGGTGGTCAAAGTACTTAATTCAAGAAAAAAGTACTGACACTGCAAATCCAATATTACTCCAATACAAGTAAACGTTGCTCTGTGAAATAATTTCTTAGGTGAAAGTATTTGCTGTTGAAATTACTTAAGTATTCAAACTAGAATCCATTCAAATAAAGGTTACAAAAAATAACTGGCTTAAAATTACAAAAATGTGTCCGCCTGCATGGACAAATAGACAAACCTTCTTCCTTGTTGTGGATCAGTTGCATTTGACAGTATGTCTGCACAACGTCCCCCAGCGTGTTTTAATAAAACACATGGACAAATTAACTTTTTACCTTCTCAAAAAAAATACAACTCCTCTGACTTCAAATAAGGAATGCTCAAAATGTGGACATCAGGGACGGCTTTACCAGACATCATGTTCTCCACTCCAATCAAAGTGATGTGTTATACGTGTACTAATAATATTAATAAGGGCTTACACTTGTGTGTACAAGCCTGTGTTACCAAGTTTCTCAAAGACTGCGCTACACTGTAGTAATAATTAATTCATCAGAATCAGAATCAGAATCGGTTTTATTGCCATACTTATTCAAACCATACTCTGTGGTGGTAGCTACTATTGTAGCCACAGCTGCCCCTTGAGGTAGACTGACGGAAGCAAGGCTACCAGTCTGTTCCGTCGGCCCCTCCAACCACCACCAACCACTCACTCACACACTGCATTCATTCTGGCCTATTGTACATGTTTTAGTGGTAGGGGTAACCGGAGTACCCAAAGGATGACACGGGGAGAACACGTACACTCCACACAGAAAGGCCCCGCCCAGGTGGTAATCGATCCCGGGACCTTCTAGCTGTGAAGCACGAACGCTAACCGCTGTACGACTGTGCCGCCCATGTACTGTGCGTATAATCGGCTGAGGGACCCTAGGAGTTCCCAAACCCGAGGTTGAGAATCTCAGCCATAAACAATCACACTGCAGAATAGCAAGGTTTGACTCTCACCTGCTCTTTTGTGGCTAATTGTTTAAGTCAACATGGATCTAAGTTTGAATATTGTATCCTCTCTCTCCTGAAATGCTTAAATCAAAAACACTAAGCCCATGTTATATGAAGTAGACATTACACCTCTAACGCTTGCTGTTTTTCGCTGTAGCCCTGTAGTGAGCAGTTGTTCATTCTTGTCGTATGAAGTCACTGTAATGACGTTGTCTCAGATTCGGGCCTCCACCACAGTAACGGTAAATTCTCCACATTTTCAGTCAGATCCAGTAAACAGAGCTGCCGCCTGAGTCCTCTCTCACAGATGGACAGTGATGGGGGGACTGGGGGGAGGGAGGGAGAGCGATGTTATGGGGGACTTTTTGACAGAATATTAGATTAGGTGTTGAGCCGCGGAGCTGAGGTAAATGAGAAACAGATGTTACGGCTCAGTCACATGTTTTAGCATCCAGCTGACACCTGTAAAACATTGTGTAGCATTTAAAGGAGTATAAACCTAATAAACGTTACATTATGACGTTATCCACAAAGATCTAAAGACAGTACGACATCTAGCCAGCTTAATTAGATCCTCAAGAGTGATACAAATGCAGGGGACAGATCTATACTTTTACATTTCATGACACTGTCTCTTCAACACATTATGATATTTTTTTCTTTACAAGATTTTTGTCTTAAACCACAAGCCCCATGTTTTCCTGATCAGCGGAATTTCTCCCAAACTCTCCAAACCGCAGCTGCTTGTCTCTCTGTGCCAAAGCCTGTTCTCTCATGCTCAGACATCAGACCTACAGCGTGTGGTTCCCGCGGTGCCACATTTCGCATTAAAGGCTCCCCCACAGAGAAACAGGAAGCATCTTCTCCTTCAAAATAAAGGCGTGACTTTTTGTTGTCGTTTGAACTGGCTTTTGCTGATGCGGTGGAGATCGAGCGGCTTGTGAGCTGATGGAATGAGAGAATGAGGCTGCAGCAGGAGGTGATTGGCTGACGGCAACAGACGGGTGACTGAAGGAATGGAGAAGGGACAATTTGAGGTTAGACTTGGGGTTGCCATGTCAGGAATTGGCTCAATAAGAATTAAAAAAATCATGATTTAGAGCAGGGGTCTCCAACCTTTTTTTTTAAAGAGGGGGTATTATGCTTTTTTCAATCACATAGCACCAGTCTATAGCATACTACAATGATGACGTAACCTTCTGTTGGTCTGTATATGCAGTAAATTAAAATAACTGCCTTGAATCAAATTGCTCTCTCAAAATGGCTGTACTGAACGTCTTGAAATAGGCCTCTGTCTCTTTAAGAAGCTTTCGACACGCCCCCTTCAGCACACTGCTGTGGCATCTAAACAACACTACTGTGCGGGGAGGGGGCTCTGCTGAGCTGAGGAGCAGTGGTTGGTGGCTTGGCTGGTGACGAAAGGTCCAGAGGCGTCTCCAGGAGGTGGGGGCGTTCCTAGGAGGACTGAGGCATAGCTACACCTAAAATGGCTGCCGTCTAAGTTTTTACTGATTACTTAAAAATATGTGAATGAGCCAAGGCAACACTCCAGGCATGTGTTTAATGAGGGAATGACATAATAACATGATATAAAGCTTGAAAAAGTCGATTTTACATAATACCCCCTCTTTAAATGATGAGCTACTTTTACATAACAAAACCATCGGAGAGCTACTCATGCTTTGGAGACACTTGTGTAACTATGAGCCTTAGTAGGAGCTCACCTTGGAGGGGTTGTAGCCAAGAGTACATTTCAACAAATTTAAGAAAAATAACTTGTATTGTGTCCTTCTATTTGACTTTATTTATCGAATAGGTTTGAAGATTTTGTTAAAAATGTTTAAGACGAACGGAAAAATACATCTAAAAAGTGACTTATCGACCGCATGAAGAAATGTATAAAGCCTTGGCGAGCTACCAAGAAAGGGCTGAAGAGCTAGTAGCTCCCAAGCTACTAGTTGGAGATCCCTGATTTCAAGTAACAAAAGCTCAAATCCAAGGCGACCAGAGCTAAGTTTCATTAGCACTGCAATATCAGTCTGTAAAGGCTCTGGTTTAAAGAGTACCTAAACGGGCGTGCCAAAGCCTTTCCCCACCCACAAACAAAAGTCAAAAATTGCCGTGAAAGAGGCGGTCTCTGAAGTTTGGGGGTGAGTGTGTGGGCCTTTGCATTGGCACAATCACAGCAGACTGATTACGTGGGAGGGACTTGGTTATATACCACGGGTACAGGGGCAGGACAATGGGCAGGACAATGGGCAGCACCTGGTGACGATGTGTGGAGCTGGTGCGGCTTATGACGTTCTGTGGAGGCCGTGGACACGTCTCCAGTCAATCATGAAATTCTAATTTAGTAGCAGAGTTTACCCTGAAGGGGGCACAACCCATTCGTTTTCAGGCCAAAGTTAGGATTTGACACATGTTTGCGCTATAATGTCAGAATAATGTCAGGGACCAGTGGACAACACTATGAGACAGTTTATCAGTAAAAAAACTTGATTTGGTGTTTAGTTGCTCTTTAAATCCTTCGGGAAGAGGATGGACTTTTGGGGGAATACTTCTGATTGGATCAAATGAACATTGTATTAGCCGCAGTCTCAAATCAAAGCTAAACACAAACCACTGAACCAATATCTAGTTTTAGAAAGCGTTTGTACATTTGTAGCGGCACCTCGGGTTTTTCCGTCATTGCTGTGTTGTTAATTACCATCAATAAAAGCGCTTGTAAACCCCGCCCATTCAGGCCAACGCCGCCTTGAGATTGGTCCGAAACATCTGGGGATCTAAGCCCGAGCGTATCTGCTCGTGCCTTTCGAGATAGATTATCGCAACAATCCAGCTTGCGGCGCCACGTTAGACCAGAGCTGCTTTTCTCTGTGAAAAGAGAAAAGGAGGCAATTCTGCATCATCAGAGGACTAGATTGGCTCTGTAAACTAGTAAAATACATGGAAAGTTTCTGCAATTCCACAAAAAAGGAAGCAAATATTCGTATTATACATAAACTTACACTACGTTCTTTTCTTAGTAATTCACTTGAACTTAATCTCGGTCAAATTAAAGCCATCACGTTTCACCCAAAAAGTCATTAAAATCTCTCCTCAGACCGGATTTGTTGGTCGGTGAGCATTAGCAGCACGTTTGATGTCACTATACTTTTACAACAGTTTCCGTTGCAACATGGATAACCTGGAATGTTCCGCAATGTGGTTTGAAGTCAGATGACGTCTTCGTTTTCTCTGTGCGTTTTGTCTTTCTCTGCTCATGCCACACCACAGGCCCCTCCTGCTGTAGATGTTTCCACCAGATATCTGTGCATTATTTCCTTATAGAGACGCGGAGAAAGCAATTTAAGGTGTCTCATACGTAAATAACTTTCAGACGGATGAGTGAGCGGGAGGCAGCTGAGCCAGACACATCGCAATGCATCACATTGGGCCAGAAATAGACTAAATAAATGTCTCGTCATGGGTTTATTACAGGAAAGACAGCAAGCTGGTGTTTATTGGACTTGCAGGAGAAGTTTCCGAGGCTCCTCAAGTGTTCACAAGAAAGGAAATGTATTTAAAAGGACATATGGAGTAAATGGGAACAAGAAATTGCATCGTTTGTATTCACGAGGAGCAGACGCCGTGTAAAGTAAAGCGGAATTGTGTTTTCTCATCACACCAGGCGGCATCACAACACTCAAAAATATATAATGGTCCATTCGGGCTTTTGATGTGATTCTTTTGGACACCCCAAGACCACGATAATGTGAAATACATTAATAATGAATTGGGTCATATGCGGTCATGAGAAGATCGACTTTGTACACATATCAGGTAGCCTACTGACTAGCTGAAACATGCTAGCTACCGACTGGCAAGACATCCTCAGTGGTGATGGTCGGAAGGTGAATAATAAATTGAGCGTGAGGTGTGGGTGAAGAGAGGCAGACGTCGATCACAGGATGTGGCTTCTTTAAAGGGGGGTATTATGTAAAATCGACTTTTTCAAGCTTTATATCATGTTATTATGTCATTCCCTCATTAAACACATGCCTGGAGTGTTGCCTTGGCTCATTCACATATTTTTGAGTAATCAGTAAAAACTTAGACGGCAGCCATTTTAGGTGTAGCTATGCCTCAGTCCTCCTAGGAACGCCCCCACCTCCTGGAGACGCCTCTGGACCTTTCGTCACCAGCCAAGCCACCAACCACTGCTCCTCAGCTCAGCAGAGCCCCCTCCCCGCACAGTAGTGTTGTTTAGATGCCACAGCAGTGTGCTGAAGGGGGCGTGTCGGAAAGCTTCTTAAAGAGACAGAGGCCTATTTCAAGACGTTCAGTACAGCCATTTTGAGAGAGAAATTTTATTCACGGCAGTTATTTTTAATTTACTGCATATACAGACCAACAGAAGGTTACGTCATCATTGTAGTATGCTATAGACTGGTGCTATGTGATTGAAAAAAGCATAATACCCCCTCTTTAAATGAACTTCAAAGTGACTCAGATAATTAAAAAACTTCACAGGGAGGAGAGAATGAGCACAAAATGGCAACTCTGCTACTGTTCTTTTAAAATAGTATTCATCATTCACATGGGCAATTTAAGTATTATTAGTCAGCTTATTGATTTCATTGTGTAAAAAGTAAGTAATAGTATGTATTAGTAGAACTATTTTATTTTGTCTATAGAAAATGGTCTCCTTCATGGGTCCGCTATACAGTCCTGGAGCCGGGGGGCAACTCACCCTGATTCATCATTGTAGAGATTGTCAAATGTTGTCGATTTGATTGGACTGACTGAGTTGAGAACGTTTCTCGCTCTTCAAGTGAAATTTAGCTCCGTGTTGTGGTACCGGCTCCACAATGGTGTGTGTCTCGCTGTCGTGGCCCCACACCCACATGTTGCGCTCTGCCGATGGTGATATCTGGGCCGCGCAGATGCTGTTGTAGTGTTTACTCATGGACTCCTTTTTGGTTTAACAAATATTACACTGTGAAACTGATAGTGGACCAAAGGTTAACTGTGAAATGCTGAAGTGTGAACCAACTTTAAAGGAACAGGCCACCGTTTTTACATACTGAGATATGTTCTTACCTGAGCTTAGATGAGTTTATACATACCTGTCTGGTCTTTGTGCGTGCCTGTGGAAGAGCGTGGTCGCTTGTAACTTCACCCCTGTTTGGAGCTATAGGAATATGCTGGGAGAGGCCAAATGCTAACAACATCTTTGGTCGTTTTGCGTGACTGAGACCAGACAGGTACGCATCAACTCGTCCAAGCTCAGGTAAGAACATACAGTATCTCAGTATGTAAAAACGGTGGCCTGTTCCTTTAACAACAAATGAAAAACGGAAATTATTTTATTGAAACAAAATATATAGTAAATAAAAATTATATTTTTGCTAAGTATGGACTTGTCTGTGTGTCAGTCAAAAATTAACCTGCGTGCCTTAGAGGTCCGGAGCCTTCTCTCCGGTGGGGTTGTCAATTTTAGTTTATATTGGCCTTATTACTTTAAAAATGCCATACCGCTCCACATTGCCACACATATCTGGAGTAGTATTTCACTACATTCGCGCAGTTTTGAGTAGTCCTCGGGCTAAGCTGTTAAATGTAACAGTTTCTGTACTTCCTGGCAGTGTTGGGTGTAACGAGTTACAAAGAAACGCGTTACACTAACGAAACTACTTTCTCAGGGAAAAAAGTAGAGTAACGCGTTAGCTTCCGTCAATTTAGTAACGTAATGCCGTTTATTTTTCAATCCGCCGCAACGTTACTTTTTGTTTACTATGGGTAGATGTCACCGTGACAGTCATCTGCTGGGCGCTTGCGCACACGACTCGCGCGCGCGAGTTCTCACTCCGCATGAGAGACAGTCAGAGGCTGGCCGCAGGTGGTGGCGGCAAAAAGACGACGAGCGACAATGGCAAGCGAAAATCAGCCAACAACGAGGCTAACATTTGAGGGATGGAGGTATTCTCACTACTTCGAACTTGTTGAGACTAAGGGGAAGAATGTAAGTGTAAGGTGTACACTGTGCAGAGTCCTGCACGGGTCCATTTTTGGAGACCCGTACCCACCCGCACCCATCCGCTACAGCACTTACCCGCCCGTAAACCCGTGATTATATCAAGAGTTAAATCCGTACCCGCCCGGACCCGTTAACATTCTACCCGTTACCCACCGTGCCCGTGATAAATCACCCAAATTAAAAGCATTATATTGAATCACTTTATTTTTTTCGATGCGCATCTGAACGAAGCAACGTGACGCTATTGAGGGTTGAATGCAAACTGGTAATACATCGGTGCGGTTGATTCCTGTGTATTGTCAATGTAAGTGCGCGCACATGTGCGGGTGATGAGTGTGCATGGCGGCAGGTGCCTTGGAGCTGTGGGAATCAGCGGCAATGCGCACCCGCTGTTCAGAGCGCCTGAGGAGGCCGGAGGAGTAAAAACACAGATTCGCGAAAAATGTATTGAATTTGGAACATCATAACCACTCGGAGACACTGCCTGGAAAGAGGAGCAGCAGCGGTTTGAAATGCCTTTCCCGAGCCCAGGCATTCGGATCAGAGGAATCATATGGAAACACGTGCGCGATTAAAATAAAGGACGCACTGGATTACAAACATGTTTTTAAGTGGATTTTATCATGACATGATCGCTGGACAGACAGGTAGGCTACTACACACTCCAAACCCACACGTATTGAAATAATATCCAGGAGAGGGAGAGAGGAAAGCGGCTCGCCTCTTTCCTCTCTCCCTCTCTATTTGCCTCAAATGTCAGAGAAATGTAGGCTCGTAAAACTATACTGTCACCAAAGAAGCAACAGCACGTTGCTGTTATGTCCTTAATAGTAGAACTTCCATAACACATTTAGGAACAAAGTCGAGCAACATAAAAGTAACACAAAAGTAACGTAAAAGTAACGAGTAACGTAATAAGTTACTTTCTTTAGAGAGTAACTAAGTAAAGTAACAGGTTACTTTTTAAAAGAAGTAACGAGTAATGAGAAAAGTTACTTTTTAAAAGTAACTTACCCAACACTGCTTCCTGGACACACTTTCATAATTTTTAAAACCTAAAACTGTCCACCACATTTATAATGCCCATAATCCAACATTATATCAGTTCTGAGCCGTTCTGCTCAAAGTGTGTTTATCACACTTTGATAAACACACACTTTGTTTATCACACTTTGATAAACATCGTGCTGAAGCTGTAAACCACGTTGTAAATCAAAAGTAATTTTCTTAAAGAGGGGGTATTATGCCTTTTTCAATCACATAGCACCAGTCTATAGCATAGTACAATGATGACGTAACCTTCTGTTGGTCTGTATATGCAGTAAATTAAAATAACTGCCTTGAATAAAATTGCTTTCTCAAAATGGCTGTACTGAACGTCTTGAAATAGGCCTCTGTCTCTTTAAGAAGCTTTCCGACACGCCCCCTTCAGCACACTGCTGTGGCATCTAAACAACACTACTGTGCGGGGGAGGGGGCTCTGCTGAGCTGAGGAGCAGTGGTTGGTGGCTTGGCTGGTGACGAAAGGTCCAGAGGCGTCTCCAGGAGGTGGGGGCGTTCCTAGGAGGACTGAGGCATAGCTACACCTAAAATGGCTGCCGTCTAAGTTTTTACTGATTACTCAAAAATATGTGAATGAGCCAAGGCAACACTCCAGGCATGTGTTTAATGAGGGAATGACATAATAACATGATATAAAGCTTGAAAAAGTCGATTTTACATAATACCCCCCTTTAAGTTATTCCAACAGTGGCCAATTAAACCACAGTCAAAGTCTTCACCAGCTCTAGTATTTCATTGTTCCTGTTTCAAATTAGAAAACGTAAAATATCAATGCTGAAAAAAGGACATTATTTTATGCAGGATATGCAGGTGAAGCGTCCTCAACTCAGTCCAGTCTGAAAATCTCCACTATTTAAGAAGTAAAGTTCCTGGACAACTTATAGTCTATACTGCTGTATCACTTCACCATTTTGATCTCCATTTCCAGATCCTGACCTCAGACCTCAAGCGGTGCGTTCAAGTGTCTGTCAGGACCATATGAATCTACACAACCGCATGGACGCCATAGAGAAGGTGAGTCTCACATGAGGCCTGACTATGTATGGTACACGCTAAAATACTACTACTAATACTATTCAGTTTTAGTCCATCATGTCCGATTAGAGACGCAGCGGTTTCAAATCATTCTGTTTGGGATGTTATTTTTGTCTCTCGCGGCGATGAAGTATAAATCTTTAATAACTTATAACTCCACCTTTGCCTCCCATAATCATTCAATCCATTCTAATTTTGCAAAACAATGCTGAGTGTATTTGTGCCGTGTAACCCGCTCTAACCTCACCTGAACAAATCTATTATTTAGATTGAAAACTGTGCTTTATTTATGAGCGAAGAGTCTATTATTCATGCAACAACTTCTGAATATATAATTGATTTGACTTTTGCAGACGGTGGAAGACACAGTGCAGAAGTTGGAGGAGGAACTCGTGGCTCTTCTGGACCAAATCGAGGACCCGCAGTTGAGCCCCTGGTGGACAGTATTGGCCACAACACTGTGGACATTTTGGAGGACCCAGAGCACAGGAAGCAGTAATGAACAGGACTTACAGACTTTACATTTGGATTTAAAATGATCCGTATATTAATTTTCCAAATAGTTTCCTGTGATTGTTACAAGGAGGTGTTCACCGCAGAAAACCCCAAAACAAAACAATGATTCTAGTGGGTTTTGACACAAGCGTCACTTCAAATAATATTAATTAGAAAATCAACTTAAATTTAAGTCAGTACCATATGAAACAAGAAGTAAATCATCTAAATTATAGAAATAGAAGTACTTTATTGATCTCTAAGGGGTAATTCTTATTGTTAATTCTCTCGAAGAGAGAAAAGAATACCTCGAGTTAGAATGAAAAATATACTTTCAATTTAAAAATCTGATCAAATCCAAGCAAAAAATATGAAACTCAGGACTTTTTTTAAACTAAACCACACCCCGTATGAATGTGTAGGTGCAGATTTACTCAAATCTAGTATAAGCAAAATCTAATAGAAAATGTCTGACATGGTACGTACAGTATTTCAGTAGGTGACAAATGCTTCCTTTGCATTGAGTAAACACATATACATACTTAAAGCTGTCTAGACCAGGGGTGCCCAAACCTTTTTATCATTAACGGCCGCATTGAAGTGTTAAATTTAGTTTTAACCCCTAGAGGCCATAAACGCAACTGCAGGTGTCGTAGCATGTTTTTTTTTTTTTTACTCATTAATTGTCCGTGAGAGTAAATACTACGCTGATCATCATCATCAACACTTGTATTACCCCCAGAGGACTACGAAAAGGATTTATTAAGTTTATCAAGTTACTTAGTACTGGTTTAAAACCTGCTCATTCCCCCAATAAAAAGTTAGTGTTTGAGATTCTAATTGTGTACAATTATGAAACTTGTAGTGAAAAGTACCATCTCTGGCAATGTGTGCCAATTCAACAAGAAGCCTCAGGGCCACCACAAAATTGTCTGAGGCCGGACTTTGGGCACTTTGGGCACCCCTGAATTATAGACCATTATAGATCAAAGTCATATATGTTCTTCATTCTACACAATATTTTTTTTGATTGTCTCTTTACATTTGTTAAGTTTGATGAGCCAAGTGTGAAGGCGAAGGAAAAGCTAATTCCTATTCTTTCTTTGACTTGAAATGATCATCTTAGCCAGTGGTTCCCAACCTTTTTTGTCCCACGTACCCCCTGAGGCATTCATTTATACTCCTAGTATACCCCACCTCCAGGATCCTGTCAATTGTTTTTTAGCAAAGTAAGCAACTAAACATAGATTATTCATTGAGGAGTGCCTTGTTTTTTTGTTTATTCAAGTATTATGTTCAAAATATAGCTAAATGATTCTTAAAGTCAAACCTTCTACTGAAAAACATCATAAATAAAACTAACTTTTGGAAAGTAATATTGAAATTCTACTCAATTTCACCTTTTTATAACTCTGAGGTCATTCCAAGTACCCCCAGGTACTCATACCCCTGGTTGGGAAACACTGATCTTGGCTACACACTGTCCACAGAATACTCCAGTCTCTTATTCTAAATGTAAGGTCTGCCTTTCTGTTCTTTTATGAAAAAGATCTTGAACAGTATACTGTAATCTGCCACCCTCAGCTCACTGGTGCCCCCTGCTGTTTGCCCTGAGCATTGACCACATCGACCTGAGAGAGACTCGGAGACGCGTGTAGTTTCTGGAAGGGCTTTTATTTCTTTATCAAAGCAGCTGAAGCAGCGTGTCGTTTGAACACAAGAGAATATTCAGTCCGTTCACGGCTTTGTCGTAAACTCCTTCGGCACAAAAACAGGATGCAAAATATATAATCCGACGATGGAGGAAGTCTTTGTCGACACGAGGAGGACACATGCCGCAAGTTCAACACAAGTACAATGTTATTTTGATATATTCCGAAACGTCAATGGCATCCAGAACACAGATAAACAAGGCAGGAAGGTTCGCAAGCATCGTCCAATCAGGAATGAGCACTTATCGACGACTGAAGAGCAAAAACAGCATCTTAGCACAAACCCTTTATCAGAATCAGAAGTTTACACATGGTTAACACTTAAATACACTTTTACATCAGACCGTTCACTTCAGTTTGCTCTAAGCTTGAGAATTATAAAGCAGTGTTTTTCGTTACGAGGTGGACATGTTCTCTAAAGGAAAACACAAAAAAACAACCTTGGATGCAGCAAAGAAAACAATATATTGAATACTGTAGATGAGATAATAGAACATGAAATCCCACTGGGTAATGTTAAAATGAACTGCCCGGGGGTGTTCCGCTTTCATGCAGTTTATTCAATTATGTTTAGACTTCAGCACAATATTGTATTTGATACGTTTTGTTTGTCCTGTAGTATGGCATCAAAATAAAAAAGGATTTATGGGCTAATTATATATTAATATATATATATGCACACCTGTATACACTACCGGTCAAAACGTTGGGGTCACCCAGGCCAGTTCTACAGCTTCTCTAATCAGCACAACAGTTTTCAGCAGTGCTAGCATATTTGCACGAGGTTTTTCTAATCATCAATTACCCTTTAGCACGATTAGCTAACACAATGTACCATTAGAACACTGGAGCGATGGTTGCTTGAAATGCGCCTCAGCACATCTATGTAGGTATTCCATTATTAAATCACATGTTTTCTGATTAATTTAACTTTATCCTCATTGAAAATAGTAGTGCTTTTCTTTCAAAAATAAGGGCATTTTAAGTGACCCCAAACCTTTGAGCAGTAGTGTATATTTAAAAAAGTGAAATACTTTGAGTATTGATTTCTGAATACTTAGTTACTCCAAATGAGTATAGACCCCGTTACAGATCTTCTGCTTTAAAGGGTAGCCAATTGTCAATTATAGCTCAATGGCGTTTAAATTGGGACGTGAATGAGTGTTCGGTGCACTGCTGTAAAAATCAAATCTCAAATTGTGTGTGAATGACCAATTGAAAAAGAAAATACTACTAAGCGTGGCAGTTTTATTATTATACATTAGCTAATGGAATTATGACGCTTAAACATACCATTAAGTTATTTTGAAATGACTTAGCTTTTCTGAAATACTTTTAGCGTTACAATTATCGCAGATCTTGACTTCACCTTTTTCACGTGTAAATATAGTAAAACAATAATGTATCGTATCGGATTAGGAGCCAGTTATTTTGTTGTACAGAAAGTTAAGAACACAAGCATTGTCAATACGGTTAGACAAGTGTAACATGTAATCCTCACAGAAGTGATAAAAATGGCATTCTAATAACGCAACCGGTTATCGTCCCGCTCATTATTTACAAGTAAACAACAACAGTGCTAAAGGCCGCTGTCAGCTTTAGAGCCCGGGACTGCACTCAAACACTACTGCTACTAAATCACGGATGTCCTCTCGTGGGTTTGTGAGAAATGCTGTAGCGATAAAACCTGCCTCTTTCCTTCGCTGCACGACTGGGGGGAGGGATAAAACAGGAAAACATTTAACCCACGACACGCGACGCTGACCTCATCCAAAGACACAAGCTCCGACCACAAGATGCACTTAGTATCATGCCTCCGAATAACACTGGATTATACCATGTACAGGTTTATATAGTAGGACACCTCCGGAAAACAGGCCTGGCACACTCTGGTTCGGAACACTAAGACTTTTACGTTTTTTGGAGATTAAACTTCATGCACAAATGAGTGGTTTAGGCCTCAGCGGAGTCATGCAGGAGCAGCACAGCGCAGAGAGAGAGTAATACTGTACTAGAGCCCGGCAGTTCGGCCATGTTTATGTAAAGAAACGTCTAAAACTAATCGGGATATATTGTGCAGTGTTAAAGTAGCTCAGCGTTTACGGACAGTTTTCAGTTTGCTTTGGTTCATAGAAGTAAATGAGAACGTGACAAGTTTCATCACAACATTGATTCTTTCCCCACATTTAACCTCCTGTTGTCGAGTATTATCTTGTTCCCGTTGTCATCCCTATCAAATGTTTTCCTGCCGGTAGCTGCATGACGGCCAAATACAAACTTTTCACACCAGGTGTAACCCCGTAGAACCTTTCAACCCTCCTAGCTGCACCAGGCCTAGATCAAAGTACTGTAAGGAATGGGAATGGCGAGATGTTTTTGAGAAATATTTTTACACAAATCAGAGCCTGTTATTCTGTTACCTTAGGTTTAGGGTTAGAGTTATTTTCTCCATTATGCTCAATATGTATTGACAGGAGCGTTTACAGCCTATATGCCAGAGTGATACCTCATTTGAAAGCCAAGACCTTCTAGTTTCGACAAATATGTGTAAGATTGTGTTAGTGAAACACAACTTACATTACATTAAACGTAAAAAAAAGTGAAAATATGGTCAATTCCTTTACTTTTTGAATCTTTTTTGAATCACAATACCATATTTGGTCATACACCACTGACATTTGTAGAAAGTGCTGCTGTACTTTGGGCTACAATTATGATAACATTTTGGCTCCTGATTTACATCTGTCTTTGTCCTACTTTAGTCCGAGTTTAAAGCAGTACTAAGTAACTCATGCACCCTAGAGGCCATAAGCGCCACTGCAGGTGTCGTAGCATGTTGCGTTTTTGTACTCATTAATTCTCCTGAGAGTAAATACTACGCTGGCAGAAAAGACAAAGGGAGAGAGGGCTATTGTACATCCAATTACACAAAGGAGATATTTTGTTTAACTCAAACTTGGCTGTAAATACTGCTAAAGTGGCGCTAGCCGGCAGTTAGCTTTGCTCGTTAGCCTGTTAGCTTCTTCATGATTCCATTAGTGTGTATTGCTGGGAGATGAAAGACCCCCCAATCATCCCATCAACACTCGTATTACCCCCAGAGGGACTACGGAAAGGATTTATTAAGGTAAACAAGTTACTTAGTTCTGCTTTAATGTAGTTCCCATTTTTATTCACGATTTCGCCCTCGCCCTGGCCTGGTCTTACTTAATTTACCTACTTGACATCTTTGTCTTAGGAGGTACATGGTATGTAACGTTTGACATCTGCTGGCCTAACGGATCAGGCTGCAGCACATATGCGGCTTTGATAGTTTGCTGAATCTCTTTCCCTTTCGCTCTGTACTGTGCCATCAAATAAGGCTTGAAATATGTTTAAAAGACAATTCAGCGCTTGTCATTTTCTCATTTTCCTCCGCGAGACAAAGCAGGTAGTTGTGTTTGATGCTGAACCTTTACCGTCGAGTTAAGTGTCGTAGTAAATCTAATCTGAAATATATCTCTGTACATAGTAATATTATTTTGCTTGTATAAATGAGAGGATCTCGCAGAAGGAGAACTGAAGTCCTGTTAAACAGTAAAAGACGTACATTCACTCACTCGGTCGTTAGAAATGGTTTCTGCAAATGTTAGAAAAGCTTTGGCATGTTCTGCCGACAAGTTGTGCCTGCACACTTGGAGAGAAGCTCTTCCACTGACGCCCCACATAAAACTGTGAGTTTAACTACGGATTGTAGGCTATTTACACAGGTTTATTTATCATCAGGTCAAAGGGTTTAAGGTGGACTCTGCTACATGTTCCCAGGTCTAACTGAGATAAACGATACCGCCTTAAAATAAATGTACCGCTATCACTACGTAATAGAGTTTTATCTTTTACAATTAACAACAGCTACAACTGCAGCCCCAAAAACAAACTTCATATGGAGATAACAAGCACTTTAAAAGAAGGATACAGATCTTCTTCTGGTGATTTCTCTGGAGGTGTTTGGGAGACATGGCACTGGGCTCAAATACTTGAACTTGGCAACAATTTCTGTCCATTGGTGCAGCAGTTTTTGTTACGTTACAGTACCTTCTTAGCCCAAAAGACTTCCAAATTAATAATAATAATAATAATAATGCCTTACACTTGTATTGCGCTTTACAAGCCTGTATTACCAAGTTTCTCAAAGCGCTACACTGTCGTCATTATTCATTCACTCCATACTCGGTGGTGGTAAGCTACTATTGTAGCCACAGCTGCCCTAGGGTAGACTGAGACTGAATTACATCGAACACTAAAATATGAACACTTTTACAAACTCATGGCAACAAACAATGATTATCTTCAGGCACAGCTTAAAGTAAAACTCAGTGGACGTTGCTTTATCTGTGGTAGATGGCGATCACCAGACAATTCCCCAATAGCCCTAAATGAATAGATATTTCAAAAATGTTAACAGAGGAGTCTCGGGTCCAATTTGAAAGCAAGAAGAGTATATTTTCCAAATGGCCTTGATCAGGAAGGTTTAGCCTATTGATCATTGTATTGTTCATGCTAATTATTAACACTACACCACAACCATCTAATATCAAAAGTGAACAGTGTGCCAATCCGCCAAATAGACGGGCATAATTATACTGTTTAACGATGCTTTTCCGTGGCAACTAATGGTGAAACCACTGAACGCCATCTACCACAGATTAAGAAAGAGCAAAGTACCAGCACAAACTCCGCAGTTGGCTTCTGGCTTTTGGCGTGGGAGCAGCCGCGGCCCCTCCACGACTGACAGTGACAAAAGCGGTGAATTAGGGCACACGTTAGAGAGAAAGAGGCCGAAGGGAAGAGTTGAGCTGACAACAACTTCTCTGTCTGCCCCGTGAATAATTCAGTTGCTCCCCCGTTAGGTTCAGGGAGAGCGCGAAGGCTGAGAGAGGGGCGGCGCATCCCTGCCCCTAAGAAAAAAAAAAAAAAAAAAAAACAACAACCACAAAAACAGGCGGCGATTGCACCCGGTGTCGTCATGTCCGCGCACCTCCGCAGCCTCCCCCCCAACGCTTCGTCGTCGTGCCGATACCGTTACGTTGCATAGAAGAAAGAGCTTAATCTACAATGGACAAGAGGAGGCAGGGCTCTCAGGGGGTTGTTCGAGGATGCTACAGGGGAAATAAAAGAAGTAATGAAGGTTTCTGAGTAGGTTTGCATGTGGTGGTTGTTAATAATGAAGCAGTTCTAGGAAGGATAACAAAAGCTCGAGGCTAGAGCACGCAGCAGCAGCAGCAGCCTTAAACAAAAGTTCTTAAACAGCACAAATGTCCAATACTCTATGTGTGTATGCTTTAGACAGGGAACTAAATTATTACAGGTTTGTTTGAAATCATTTTCCTTGTATCGCTCTGCCTGTATGCTCATCCTGCCAGAATAAAGGCTTAGTCAGTGAAAGGGTATTCAGAGGAAATCCATTTTGACGTCAAAGGCATTAAATATAAAGTGCATATGAAGGCTTTTTAAATAATTCCTTAGTTTGATGGGATGGGATGATGCTTGTGGGAAATATTGATCGTAGTTTTACACAAGTGTGGGGGCCCCTGGTGGGAGACAGCGCCGGAGGCACCCAACGCTCGTCTACAAAACAAAGACGTTTATATCTAATTAACGGAGGTGGGTAGAGTATACAAAATATTTACTTAAGTAAGAGTAACGTTACTTTGGGGGGAAAAATACTCAAGTACAAGTAAAAAGTAGTGAACCAAACAACTACTCAAGTAAAGTAAGAAAAAAGAGTAAATGTTACTTAAGTACTGAGTTTGCTTTTTCATTTAACCAGGAAAGTCCCACTGAGATTAAGAATCTCTTTTACAGGGAAGTCCTGGCCCCAGAGGAGAACCTATTGTACATGTGTTTACTGGCAGGGGAAACCGGAGTACCCGGCGGAAACTTACGCAGACACGGGGAGAACATGCAAACTCCACACAGAAAGGCCCAGTCCAGGTGGGAATCGAACCTGGGACCTTCTAGCTATGAGGTACAAGCGCCAACCGCTGCGCCACCGTGAGCCTGTGTTTGAGCGTAAAGACTGATTTATTTCCAATGACGCCATAAATTGTGTGAAACAAAACATAAAATCGTGTGGAAATCATGATATTTCCAAAAATTATTCCAAGAAAATGGCTTGAAAATACAGAAAAACTATATTTTTACTCAAGTAAGAGCACAGATACTTCATTATAATTGTACTTAAGTCGAAGTAAAAGATACTGTATGAACTACAATTTCTTCAAACAGCTGTTCAAGTAGGCTACATGTACTTGAGTAAATGTAACTGAGTACTACCCACCTCTGCTAATTAAGATACTTTTTTTTGTTAACATGTACCACTTTAAATTTGATTTCAACATATTGTCATTATCGTGTATTTTATGCAGATTATTTTGAATACAGTGAATAATTATTACTATTAAGGCTCCAACGGAAACACTGGATTGAGAGGGAGCTGCAATGCTATGGATATTGGGAGAGACTTGTTCTATCTAAACCAATGCTGTCATAGATAGAGGAACCACAGTCAATCCCTGTGCCTAAGTAGAGATAATAACCAAGAAAAACAGGGAAAACTAGAAGAAATCTTGGCTATTATTTCTGTCAAAATTATGCACTTTAAGGAAATTTCCTGACAATGACTGGGATCAATGGACCCAATACTTTGAATTCAGATTTTTGTAATGGTGCATCCAGGCAGCAGTTTTTTTCCCCTTTCTTCTCAATGTTAATTTCAAGTCGATATCAAAGTATATTAGTCCATGTTTTATTTCATTATAATATAAAAAAAACCTACATTTTCATTTTTCTGCTTCCTATTTTAGTAACTCGATTTCCCCATTGTGGGACGAATGAACGTTTCCTTTCTCAAAGTGTCACCACAAACAAAGCTACTCAAAAACGGAAACGCGACGGAAAAGGTCGGGTGTTGTCTCGGTGCTGCTGCGTCAGTGGTGACCCCTGACGTCGAGCTGAGGTTTATTCAAAGACATGGCACAAACGCGGCAGGTCTGCGGCTCGAGGAGGTGCTAGCAGCTGCCGGGCGAGGAGCACACCGAGCCGCACATGCTCAGTTTGGACGAGGTCTGTGGCTCGGGCTCCTGGTCCTGGTCCGGTTCAGGGTCTGGGTCTTGGAGGTCTTCGTCTGTTGCTCCGGCCTCTGCGTCTCCCTCTCCACTGTCGCCGCCCGCCTCCGAGGGACCCTCCTCCTGTCGCCTTTTCAACCTGCCGCAAAACGAGAGGAAGAGGAGCGTGAGAGGGATGTCTTCACACCAGTGTTCACGTAGTCTTTAGATGAACATGTCATTCAGTTTTAGTTCAAATTAAGCAAAACAATTCTTTTAGTTTTAGTCTATAACAACGGTAAGTACATACGGTCAACTTTACATTCACATTATTGTATTCAAACATGTTCAGTCATATTCTTTGTTTCATGAAGCATCTCCCACATGGACAAAGAAATGATATGAGGCTCTTTCAAACTGATAGAATCTGAAGTTTTGATGTGACTCTAGTTAGGTCGACCTAAAGTGGCTTTTGACCCGAGAGCGGCACTTTTGGGTCAGTGTGAATCCAACCACAGCACTTTACGTCAGTCTGAACAGTGGTGTGGTGTGAATGTGGCCGACCTTGGGCCGAACTTCTCTCGCTTTGACGCCTCTTTCTTGTATGAAGAAAGAATGAATATGCGCTGTAAGCATAGACCGTTAAAAAGAATAGACATCTCCTCCTCACTCCTCCCCGTTTACCATAATGAGCACGTTCGAGGGGGAAATCATGGCGGATTTACAGACTCCTCCTCCCCAGCTCTGACGAAGCATGTTCCTAATAAGGGCATAAGGGCGGGATCTTCACTGTAGACTCGGCCCTTGCGTGACGTGTAGCTCGCGCAGCTCCAATGCTAACAGTCCGACCCTCATTAGTACGAGATTCCAAAAAAAATTTCTTTCGAAAACCAGCCTGGTTTCTTTAATTGTGACTAACCCAGCGTTATCTCAGGAGGAATATGTAGCCGTAGAAAGTGTTTAAAAAATAGAAACCAGGCGTTAAAGTTGTTTTTAATGTGTCTAAAGTCCAATGCTTTTCAATGGGAGACTAGCGGCTATATGGAGTGTTGTGGTCGTAAAGCAGAGCAGCAACTTTAAATCATCAAGGTACGTCTTTCTTTCCCGTCTTTCCCTTCCTGCTGCAGTGAAACTTTCCTCTTTTTGAGCCGATTTAAGTGCATTTCTCCTCGCGTCGCGTCTTTAAGCCTCACTGTATTTAACCACGAGGGAGAGGAGTGACCATAGCGTAACATCGAGGAAGTGTGATCATTGTTACGGAAGATGTATCTATTTCAAAATATTAATCTAAATCCATCACTTCTATTCTTTGTTGCTTCCATTCCATCATTGTGTTATTGGAACCAGACATTCTTCATTCTGAGAAATAACTGTTCCATGCACCCCATTCTTTTGTTTTTTTTGGTCAACTCTATTTAAATTACTCTCCAAATGCATTTAAAATGTTATCATCGTCACCGTATGTCTATGTTGTTGGCATGGTAACTGTATCTGGGTGGGTTTTCTCCACACGCAGCGGCTCAGGACTAAGCATCCTCCCTAAATGAGCTCATATCAACAGTCCTTTCTGACCAGATGAAAGTGTGTGTAAATGTCTTACTTTTCACGATTGAAGATCATGAACTCTTGCTGAACCGCTTCAAGGCACTCCTGTAAATAGTCATTCTCCTGCAAAAAACACCACAATATTGGATTATGTTTAAAAACGTAATCCCCATTTAAAAAAAACACACACACACACACACACACTGAATCAACCGCTTGGAGTCATGTCAGCGAACACTGTGACCTCGGAATACTTCCACAGCGGATGCTCTTTTTAAACAAGTCACAACTTGTTTACGCCTCAAATTGGATTGGGCTAAAAATAGAAGCTCACATTTCTGACAGCACTCGGGGCATTGAAGGCTCCATAATTTAATAACCTTGATAATAACGTGCTCTGTACAAGTGCACACGAACGCCACATGGGGAAAACAGATGACTTAGGGAGAGCGGCTTAAGCAAAAACAAACACGCACTTATCATTACTATATTTGTTTTTTACAAGCGATTGTGGGGGACTCAATATATTTTCAACCTTTGCAAACAACTTCAGGGTCTTGTCTCAAATCGTAGTTGTTGCTAACTCTCTCCTCAGCTCAACACAGGCGATGGAGAGGCACTTCTAAAGCCACAGTTGCCCAGTAAACTTATTCCGATGCCAAATGGTGGTGCGAGTATCCTAACCCTATTAGTTTTTCATTTCTGTGTTGAAGAGTAAATATGAAGATCAGGGGTCACCAACCTGGGGCTTCCAGTTCCAAAATAAATATCCAAAAGAGTTAAAGTCACACTATTTAATTGCCGTGTGAAACAAATATAATCCACACTTTTAACGAACCACAAGAACAGAAATATCATTTTCAAATAATACTCTAATTGCAAGAAAGTGAATGTTTTTAACTGTTTTTAAAAGTCCCAAGGGCGACTGAGTAAGCCTCAAAGTTGCCCGCAGGTAACTAGGTGTTTATCCATCCATCTTCCTCTACTCTATCCGGAATCAGCCTGATCAGAAAAGCCCAGAGTTCCTTATTCATGCAGACATAGTCATAGACATAGACACAGTCCCTCAAGCATGTCCTAGGGCAGGGGTTCCCAAACGTTTGAGGCCGCGACCCCAAAAATCACTCAACCAACAACTCGAGACCCCCTTCTGTAAAAATGTAATTAGCATTTGGAATAAACTGGAGATGGAGTTGAAACAATGTCCAGACATCAACCTGTTCAAATATAAATACAAACAAAAGACTTTTGAAATATACAGAGAAGAAGAAATGCGTTGCCACTAGGGGGAGCAGTGGGATCAATTATGTGTATTTTTTTCTTCAATCAATCAAGGAAGAGTGTTGCTGCTTGGAACGGTTGTCATTCTATTGCTCAAATTTACAAATTGAGAATTAGGGTAGGCAAGTTATGAATCCTCCCAACGGGCTCAAAACCTTGTCTTTTAATGCACCACTCAGTATAGGAACATCATCTACGAAATCAGCTGTTAGGGCAGCTGGGTGGGGGTTTGTTGAGGGGGAGTTACTGCCTCTTCAACTGGCCCGCTCTACACCCTGGCTTTTTAATGCACCTCACTATGCAGGGCTTACATCATACTTTACATATAACTCAATTAAATAAATACAAAATAATAATAATAATGATAATTAAAACCCAAATTAAAATTATATTGAGGATGGTAATGACAACTGGGAAGTAGCAAGATCTCGGTGTATAATATGTATTAATGTACCTTTATAACATAAAAGTAACGTAATGTAATGTTTGGCACGGGTAACAATCTGAAAGAAATTTATTAATGATCGCATTTTGTTACTTGCTTTGTACTAGACATCGTACATGAAACAAGATCGTTGTTGTAGTTGTGCTTCGTTTCAATTAATTATATAATCAGTTCAAATATTGTTTTGTAAGTTGGTCTGTACTGATGTAGCTGCTTGAAATGAATCAAATTCTCTTTGGATGATGTCTTGTTGATGTTTTGTTCTTTCTGTACCATTGTGAAATGTACTTTATTGCACTGAATTTGGGGATAGGCGCTCATAAGCTTCTTGCTTCTGCCCACTCCTTTTGAGCAGAATGTATACTGCTCAAATAAACAAATAAACTAAACTAAATTAAGCATTTAGAATAATTTAAGGTGCAAATCGTTTAAAATATGCTTGAATGATGTTACTTTATAATTATAATTATAATAATTAGGGCTGGGACTTTTTTTCGATTAATTGCGATTAATTAATTACATGAGGTTTAGTGCGATTAAAATATTAATCAAAATTAATCACACTTTGCTTTCCACACTTCAGTTTCCTTTTTTCCTGCAGACGCACAATTAATGGCAATATTGCACTGGTCTGTTGGACTTGGTTGAACAAAAATAAACAATATTTTGTTGCTTAATCTTATGTATTCAGTCATTATTCAATGGTATACTAAAAATCCTTATGAAAAAACTTACTTCTCACTGTCTCAGGTCAAATATGTATATATATTTATGCGATTCATTTCGATTAATTAATTACAAAGCCTCTAATTAATTTTTTTAATCGAGTCCCGGCCCTAATAATAATGCATAAGTCTTATATAGCGCTTTCCAGAAGTCGTTTTACAATTTCGTGCATTATTCATTCACTCCATACTCGGTGACGGTCAGATCAGATCACCAAGCCTCATCATCTGCTTCTCACGATGTGAAGGAGCAGGGGCTCTACTCCGAGTTAACCCTTGGGTAACTGAGCTTAAATTCCTATTAAGTACCCTGTCAAGAATAACACTCACTAAACAAATGCTGGAATTTGGCTTCATATTATTTGCTGAAAGATTACACTGCACATTTTGATGGTTTCCCTGATATCTTGCGTTCTGTATTGTCTAAAACCATTTCCTTCTGTTTGTAAAAGCCCTTCCTTTGTCTCCACCTCTGCTTCAAGACAGTGATCATAATGGGGCAGCCTGTTATTTATTAATCTATTTATTATTTGCTTACGTGAGAATTACTAACGCTAACACGTACTCCCGAAGCGGCTGGCGTTCATGGCGACGCGGTCTCGATGATGAGGGCTTGATGGGAACAGCCCGCACACAGAGGAAATGTGTGCTGCGTAACGAGACGACAACAAGACAACAGCGGGCTCAGACAAAGGGGCCGCCTCGTTTGAAGAAAACCAGGACAGAACTACAAAGCGGGGACTCCTGGATCATCTTGTTAACTCGAGAGGCTGCAAATTTGATTTGACAAAACACGAGGCACAAAGAAGTCTGCATATAGTTCACACTAATGAGCGAGCATTCCTCATCGCTAACAAGAGTTTCATTATGGGATTGCATTAGGAGACACTAGGAAGTTGTTTGTTTCTGTAATGAGAAACTAATAGTAGATCGAATTAATGTTTAATTGAATATGGATAAAAGTACAGAGACTATATTAATGCAGCTGGACATTTGGACACTCAATCAAGTTTTCTGATTTTCAAAACGCTGGCCGTAAAGTAAAGAAATGTCCAGCTGCATCGACTCAGTGGACTTTGTATAAGATAGAGTGAACCCAGAGGGAATAGGTTATGACTGTGTGAGATCCCTGTCATCCAGTTGTGTTGTATTGAATATCGTTTTTTGTAAGTCACGTGACTCTTAGGCAAATAATGTCAAACTGAACCTGAATTGAAATCACAAAGCCACTACCGCTCATCTGACTTGCCTTTCTCCCTTACTGTCACAGAGAGACAACAGGGATTACAACAGCCACAGGCTACTGCGCAAAATGCAGCGACATCTTAAAGCATAAAAACAGCTATATTACGAAGTATTTTGCCTAAAATGCTAACGAAGGATTAGCAACTGTGATTAGCTTTCAGGTCTAACATAATGCACTATAAAAAGTCTTCTGGCGACTGAAAGACAGCGTGTAAATGTTTGAAACTTTCAGTATGTGGAAGTGCTACTGACCGAAAAGGATATTTGGTTTGATTATGTAACTCCAAAGTAGCTATTAGAGATAAATATTGATTTGTTTGTGCCCACTTTAAGTGCATGGAAAGCTGTCAGTTATCCCCCATATGGTGCTGACTCTCCTGCGTTACCATGGAGATCAGCTACGTCAGTTTTAATAAACCAAGAGAAAACTTTTCCAGAAGTTGTCCTTTCAAATACTGATTCAAACCGCAGTAGGCTTAGACATATTTGATGAAAAGGCCAATATCAAACCTGTACACATTATACGTCCTTTAAAAGCTTCGATTCTTTCAGTGGTTTAAACTTTAAAGGATCTGTATCATGCTATTTTAGCCATTCCAAAGTAAAGTATAGGCATATATATGATATATTGTACCTCTATCACTATGGAGTACTCATTTTTGAGAGAAATATAAGTATTGTTGGGGGGTATTTTCCCTACCCGGAAGATAAGACGCTTCGATTCAGTTAACTCCGCCCCTCTCTCTGCTCATTCCACATTTGCAGTATTATAAATATAAATATCGCTGCAAAAAGTGAAGTTACTTCACATAATGCAGTTATAAGGAGTTGACATGTGCAAAGCAGTTTCATAAATGGCTAACACACATGCTAACACACACGCTAACACACACGCTAACATGCGTTTTGATTGACTCACCGCTCAGTTTGGACTCCCATGAGATCGCGTTGGTTATAAAAGTTATAAAAGTTAATCCACTTTGATTCTGGCCAAGGTTCACCAAGCATCCATCAGGTGGTTGATATAGTAGCTAGCTTAATCGGAAAGAAATTCCAACTTCTGGCGAGTGCACTCTTCTTTAGGAAGGTTGAATGGTCCTGTTCCTCTCGTAGCCAAACGTGCATCCGTGGCATTATCGGTAAGAAAAAGAGCAGGCGGTGTCCAGAGTAGGTTAGAAAGAGCTCAGTCTTCAAAAACAACACTTATGCTCGGATCCATGGCTCCTCCAGCCGTGGGTGCGCTTGATTAGCGTCGTGGGACAGCACAGACGCTTCGGAGGGTTGCTGTTTTTTTTTTTTTTTTTTTTTTCAAAAAAAATAAAAAAAATAAAAATAAAATAAAAAAAATAAGCTGTTTTATAAATAAAATCAGGCCGTAAGGCATTACATTACAGACGTAGAGCACTTCCGTTCCTTTGTGACGACACAACTGAACAGCTCAGTCGTTTACCAGGAGAGGGTGGAGCAGCTGCTCAGAGAGCAGGATTCAGGAGGATTACTTAGAACTGCGTGAATGAAGCCAAAAACCGCTCTGGGGGTGTTTTTGATAAGGAAATAGCATAACAACATGGCTAAAAACTCCAAAAAGTCGATTTTGCATGATATAGGACCTTTAAAGGCCGATGGCTTCTAGTAGTGGAATACGATATGTTTTGTCCTTATCGTAAAAAGCAGACATTTGGGAGGAAACACCTTTGTGCACCATTCATCTAACAGTAAAGCCATTATATGATGATGATTGATTACAAACTAGCAGATTCATTGTTTCATCCATCCATTTTCTTCCGCTTTATCTGAAGTCGAGTCCGAGCCGAGATCCCAGACTTCCCCTGTCCACGCACACTTCCTCCAGCTTCCCCCAGCTCTTGGCATATTAATACTTATCATGTGATCTAATGCATTTTAACAGCTTAATTTAAAATGACATGTTCCTGAAAACCCAGTGACTATAAAGGGCAGGACATGTGATTTACATTTGATCAAACCCACATCTCTCCAGTATAAAAAGGCCAGAGAGAGATAGTGCACATTGATTTATACTGACCCTTCGCTCCGGGCCTGTTCCGCACTTTGGTGTTGTCCATTTGCCCGGAAAAAGGTGACTCATCTCAACATAACATTTGTAGGCCTCATGTAACCCTCGACTGAGCTTTTGGAGTTCAGTTTCAAATTGATATACTGTATTTTACTTTATTTATAACAAAATAAGTTGAGTTAATTCTTACGTAAATACAAGTAAAATATAGTTCATGTATAACATATTATTATGCTGCCAATTTGGACTGGAAATATTTCATTTGTTCTTCATTCACTCCACTCACGCTGGTGGTAAGCTACGTATGTAGCTACAATGTCCCCTGGGGCAAACTGACAAAAGCACGACTGCACACACCTGCGCCAATGGTCCCTCTGAGCACCATTCATTCATGCATACACACCATTCATCCTGGCCTATTGTACATGTTTTAAGGCGTAGGGGAAACCGGAGTACCCAGAGGAAACCTACGCATACACAGGTAGAACATACAAGCTCCACACAGAAAGGCCTCGTCCGCCAGGGGATTGAATTCAGGACCTTCGAGCAGTGAAGCGCGAGCGCTAACCGCTGCGCCACCGTGCTTGTTTGAAACAAGAAAAATGGTCCCAAACAAACAATCCACGCTATCAATTGATTGTTTATCCAAATTTTCAACTCAAGTGTACCAAAGTGCAGCACAAGAAGATAATACAGGTTAAATTAATACATAAAACATTTATTTAATTAAGATGCATATTAATTAACAAGCGTCCTTACCCTAGATACATTGTACCTGCCACATTAAGTACAATGTAATGTGCTATGAAACAATATGTAATAACTTATACCTACAGGTTACATACACAATGGAATATTGTGTATTAGTACTTTGTATTAGTACACATTATTCCACTGTGTATGTACTGCATAGGTACAAGTTATTACATATTGTTACATAGCACATTACATTGTACTTAATGTGGCAGGTACAATGTATCAAGGTAGTGTAAAATAAAGTGTTACCAGTTGTTTTTCTGAAAGGAATGGCACAGTCTCCTCTGCTTTGGGCTCATGTCAGGTGGATAACTTTCTACAGGACATCACATTCATTGGGAAATGTCCTTATCTATACAGCCACATTGACCAATTGATTTTCAGAATAAAGTCTGGTTATGTAAACAATAAGAAAAAATGGTGCACCTACTGCATTCTACGCCTTGTTATGCCATGTTTTGTACATTTCAGAGACAAAACAATATAGAACCAACAATAGGTTTTCATTATATTGAAAATAAGCAAAAACAATTTGAGTATTTAAATTGTGGCTAAAGAAAATATAAGAGACATCTGAAAAAGACCAGTGAGCTGGACAGTTAATGTCAAACCTGGCAAAAAATTACATAAAAGCACCATTAAAGCGCTATTTAGATTAAATGTAAAAACTAATTCAAACAGACTTAAGACATTTGCAGTCTTTAAAACTGTATTTCTGATTAGTAAACAAACATGACCACAAATAACAGTCCTTTACACTACACCCAGCAGAGGATCCGATAAGCTGAGCCAGTGTCAGATCATATTGATATCTTCCTATTTTCCTTTACACAATGTACAATAGCTTTGGACTTATCAAATATCACTATAACCGCTCTGTCTGTCCCCTCTGGTCTCCTCTGGTCCTGTATTCGCCGCAAGAATAGATTTTTCAGAGGAAGTATACTATAGTGGAGGGACCTTTTCATGTGGGCTAAAAATATCTGTTTTTGCCATCAAAGAGAATAAGGGCCTTTTAACAGAAGCAGCAACTTCCTGAGTCGCTCGTTCCTCTTCAGTCACACATAACGGCTTAATGCCCAGGGATAAAGCGTCTCTGTGTTCTGGCAATAGAGGAAGTGATAGAAACGCTGAGAACTGAATAGTGTAGTTTTCAGTATCATGTCAAAATATCAGCTGACTGAGTTTCGTGTAACTACAAACAGATTTTGTCTTACTCTGTTAAGGTTCATTGTAGGGACACTCGTCCTCTGAATTTGACCCATCCTTAAAGGGACTAGATGCAAGTTGGTCATTTTTATACTCACTACTGCCACCTCAGGTCTTAAGCGTAACTGCAGCTTCCATATTAAGCTTGTGCATGACGGTATTTCGGGCCCGACTTAACACCTTTCTGAGTGACAGAGCAGGATTTTAGAGGCAGTTGTGGTGAACAGGTCTGTGCTTATTCTACACATTAGGACATGGCTGGAACGTGTGGGGGAGGAAAATACTTAATTTAACATTTTTAAATTCTGTATAGTCCCTTTGAATGCAGTGCAGCGCCTGGGGACCTATTTCCAGATGTCAGGTCAGGCTCATGATCAGAAGGGCCTGGCTGGAGGATTAACCTGTTGTGCAAGTTTTTGAAACCCATCCAGACTCGGGAAGAGAATTATGCAAACCCCACACAGAAAGGCCCGCACGCAGCCCGGGACCTTTTTGCTGTGAGCTAAGAGCGCTAACCGCTCAGCCACCGTGCCACCTTGTATTGATGATGGGAGAGTGTGACCGCTGTGCAAAGCCTTCTCCAGCACATTCCAAAGATTCTCAAGTGGTTAAGACCTGGACTCTGTGGAGGCCCGTCCATGTGTGATTCACTGGACATTTCACACCTGATGCGATGAATCCTGGCATTGGCATCTTGGAATATGCCCGTGCCATGAGGGAAGATTCTTTGAGCACATAGTGTTGCTGAACCTGGACCTGACCTGGACCTGACCAACTGCAGCGACCCCAGACCATAACAGTTATTTAAATCCAGGGGGCTACTTTCTTTTGGCCAGGCAGTGTATTGTTTCTTGTCTCTTTTTAAGTCCTTTAAATTATAAAAAGACTCCAAGCACTCGACTCGAGCACCAAACATCCTTGGACTTTGTTTACCAATGGCCTTTTCTTCCACACACTACATGTACACACTGTTAGCCGACCCTGCAGATGTGTGTTTACGTTGAATACTCACAGACTGCGAGTCCTTGCTGTTGTCTCGTGAGCGGTTCTTGGCAAGTCTCTTCTTCTTTTTGTGCAGCGGCCGAGACTCCAGGATCATCTCCTCCAGCTCGAAGGTGGGGTCGCAGTGAAGACGCCCTTTCTGCTCACACAGAGAAAGACGAGTGATGGGAAGTTCTTGACTAGTAGTAGTAGTAGTAGTTATTAGGAGAATGGATTACCATAAGTGAAAACCTCCATTGCTCACGTTCAAAATGGCGGCACGTGTTTCACTTACATTCGGTACAAACCCCGGGTCCATCTTCTTCTCGTAGACTGCGTCCCAGTTGACGTCCGCCAGGTAGGGGGCGTTCTGCATGTCCGACAGACCGGTGAATCTGTGCTCCGGGTTCACCGTCAGCAACTGCCAACGACACACAAAGAAGAGGGCGGGGCTTAAGGGTTTGAATATTTGCATTGTGTTTAGCTGGGCAAGTCTAGCTTTATGCTGCCCTATGCAAGATACTGGTGCTGGGACGAAATATCGTTTTGCAGTGTATCGCAATATGTCTTTGTTGTGATAAGCGTATCGTATCAGAAACCATGTATCGCAATGCTTTGATAACCAACTCAGTAATAGAAAATGTAATATTACAAATGTGTTTTTACTTGAAGATATTATCTGTAATGCCCGGTTTGGTGCTGATTGGTTTAGGCAAAAGAGCCACACTTTTAAAATGCCTTTGCCATTCACACTCAACATGTTTTACTCAATGTCTGACTGATTTATATGAAGTTATAACTTTGGGAGAGTCGACTTGGAATTAATGTAGGAAAGTATTTATGTTTGTTATGACAAAATGGCACTTAAGCATACAGGTATGTGCCATAAAATATTGTTTAGGGCCGTCTGTATTGTGATACTTTGAGTTGCGTATCGTCTCAGCCCTACAGGATATTACCAATGAACCCATGATTTACCAAAAAGGCAAATGAACCATTATGTATTTGTCATGCAACACTAATTCAAATGCTCTTAAACATTCTTGACAAAAACCTGCGCTAGAAAGATACAGCAGACTGATTCTAAAGTAATAAAAAACAAGGGATATTCAGTTATGATGGGCCTTGTAGTGGCTAATGGGTGGGTAATACACTTTAAAGGCCCAATAACTGGCTAGGGCATCTGTTTCGGATGCCTCCTGGTCGCCTCCCTCGGGAGGTGCTCCAGGCATGTCCTATTGGGAGGAGGCCTCGTGGAAGACCAGGACACTCCGAGCTGGCCTGGTGTCGCCTCGGGGTCCCCCCAGAACAGCTGGAGGAGGTGTGCGTGGATCGGGAAGTCTGGGCATCTCTGCTGAGACTGCTGCCTCTGTGACCCGGCCCCGGATAAAGCGGAAGAAAATGGATGGATGGATGGATGGGCCCAATAACTAATTTATTTTTTTCATCATTATTACAAACAATGAAAGAGGAAGCCGCTAAACTTCAGTTGTTAGTTGTTTCCAAACTCAAATGTACTGTATGTAACTTTTGTAACATATTTGTAGTATCCCAATTGTTCACAGGGACAAGTGTATTGGCACATTTCACAACTTGCAGGTTCACTTTTCAGGGTCGCTGAATGATGCACAATGTTTTTTGTTCCACTACTAGAAAAAATAGATCAGGTATAGTGCCTTTAATTTTATAGGTTTTATGGGCTACAGAACTATAAAGGGGTTTCCCAAAGTAAAGGAGTAAGTGGGCAAAAATGTATCAATGTATCCTGTAATTAATGTATTTATTATTATTTTTAATGTATATGTAGTAAATTGCATCTAATAACAATATAAACAACTAAAACTAATATTATCTAAGCACACATTACATGTGTTGCCACTTGAAATGAGCACTGTGCTTGGAGTGCTCATAATATTTTATGGTGGGAGTCCCCAGTTGTTCACATCAATATGAGAACTAATAATGAAATAATGAGAACATTACGCATCCCACATCAGCTTTTGTTTGTTGACTTCCTTTTTCACGATGCTGACTCAACTAAGGACCTTTGTTAAGTTGATTGTCCCTCAGTTTGTCCATTTGCCCCATCCATCCTGAAGAGGCAGCTAGTCAGGAGCAGCGGGCGACAGCAGTGCAACACCCCAGATATTTTCTCTGTTTAGAATGAAGAAAGTGAAGTCCAAGTTGAGCAGATGTCTAAGAAACCAACAGGGGGCAGCGTTAATCAAACAAGCCGACACTAATGCAAGTCCGAATCCCATTTGTCGCTGTGTTTAGAGGCTATGATCTCCGCACCAGAGAAATGAATCCAGTCGTGAGTTTAGTGAGATACCATCTGCTCCGTCCGGCTCCTCGGGGGCAAAAACGTGATTCCAATATCATCATATCTCTCGTGTATATATATATATATATATATATATATATATACACACACACACATATCCAGTCTGCTCTTGTGGTGTATTTCTGCTTCTCTGGCGAGTGTGTTGTCGAGGGCTGTTAGCTCCAGACGCTCCAATCGATCAGCAGCAGAGCGGAAGAGGGCACTGGTCTGTCCAAAACGCTCCGGATCAAACAAAGGAGAGAGATAGAGAGACGCACAAGGCACATGGGGAAAAGCCAGGGCCAAAAATGTACTGCTACGGGTCAATTTGGTCAGGCAAAGTACACCAAATAATATTAGTATGGCAGTTTCCTAATGAAGCTCCAACAAGGACTGGGCGTTAGCTCCACAGTCTACAACCCAATCTACAGAGGATTTGTCTATAGCCTGTCCGTCCATGAAGCACCTTCTGATAATGGGTTATCCAAAAACAACACGATTTGATTTCCAAGGTCTTCACTGTACATACATCAGCAGCTTTTTACCATCTGAAAAACATTGCTAAGATCAGAGGTCTAGTGTTGAAACCAGACGGCTGCTCACTGTTAGAGCTGCAGTACATCCAGAACGCTGCTGCTCGAGTCCTGACAAGAACCAAGAAATACGACCACATTAGTCCAGTGCTCCGGTCTCTGCACTGGCTTCCTGTCACTCAGAGAATAGAATTTAAAACAGCTCTGCTTGTGTACAAGTCTTTTCATGGTTTAGCACCAAAGTACATCTCTGACATGTTAGAGCCGTATGAACCATCTCGGGCCCTGAGAACTTCAGGGAGGGGTCTCCTGGTGGTTCCCAGAGTCAATAATAAACACGGTGAGGCTGCGTTTCAGTTTCATGCAGCTAAAATCTGGAACAGTCTTCATGAGGATGTGAGACAGGCCTCAACTCTGACAATGTTCAAATCCAGGCTGAAAACTGTAATTCATACATTTTTATGTTGATGTTTTATGATTGATTTATCTGTTTCTTAATGTTATGCCACTGTGAAGCATTTGAATTGCCTTGTGTATGAGTTGAGCTCTTGCCTTGCCTTACATCAGTCTTATCTGTCTTAAAATGTGGCAAACTTATTTACTCAAGGTGAAGTTCTTACCCAAAGACACAAAGGATAATACCAGTCCTGGTGAAGAATCGTTGGACCATTTCATCTACAGCAAATTTGCCTCTAGTTAGTAGTAAATGTCTAAAGAGGTTGTTGTCCAGTGTAACTAAGACACAGATTCTTCCTTGATTAAGTTTTTTATGACCCATTAACATAATTTATCGAGAAACTTGCACTCCTCACTTTTTTGTCACGTTTTTGTAGCTTTTTTTTTGGTTGCGTTTATGTTGCTTTTTGTTTCCTTTTTGTCGCAATTTTGAGGCTTTTTTCAAGAAGCCTTTAGATTTGGGTAATGCCTGGATAATAACTTGGTTAAGAGGTTAAAGTCATCCGGCGAATATATTTCACACAGGGAAACGAAATCCATTCAATCGATACAGCTGGACTTTCTGGACGACAATTTTTGGGGAAAAAGCACTTTTCTTTTCTTCAAATCATCTTGGAAGAAAATACAATAAATTTACCAAAAATATGGGGTGTTTTCATAGATAGAAAGTAACTCAAGACCTGACTTATAACTTTGCTTGGAGCTTGACATCACCAACTTGTTTCCAAAGCGATGTGGATGCCAAACATTAAATATAATAAGATCTCTTCTAATCGCTTAATTTGATAACATGCTGAAGAAATGCATCGTCGGTGTCCAGCTGATCATGAGAAAAACGTTTGCTAACCTGGTGTGGCTTTCCTGTCCCAAATCGAGTCTCCCCTTTTAGCCCAGATCAGAAAAGGTCAGAGTCCATCAGACAAACAGCCGCGGGAATAAGTCGTATCTCTGTCTCTCTCTCCCGTGTGGAGTTTGATGCTCGCAGTAGATTAGGCTCCATCCTCGCTGTATTCTGGGCTCTATCCATCTGTCTGTTCACTTTTGCCTCACGGGTCTCCCCTGAATTTCAGATTTAGCGGCCATCTTTGATGCCAGGGGGGTCAGACTCCTATAGGTTTGCTATTAATCTTTTGCAAATGTTTGAGCAAATATAAGATTAAAAGTAGGGTATGTCATTTGTTGTTTAAAACACATACAGTATTATGAACATTGTCCCCAGATATAAGGCATGATATGAACATGTTCACTCTTATCGTCAGTGTTGGGAAAGCTACTTAAAGTTACTTAGGCGCATTGAGTTGCCTTGTGTATGAAATGCCGTATAAATGAAGTTGCTTTGCCTTCAAAATGGCAATATATTCTATATTAGTGGTTGCAGCTTTAAAATGTAATATGTTTGTATTACATATTACTGCTTCAAAAATGTAGCTGAGTTACACTACTTTGAGTTACTTTTGAGTTACCATTGGCAAAATATGAACGGAAGATAATAATAATGAGCAAAAGTAATAAATGAACATTACATTTTTACCAACACTACTTATTGTTAACAAATGTAATGTTCATTTATTAACAAAAACATACGAGATATGACTTCACTCAATTTTTAAGCTATGTTTTAAGCCTCACTCAGTTCACTGCATTATAAATTTACATGTCCAGGAGCATTAAAGGAAGGAAGTAGCCGAAATCAACTTTTTAGAGCTTTATACCATGTTATAAGGTTCTTTCATCAAAAACAAATTACCTCACTGCCCCTTTTTAAAGCAGTACTAAGTAACTCTTGCCCCTAGAGGCCATAAGTGCCACTGCAGGTGTCGTAGCAAGTTGCGTTTTTTTTTTAACTTATTAATTGTCCGTGAGAGTAAATACTACGCTGACAGAAAAAGCGAAGGGAGAGAAAGATATTGTACATCCAATTACACAATGGAAATATTTGAAACTTGGTTGTAAATACTGTTTAAAGTGGCGCTAGCCCGCAGTTAGCTTTGCCCGTTAGCCTGTTAGCTTCTTCTTCGTGATTCTATTAGTGTGTATTGGTTGCTCGGGTCCGGTGGCAGTCAAGTTGCAAATGTAGCTTTCTGGCCAGAGACACCAGAGGGAGATGAAAGACCCCCAATCATCCCATTAACACTTTTATTACCCCCAGAGGGACTACGGAAAGGATTTATTAAGGTAAACAAGTTACTTAGTACTGCTTTAAATCTCACTTCAAAACCCACTTATTTAAACTTAGCTACTCACTTTGATGTGCTTTTATAATGTCCTGTTGTGATTTTATCATTGTATCTCATGTAAGGTGATCTTGGGTGTTTTGAAAAGCGCCGATAAATAAAATGTATTATTATTATTATTATTATTATTATTATTATTATTATTATTAACAAACTGGAGTTGTGTTTCGAGCCGCTAGCGCATCTTTGAGTAAGCTTTGAGTCTTTTCCAGTGGCTGCAATGCCTTCTTCACCTCTCGATCTCTTGCTAAGCTTAATCCTTTCATCACAAAGTAAAACACTTACCACAGCTTCACTACAGCCACACGAGCAGCACTGAGTATTCTTTATTTCTCTTTATTGAAACAGCTGCGCAGCAAAGGGGAGCAAGAGGGCTTATGTAAAAAGTAAATAGTCTCAACTTGGTTACAGCAAGGAACCATTCACCCACTCACACTCACTACACCAATGTCCGCAGACACTGAAGACATCAGCTTAAAAGTAGGGTATGTAGTTTTATTCATATATCATAAACAACTGTACTAAGACATGAGGTAGAAGTTCAAATCAAATATTGATGTTGATTTTTTAACAATTATGAAAACATACGTGATAAGAAAGTTATATTTAGATTTGTAATCTATGTTTTAAGCCGTCACTCAGTTCACTGCATACATTTTCTACAATGGGGTTGTATGTAAAATGCTTAAAGCTTATATGCTGATCGCTTGAAAATCAAAAAGTTTTTTTTTTTTTCTGCTGTTTTAAATCAATGTTGCATTTTCTAACCAACAAAGTGCAGGATAGTGATGTGATGATGTGGTGTTTGAGATTAATATCAAATACCTGAAAAAAAAATTCAGAATAAGAACTCATGGGGACAAGTTATTAAGACGCTTGCAGGGGGTAGTGAATTTCTCCATTGTGAGATCAATACAGGCTCTCTTATTATCTTATCTTATCTTATCTTATCTTATCTTATTGTACTTGCAACTATTCAAGTTCAAACTGTGCAGCCCTAGTATTTAGGCCTCCGCTCCGAATAAAAAAAGATCCCAACCTGCTTCTTTAGGTATAAACTTTTCACAGTCCTTCAAAGTGGTGCAAGTATAGAGGTCCTTCTAACTGTGTCAGGCGTAAAGAAAACTCAAAGTCGAGTGAGTGCTTCATTGTGTCCTCACCTTCCGCAGTAATGACACCAGGTCCTTGGGCCAGGCCGGACTGTACTGGACGCTGATTGTGCTGAAGAGCTGCAGTAGAGACTCCACTGAGTTACTGGCGTGAATGTCGTACGGCCGCTGCGGGACAGACAAGGACGCGGGATAAATATATACAATAAGCTCAAGGGTGTACGGGACACGTTTCAGGCAGTTTCTGATCCTGGTTCAAATATGGTCAAAGTTGGCCATGGAGACAAAGCTACGCAATTATAAACTTGTGCCTATAGGATTTTCTCCTTGTCTTCTACAAATAAAGATGTCTGGCACTGCTTTTTTCTAGTTACCCATTTTTGTGCCAGCCAGTTGCTTTGACAGACATCTTCAGGTCATTCAAAAGAGACCTGTGTGCAGCAGAAAAAGAACGTTCAATCTGGTCAGTTTTGGTGAGAGACATTTTTCCCAAACTCTGCTGCAGTGTTGCCGTTGATAGTCTAAAGTAATTTGATCTGAACCGGATTTAACTTGCACTAAAGTCATGAAACATAAAAATGGTCGCTAAGAACATAACTTGAGCAAATTGTGATGTGAAATAGATCAGGGGTTCCCAAAAGTGGGGGTCACGAGGTCTTGAGAGGGGATCCCCAGATGATTTTAAGATGAAATATTAGGGCTGGGCGATATGGACCAAAAGTCATATCCTGATATATTTAGGTTGAATATCGATATACGATATATATCCCGATATTTTTTCCGCAAAGTGAGAGCTGTGAAATAAAATGTTTAGTCAAAGTCAAAGCCAAATACGAGTAGTTTTATTGAAAACTCACTATAAAATGTAAACAGAAACACTGTATAACAAAGCTCCGTAAGGTGCACATTTAAATAAAAAATATCTTGGATAAAAATAACCTATAAAATAAAATAGGTCAATCTTTTTCTGAGGGAAGCATTTATATATAAAGAGAAGAGATAACAAAATAAATTGCTCAATTTAAGATAAACTTCATTAAAAATCAGCTTGAGATTACTGTACCTGTTTCTTTTGTTAACTTAATAACTTATCTGAATTTGAAATATCCCGATATACACGATTATACGCGATTCAATTAAAAATATATCGATATATCTTAAATATCGATATATCGCCCAGCCCTATGAAATATAAATCAAAATGGCAGTGCCGTTCAGTCACAGTGGCTCAGGACTAACAATTTTGTTGTACGGTTGTACTTACTTACTTACTTGAGTGTAAAACAGCATACTGGAAATTGCAATAACATTATAAAATTTTGGAGTCTCCCCTGAAATAGGCAGTGGTGGTATTGATTGTATTACCTGATTAAAAGCACAGACTACAACTAGTTGAGTGTAATTCCAGCACAAATAAAAGTTGCCCTGTCAGCTTAACTGTTATTAGTAGTAGTAACAGTACCTGAAGCATTTGCGGTAGTTTAGAGTCCAAAGTAGAAAGTAAAAATCAATGTTGTGAATAATAACTCTCTTAAAGAGGGGCTATTATGCTTTTTTCAATCACATAGCACCAGCCTATAGCATACTACAATGATGACGTAACCTTCTGTTGGTCTGTATATGCAGTAAATTAAAATAACTGCCTTGAATAAAATTGCTCTCTCAAAATGGCTGTACTGAACGTCTTGAAATAGGCCTCTGTCTCTTTAAGAAGCTTTCCGACACGCCCCTTCAGCACACTGCTGTGGCATCTAAACAACACTACTGTGCGGGGAGGGGGCTCTGCTGAGCTGAGGAGCAGTGGTTGGTGGCTTGGCTGGTGACGAAAGGTCCAGAGGCGTCTCCAGGAGGTGGGGGCGTTCCTAGGAGGACTGAGGCATAGCTACACCTAAAATGGCTGCCGTCTAAGTTTTTACTGATTACTCAAAAATATGTGAATGAGCCAAGGCAACACTCCAGGCATGTGTTTAATGAGGGAATGACATAATAACATGATATAAAGCTTGAAAAAGTCGATTTTACACAATACCCCCCTTTAAGAAATGTGAAGAATGAAGTTCGCGCTCTAATTCCACACACTGCACAACAAAACAACTGGGACAAACCTTCTTCCTTGCTTTGACGGTGCTACTGCTTAGGAGTGCTCATGTTAAGGCTTTTAAAATAACAAAACATGCAACAAAAATTACACTTTTTAACTTAACAGCCAATAGCGGAGTAAAAGTACTAACAGTACAAATACTACTCCAGTAAAGCACAGCTCCTCAAAAACTGTAATAATGTATAGTACTTTGGTAAATTTACTTTGTTACAACTGACCACCTCTGGAAATAGGCAAATCAAATCAGACAAAACCTAAAGTGAACTCGAAGAAACCCTGGCTCACCCATCCACGCAGCACTTCGAACGCGGTGACGCCGAGCGACCACCAATCCACTTCAGCCGCGTAGCCCGTGCCCCCGCTCACGAAAGACTGGAAGATCTCCGGCGCTGCGAACAAAGACACGCACGTAAACACACACACACACACAGAGGCACTTTCGCGTAGATTGAGACAGAGGGAAATCACTGCTGCTGCGCTGGGAGCTGTTTCAAAGAGCCGGAGCAAAAAAGGAGAGCGCATCTTTTGCAAAATGTCAACCGTTCCTCCTCCCTTTGCGCCGTGATGCAATCTGCAGACAGGGGCCACCGTTTTAGAAAGAGCATGAAAGTCTCGACTGCTGGGGTGTAATTTCACACAAGTGTCTCTTTCTAAAGGCGCCCAGCTTTTAGCCACGGCATTTCAGTTTCTCAAAGTGATATAACTTCGAGATTAGATTGCAGATAGCAGGATCCACGGTGTATAAGAAAAACATGTACTATCCAACTGCAGAATAATTCATTTCACTGTGGAGTCCTATCTGGAGGAGACATCTACTGCGCCATTTAAAACTTGGAGTAAAGCAAATATTCATTTCGATACAATACATTTTATCTGTTCTGTGCAGTGGCGCGTTCACACATGGTTAGTATGACATGGAAACACGGCTGTAAAATGCAGTATTCCCTGTTATCCCTAATGCTACACTGACTGACCCATAAAACTGTGATTTAACAAACTGTTCTGATCTGGAGTCACTGCAGTTTGTCAGGTCCAGGTTCAGCAACACTGTATGCCCAAAGAATGAGATCAGCCGTCGACCTGAACATCCTGAATGAAAGGGCTTTTGGCGCCCTAGGAAAGATTTAACTTTTGCACAAAAAATGTATTAATAGTATTAATTAATTCATTCCATTTATACTTCTGTGTGTTTCTCTAGTGTACGAGCACAAAACCTTTTTCTGAATTTTCTTGACCCAAAGAGCATTCTATAGTTGTTTTTTTGTTGCTGTGTTTTTCTTTCCCAATCCTTTTGGACACACTTTGGATATGGAAAAGGCTAGTTTTATTTAATTTTATAATGATTATCATTGTTATATCATATTATGATTATCTATTAACGACGACGGTGGCGCAGATGGTAGAGCGACCCGCTCATGATCGGAAGGCCTAATGAAGCTGGAAAAGCGCTATATAAGTTGAGACCATTTATTAAAGCTGGGGTACCTGATTTTATGGTGTTGTAGAATACATTTATTGTTGCCACCTCAGAGTAAGTTGTAAACACAGCAAAACACAGAACTTGTTGTATGTCTTCACCTAAAGTTTTATTGATCAATGGATGATAGAAGTCTAATCTAAATGAGTGGAATTTATCTTAGGGTGGCCGTCCCTGCTTCACTTTGTCACCACTCAATGCTGTATATGGGTGTGAAATGAGCATATAATTATATTCTTTGAACAATGTGAATACACAAGAGGGACTGTGAGAGCTAGAAACAAGTTTGGGCCAAAACAAAAAATGTCTGTCCTGTTTGAACAGGAAAAATCAGGTACCCGTATCAGCTTTAATTAAACCATGTGTGCACATGTGTGTAGCCGATTCTTTTAAAAAGCAGCTGAAAACATGGCTGTTCAGATAAGCTTTTAGTCAAGGTTATGATTGTGGTTGTTTCTATGTTAACTTTCTGTAATACTTGTTTTTGTGATCCTCTTGTTCTTTGTGAAGCACTGATTTTATCTGTGAAAGGTGCTATATTACATAAAGTGTCTTTTTCAATCATGAATCGTGCGTCAACAGTTATATTGGAGGAGAAATTTTCACTGCCATTTTTTTCACGGCTGCCCGGAGGCGTAGAAGGACGAAGGAGGACCGCAAGTCTCGATTGGGTTTTGCTCCAAAGTTATGTCTGAAAATCTGCGATGTTGTAAGACGGCTGGAGATGGCGCCCTAGTTGACTGCCTGGGTTGCCTATGCCCAGAGCCTATGCCCTGCACTCTCCCATCATGAAAACAAGATGTTGATGAAACATTAATGCACCACTGGATCTTTTGACATTGCAGAAACGTATTGAACCAAAGTTAAAGTTAACGATTTACCCATGTAAGGCTTGGTTCCTGCCAGCGCCGTGGCTCTCTCCCCGTCCTTTATGATTGTGGCGATGTTGAAGTCTGTCAGGTGAGCGTGACCTGCAGCAGAACGGGACACATGTTACAAATACGAATCCGCCATGTCCGTAACACAAACCTCCATTCAACGCGCCGCCGTGCTAAAATAATGTGCTCTTTCCTGTCCCGAGTGCGGGTGTAAAGGAGAACACGTCTTACATTAGCGATCCATTATAGCATTGATTCAGTAATGCCATGTGTCAAAACCCGAGCGCTGTCGGCTCATGTTTAATCTTAATAATAGGCTTTTGCACCGAGACTGAGGAGAATAACAATGAGAGCAGATGAGCGAATCGAAATCGAAGAGATAAGATTAATTGGCAAATTGATACACAATACATGTCATCCATTTGCGTCACCTCAACAATTAGCCGTAGCCTGGTGCGGCGATATTACGCGTGATATCACTCTCCGCTCCAATTAATTTGAAAATGAATTGGAGCCAGTTCGCAAGGCATGAGATAAAAGTCTAGCTTAGTAACAATTCTTTCATAAAAACCTGTATATTGGTAATAGGATTTTTTACAGACTTGATTCATTTGTTACTCTTATATTTTTATTTCTTATTCTAAAGCAAATCTGGAGCCCTAAAAAGCAAGATTTTACATAGCAAACATTCTATACAAAAAATAAAATAAAATAAAAATGTGCAAGAGTGAGTGAGTAAATTAGATTGCTAGTTGTGGGCCAAGCTCATTCTTCACTTTCCACATTTCTAACATCACAACTCAAACAGGGATGAGTTTATAAGCATGTTTCACAACTCGCAGGGTCACATTTCAGGGTCACTGTCACAGAAATGCTCAAAAAAAAAAACGGGCCTGCAAGTTCATAAAACTCACTTGTTATTGTATTTGTCGTCTAGTTTTTTTGTTTTTTGAACTTTTATTCAAACAAAACAAATCCTTGACATAGACGCACACGTCGTTTGTCATACCTATTAGTAAATACATTATGTTTACAAAGAGAAAGAAACAGCATTAGAATTTGTACAAGCTAATGAAGGAAGGAAAGAAAGAAAAGAAAGGAAGAAGGAAAGAAAGAAGGAAAGAAGGAAGGAAGGAAAGAAAGGAAGAAGGAAAGAAAGAAAAGAAAGGAAGAAAGAAGGAAAGAAGGAAGGAAAGAAGGAAGAAGAAAGAAAGAAAAGAAAGGAAGAAGGAAAGAAGGAAAGAAAGAAGGAAAGAAGAAAGAAAGAAAAGAAAGGAAGAAAGAAGGAAAGAAGGAAGGAAAGAAGGAAAGAAAGAAAGAAAGAAAAAGAAAGGAAGAAGGAAAGAAGGAAAGAAAGAAGGAAAGAAGGAAAGAAAGAAGGAAGGAAAGAAAGAAGGAAAGAAGGAAAGAAAGAAAAGAAAGGAAGAAGGAAAGAAGGAAAGAAAGGAAGAAGGAAAGAAGGAAAGAAGGAAAGAAAGAAAAGAAAGGAAGAAGGAAAGAAGGAAAGAAAGAAGGAAAGAAGGAAAGAAAGAAAGAAAGGAAGAAGGAAAGAAAGAAGGAAAGAAGGAAGGAAGGAAAGAAGGAAAAAGAAAGAAGAAGAAGGAAAGGAAAGAAGGAAAGAAAGAAGAAAGAAGGAAGAAAGAAGGAAGGAAAGAAAGAAGGAAAGAAGGAAAGAAAGAAAAGAAAGGAAGAAGGAAAGAAGGAAAGAAAGAAGGAAGAAGGAAAGAAGGAAAGAAGGAAAGAAGGAAAGAAAGAAAAGAAAGGAAGAAGGAAAGAAGGAAAGAAAGAAGGAAAGAAGGAAAGAAAGAAAAGAAAGGAAGAAGGAAAGAAAGAAGGAAAGAAGGAAGGAAGGAAAGAAAGAAGGAAAGAAGGAAAGAAAGGAAGAAGGAAAGAAGGAAAGAAAGAAGGAAAGAAAGAAGAAAGAAGGAAAGAAGGAAAGAAAGAAGGAAAGAAAGAAAAAAAGGAAGAAGGAAAGAAAGAAAGAAAGAAGGAAAGAAAGAAAAGAAAGGAAGAAGGAAAGAAAGAAGGAAAGAAGGAAAGAAAGAAGAAAGGAAAGAAGGAAAGAAAGAGAAGGAAGAAGAAAGAAGAAGGAAGAAGGAAAGAAAGAAAGAAAGGAAGAAGGAAAGGAAAGAAAGGAAGGAAAGAAAGAAAAGAAAGGAAGAAGGAAAGAAGGAAAGAAAGAAGGAAGGAAAGAAAGAAAAGAAAGGAAGAAGGAAAGAAGAAAAGAAAGGAAGAAAGAAGGAAAGAAGGAAGGAAAGAAGGAAAGAAAGAAAGAAAAGAAAGGAAGAAGGAAAGAAGGAAAGAAAGAAGGAAAGAAAGAAAGAAGAAAAGAAAGGAAGAAGGAAAGAAAGAAAGAAAGAAGGAAAGAAGGAAAGAAAGAAGGAAAGAAGGAAGGAAGAATCGATCTATTTTGTGGGCGACCAGCACCAGAACTTTTAACAAGTACACTTTTCCCTTATCCCTGCCTTCAGGTGTATTGCCACTAAGTAATACCTGGAAGATGTGATATGATACCTACTTATATTTAAAATCTTATTTATCTCTTCCTTCACCTTTTCCCAATGCACCTTTACCACGGGGCATTCCCAGAAATAATGTGAGAACTCACCTATTTGTTCACAATTTCGCCAACAGAGGGCGTCATCTGCTTAGGGACTGCAGATGGAAACTAGCATCCTGTTCATTAATATGCACTGTCACCAATGCTTTATGATTAGATGTACAGTATTTTTTTTATCCCACTACTGAGCGAGATCACATTATACGGGTGGAAAAACTTTGTACCACTACTACGAAAGAAATCAGGTATAGCGCTTTTAAATCAATGTGAAAAAGCATCAAAATATGGCTCAGTAGGGCTATTTCATGTTTATTTTTAAGGCTCTTTTTCCTCCACATGATTTCAAATTCGACCCCTATGCGAACAAAACGGCTCAGCACATGTACTGTAAACGTAAGTCAAAGCATACATACATCACTCTGTACACACTGTGGACTTACCCTGCTCGTCCAGTAGGATGTTGTCTGGTTTGACGTCTCTACAGAAAACACAGATTGATGCACACATATTAACATTTTTGTCTGTGTGACTCTGTGTACTGCAGAGCATGTTGCAGGTATGAAAGCCATCTTGCTCGGATCACGTGCTGCTCTCGCCTGTGTGGAGGAGGTGCGAATCATATTGATGCAACATGTTCAACACGTATCTGTGAGAATCATCTTCAGGGTATATCCAAGAACACACTGCAAAAAAAACCTCACTTATTAAAATGATTTGATCTAGAATTATTATTAGTTGTTATTGCTATTGACAGCAAAGGGAAAACTAGGTTATGGTTTAGTTTATTTTTCCAGATGTGTCCTGTACATTTGATGGATTCTTCACTCTTACTGATGGGACCTGTCAGGAGCAAAAGGCAACAACAGTCGGACCTTGTAATAACACTGCATTATGTGATAACTGGACACAATGTAATAAAACCATATTTTGTAATAAACTCTCTCGACTAATAATTTTGTAAAAAATAAATAAAGGCATTTACACAGTTTACTAACCTTGTTGTTAACATGTATAAGCATCTAAACAAAATCGTACAGGGACAATGTGCCTGGTTAAGGTCAGGGGACAAGACAGAAATGGTTAAGTTTAGGAAAACGGGTTGGGTGTGTTGTATAATTGAGTCTAAACGTATTCATTGACTGAACAATAAGGTATTTAGCTGCTTATAAATGAGTAACAAATGATGAGAAAAGCTTTGTAATGTTTTAGAAATTATAAAAATAAGTATTTACAAATGCTTTAATAGTGCACAGTGTTACCCCACATGTTATTGCATTATAGAATCGGTTATTGCACAATTGTAAAATTATTACAAAATGTGTGTATTGCCTCCTTCCATGAGCACCATCTTTTTGCTGGATACCAGATGCTCCCTGTTCTATTTTCTGTTATTACAAAATGTGGTTTAATTACACAAAGAAGTGAACATTTGAATACATTTTGAACTGTTGTTACAAAATGCGGCTCTACAGACCCTGATCTTATGCAGTGAGGCAGGAATGATAGAAATCAGTTCTACCATCATGTAAATATTTGTGTATTGATATTTATAAGAGGATCTTTGTCGTCACAGTGGGGTGGCCCAATGGAAGGCTCTGAATGGGAGGTTTGTGTTGCCACACCCGTCCCTATCACAAACACGCTGTGGCTGAGGGAGCAGCGCGTTTTTGCTGTAAAGGTGTATTTTTCTAACAACCACTCTGTGCAATGCGCCTGATCACGATTTTTATTGTGGGTGGATGCCTTCAGGCAAGAGGACCGTTACAACAGCTGAACATGTTGACTTCGTCTGTCTATGCTGCGTTGTTCTGAACCTCATTTTCACCCATACAAAATTATTTCAATGGATTTTTTTCCCCGCGTGACTGATCTCCCTGAGAGGAGACGTAAACTTTCCTGTATACTTGCCTGATTTACCCTTGTGATTATTTCCTTCCTTAATCAAGTGTATTAGCAATGGAGGTTGACATCTAACCTCTTATCCCCCGCCTTAACCAAGCACCTCAACTGGAGCTTACAGCCTACAGGCCAGTGTAACACCTCATTTGAAAGCTAAGACATACAAAACTGATTTAAACTGATCTAGATGGATCATATGGAGGACCGTGGCTGCCAAAACAATAAATATATATATAAATAAATAAATAAATAAATACATTTAAAAAAGATTACATTTGCAAAGAAATGCATGCATTTATTAGAATAAGTGCATTTATTTATGTATTTATTTATATATTTATTTATTTATGTATTTATTTATGTATTTATTTATTTATATATGTATTTATTTATTTTTGTATTTATTTATTTATTTATTTCTGTATTTCCGTATTTCTCTATTTCTGTATTCCTGTATTTATTTCTGCATTTATTTAATTATTTCTGTATTTATTTATTTATTTCTGTATTTATTTATTTATTTCTGTATTTATTTATGTATTTCTGTATTTATTTATGTATTTCTGTATTTATTTATTTATTTCTGTTTTATTTATTTATTTATTTCTGTATTTATTTATTTATTTCTGTATTTCTGTATTTATTTATTTCTGTATTTCTGTATTTATTTATTTCTGTATTTCTGTATGTCTATATGCAAATCATGGGGTGGGTCGGGATGCCACTGCTGTAAGATCATTGGTTACATTTTTCCTTGTTCCCAGTTAGCTTGTCCAGCATAGGCATGGCCATGAGCTCTGCTTCAGTCGCTGAACAGCCTCCATTTTGGAGTGGTAAACGTTTGCATTTTGGACAAGCATATCTAGCTGGGGACTGCTGTGCTATGTTTGCTACGTTTAGTAACAACTAGTAGCTAGCCAAACAAGTCGGAGACTCTATGGATTGGAGTGTCATTTCCAATGAGCTGAGAAGACTGGCGGACAGGCATACGAGAAACTGTAGTGTTGACTATATTATTTTCCGTTTAGATCAGTTACGTAATGGTGTAATTGAACTTCACGAAACCGTGGGTTTGGGGATGGACCCTGATGTTGCCCCGTTGTTTATAATAAAGATAAAGCATGAGAACTTGCAAACAAAGTAATAAAATAAAATAAAGGTACAGTATCTCAACCTAATCCAAGGCAACATATAAAAGGTCACTCTAGGACTTAAAACGTGGAGTCCATCATAAATGTAAATTTACAGGCTCAACATGCAATAACAAAATATGCCTGTTAACTATAAGCACACACACATGCTCCTTAAAAATAACCAAGGAGGATGAAATGCTTGCCATGAGCTGGTTTTGGAACGTGTCAAAGTTGGTAATGCCCTTTTGGCAGTTTCAGCTTGAACACACATGTGGATGAGTGTGGAAGGTCCTTGTCAAATACTTCCACTCAGTGGTATACATAGTCTTCAATTTTCTAGTGGGTATACTGTATTTTTAGCATGAGCTGCGGGGTGGCCAATTACGCTATATGCATTGAAAAAATGATAAAGACCCTTCAATTTACCCGGGCCATCACAGAAATGATATTAAAATGTATCACATAATTCAATAGATGATAAACCAAACTGTTACCTAAATAACAGCAATAGGCCTAAATGATAGGATTGTTGTAATTCGTAGGCAAAATGAGGCTGTGGGACAGAAAAGCTAAAATGAAAACGCTGTTAAATGAATGAAGCCCAGTCTGCTCTCATCAACTCCTCACACACTTTGATCAAATCAGCTGATGTCCCTGTCTGTAGAGCTAGAGCAAGCGCCTGGACACCCCTGCATACACACCACCGTACATGCTGCTTCGTGGAGAAGGACTCGTTTTTGGAAAATGTCTGAATGAACAGAGCTTGTACCGTGGTCAGAGCTGTGGGCGCATTCACTTTTAGTCTCTTTCAAGCCTTCGAGTGACAGGTAAAACGCACACTTCGAACACGTCTTTCCTGCAGACTTCAGCGCTTTGTAATAAAATAGCCTACAGATTGTTACCAGACTAAGCCCACACCTGTAACTGCCTTTTCCCAAAGCCGCTCTGCTGCAGAGGGACTGAGAAATGCGCAACAAGGAGCCGACGTGGACTCTCGGAGCGGGGGATGAACAGGGAAAGTGTCTATGACAAGGGGGCCACACCGCCTGCGAGCGAAGCAACGCGTTGCTTGACGCAGCCCCCCCAAAATAGGACTGATTCTATCTTCTAAACACGTGGCGCCCACTAGTGCGTTGTGCCTCGCGCTGGGTACGCGCGGACAGTGTGGCCACTTCCAGTCTGCTTCAATGAAAGCCTAAGTAAAACTCAGCTGACGCCAGCAACCCAGCACTTCGCACGCCGGCCGGGAGACGCCGAGCTGACCGTGAAATTACTCGACTCCTCCAGCGTGTTGACTGTTAAACCTTTATAATTATCAGCTATGTTCTGTGCGTGGACAACACCGGAGCCGTGCGCAAGCGGTACAGTCTGTCTGTCGGTAGACACAGGGAAAGAAAGAGAGGGATGAGATGTCCCCTTTCTCGTTTTCAGGGGAGGAAATAGCTAGACCTATTGTGACGTTTCTCTAAAGCGCAAAATTAACACTGCGCAAATGAGTGATACGTATCTTGGCCCAGTTTGTTGTGGTTAACGGTAATCCTACAGGCTTTAGTGGTTATACGGCGTATACCTGCGTATCACGTAGAAGACTACACCGCTGAGTTGCAGCGGCTGCGCCAGACATTGTCCCAGGGGGTGCTTAGGGAGTGCTCACAAAAAATAAATTTTGGGGGCGTTTAGACATAACACACATAACAAACACGCGTGCATCAGCAAATGCGCAATTTTCTGTTCACAACTGCGTCCGAGCGAACGGAATAGCAGTGTTTGGGCTGCAAAGGCCTCGTGAGTGGTAAAGGTGCTGTGTGGAGGAGGACGCTTTGGACCTGCCTTTAACTCAAGCGGCACCGAGGAGCCTTCGTGAGACTGTTTTATGTCGACACCGAGAGGACGTGTGGCCAGAGGAGCAGGTCCTCGTGAATGTATGGCTCTGCTCTCACGTCGTAATCTCCCCTCACGCTCTGCATCCTAGAGCCGCCTCTATCTCAAACGCAGTTAATGGTAAAGTTGAGCTGATTATCAGACGAATGACCACGACTTGAGAGAAGGGCAACACGCTCATGACTTAGGTGAACTTTTTTCCGCGGTTTTGCGTAATTTGTCTCGCTGCTGGAGGACTCGGACTGTTCTTGCTTTAGGTTCAGCCGCGCTCACGTCGCTGTATCAAAAGTGCACAATAATAAACTCTGATTTCAGTATAACATACAGTAAGTCTAACTTCAGCTCATTGATCAAATTTTACTTATAGTGAACGACTGTAATAATGACCCTGTAGTCAGGCCCAGCCCGACTCTTGCCGTCGCTGAGCGTGCGCTCTGACGCACGGCCGCATTAACATCACACTGGGCCTCAGACATTGCCCTGTCCTTTAGTTGGAATTAAAACTGTCCTACTCACTCCTTTTTATGTTAATAGTTTGTGATGTCCGAGGAATGTTTGTCGAGAGAGCTCCTTTGGTTTTGTGGTTACAATCTTTGGGGTGCAATTCTTCAACATGGCCTGCAGGGGCAGCACAAAGGGAAGTGTAACGACTGTGTAATTTGGCGCGGAGACCTGACTCAGCCTGCCACAGCCAAGGATGGCGACACGACGGTCGGTATCCGAGCTGCTTCGAGAGGCGGCGAATTGCATCGATCAAGTTGTGCAATGTAAGTTCCTAAATGCATGTCAGTGCTTGATAAAACTTAAAGGGACTATACATAAGTTTAACCACAAATAAATGTATACAAATGTAAAATTTCTTCCTCATACATGCTCCAGCAATGCCCTGGTGAGTAGAATGAGCCCTGGCCTTTTCACCGCGATTGCCTCTATATGTCTGTAAAGTCACTTAAATAGTTTATGCTCGGGTCGAACAAGCAAACAGCGTAATGCGTAATGCGCGTGCACGCTCAGCTGTAGCGTTAGCTGTAGCGTCAGCTGTATCGCCTCTATACTGACGCTGCCGAGCGAGTGGTAACGTCGGAGGGATGGATTTAGCGGAGAATAAGAGGAGACCGGCTTCAAGCAGCATCGAAACTCCAGCCCAGACCCCAAATAACGAAAAGAAACGAAGAGTTTATTCGAGTGTGACCAAAAAGGCGAAAGTCGAGTCTGATCAGCGTAGGCAAAGAACTGGAGTAAACATCGGAAAAGAGAATCTCTCAAAGACCCGCAGCTTATTTTTGCTTGAAAGGTAAGAAAAGATGACTAAATACATGGGGGAAAAGGGGTGATGCTTTCAAAACAACGGTGTCCAACAAAACATTTGAGTAGTAACAGTGGTAATGGGGCTGTATTTACAATGGCAAAAGTAATGTCGCTAATGTTAGCTTTTCTTGGCCGCAAAATAAGCCTGACTGTTCACGGATTTATAAGCAGTGAAACGACTACAAAAAGTGGACATGTTCCATTTACAATATAGTTTACGAGTTGTATTACTTGGCTTCTTCACTCGATTCACTTTGCTGCATTTGCTCAAGTATTTTATCTAGGAAAACATTCACTCAACTGATTTGGTCTAAATATCTTACAAAACAGTAACGTTTCTTACCTCAGTTTAAGTCATGCCTGCAAATCTGTAAATTGACGGGACTGTTATTTCTGGTGCTCGTAAAGCCTGAGCGCCTCATGCACGAGCTTATCATGGAGGCTGCAGTTACGCGTTTGGCCTGAGGGGGCAATTGCGAGCACAAACTTCCAAACTCCACAGAGCCCCTTTAAAGTGAATATTTGTGTTTATTATGCACTTTTAGCAACATCATCAGAAGAACGTGGCCCCCCAGATAGAAGCAGCCATGGTCCAGGTGGCTTTTCTCTTTTCTATGAAATAGTGCAACATATTGTTATCACGCTGCATTGCTTAGGAACCATTTTTTCTTGAAGCTATCAGATGTGGCCTTAAAAAAAATGCTAACTCGCTGTCCACAAAATGCATTCAGATTTCAGAGGTCCCCATGCGCACACAAATCACATTTCCATACACTGATTTGTACTTGGTACAATTTAGTTAATTTGTTGCTTAACATTAATGGAATTGTTCTATCACATATCTGAATTTCATAAAAATTACATGTGTGTTTGTACTAGAACGTGCTTCTGCACACTTGGTGCATCCTGTTGATGGTAAGTAAAACGTAAAAGAAATAAAGGTCTTTCTTTATTGAATGTATGTTTATACAGAGGTAAAACAATTTAAAAAATGTGTGTGTTCAGCCGAAGTTTCAAGACTTTTGCCCCATATCCACGAACGAATGCTGCTGCTGGACCCCGTCGGACAAATAACACCACATGGCAATCAAGCTACACCCATACGTTTTTTTGTCTCATGAATAAAAAGGCCTCGACAGTCCCACAAAGGCTTGAAAAAGAAAATTTGCACACCCGAGGATTAGGTGAAAAGCGACTGACCTTTCGAGGTACAAATTCTTTCATTTACAACTTAAAGCTATTATGATGCTGTTTTATAACTTTATTTGTGACATAGGCAACCGAGATAGCCCTGGTGATCTGTCAGAGCTTTTGTTTGGAGCTTTCCCAAAATTGAGAGATGCAGGCGGCTTTGAATTTCTGAGAATATGCGGAACCACCCGTAGCCGTCAGCTGACGCTCATTCCATGCCCAAATGAAGGATACACTGTTCGATACTTGAGGGATCCAGTCAACTCCATAAATCATTCTACAATCTACATCAGACCTCTACAGAAAATCTAACGGCGGATGTACCAGTATGTCTTTATAGATTGTGTTCACGTGACATCACAACCTTCTAAAGAGCCAATACTATATATTTTATAGTATATATATATATATATATATATATATATATATATATATATATATATATATATATATATATTTCCTCAAAAAGACGTTCGAAATTGGAGACAAATCATGAGCGTGATGTTGGTCAGTAGAAAGGACTTTATAAGTATAATGTGGCAGGTTTGTGAATCCAATCACTATAAAATAATGATTAGGGAAAGTATTTGTACATTTTCTTTGTAGAATTTTTTTTCAAAAACTATTTCTCTCCAGTAGAGTTGTAGTTGCACCTGCCCTCCAACTGAAAAGAATTCTAGAACATGAACACAAATCATAATACTCAAAGTGATAAGAAATGGTAATGAACCTTTTTTGTGCTTATTCTTAGGAAAGTCAAGTTACAATTGGCGGAGGGCCTATCTTGGCTTGCATTCACTGTGGTGAAGGTTTTGTCTTCACTGAATTAAAAATCATAGCGAAAGCTGTTCTGGGTACTATTTCTTTTTAACTACATTATGTCATTTTTTCCCCTTCTCTTGTTTAAGTCAAATATTTATCTCACTGTTATTCTATATCTAGACATGGACATGCTGAAACACATTCCTTGCAGGAGTTTATTGGTTTGTACTTACATTGTACTACTATTCTCATTCATCCAGATATTTTTGTAAGGTCTTAATATTTGTCTCTTTACACAACAAAACCTTAATGGTGCAACTGCAGACACAGCGAGTACATCGGCGACAACCATATCATCGGTTACAGACCCATCTTCGGCGAGAGCCACTACATCAGCAGCAGCCACTACATTGGCCACAGTGGCTACACCGTCAACACTTCCTAGAGTGATGAATAGTGAGTCAATGACGGCATGCAATATCTTTCACTAGTGAAGACCCGTAAAGCATTTACGCTTTCTTTGCCAGATTGTTTCTGATGTGTTGAGGCTGCTAAGATAGCTTAGTCTAGCTTGTAACACTGACATCTAGTGGACACATTTAGTAATTGCAACTTCTCAAAAGGAAAAACTCAAGCAGTAGTTTAATTTCATCAGTAAAACTCCAAAACAATTGTGTTGTGGATTTAATTTCCCAAACCATGGACCGCCATTTTCTGGTTGTAGATGCCATCAGAGTAGCCAAAAGTCATCAAAATCACCAACATTCTTTTTTTTTTCTATAAATGTAAATTAACAAAGTGATATAACTTTTTATTTTGTATTTTTACAAAATGAAAAATATATATATATGTGAATGTTTTTTTTTTTTTTTAGGATCCCCAAAACCTCATGTGTTGGAAGTTGGCCAATTTGATGGTTAGTTGGTCTTCCAAATATGATTAAACAACATTTTTCCATGTGTGACTAAGTTCTTATGTTGATATTTCCTTATTTTCTGTACCACTATAAGCCTGGGTTACCGAAGCAGATCCTAAAGAAGCAACAAAACTATTCTGCGAGTCCATTCGTAGGGCCCATGAAAATGACAACACCCTCAACATAACCTTAAATCTACACGAGTCATTGGACGAAAGAAGCAGGACCATAGTTACTTTCTACAAAAGGCCAAATGTTGAGTGGGCTAGCCCGCTGAAATGCAAATTAATCGGTATGTCATACTGTATCACCATCAGAGTTGCCATGTTTTGGTTACTCGCTTTTACAGACCATTATTATTCTCTGTCATTTTGGTTGGCAAAGGAGGAACTCCGCCCATCACTACCTGTTATGTTATTTGATTTGTTCACTCATTTTAGGTTCCACTTCTATTTAGATTTAAATAGAAATAGAACATCAAATGAATGGATAAATAAAATGATAACATCAGTTGAGATAGCCACTCAGTTTTGTTATGACATCACACGATTAAGTCCTATTGCACTGAATAAACTTTATACATAGAATTGTTATTTTTTTCTTTACCTAATCCTTAGCCTGATTTTTAGAAATTTGTATTCTATGACTAAACATGATGTTTAAAATACCCTCAATACAAATTAATCCAGGTGATGTCCATTAATTTAACAGATTTTCTTAAAATGTAACTGTTTTTGATGGGTCCGTAGGCTTTTTTTTTTTGCCACACCTGGCCACACCCATCAACAATATACTGTATATGTAAACTGCCTTGACATTTCTAAACATCGTCTTATCTTTCCATCATAAGGAGACAAGGCTGTAGGCGAAGGAGTTGCCAGATTTGTGTTGGCCACAATAATGGACTGTGTTCAACATGGACTTCAGCTCCATGAAACAGGTGGGTTCTTTCAGTTGAATTGTAATTCGCATTACCACATTTCTCTACAGGACAGTAAATGAATTGTTCCAAAGTAAAGGCCTTATATGTCACAACATTTTTTTTTTTACTTTAAAAGGGTTTTAAATGTAAATTTCTTCGACAATTATGACACTTTTGACTTTATTTACATTAAAAATAAGAATAATCTGAGGAGATGTTGGCGCAGATGATAGAGCGGGTTGTCTCATGATTGAAAAGTTGGGGCTTCGAATCCCAGCTCCTGAAGGTGCACACTGTCGTGCCCTTGGGCAAGACACTTTGCACTTGTCTCCAGTGCGTACACTGGTGTATTATTGGGTGACTGGTTCCATAGTGTAAAGCGCTTTGGGCCTGATGAAGGTAGAAAAGTGTAATATAAATTGAGACCATTTAAAATTTTACTAAATCAAGGTTTCAAAGTACATTCAACAGCAGATTTTTACATACAATATTTGTTAAAAAATATTAATATTTTAGGTCAGAGGGCTACATGTGAACCTGTGTAATGTTTATGGTTGGCTCAATACTATAACCTCTTGTTCTCAACAACCACTGTTCATACATGTGTTTTTGAAGGATCGAAAACGCTTTTATTCGAGGGAGAACAAGATCATCTGGTCCCAGCCAGCTCACTAGACCTGTCAGAGAGTGATTTCTTTGTCGTAGCTGGAAGAATGGTGGGGCACTGCTTCATCCATGAAGGTCCAAGATTTTATGGCTTAAGCACCGCCATCATAGACATCCTTTTCGGTGCCGACCCGGAAACAACTACAGTCACCATAGAGGACTGTGTGGATATTGATGTCCGGGAGGTTATCACTTTGGTGCGTGCAAATAATTCAATCCAAACTTTGAACCCTCACTTCTATCCTCTCTGTCAGCTTCTGACATTTTCCCAATCATTCGCACAGCCTCCTTATTGAAGATTTAAACAGAAATCATAAAATGTCTACTGTATTCAACAATTTACTATATTCAAAAATGTGAACGGTTTAGTGTTATCCATGATTATGTGTTTGTAGCTCGAACAAGAGGAGTTGAATGATGAACAAAAAGCAAAGGTGTGTGCCGTTGCCTCGCCCTGGGATCTACCAAGAGTTACAGCAAGGAACCAGCTTTGGCTCAAAGAAAAAATCCTGTATCATGCTGTGAGTTACTATAAATAGAAAATACTTTAAAGAAAACATGAACATAATTTATATTAATTTATATTAATTTCCCTCTAGGTCATTGGACGAACCACCAAACAAGTTAACCAGTTCAGAAGAGGCCTCAAAGACACCGGCATTTGGGAATTTTTCAAATCCAGGCCTGATGCAGTGGCGATGTTGTTTCCACGAACATGTGAGAGTATTGTTACATCACAGGTAATATTTAGACAATAACAGTGCTAATCTTATTTTCTATTTCCTATCAATATGGCTAATAATTTGTCATTTCGAATAAAATGTCTTTTATAGATGCTGCTCGAGAAAATTAAATGGCTAAAGGATGAAGATGTAGATGAAAACGTGTGCACCCTGGAACAGCAGCAGACTGCAATGTCGTTCTTGCGTCAATTTATTGAGAACAGTAAGATTACATATGGAAATCTTTTATGTTTTTGAGCTTATAATTTTACCTAGGCCTGGGCGATATGGCAAAATTAATATTTGCATTTCTTTGGACACATTAAAACTGCATAAACATGACAATTTAATCCACATTAATCCTTCATTATATTCCTCCAAACTCAAAACCACATGACAAAATTTGTGATTTTGATTATTTTGACATTTTTGCCCAGCCATAATTTTACCAATATTTTTAATTCATAGATTCGTCAGACATCTTAAAAAAGCTGCTCATCTTCTGGACCGGATGGGATCTGGTTCCTCTGGAACTCGAAGTGGAAGTATTTGACAAGGACCTTCCACACTCATCCACATGTTTTTTCATGCTGAAACTGCCAAAAGGCATTACCAACTTTGACATGTTCCAAAGCCATCTCATGGCAAGCATTTCATCCTCCTATGCGGGTTTTGGTCATTTTTAGCATGAAGCATGTGTATGTGCTTATAGTAAACAGGCATGTTTTGTTATTGCAGGTTGAGCCTGTAAATTTACATTTATAATGGACTCCATGTTTTGAGTCCTAGAGTAACCTTTAAAAAAAAAAAAAAAAAGAAATCATACTTTTGTGTATTTCCCAGATTTATGTTGCCAAGGCTTGGTGACTTAGGTTGATATACCTTTATTTTATTTGAACACTTTGTTTGCAAGTTCTCTTGCTTTATCTTTATTATAATTGCATTGTTGAAATAAACAAAAACGGTTTCTCTACCATAGAGTTGTATTGGTCCCTGCCCTCCAGCTGAGATTATGACATCACATAGTAGAACGTGAAATTCAATTGTCCAACATTTCTCTTAATAAAGCTACAGTGTGTCTATAGACATTTAGGCAGTCAGAAAATGAGCGCCCATTTGGATCTGGTAATTGTTGGAGTTCATCAGCAGTCAGGTCCCTTTGAAGCTGAATCTCAGGTATTTTAATTCCTTCAGGGTGGTAGCCATAGGGACCATCCCAGTCAATGCCATATTCTCTGTCAGCCTAAATTAAAGATGATTTAAATAACATGTTATTTAAACAATATTTTATTTGTACATTTTTATAAAAGTAACCTAAACAACTAACCTGCAACGGGTCATTGCCTTCTCGCGGGTTAAGAAGCCATAACTGATAGGGTGATTGATTGGATTCAGTTCTTAGTCTGTGATGGTTCCATCCATCTTGGAAAAACTGCAGGTGTCTTGAAACGTGCGGTAGAAAGGTCCAGTGCAGTGCAAACATGAGAAGTTCATCATCTGGGTTGAGCATACCTTCAGCCTCAAGATTGGAGAAACAAGTATAAAAGAGGTCGAGAACACCCCCAAACACATCTCTCCACAACCTCTCTATTCTGCGGGGGGGGAAATGAGTACTTTGTGAAGTATGAAGGTTTCAAAGTTAAACATCTATCAACATGTAACGAAGAAAATGACTGAGATCGTAATATATAACTTTAGCTTTAAAATGTGTTTGAAAATGAAAACGGTGAGATCCTTGTCATTTAAAGATTTTTATGCAAGTCCCTACATTAAATCTCTATACACTTAAAACAAACATTCTGTTTGCATGAAAATTGAAAATTTAGCATTTGTAGCCACAAAGGTGGATTTGAGAGGTGGAAGAGAGTATAAGTACGTAATTATATTTTTTCATGGAGTACATTTGAGCTATGTAATCACATCTGTGAGATACTGTATGTATACAGTACATTAATTGGATAACCAGTAATGGAATGTGAGACACATTTTTTTTATCCTTGTTTGCCTTTTTTAGCATATTCTCTGTTATACTTAGTGTGCCAATACCATTTGAAGGCATTGTACAATCAAGGTGGAATACCTTTGATTATGAGTGCTTCTCCCTGTAATGAAGGAGTTTCGATTTATTCCTCTCTGGGTGACCATGTAGCGTGCCACTTCAATGTTTTCCATTCCCTTGTCTGACCTCACACGGGATGGTACGCCAAATGAAGTAACAGCTTCCAAGAAGGACCTCATAACAGTTGAAGCCCGGTTGTTAGTCGCTGCTGTGAGGTAGACAATGAGACGGCTGAAACCATCAATACCTCCGTGAACCACAATGCGCCACCTGTTATGTGAAAACATGCAGACAAAAGGAAAATAGTTTTTTACTCAAGTAATACTCAGTCTTGGGGAGAATACTCCCAATACTTACTGCAATTGTATTTAGTTACAGAATACTTGCCTTAAAATATCATTTGTAACGTATTCCGTTACTTTGTCTAATCAGAGTACTGTATTCTGAATACTTAGAATACATTCACGCTGATTTACGTTATATTCATGCATAAAAGCGGCGTGTGATTAAAATCATGCAACTACGCTTTGAAAGAACCTGTAACTATTTTAAATACCTTCAAATTAAAGAGTAACTTTACCAGAACACTGTTCAGTTACTATCCAAGACTGGTAATACTAATACTCTGGCCAACACACGTTACTGTTTAGTGAACAATGTCATTGCACTGTATATTAGTGAGATGTATAAACTAAGAAAGCAGCTAAGTGTTTTAGGTGTTACACACAGCTAATTAGAAAAAAGGGCAAACTCCTCTGTGCAACACAGTTAAAACCTACCAAATTCTGTTACCACCGGAGGTAGCTGCATCCATCCATCTATCTTATCTATTTAATTGAGCATGGAAAGTTGCCTTATCAATAACTGTATGTGAAATTCACAAACCTTATAAGTTTGTGATTACCATCTATATGCCACAAACTGTTGGGAGCAGGCACAGAGTATCTTCGGCGCCTTACAGTTCGCAGTTGCAGACTGCGCACCTGTATTCCCTGTGGGTCAACTCGATGCATAGAGTCTCGGATTCGACATCCTACAGAAAATAGAACAACAATAATTATGTGGGTTACACGCGTGAAAAGTGTAGTTGTAAAGAATATCGTTTAATATTATATAATAAGTGAAGTGAACACATGCGAGGTCTGATTGCAAGCTTTTCAAGCAACCAAATAAAAGCAGTAGCGCGATTCGTCCCGTCAGTGTGTACATAGCTTGAGAACTGGCCAACTGAAATCAAAATGTCACAAATGTTTAAGCAAAAAAAGTTATGTGAGCACAGGACAGGTCAGTGAAGGGTGTGGTAACCTACAGGTGAGTAACAGAAATTGTTTAAGGATGACATCTAGTGTCCAAACATTGTTACAACACACTAACCACAGTGATTGTTGCTTTCCCCACAAACACCAAACAGTCCCGCTAACTAAGAATAAGCTCTATGAAATCAGCCAGCATCTCCAAGATGAACTGAACTGGACTTCACTAACTTTGTAAATGTATCCCTCGTGCTCTCAGGTGCCCTGTCATCATCTTGTATCCAGTATTAGGATGGTGTTGAAGGATATCTCGAACTGTGGCATCTAGATGGTCATTGCTTATGGACTGGTCCCAGTCTGACAACCTCAAAATAAAAAGAGATAATTGCAATTAAATGCTTTAGTGTGGTCATTTTACACAGCACTGCTACTTGCACTCAAGTTTCAACCTTTATAACTATGCTTTTGTTGTGTATTGGTGCATGTCCTCCTAATATAGATTTCTGATCGTCTCTACCTGACACCATAAACATTCTTTACATTTTAGAACAATCAAAGACACAACTTTTGTCCAAAGTTACTCAAATGAAATCTGAAAATCTAAGAATATTTCACATTCGGATAGCCACTATTTTGTACTGTTATGACATCACACACATAACCTCGATAATTCATTTTTGTTCATTGCTTAACCACTCTGATCAATTCAAACTTTAACTAAAGCACTTTTCATACAAAACAAATAAGATTTGATTCAAAATCCCTTGGGCTAATTTTCTACCCACCGACAGTTCAGACCTGCCTCTAACAGTACATCTTCTAATGACTGGGCTAAGGATTAAAACGTACTATTATTAACTAATACTCGAGTGCAAGGAAAAGTACTGAATAATCCGGTTTTGTCAAACTAATGCAGAAACACTTACCGTAAGCCGTGCTCTGCAATGCGACGAAAGACAGTTCTTTCACTCACGTTGAGCAATTCCGCAGTGTGCCGAACCGAAAGACCTGCAGAAATATATGACTCCAACACTTCCAGGGGTATTTCTATTGCAGGGCGCCCGGTTACTCCATCAGGACCACTTTGCACAAGTTCCAAGGATAGTTCTTGCTGCGCCTCATCCAACAGGTTTAAAGTAACATCAGGGTCCATCCCCGCCATACCACAGTTTCGTGAAGTTCAATTACACCATTACGTAACTGATCTAAACGGAAAATAATATAGTCCACACTACAGTTTCTCATATGCCTGTCCGCCAGTCTTCTCAGCTCATTGGAAATGACACTCCAATCCATATTGACGAGTCTCCGACTTGTTTGGCTAGCTACTAGTTGTTACTAAACGTAGCAAACATAGCACAGCAGTCCCCAGCTAGATATGCTTGTCCAAAATGCAAACGTTTACCACTCCAAAATGGAGGCTGTTCAGCGACTGAAGCAGAGCTCATGGCCATGCCTATGCTGGACAAGCTAACTGGGAACAAGGAAAAATGTAACCAATGATCTTACAGCAGTGGCATCCCGACCCACCCCATGATTTGCATATAGACATACAGAAATACAGAAATAAATAAATACAGAATACAGAAATAAATAAATAAATACAGAAATAAATAAATAAATACAGAAATAAATAAATAAATACAGAAATACATAAATAAATACAGAAATAAATAAATAAATACAGAAATAAATAAATAAATACAGAAATAAATAAATACATATATAAATAAATAAATACAGAAATAAATAAATAAATACAGAAATAATTAAATAAATGCAGAAATAAATACAGGAATACAGAAATAGAGAAATACGGAAATACAGAAATAAATAAATAAATAAATACAAAAATAAATAAATACATATATAAATAAATAAATACATAAATAAATACATAAATAAATAAATATATAAATAAATACATAAATAAATGCACTTATTCTAATAAATGCATGCATTTCTTTGCAAATGTAATCTTTTTTAAATGTATTTATTTATTTATTTATTTATATATATATTTATTGTTTTGGCAGCCACGGTCCTCCATAGGATCAGGCCAGCTGATAACATAAACATTCCAAGGTCTCTGCAAAGAAATCTCAAACTTCACAACACGAAATGACCCGCCCCTAACCTCTCAATAAGAACCATCCCTCCCTCTGAGTCTGCCTCACTGTAACTCTAGCCCTCACCATCCCTCCCTTTTGTACCAAAGAAACATTTCCACCATGCTTTCCGTGCGTACTGTGTAATATCCAACACGGTGTATAATTGTATAGGTAAGTGCTTTGCTTTGTGATTTCTAATTTCAGCAACAACAAAAAAATGCCATGTAACGGTCGCCTTGGTGCGTCTGCGCAAACGTACCGAAGAAATTCCTAGTTGTGAACCTGTTCATAACAATGGCAATGAAACCTACTCTGATTCTGATCTTTTTCCCCGCGTTGTTGCCGTGTTGCTGTCACTTTTGGTCATTTTTTTTTATCATCACTCTTCTGTCACTTTGTTGAGTGACTAAAACACAGTCACATTTTGTCACCTTTTGATTGCTTTTTTTTGGGGACACATTGTTACCCCGTTTGTGTCGCTGTTTTGATGCTTTTCTTTCTCAAGAAGCTTTTAGATTTGGGTAAAGCCAAACTGGAGAAAATGTGCTCGGGTCAGGTGGGGGTTAAGAGGTTAAAAGATATTATTTTTGGTGTAAAATCAAATCTCCAATGTTGTTTGACAGGCAAGAGTTTAGTTTAGTTTAGTTTATTTGTTTATTTGAGCAGTTGAATTTCTGCTCAAAAGGAGTGGGCTGAAGCAAAAGCGTATGAGTGTCCACCCCCGAAATCATTACAATAAAAAATAACACATCACAATAGTACAGGGGGAACATATTACAAGGAACAAAGTACAAGAGCATAGGAACACAGCGTGCACGCAAACACACAACGTACCCGTTTGTGATTTAACTTTACACGTTATCAGTGATACATTTAGCAACATCATATTTTGATTTTGATTTGCCTCATTAGCAAAGAGAACCTGTTACACTTTAAAGCGGCTGTTTTAACACGGACCACACTTACAAAGCACTGTTTGAGATGTTCATATACAGTAATTAACAAAAATGAACAGAAACAGAAGGGAAGCACAGCTACAACAACGCTCTCATTTCATGTACGATGTCTGGTACAGAGCAAGTGACAAAAGGCGATCATTACTTACTTACAGATGGTTATCAATGCCAAACATAGTTAACATTCCCGAAAGTCACTAGTTTTATGTTAAAAGAACATTAATATACATATTATCCGTGATCTTGCTACTTCCCGGTTGTCATTTCCATCCTTGATATGGTATTGATTAGTGTACAATTTTGCTTGGTCGCTTCCTCTTTTTTTTTTTAATGTACAATGAAAGTATGTAATATGTAAGCCCTGCATAGTGTAGTGCGTTAAAAAGCCAGGGTGTAGAGCGGGTCCATTGAAGAGGGCAGTAGCTCCTCATCAACAAACCCCCACCCAGCTGCCCCAACTAGCTGATTTGGTAGATGATGTTCCTATGCTGTATAGTGCGTTAAAAACAAGGTATACGAGCCTGTTTGGAGGGTCCCTCTCAACAGATTTGGAGCTCGCCTACCCTAATTCTCTATTTGCGATTTTGAGCAATAGAATGACAACTGATCAGAGCAACAACACTCTTCCTTAATTAAAGGGGGGGTATTATGTAAAATCAACTTTTTCAAGCTTTATATCATGTTATTATGTCATTCCCTCATTAAACACATGCCTGGAGTGTTGCCTTGGCTCATTCACATATTTTGAGTAATCAGTAAAAACTTAGACGGCAGCCATTTTTGGTGTAGCTATGCCTCAGTCCTCCTAGGAACGCCCCCACCTCCTGGAGACGCCTCTGGACCTTTCGTCACCAGCCAAGCCACCAACCACTGCTCCTCAGCTCAGCAGAGCCCCCTCCCGCACAGTAGTGTTGTTTAGATGCCACAGCAGTGTGCTGAAGGGGGCGTGTCGGAAAGCTTCTTAAAGAGACAGAGGCCTATTTCAAGACGTTCAGTACAGCCATATTGAGAGAGCAATTTTATTCAAGGCAGTTATTTTAATTTACTGCATATACAGACCAACAGAAGGTTACGTCATCATTGTAGTATGCTATAGACTGGTGCTATGTGATTGAAAAAAGCATAATACCCCCTCTTTAATAGAATATAAATTAATCCTACTGCTCCCCCTAGTGACAATGCGTTTCTTCTTCTCTGTACTTTTCAAAAGTCTTTTGTTTGTATTTATATTTGAACAGGTTGATGTTTGGACATTGTTTCATCTCCATCTCCAAAATATTCCACAATTGTACACCATTAACTGTTGGGCTAAAACTTTTCAAAGTTGTGCTATGTTTCTGAATCCTAAAGTTCAAGTTCAGTTTTGAAATGTGTTTTTTAATTCTATTTTCAAAAAAGGACGTTCCCATGCCCCACCCTGTAGTTAGATCACTTAAAAAAAAAGAAGATTACTTACATGTATTTTAATTGTAGACGTGTCTTGGTTTGCCCTTTTTAGATTTGTTCTCATTTCAAGTGCAGCCAACTTACTCCTTAACCCTAACTAGTCACAACCACTTCCGCCTCACAGAGATGATTCTTTTCACAGTGCAGCCCTGAGATGTCTCCCCACAGACTCTTACAGGTTTGTCGGCACATGTGTTGAGGACACATTCTCACGCACACCACAGCGCCTGCACTCCAGGCAATTAACAGAGCTCACAGTTGATTTAATTAAGTCTCGGATCGTCAGGCGGCTGAGGAGAGAACGGGGCCCAGAGAGAGATGAGCTCCTCCCCAAGGACGAGAGGGATACGCCGCGCTAAACTCACGATAATATCACGGGGCTAAACGCTAGCGCCGCTGCAGGGAAGCCACGGTGTTCAGGAAGGATAATGTTCACTCATTAAAGGCTTTAGTAGGAGATCAAATGAAGCAAACACGGATACACAAATCTATCCACTTTGCTACTTCATGAATGGCATTTTCAAACAAAGCAGGGCTCCAGATCAATATTTCAGGTTCCGTTGCACCAGCGTACAACTTTAGAAATATTTCAGTTCAAGTTAAGTTGGTTATTTGTCGATCAAAACATGTAAAAAGTACTTGCAGTTAATTGGAAATACAGCAAACAATATTAAATCTAAAGAGTTTCCTGACAGCTTGGTGGATGAAGCTGTCCCAATTAATTTAACAAAGAACTTATAGCACATTTTTAGTCTATTACCCCAAAAAGATTGTAATTCCTATTCAACAGCTGTCTAACATGATGAAGATCTGACTGGTAATATAATACAACCAAGGAAAATACTTTGATGGATACTATTGGTTTCAGTCTGGAGCATAGCGGTCAAGTATACCGTTTATCTCCCGTATTATAACAAAATAACCCCAAAAAAGATTCCTCTGCCTCTCTGAACTGAACTCTCGTGAGACCTGCCATCTGCTGTACCCTGGGTTGTCGCGAGATTAACAGCTGTCAAGTCTCTCGGTGAGGCTGGATAACCATAAACTACCGTACTTTACTCTTCTTAGAGCTCTGTTCGGGGAGGTGGGACGGCTCGCACGTAACAGGCAAAAAAAAGCAACAAATAAAAAAGTCTAATGTAAATTTGTGTGTCTGTGGAAGGGGGAAGGGGAGCAGGGAAGGGAAGGATGAAGCTGTACATCAGTCGGCTGGACCTGGTCTGTAGTTCAAATATTTCACATAATAATAAATACAATTTAACAAAAATACCTTACAACAAAAGATAAAGACATACAGTAGACCTGTGCACCAATTTCAGGCTATTATTTGGCTGAGTCGTTCCTTAAGGTCCTATATCAGGGATCTCCAACCAGTAGCTCGGGAGCTACCAGTAGCTCGCCTGGTCTTTCTAGGTAGCTCGCCAAAGACTTTCTACATCTCTATATGCATGATAACTCAAGTTTTAGATGCATTTTCTGTTTGTTCTGAACACAATCTGCAAACAGTTAGGTTTATATTGTAAAGTATAAGGACTAAACTCAAATCATTTCTTTGAAATACGATCTTGGCTACCAATTCTCCAGGGTGACGTACACCCAAATAGCATTTTACACAAGTGTTTTTGAAGCATAAGTAGCTCTCCAATGTTCTTGTTGTGTAAAAGTGGCTCGCCGGGTAAAAAAGGTTGGAGACCCCTGTCCTATATCATGCAAAATCGACTTTTTGGAACTTTTAACCATGTTGTTATGCTATTTCCTTATCACAAACAACCCCAGAGCGGTTTTTGACTTCATTCACGCTGTTCTAAGCAATCCTCCTGAATCCTGCTCTGAGCAGCTGCTCCACCCTTTCCTGGTAAACGACTGAGTTGTTCTGTTGTGTCGTCAGAGCGGAACGGAAGTGCTCGACGTCTGTAATGTAATGCATTGCGGCCTGATTTTAATCCGTAAAACAGCGTTTTCATTATTTCTGTTGTAAGAAAGAAAAAAAGGAAGTGCCTGACGCGTCTGCGCTGCCCCTGCAGGGTAACAAACGCACTCCCTGAGCGTCTGAACAGATGTCGTGTTTGCACCGAAAGTTGTGAAGAAGGAGCTGTTCTAACCTACTCTGGAGTCTGGACACCTGTTCTTTTTCTTACCTAACGATAATGTCACGGAGAAAAGCGCATTTGGCTGCGAGAGGGACAGGACTTTATTCAACCTTCCTAAAGAAGAGGCCACTCGCCAGAAGTTGGAATTTCTCTCCGGGATTCAGCGACTATCAGCCAAAATAGTGTTTGTCTGTGACCGTCTCTGATGGATGTTTGGTGAACCTTGGCCAGAATCAAAGTGGATTAACTTTTATAACCAACGCGAGTCCCATAATAAAACGCCCCATGGACCAGAGTGGTGAGTCAGTCATAACACGTGTTAGCATGTGTGTTAGCCATTTATGAAGCTGTGTTGCACATGTCAACTCCTTACAACTGCATTATGAAGTAACTTAACTTTTCTACTACTGCTAAAGTTGTATGAGCGGAGAGAGGGGGCGGAGTTAACTAAATCCAAGCGTTCCGGGTTGGAAAAATACCTCCAGAAAACACTAATATTTATCACAAAAAATTAATGCTCCATAGTGGTAGTGGTACAATATATCATATAAATGCCTATACTTTACTTTGGAATGGCTAAAATAGCATGATCCAGCTCCTTTAATACTTCTCATGTCGCCATCCATAACATTTTAATGGTTTCATGTCTGTGTTGACTGAATCATTTTTTAAATATAACAATTTTGCATTTAAAAGAACTTCCTGGTTGTGAGCTAAGCAGCGGCGGAGTGATCTGCTAGGTTACCGGATCTACAGTAGTTTGTTTACCTGCGGCCTGCATTACTACACGTGGAATTCACAAAGGAGCTTTCTACAAATCAGATATGGCAACGTTTGGAGGACTACCCCATGATTTTGAAGAGGTTTTTAATGCATGCTACTAGTTACTATAGACATGCATTAGCCTAACACTAGCCTAGCGCCACTAAACTCTTCAAATATAAGGACTGCATGAACTAGAAAAAAAAAAATCTCCAGAAATCAACAACACTCTGGATAACTAGGAAATGAGGCCCTATGTCAAATATCCTGAAATATCCCTTTAATTGTGTAACTATACATATTTTGTAAGTAAAGAAGTATTTTTATGATGTCTTTTATCCTCTGTCTTTTTTGTGTTAAGCATTTTGTTACTTAATTTCAAAAAGGTGCTATGCAAATAAAAGTATAGTTATTGGGGGGAAAAAAGCTATTTAGGATGTCATGTTCCTCCACCCATCCGTCTCCTGAGGCTGATGAGCAACACACACAGATTAATGATTCCAGTTTCCATTTTGAAAGCAGTGAATGTAAAATCCCTTAGTCAAACTCCTGTGATGTGTCAGAGCTGGTGGCCCGTATATATAGAAGCACAAAGGCAGCGGCGAGGACCCTCTCCCTCCGGGACTAATTTTACCTTCGTCCCGATCAGCTGACTGTTGCCATGGAGACGCAGACCCCACTTCTCCAGTCGGTGCAACTAAATAATTGTATAGTATTCCCATGTCCAAAACTGCAGCGCGTAACGACACTGAGTAGATGGGGGGGGGGGTAGGAGAGCTGATTAAAGAGGCAGAACCGAGTCAGCTCCAGTCAACAAGAAGGAGAGGAGTGTGGGAATGAGATAATGGAGACCTTTCAACTGAGGCGAGCGCCGTGTGGCTCAAAATGCCGGGGCTTGATGACTTCTTATCCCATGGAGGCAAATAAATCAATAAAGACTGCGCGGGGGACGGCGAGTTACTGACGGATAATCAGTGACAACATGTTAAAAACTTTCAGTGGGATGAAATCACTTCACCAGAGAAGAAGGCTTCAGTGTTTGTAGAGGCGTGTGAGTATACAGGCTAAAGGCTGATTGATTAAATTCACATTATGTTGACACATTATAGATACTTGTACACTGGGTCGATCTATCCACTCTGAGGCCTAAGTGGCATATAGGTAATAAGCCCATAGACTGTAAATTACAAAAGGACTAATTATTGGATCTTTCTTCCTGGAGCCGTAAGGAAATGGGGGCAGGCCCTGACAGTTCCTTGCTCTAATGGACTTTCCATTTAAACCTTTTTGCCTCTCTTTAAGTCATTATTGAACACAGGCTTAACATTCTGACCTCCACGAGTTTGTCTTAAAGTAACTCTTGCCCCTAGAGGCCATAAGCGCAACTGCAGGTGTCGTAGCAAGTTACGATTTTTTTAACGTATTAAATGTCTTGGAGAGTAAATACTACGCTGACAGAAAAGGTGAAGGGAGAGAGGGGTGTTGTACATCCAGTTAGTTTAGTTTAGTTTATTTATTTGTTTGAGCAGTTAACCTGCTCAAAGGGAGTGGGCTGAAGCCAAAGGCTTATAAGCGCCCACCCCAAAATAAAAATAGTAACATTACATTTAATATTTACAAGGTAGCAAATCATAAACAAAGGAACATAGGGCAAAGTAACAATAAATGATGAAGAATAAGACAAAAACAACAGCAAAATAAAGAACAAAAGAATGTGCTACTTTTATGTTATAAAGGTGCATTCATACATATTATACTCTGAGATCTTGCTACTTCCCAGTTGTCATTACTATCCTCAATATAATTTAATTTGGGTTTAATTATCATTAATTATCATTATTAAAGGTGCATTAATACATATTATATTCTGAGATCTTGCTACTTCCCAGTTGTCAATACCATCCTTAATATAATTTAATTCGGGTTTATTTATCATTATTATTATATTTGTTTAATTGAGTTATATGTGAAGTGTGATGTAAGCCCTGCATAATGAGGTGCATTAAAAAGCCAGGGTGTAGAGCGGGCTAGTTGAAGAGGGCAGTAACTCCCCCTCAACAAACCCCCACCCAGCTGCCCTAACAGCTGATTTTGTAGATGATGTTCCTATGCTGAGTGGTGCATTAAAAGACAAGGTTTTGAGCCCGTTGGGAGGGTCCCTCTCAACAGATTCATAACTTGCCTACCCTAATTCTCAATTTGTAAATTTGAGCAATAGAATGACAACCGTTCCAAGCAGCAACACTCTTCCTTAATTATAGATAATTGATCCTACTGCGCCTCCTAGTGGCAACACATTTCTTGTTCTCTGTATATTTCAAAAGTCTTTTGTTTGTATTTATATTTGAACAGGTTGATATTTGGACTTCGTTTCAACTCCATTTCCAGTTTATTCCACAATTGTACACCATTAACTGTTGGGCTAAAACTTTTCAAAGTTGAGCTATGTTTCTGAGTCCTAAAGTTTAATTCGTCACGTAATTCATAACAACCAGTACGTTCTTGGAACCTTCTTTGTATTTGGCCTGGCAACAGTTTGTATCTTGCTTTGTATAACATCTGTACAGTTTGGAACTCAACAATGTCACAGAACTTCATGATCTTTGATTTTAAAAATAATGAGTTTGTGTGGTCCAAAAACCCAACTTTATGAATTACTCGGATAGCTCTTTTTGCAACAATACTATTGGTTTTAATGTGTTTTATAAGTACTACCCCAAACCACAGTACAATAATATAAATATGGCAAAATCAGAGAACAGTATAAGATATGTAGAGCTTTGATGTTTAAAATGTGCTTTGCTTTTGCTATTACTGAAATGCTTCTAGAAATTTTCGTAGATATATATTTAATATGAGCTTTCCAAGTAATTCTGTCATCTATAATAACACCAAGGAATTTGATTTCATGCACTCGCTCTATGACAACACCCTCTATCTGAATTGCTTCCTGAGCATTGGAATTACAGTTGCCAAATATCATCATTTTGCTTTTACTCAGATTTAGAGATAATTTATTTTGTTTGAACCACTTATTGACACTTTTGAGTTCCAAGTTAACAATCCGACACAGTTGCTGTAAGTCGTCACCTGATGCAAAAATATTTGTATCGTCAGCAAACAAGATAAATTTAAGTACTTGAGACGTTTTACAAATGTCGTTGATGTACATATTAAACAATTTTGGGCCCAGAATGGAACCTTGAGGTAAACCACACACAATTTGTCGACAACTCGACTGATAATCACCTATTTTCACACATTGTTTTCTATTTTTTAAATAACTGGTAACCCACTGTAGAGCTACCCCCTAATCCCATAATGTTCTAGTTTATTAATTAGTATATCATAGTTTATTGTATCAAACGCTTTACTCAGGTCAATAAATAACCCTATGGCATATTTCTTGTTATCTACAGCATTAGTTATTTCTTCAATTATATCAAAGAGAGCGTGTGAAGTTGAGTGATTATTCCTAAAACCAATTGATTGTCCGAGAGTAAATTACACCTTTCAATAAAGCTGTCAAGTCTAGAGTTATAAACCTTCTCTAAGATTTTTGAGAATTGCGGTAAAAGGGAAACAGGCCTGTAGTTTGTGAAGAGATGTTTATCTCCTGCCTTGAACAGAGGAATCACTTTTGCTACTTTCATACCATCAGGAAATTGTCCAGTTTGCAGCGATAGGTTACAGATGTATGTTAACGGCTTAGAGATACTTTCAATAACAGTTTTTAAAGTTTTCATATCCATGTCATGGTAATCTGTCGAGGTTTTATTTTTACACCCTTTAACAATGTCCAGTATCTCCTTTTCCTCCACAGGTTTGAGGAACATGGACAGAGGATTTGTGTCTATCAGTTCACAATTAAAGTTCTCAACATTTGTAATTTTTGCAGCAAGATTCGGTCCAACATCTACAAAGAATTATTAAATGTATCGACTACTTCATTCATATTATTTAAAGTGTTATCCTCATCTTTGAAATATTTTGGATAATTAATCGATCTTGGTTTATTTCTAATTATACTATTTAAGATATTCCATAAACCTTTAATATTATTCTTATTGCTATCTAACAACTTATTATAATAATCCTGTTTACATTTTCTAATGATACCTGTCAGTTTATTTTTATATTTCTTATATTTATCCTCAGCTTCTTTTGTTCTATCATTTAACAAAATCTATCATTTAACAAAATTTCCATTGTTATACAATGGAAATTTTTTTTTCACTCAAACTTGGCTGTAAATACTGTTTAAAGTGGCGCTATCCCGCAGTTAGCTTTGCCCGTTAGCCTGTTAGCTTCTTCTTTGTGATTCCATTAGTGTGTATTGGTTGCTCCGCCCCGGTGGCAGTCAAGTTGCAAGCATGGTTTTCTGGCCAGAGACACCAGGGGGAGATGAAAGACCCTCCAATCATCCCATTAACACTTGTATTACCCCCAGAGGGACTACGGAAAGGATTTATTAAGGTAAACACGTTACTTAGTACTATATATTTACTTTAGGTAGTAGTATTTTTTTTTTTTACCTTATTCTAAATTATTTAGCTGGCTTCAAAAACCCAGCCCAGCCAGGCCATTCTTAATTTGCAGTCTATAAGATAAAGAGTTTGATCATCAATTGACAGAGAAGTTGAGATTTTTACTCTCAGACCCTTGGTGCAAAGTGAATGGTGGGAGGTTGTTGGAGTTCAGTCTTTAGGCCATGCACTCATACTACATCCATACTTGTTTAAATGTGTCGAAGTGCTCCAGAAACTAATCCCATATCAGATGAAAATCCTCTACCTTTCTTTTAAATTCAAATTAGATTTTTTCCAATTGGACATGTTTCATTACATCATGTAGCAAATTAATAAAGGCTGGAGGTTTTCTTTTTTTTTTATTCCAATTTAATAGGATCAGTCTTCTAGCTTGCACTGAGACAAATGTAATAACAGTTTTCTGCTTAACTAGATAAGCCATTACCGGAGGTACTCCACAGAGTGCAAGCACAGGGTCAGGGTGTAGCTGTGTTCCGCAAACATCAGACATCAATTTGACAATTTTAGTCCCGTAAGCTGTTATGTTAGGACAGTTCCAGAAAGTGTGAGCTAGTGAAGCCTGTTCCTGGCCGCACCGGTCACACGCTGTGTTCACCCCATGGGACATTTTGGAAAGCCGTACTTTGGAAAGGTGTAGCCTGTGCAGAACTTTGAATTGGAGCAGTTCGTGATGAGCACATATTGAAGATGAGTGGACGTTGTCTTGAGCTTTAGCCCACTGAGATGCAACCTGTTTAGCCAAAATATGACGAAATAGTTTTTTTTTAACCGTCACAGCCATCCATCGTGGTCAAAAAGGTAAACCCTTTTCGTCACATATTGACTATTTGGGTTGACCATACACAACGTTAACAAATCAATATAATAGAAACTTCACTTCGCATCAAAGCTCATTTACTTTTACAATATACTTTTATGGAGCAACACGAATGTTACGCTACAAAAATAACAAAATGTCAGATATAGGGCCTTAAATTATTTGCTTTGCTTACAATAAAGTACCATATTTTGCACGTACACGTACAATCAGGACCCCACTGGACCCCAGGATGCTGGTCAACAGACGGAGACTATTATGCATCTCTCATGTGTGTTCACTGAGATGCACTGTTCTGACCAAATAAACAAATAAGCCTAATTGAGTAAATCAAGACTGCGAGGTCTTCATCATCGCGGGAATATAAAAGTTAAATCTTTGTATTAGAGTCATGTGTACAGTCCTGAATTGGCTCTGCTTTTGTTTGTGGTGCCGCTCACAGTTAACTATCCAATTATGACTTTGGCTCATTTTGAAACCCATACAAAATACTTCCAAGGTTTGCACAATTCAGACGACAAAATCACCTTGTGCTGTTGAAGGTATGATCTGTTGTGCAGGTTTCGGGCCCGGAAGATAAGCTGTTTCCCAGTTACATAAATAGCAGATGGCTTTGTGAGATATTTTTGATTAAAGCCGGACAGTGCGTTGTCAGGAAATGAGGGACAGAGGAGGACAATAGTGACAGTGAACAAAAGGACCTGTCGTGCGCTGATCTAGGCTGGTTTCGCGAAAGACCTGAGAATACTGCAGCGAGAGTTTTAATTAAATGTGTTTTTATTCACAGTAAAAACCAAGCCACACACCACTGAGGTTATACTCAGTTTCTGTGGCTCCTCAATTATTCATGTGTTAAATAATATTTGTTTTACAGCCTCCGCTTTGAGCAACAGCGTCTAAAAATAACAAAACATTACACAACTATGAGTCGTATTACGTTAAGCATGACCAATATTAGTGTTAAATTGAATGGAAATGGGAATTCCTACAGTAAAAGCCCTGGACAAAACTTGGACTCACCCAGATTCCTAACAAGGACTTATCTGGGACTTATGCCCATTAAAGGGGGGTATTATGTAAAATCGACTTTTTCAAGCTTTATATCATGTTATTATGTCATTCCCTCATTAAACACATGCCTGGAGTGTTGCCTTGGCTCATTCACATATTTTTGAGTAATCAGTAAAAACTTAGACGGCAGCCATTTTAGGTGTAGCTATGCCTCAGTCCTCCTAGGAACGCCCCCACCTCCTGGAGACGCCTCTGGACCTTTTGTCACCAGCCAAGCCACCAACCACTGCTCCTCAGCTCAGCAGAGCCCCTCCCACACAGTGTTGTTGTTTAGATGCCACAACAGTGTGCTGAAGGGGGCGTGTCGGAAAGCTTCTTAAAGAGACAGAGACCTATTTCAAGACGTTCAGTACAGCCATTTTGAGAGAGCAATTTTATTCAAGGCAGTTATTTTAATTTACTGCATATACAGACCAACAGAAGGTTACGTCATCATTGTAGTATGCTATAGACTGGTGCTATGTGATTGAAAAAAGCATAATACCCCTCTTTAAAGGTGTGCCTTTAATGGGCATTTATTTGGGAATAATCTCAAACACATCTTTATCACTATCTTACACTTTGTTGATTAGAACATGTGATATTGATCTAAAGTAGCTGAATGTCCAGTAGTTTCACTTGATGAATTTCACGCGATCTCACCGTAAGCCCCGCCCACCCTCTTCTCTAGCTCCCCTCTGCTGTGCAGCTGTTTCAATATGCGCCTCGTGTGGCTGTAGTGAAGCCATGGCGAGCGTTTTTACTTTGCGATGAAAGGATTCTGCTTAGCAAGCGATCGAGAGGTGAAGAGAGTGTTCCTGGATACATTATGTATGACCTCAGGAAGGGCGTTTTGGGAGCTGTCGATGCCACTGTAGATTCAGTAGATTCAAAGATCACTCAAGTGAGTAGATTCAAAGATCACTCAAAGATGTGTAAGTGGGTCGACACATGGCTCCAGGTATGTTTTTTGATGAGAAATAAAATGTAACATGGTAATAAGCTCTAAAAGATATTTCCATGACACAATATCCCCCTTTAAACAACAACTGGAAGCAGTTTGTGTCAAAACAAGACTGAAAAAACGTCAAAATCAGGACAAAAACAAGGCTGAATTTTAAGCCATGTTTTTGTATTTTGGTTTTAGGCTGAAATGTGTGAACCCCAGATGAAAGTCCTCCGTGATTAGGTCATGAATATAACATCACTCAATAGAAAACATTTGGCAACACACATCCACAAGTTCAATTCTATATCATAGCTCATCATTGACAAACTAGAGAAAGAATTCACACACTCTATATTGTTATATTCGTGAAATTCAGCCCGAGCGAGAATCTTTTGGCCACATTTCAAGTGATTTCTAAGCCATCTGTGGCAGTAAAAGTGCAGTCTGCAGGGACACAGCTCCACAGTCCCACACAAAGATGGCCGTCTCGTTCAAGGAGATGGAGAGAACAATCGCGCGCCGAGTTCTATCTATAGATATGTAAAGAGACACAGACGGGGCATCCCCAAATCTGATTAAAAGCCCCTTTCAGCTGACAGAAATGCTGATGTCCCACGAACTGAAAGGAAAGACTTACATTTTCCTGACATGTATGATATGAGCAATTATTATACATGGAGGAGAAGTGTGGAGTGAGCAGAAAATCTTACACACCACAGTATAAAGGACTCAAAGTACCAAAACTTTGTATTGAAAAAAAATATATATATATATATTCTTTAGTATGAAAGGACGATGGGGCAAATGCAGAAGACAAATTTTCCGAACAGTAGGCGACATGTTAGCACAACGTAAATAAGACATGTGTAAAATCAATGTTTTTTGAGCCTTTAACCATGTTATAACATAGTACTTTTGAGTAATGCTGTTCATTTGGTCCTTTTTCGGTAACACTTTAGAATCCGGCCCAGTAACTCCTAGGTAGTTACTATGGTATATCCCTGGTACTTACAGAGGTAATTACCAGGTACTTACAGTGGTATGGCCTGGTAACTCCGGTGGCATGCCATTGGTCCGACAACCCATTAGTCCGACATCTCATTATTACAAAATATAACCCTAACCTAATGGCACCCCTACTCAATGGGTGATTTTCAGAATAATGAGACGTCGGACTAATGGGCCGACCTCGTAACTCCTAGGTACTTACCTAAACGTACCACTGTAAGTACTTGGTAATTATCTCTGTAAGTACCAGGGATGTACTACAGTAACTACCTAGGAGTTACCGGCCGTATTCTAAAGTGTTACCCATTTTTTCTACTGCTGATTCGCTCCAATTGGTATTGACTGGATTGTATAGTGTCATAGATAGAACAGAAATACGTGTTTTAAACCCATAAAAAAGCCCCAATTCTGCATGATATCTCCACTTTAACTGTAGACTGGACATTTGCACGATGACGGGGGCGCTATGTGGAATCTTCAGCTTCATACCTTGATACTCCCACATTCTTTAGTACTGGCACTGCACAAGAGCGGGACCCATCGATGTATTTGGGAGATAGACAGTGTTTAACTCACAGTGGGAGAAATGTAGTGCGTGAATGTAGGGGTGGGCGATATGGCAAAAGTAGAATATCACGATTTTTGAATTATAAACTTACGATTTCGGTTTTATCACATTTTTTTATAATGACAAAATTACTTAAATTACACACTGAAGAAGAAAAATACTACACTAATTTATTCAACTGTGATAATGAACACAGCTATAATAGACTTGGACCTAAAGCAAACTCACTTTATACATGAAAAACACAATAAAACTCCAGATAATAAAATTAAGTAGAAGTAAGTTAAAGAGTAAGTTTGGTAAATGCTTGTTGTTAGTGTCTGTTGCTGTTTGGCATTTTTTCTGAGACGTCTCTCTCATGACGTCGAGCTGCTGTAAATGTAACGCTCTGTCACTGTCTGACCCTTTCACAATAAGAGTCTTACTAAAGCGATAACATGCAGGGACTTTTATTGTGTAAAACTCAAACAGGAAGAAGTTTGTCATTGTAAGGTGAATTTACAATAATGAACTCAGACTGACGGTGTTTTTGGGGAACTTTTATATTTTCGAAGACATGGATAAACAGCGCATTTGTGAACGCGGTCCAGGATTTAAATTAAACAAATGAGAAGGATGCGGCGCCTGACAGAACTGTAAGGATGACACTCGCTTCTTCGCACATGTGCCGCCAGGTAAATAAATAAACACACGCTGCGATCTGAGCAGAGCAGCAGCGTTGCGGGGGAAAGACACAGACATAAACACAGCTGAAATAGAGACATAACTCTGGGTTAAAAGCTCCAGATTGAGGAGCCTGGTCGTGTATGCGCCCTGTAGAGGAGCGGCTCGCTGCCAAACGCTCGCATTAGCGTCCGACATTGCGTAGCAGAAAGTTAGCGGCTTGGGTTTATGTCACTGACGGTGAAAAGAGTCAACTTTGCTGAAGTGCATAAACCGTGATAAAACGATCCCACAAAAATAACAGATCGTCAGCTCTGGAGATCGTAAGACGGTCTAATATCGTCATATCGCCCAGCCCTACGTGAATGGCGCTATACAAAATAAAAAACAAAACCCTTTCTTTTTCTTTTTTGTGAGTTTATTGGAGACACACACAAACAACTGATAAAAAAAGAAAAATCATCACATCATTTGAAGTCGAACTACATGATCTGAAAATTACTATGGAGGCACAAATCTAAAGTAAGTTTGAAGGTATTTTGCAGTTTGTGTTTCCATTTTCGTAATACCGTACGTTTAGATCAACGAGCGTGCATTTGACACTGAATAGTCCTTGATACTGACAAAATAATAATTACGGAGCTCACGCAGACTGAGTGCCATGTTGATTTCTGAAGTGTTTAATCAACGGGAGTGTTTTGAAGACGACGGTTTCTTGCTTCTTGGCGTCTTAAAAGGATATAATTTGCCATTTACCGTCCCATTCTCCAATCCAGTTGCTCCATTTAGAGTATATATTTCCCGCGGGCGCTTCTCCCGGGAAATATATTGTGCAAAATGGAGCATCTGGAGCAAACTCAACTAGACAGAGAGAACATGCAATCTCCACACAGACTGGGAATCGAGGAGGGAGAAGAGACACTCTGTCTGCAGCTATATATCTGCAGTATCTATCTATTCTGTCTTACTATTTATCTAAGATCCATCAATCAGTTTTCATTTGGCCGACTAAAATGTTCATAATTGTTCAGACTAAAATGATACAAACCTAATTAAAAGTAGTTATTAAGACTAAAACACATGAAGATATTCTCATGAACTAATACAAATGAAAGAAAGGACTAAAACATCTGAACTTCCAATGACAGTTTGAAAGAGCCTCACATAGTGCTTTGTACTTGAAGCACTACGAAACAGTGTTTAATTTACCAAGTTGGTAACACTTTATTTTACACTACCTTGATACATTGTACCCAACTAAATTTAGTACAATGTAATGTGCTATGTAACAATGTGTAATAACTTGTACCTACAGGTTACATACACAATGGAATAATGTGTATTTGTATGTAGGTGGTACATAATGTAATAAGACATATAGGACTCTTAGGGTTAGGGCTTAAGAGTTAGAGTTTGGGTCTTATGTCTTATTATGTACCACCAAAATAGTAATACACATTATTCCATTGTGTATGTAACCTGTAGGTACAAGTTATTACACATTGTTACATAGCACATTACATTGTACTTAATGTGGCAGGTACAATGTGTTAAGGGTAGTGTAAAAAGTTGAATAAAATCATACAAATGCAAAGTTGACAAATTAATTTTTGATTTAGTTTGCTAAAATTACATGAATTTTTTGTCAACTAAAACTAGACTGAAGAAAAAAAAAGCAGGAGACATCAACAGATGGGTGCGTAGGATGGAGGCTAAGCCCAATCGTGAAATAGAAATGAAATCCACACACCCGGTGTTCTGTCGAGATGTGTACCCTTGTCAAAATGTGCTTCCCCTCGCGCAAACAACTGCTTCGAGACATGCACCTCTGCCCCATTGAGAAGTGCTCCATTCTTTCACAAACCCCACGAACCCGAGAATCAGCCCAACAACGGAGCAGGAGACACAAGTGAAAGCTTTTTGCACTAAAGTCAACGTTAATTGCACTGAAAATGCTTTGTCAGACAGTTGCAGCCTCTTTTTATGAGTTATGGCGCAAGATTTTATTCACAAGCACATTTTTCAAAACGTCAGTCCCATTGTATTTAGATGATTGAAATGAAAAAAGTGTGTCTTTTGTCGATCGTGTCTTAGATATTGTGAGTTATCTGGCTGCCAGTCTTTTGAACGGCTCTTTGAAATGAATGGATCCCGGAGACTCGGCTCCCAGAAAAGAGCCGTGAATCCCATCACTAATGTCACATGAAGCCGACAATTTCTGTTATATACTTTAGACAATGCACCCAGCCTATGTAACACAATAGCCTACAGTCTAAATGCCTACCTTAACCTCCTTCATTCTGGAAAACTTGCTTTGTTGGTGCATTTTACCTCGAGCGTGACAATCGGCAGCTGTAGCTAGAACACAACATAATAAACTACCACAGGGCTATCCCAGGCAGAGGACAAGTGCAGTACTGTATGAGGTCAGCTATAACACAGGTGGACGACTCACAGGCCGCGGGCGAATAACATCACACGAACAACCTCTGTATAATTACGGTATTTACAGAAACGAGTGCCGTGTTTTGGCCCCAATCTGCGTACGCTTTTGGGGAAAGACACTGTGACTTTGCGCCTGTGATCATCTGCACTGCTGGACGATAAAAAGGACATCTGCAAGTGTTTCAAGTTCATCTTACAGGTCGTATTCCACAGAGGGAGAGTGTGCAGGTGTAACCTAGAGGCGATCGCTTTCGGTGGTGGAAAGATTCAAAAGGGCTGATGCAAAGTTTGATGAAATTGTGGGGGGGAAATCTTACATAGCAATTCTAGGGTGTGGTTAGAGTCATGGCTCATAATGGCTCAATCCCTGCTTTGCATTGAGTTATTTTGTCCTTGGGGAAGACAATTTCTTACTTACACGTATTCACTCACCTGTAACTATTAAAGGATGAATAGCTCATTAAGTGGCCAAGAATTTTGAATGGGTTTGTGTTTAAAGAAGGGTATTATGCTTATCTTGTTTAGAAAATGCAACATTGATCTAAAACAGCTAAACAAGTTATATTAAAGAGGGGGTATTATGGTTTTTTCAATCACATAGCACCAGTCTATAGCATACTACAATGATGACGTAACCTTCTGTTGGTCTGTATATGCAGTAAATTAAAATAACTGCCTTGAATAAAATTGCTCTCTCAAATGGCTGTACTGAACGTCTTGAAATAGGCCTCTGTCTCTTTAAGAAGCTTTCCTTCACGCCCCCTTCAGCACACTGCTGTGGCATCTAAACAACACTACTGTGCGGGGAGGGGGCTCTGCTGAGCTGAGGAGCAGTGGTTGGTGGCTTGGCTGGTGACAAAGGTCCAGAGGCGTCTCCAGGAGGTGGGGGCGTTCCTAGGAGGACTGAGGCATAGCTACACCTAAATGGCTGCCGTCTAAGTTTTTACTGATTACTCAAAATATGTGAATGAGCCAAGGCAACACTCCAGGCATGTGTTTAATGAGGGAATGACATAATAACATGATATAAAGCTTGAAAAAGTCGATTTTACATAATACCCCCCTTTAAGTAGTTTTACTTCCGGATCCTCCGTGTGATTTCCATATAAACCCCTGCCGCACTGCTGAAAACAGGGTGAGAAAAGAGAAGCAACGCACACCAGAAGTAGTCTCCGAGGTGCAGATGTTGAGGAAAATCTTCATCAATCAAAAAACAGCATCGCACACTCATTAGCCAATGTCCAAATTTTAATGAATTTAACTGTCATTAAAATTTGGACATCAGCTAAGCAGTGCTGAAAATAGCCACAGGAGAAGATCCAAAGATTGCTAGGGGCTCGAAACACAACATGTTTTTGATGAGAGAACAACTGTAACATATAATATAAAGCACAATACCCCACGCCCCCCTTAAAAAAGACATTGATATTATGTCAAAGCAACTTTTTTCTTTGGATTTTGACAATGGCCGCCTGTAGCAGAGTTTCAACACGATGACGCTGGGTGTCGCCATTTCCCTCCATCGCTGCAGTACTTCCATACAGGGGGCAGCAAAACAAGCTAGTTTTCTTCTTTAGACACGTTAAAAACAACTTTTAAGCCTTGGTGCCTAATTTTCCTAAATTTCTACAGCTAGATATTGCTACTGTGATAACGCTGGGTTAGGCACAATTACAGGGACTGTTAGCATTAGAGCTAATGGCGCAGGCGTCGCTATGACCAAACTACACGTCACGCAAGGGTGGAGTCTACAGTGAAGATCCCGCCCCTATACCCTTTTTAGGAACATGCTCTGTCACAGCAGGGTAGGAGGAGTCTGTAAAGCCGCCATGATTTCCCCCTCGAACATAGTTATTATGGCAAACGGGGAAGAGTGAGGAGGAGTTGTCTATTAATTCAGTCTATGGTTTTTGACCATGTTATGATGTTGCTCCCGCATCAAAAGCATGCCTGCAGTAGCATTTTGCTTCATTCACACAGTTTTGAGAAATCCTGTTCACTTTCTTCTATCTGATGGATTGGACGGATGGCTCCTGGATTTTCTTGCGTCATGGAGGGAACATTGAATTGTGGTTCCAAACAATTTGCCATCATGCTGTTAGCTGAAAGTAAACGCTTGTTTTCACTGCTATAGTATAATTTCTACTGCCTGGTGAGGGTGAGGGCCAATTCCAATTCTGAACAGCTCAGTCTCTCCAGTTTTTACAGTTGTTTCTTTACGTTATTTCACATTTTTAAATGTATAATGTCAACCAAAAGAATGTTATGATGCCTCAATGGTACATGTCCACTTTACATATCTTTATTCATTTAGATCAGTTGGTCGATATATTGTAACTACATACATTTATGATGAGTCAAAGACATGCTCTTCTCAGTACATTTCTGGCCACATGATTACAACTATTTATACAGAGAAAGTAAACAACATATTTATATCTAAACGTCACCTGAGAGTGTTTGGTCAGAACAGAAATAGCTGATTTGCATCATTAGCAAACTTATGACCTCGTTGTTGAGCGGCAGTAACACCATGAAAATTGCTTTCATGGTTCAGGACATGAGCCAAGGACAAATAAACCGTGTCTATGTGGCCTGTTTTGTGAACTCAGCTGTAGCCTGGTATATGTGATGGCCTTTATTAATAGAGTGACCCACTCCTTTGAACTCTGACTTACAGTATATGATCAATCGAATCAATAGACCACATGAAATATTCACCTTCCCTCCCACCTATATGCCTATTAGGCATTTGAAGCAACATATTGTGCAACTAAAAGGCTGCTAACGTGGCATATAATATTTGTATCTGCATAAAAAGAGCCTATGTGTTGGTTAGAATACAAAGAACAAACACAAGCTTCAAATAACATACAGCTATTGTTACAAGCCAAAGGCATAACTTTGTGAAGGACTGGTGTGGACATGTCCCTACCAGCTTTGTTCTGACAGGAAAAGTTTCAACCAATATTTTACATCTGACAGACAGAATATCACCTTTCTTTTCCACGCATGTTCATTTGCAGAGCTTTATAGTGAGCGAGTGTCAGGAGGTTCCCCAGTGCGTTACTCGCTTTCTTCTTCTTCTTCTTCTTCTTCCATGTTACTTAATGGCAGATGGCCATAGTGTGGGCTAGAGTATCTATGTAAAACTGGTTGAAATCCAATCAACAATGTGCTCATTAGACCCTATACAGATCTCCTGCTGCAGGACTGAGCCAGTGTCAGGATCCTCTGCACAGATGTTGCTTTGTAAATAATAATTGTACATATTTATCCTTATAATGTTTGTTTGAACTGTATGACCTGCCCTTGCACAAAATCTCCATTCTATTGTGCAAGTCACAGAACGAACATTCAGATGTTATTAATGTATGAATTGTATCAACATTTGTTATGTAAGTATGTAGCCTCAACTTTTAAATTGTTTTATGTTTTATAATTGTTGTTGGTATTATACACCTTGCCCAGGGACAACAGTTGAAAACTAGCTTTGCAGCTAATACTGACACATTTACAGAAATGTTAATTAATGTGTACTGTCCCTGTCAAATAAACTAATAAATAAATACAAATAAAGTATCTTTCCCCCTGATTTAATTGGCCTAAATTCTAGCAAATAATCCCCTCTTTTAAAACACCAGGAGCACCTTATATTCTCCCTCTGAACTCTTAAAAACACTGTTTAATAGTAAAGAATCAATCCCCTGCCTTGTCAGTCCTCGTTTCTTTAACTTCTCTCTGTTAAGATTATACTTATTACAATTGAACATAACATGCTCCACAGTTTCCAGATCTAAACCACAGTCACACAGGTCTGATGGATGCTTTCCTATTAGCTATAAGACGGTCCATACTAGTTTAGAATCACTGCTGAATGTGTGTGTCCTACTTCAAATTAAAAAAAAAAGAAACTTACGATATTGTACTGCTATAAATACGAGATATGTTAATACTAACAAATGTGTGAAACATGATCCAGGAGGAGTCTATTTTTAATGTGAGAAAACGAGTAGCTGTGAACGAACCGCTGCCTGCTCCCACTGTTGTATTGATTCAAACTAATGGTGCTGTGACTGTGTGGGGTATATTCCGGTAGATGATTTCCTGTGCAGGCAGGAGGGCACTTAATGTACAGAATTTATGTTACCGTGATAATTAGACATGACCTTTGAGTGGGAGAATAAATCGGGGAGACCAATCGTACATTGAATCAAATGGACTCTGAGATTGCTGAACATTTATTCCTCATAACTTAGTGCTCACATCTTAAAGTCTAAAAACTGCTGTATAGATTTATAGATTTGTACCAGTTCCAGTGAAAACACACAACACTCTCCAATTGAAATGGGCAATACAAGTAAGATTCTTTCCCCATATCATTGTAAGGCTCAAAATGGGGAAATATTATATTATTAAATATATGGCCAACTTTTACTTTTTACTTCGGAGCTTTTTGTAGAAATGTAGTTCAGTATTATTTAATTATCTAAAGTATTATATATCTACTTGTTTGGTATTGTTTGCTGTTCCCGCTTAATTTCTTCATAATTTTCTTCATCATTTTAGTGTACACATTTGTATTTTGCACTCGTATCGTTCAAAACCACCTAAAACCGTTTGTGTACTGCCTTCTCATGTGGCTAAAATGTAAATACAATTTGGATCTTTTTGAAGTTCCAGTCCATGTCATGACTACACAGCGATTTGATAAGCAGATGATTGAAACTGTGAATGTGGATGGAGTATTGTCTTTAGTGTCACTTTAAATAAATGTACTCTGTTACCACCTTTGCAAACAAAGGTTTTCAGAATCTTGGTTTAGTGCTTGTGAGTTAGTTCCTCAAAGCTTTATCACAGTCTTTACCTGTGTATGATGTGCTGACTCTGCAGATAGTCCAGGGCGAGCGTCATCTCACAGAGGTACAGTTTGACGGCCTCTTCTCCAAACTGCACGTTCTGCTGCAGGTGGTACCTCAGGTCTCCTCCCAGCAGCAGGTCCACCACCATGAACATGTCTTCCTCGTCCTGGAACGAGTACCTGGGACACAATGAAACATAACTGCAGTGAGTCACGAGAATAGAGGAAAGAATCAGGCTGGGAATTAAATGTGAGTCACAGGGTAGAGGAAATAATATGGTATTGATCGTGATCTTATTACAGAGGTTACAAAACTGGGAGGGAATCTCTGGCACCGCTTGAAAATAGTTCAAACCCTATTCCAAGAACAGGACATACTTTGTTGAAATTGGCAACTGTGTGTTAAACTAAATAGCCGTGACCTGTGGAGTTCCCCAGGGATCAATCGTGGGTCCCCTCTTATTCAATCTATACATGCTTCCATTGGGTCAGGCAATACACAGCAATAAAGTATAGTGTCCTACTAAAACTATGCAGATGACACTCAGATATATCCATTACTGATGGTACGTGATTGAAGGCTTGTGGATTTACCGTATCTAAAAGATCAGTGTCTGGATGCAAAACAAGTTTTCCCCAACGATACTTAAAGACAAAAGTTAAATCAACGTTTTTAGCCTACACAAATGAAAGCGAAGACATTAGCGTTTACCTTGGTTATTTCTCTCTAAAGTTAGAAATGTAGGGTAGAGATAATAACTGGACTTATAGACTGATTTTTATTCTCCATGTTTTAGCCAATCTTTTAATTTGGTTAATTCCTCTACTAGAAAGCAAGCCAAACGGTATTTCCTACATTTTCTTGTGTTATAGATTGAACGTGGAAGTCTCCTCTGCATTATCTTCACTTCTGAACTCAAGTTGAGTTTATTGTAGTGCCATTTAATTGTCATCATGTTGTTAATTAAAACAACTTGCATCCGTGGTGTCATTACCACTGCTACTGGTAGAGGGTGCTCCAGTCCAATTTAAAATGCAGACCAACGCAACCATCACTCCTTTCTTTCTTTCTTTCTTTCTTTCTTTCTTTCTTTGGCATGTCGGTAGGAGACATTCTCATACAGTAAAGTAAATACAGTCTTAAATTCCACATAAACATCACAGGACAACATAGTTCCACATTCTCTTCGCCATTTCTGTATGAACTGGTCCTTTAGGGTTCGTTCCATTGAGAGTTTCAGCCAGTTAACATTGGTGATTTCCTGACATCTCCAAATAAAGGAGAGACCATTTGCAAATTGTAAGAAAAAAATGCTGAGGTTCCCGAAAGAATGTTTAAAAGCCATAATTATGCTTGTACAACTTACGCAGCAACTCACTGCTTTCATACAATCAGTCATGCATAACAACACAGCATCCAAGAACCAAACGTGCCAACCCAGCCATGATCCGTGTTACACCACATGCTCCTGACATGCCACTGTCTTTCCCCGCTTCAACTATTATGAATGATCCTCTTACATAATGCATTGTCAGCCCGTTTTAACACCAAGCCCACCGAACAGAACATTACTTTCATCGCCCCAACAGCCCGGAACCTGACAGCAGCTGAGCAAATGTGTACAGAGAGGCAGTCCCTGGGAATTAAACATGAAAACACCAGAGTCAGGCCTGATGCGACTTAATTGAAGGCTGCTCGAGGTCCACTAAGCATTTTGTCAATCAGGATTACTAATGGAGCACGTCAAATTAAACCAGCACTCTAAGTGATCTAACGGGGGATTGGAAAATGCTCTTCTCAGTTTTTAGACCTAAATGAACAAAAACACATAGCCACATGGGGGAGGGCTTTTGAAAAAATGAATCTATAATTAATCTGTAAAGTAGAAGCAAAGTAAACTCTAAGGAGCCTAGAGTGATGAGCTTAAAATCTACAGGGGGCTACGCTGCAAACTTTGTAAGACACTGGCTATGAAAAGGTGAGTTCAGAAGAAGAGATTAATCTTCTGAGTGGATGAGTGGGTGACTCTTCAAGCAGAGGATAGATACATAGAGGCATCCTACTGCGAAATTACAAGCAAACAGAAATGCGTCACAATTAAAGTCATTTTAACAGGTAATATTGTTATGTTATTTGATGGTTTATAAATCTGGACAGGGCAGAATAGCAGATGTTTCTTCCGACACTCAAGAAGCTCATTAAAGGCCCTTTACCTAATAATGAAGGAGGAAGCCATAAAGTTAAAATGTTAGTTGTGTCCAAACTCACTCCTAATTCTCCTAACATATTTGTAGCATCCCAATTCTTCACAGGGACAGAGTTTATCATCACATTTCACAACTTGCTGATTTCAATTCTTTTTTTCACCCCACAATAATATGAGTTTACAATATTCTAAAGTGGGACAAAGCAAATTTCGTTCTATACTAGAAAAAAAAAGATCAGGTATAGTACCTTTAAGGTATGAGTATCCTATGGTCAAGCTGGCTAGGTTACTATTATCAAACACCCAGGTGCTCTTCAGATTGGGGATCAAACCATAAAAAAAGACTGAGACACTCATGGGTTTAGAAAATATTAAAAAGCCTTTATTAATTCATGGCTATAATATTTAAAAACGCCAACGCGTTTCGGCTTCTCCAGGCCTTCATCAGGGCATGTGCTGCTTTAAAATATAGTCATGAATTAATTAAGGCTTTTTAATATTTTTCTAAACCCATGAGTGCCTCAGTCTTTTTTCAAAAGTTATGAGTATCCTATGGTTTGAAACTTGGAACTGATATGAAGGGCAGAGCAGGGCCTTGAATCTATCGGGAAAAGTGGAACACCACCGTCTGCAGCTGATGATCATTTAGCTCATACGGTCATTTACAGTACTTTCGCACAACATACTGGGGATGGCATCTCGAAAGGGACAGATGTTTTCTTTTCACATGATACTGGTGGGCACTGATCATTGACATACAGTATAATATTATAATAATGTGATCACTGTATTGAGAATCCAGCTCATGACCCTCATGAACAGCGCTCATCACAGCAACCAGATTTTGTGCAAAGCAGGTGTGTCTGACCTGGGGTGTGTTTTCTGAGATTTGGAGTGAAAGAAAAAAAACACAATCAATCTCATGTTTTGAGAAAAGATAATTTGCCTTAATAAATCCTTTTCGTAGTCCCTCTGGGGGTAATGCAAGTGTTAATGGGAAGATGGGGGAGGGGGGGGGGGCAGGAAACCACAATTGTCACCGGGTCAGAAGCGCAATACACACTAATAGAATCTCAAAGAAGAAGCTATCAGGCTAACGGGCAAAGCTAACTGCAGGCTAGCGCCACTTAAACAGTATTTACAGCCGAGTTTGACTGAAAAAAATATCTCCATTGTGTAATTGGATGTACAATATCCCTCTCTCCCTTTGTCTTTTCTGTCAGTTTAGTATTTACTCTAACGGACAATTAATGAGTAAAAAAACGCAACATGCTAGAACACATGCTGTGGCGTTTATGGCCTCTAGGGGCATGAATGAGTTACTTAGTTCTGCTTTAAATAATACAATTCTGAGACAGTGAAGTAGGTGTCTTAAGCTTGCTTGCTATTTAAGTAGTTTTGACCACTATGTGCTAATTCAAGCGTTTACAACATTATAGAACACAATACAGCATTAATTATCTTCAGATTATTCTCAGTGCCATAGATCCTGCATTTGCCTTTCATCAGCACAGATATTACACTGCTATTTCTGGGAAGTGCAATAAGCCCGTGTTTACTTTCTCATCAAAACCAGGGGAAAATCTCATCAATACTTTTATTATTCCACGGCCCAGCACAACACAGAGGAGGAGAGCGAGCTGCTGATTGCTCCCATTTCAGATCTGGACCCGCAATTTCCTGCCTCTCTATAAGTTCAAAGTAGGTCTCTGTTTGGTGCAAAGTGAAAAAGAAAAAACCTTCCTGGATTGATTCTGTGGCTAAAACAAAAGCCATTTGCCGAGCAGTGGTTTCCCCTGGTCCTAAAAACATCAGGGGGATTAATTGTAGAAATGGCCTCGACTTGTGTGTGATGGGACGGATAATGGGGCTGGCTGGAGTGGATTGAATCTGTAAACACAACTGCGGCGCGTATGACATTTCCCGGAGGTGAATTAGAGCAGGAGATGTGCGCTAAAACTCGGTCAAAACTCTGATCAAAAAGAATCAAGTTTCAAATATGCAGCCGATATATAGCGAGTAGCCATTTCTTGTGCTGTTGGCATTTCTTAACAGCATCATAAATTCCCACATGAAGGCCAGGACCCTATATTTCTACGTGGTAAGGTAAGAGTTTATCTTACTGTAATTGAAATGCTGCGGGATACAAAGATACTATTAAAAAGCTCATATAGGAAGGCAGAGCAGAGTAGGTTTTCACAGTAAGCCGTACCAAGCCCATTCATCACACAGATATGATAAGGAGATTCCCCATTCAAGTTTGCAGCAATAACTTTAGACAATGTGTATAGTAAGTAGGGAAGATGCCTTTGCTTATATGGGCTAAATTCTGCTTTACGTGATAAAGCTGTTTATCTCTATTGCTACATTCAAGATTCAAGATTTCATAGTCTCCTCCCTGAAGGCATTACCTTGAATAGACTGCGTGATGGGTGCGTAGGGTCCCTGGTGATTCTGAAGGCTTTGCGGCAGAGTGGCGCAGCAGCTAGCACTTCACAGCTAGAAAGTCCCAGGTTCGATCCCCGGGCGGGGGCCTTTCTGTGTGGAGTTTACATGTTCTTCCGTGTCTGCTTAGGTTTCCCCCGGGTACTCCGGTTTCCCCTACCTCTAAAACATGTACACTGTGGTGCCCACTGCCCCTTACAGGTTGTCCCAGTGCCATCGAAGGACGGGTCAAATGCAAATTTGGGGTATACTTTTTACTTGTGTATACAGATGATGGCAAAGTGTAGCAACCGAAGCTACAAGAATGTGAGAGATGTGTTTGAGAGATGAATTACAATGAACCTTTCTGACTCAATAAGATGACATTTCATGACAAACTAGATCCCTTCCGCTGTGCTGTGTGGGACTGAAGCAGTGCCTTATGATGACAGTGTACAGGTGTATCATTCAGGCAATTGCTGACAAATTGACAAATTGAGTCCTCAAACATCCAGGTAAAGAGATATTTTTTATTTTTATTTATTTATTGGTTTATTTGGTCGGGACAGTGCATGTTAATGAACATACATGGGTCTCATGCATGTAAACACGCCACACCGGATTGTAGCCTTAGGCTAATTTCCATCCGTCGTCCCCATTCACACTCTCAAACACACTCTCATTCATCCTGGCCTATTGTACATGTTTTAGTGGTAGGGGAAACCGGAGTACCCGGAGGAAACCTACGCAGACACGGGGAGAACATGCAAACTCCACACAGAAAGGCCCCATCCAGGTGGGAATCGAACCAGGGACCTTCTAGCTGTGAAGCACGAGCACTAACCGCTGTGCTACCGTGCCGGTATGAGATACATTATTTGTTTTGAGAATGAATGAATTAAGAAAATAGTCTCTTAGTAGCAGCAACATGACAGTGAATGCTGCTGTCTCACCAGTAAAGTAGATAATATGGCCAAATTTAATAGCATTCTTACAAGCCAGAGTTGTAGTGAGCTCCAACCTAGAAGCTTCACTGACATGGACGAAATCCAACAAGTAGATTTGGATTGATTCAGTTCATGGTGCACTTTTGAAACGTGTCCACAGGCATAACCATTATGAGAAAAGACTGATAGTAAACTGCAGAGCTTGTAGAAGAATGTTTGTAGAGGATTAGCAGGTATCAAACATAAAAGACCCCAAGGAGACAGATAATTATGGTATTTGTAGAAAATGTTCAACTTCCGATTTCAGTTTTTGAGATTTGCTAATTCTGATTCAGATTAAGTTGTGGTAAATTACAGAAACGGCACACAAAACATCTCAAATCTACAGTCAAAATATCGTAATGAAAAATGGTCAGGCACTTGGATTCACCTCTGCACAGTCGTTCCTTCTTTCGTCCTCCGCCGTCATCAAACATAGCTCCAATCTCCTCAGTCCTGTGGAGGTGCTCAATGGGTTCTGACAGCCAAGCTTCCTCCATGAACGCCAGTATACCATCCTGCCCTGCCCCTTCCCCGTGTTCCAGCAAATCGTCCCGCCTCGGCAGATGGCGCTCGCCCCGGGACGCTGCGTGGCTTTGGCACGCCTCTACCTGAGCTTCACCTTTTATCACATCATCGTCGCGGCGTGATTGTTGGATTTGCCTTTGACAGACGAGCTCCCGGGGAGATTCAGGGACATAATCTCGGTGTTGAACAAAGTGGTCTATCCCGAGTCGGTGCCAAAATGTCTGCGACTGCAACGCAGGAGGCAGCGTAGAGAGGCAGATGTCAGGTTCCTAGTTAAGTTCTGCCAGGGTGACGGGGAGATGTGAGGCACTCTGCAGACGAAAGCTGCACGATAACAAGGCCCCAACTGCCTTTCCCTTACTACAATTCAGAAGGAAACAATTATCTGTCCTGTTCCAGAAGCGCCTTCTAACGAATAGACAGATATTTTGTGTGGATTCAATGTTCAGTATTCATTGTTTATGGTGGAATAACTGGACGGCTTTGCAGCATCACTGAAAAGGTTCTGACCCTTACAAGTCATTTGTCCATTTGTCAGCTTTGCAAATAAAATAAACAACTGTGGCACCTATAGAGAAACCCTATCCAGACACTGGGAGAACATGCAAACTACACATTGAAAAGCCTTAAAGCAGTACTAAGTAACGTGTTTACCTTAATAAATCCTTTCCGTAGTCCTCTGGGGGTAATACAAGTGTTAATGGGATGATTGGAGGGTCTTTCATCTCCCCTTGGTGTCTCTGGCCAGAAAACCATGCTTGCAACTTGACTGCCACCGGACCGGAGCAACCGATACACACTAATGGAATCACGAAGAAAAAGCTAACGGGCAAAGCTAACTGTGGGCTAGCGCCACTTTAATTTACAGCAAGTTTGAGTGAAAAAACAATATTTCCATTGTGTAGTTGTGGATGTACAATATCCCTCTCTCCCTTCACTTTTTCTGTCAGCGTAGTATTTACTCTCACGGACATTTAATAAGTTAAAAAATCGCAACTTGCTACGACCCCTGCAGTTGCGCTTATGGCCTTTAGGGGCAAGAGTTACTTAGTACTGCTTTAATGTCCACTCCTGCTTTTTGTATCTATTCAAAAGCAGGACTGTCTGGAACTTTGCAAACAGCTAGTCAAATCTCAGAGTTTTATATTGATCCAATCTCGGACCATGTTGTCACGACAGGAAGACGGAATTAACCACTGGTGAAATATGTTCTTAAACGTACTAAACAAGAATGTACCCGCCTAGATGTTTATGTTTAATCTTCTGTTGCCTATCAAACTTTTGTCGTCCCATTCCAAACGTACATTGATTGAAACCGCCGTTGTGCATTCGTTTTGATTTCTCCTGTGTTTAAAATTGGAACAGAGTTGCAAAAATGCCTTAGATCGTTCACATTTGTCTCTGAACTACTAACCCAGTGTTTCCCAACCAGGGGTACGGGGCACTTGGCAGGGGATATTGACCTCAAATTATAAAAGAAGATACTGAGTAGAATTCCAATACTTTAAAAGAAAAGTTTATGTTTTTCAGTAAAAGGTTTGACTTTGAAAGCACTTTAGAGACATTTTGAACATTACACTATATAAGTAAGTAAGTGAGTGCTTTCAGCTGTTAGTCCTGAGCCGCTGCGACTAAGCGCGCGTCAACCTGACCCACATGAAGGTAAGGGGAAACCGTAGAATCCGGAGAAACCTGGCTGGCTGCCTTCAGTCTCCTCTGATCCTCTGAAACGGTGCAGCGCCTCCTGGGTTTGTCCCTGTTTCAGAGCGTGGTGTCCTGCACTGGTCAGCTCCTCCACCTCCTCCTTCCTCTTCCTCCTGCAGTTCCCGCCGCTCCACAACAGTCTTTCACCATCTTCATCCTCATTTGTCTGAATAATCTACAGTAGTACTCGGAGTATAAATTAATGCCTCTAGGGCACATGGGACATAAAAGGTTGGGAACCACTGTACTAACCGATGCCTGGTTAAACCACCAACTTCATTGTTTACAGCTGCATGCCGTTCGTGTCATATCTGTTCTCTGATTGGTTAATACGCTTGTCAATCACACCCATTGTGAATTTGCAGAAATCCCCCTGATCCCGGACTACAAGTCTTTGTAAAAATAGGAAAACCATGTATTATTCTGGCTGTCCGGACCACAGAAAAGCCCTACCTGGACCGGGAATTAAAACCAGGACCTTGTTGTTGTGACACACGATCGCGCCACTTAAATGCCGCAAATGTCATATTACTTTTTCAAAACAAGAGCTGTTCCATTTGCTTAATATTATACTAAGTGAATTTCAAAGTGGCATTTTCACCCATTGTCTGAATGAAAAACAGGCTGACGGCACTGGAATTGCAAGACTATTGCACAGTTTATAGTGAGGGGCAGACATTAAAACATTTGTGGTTATTTTTTCCAAATCCTAACCGCGTCCTTCAAAAGCACTATTATCAAAAACATTCATTAAATTCGCTCTGAATTGCAAGCGTTGAAATGTGTTGTCGCCACTGCTTTTATTTCTTATAACAGCGTGACTTAAAAATGTTGTGATTATAGAAAAACATAACCTTGCCAGAATCTGTTCATTTTGGTTTCGGGGGACGTTGGTCAAAGAAAAAAACATCATTTTCAGACTGCGCACACTGTTGTTTTGGCCTTAACCTCATTTGAAAGCTAAGGCCCGCAAAATTGATCGCAACTTTTTAGTCTGTGCTTTTTTTTCATCAATTTAGTCTTTTTTTGTGTTTTTGTTGCGTCTCTGTTGCTTTTTCATCACATTTTAGTCACGTTTTTGTCTCTTTTTGGTTGTGTTTTCGTCGTTTTTTTTCAAGAAGCTTTTAGATTTGGATATGGTGCCGCAATGAGCATATTTTGAGTGCAGAAGTACGCAAAACAGGTCCGGTTTATGAGTAATTAGATCTCGTATGTCCTCCCTGTATCTGCAGGTGCTTCGTTTCCCCCCCCCATCAACCTAAAACCTTTTGTCGCGACTGCATGTATCAGTCTATCAGGGATTTGCAGGGATACATTGAAACATTTCCTGGAGACAGTAGTGAGACCACAGTCCACATCTATTTTTTATTGAAATCCGACACGTGAAGCTGCTCTGGGATTCTCTGTCGTTGTTATCGTATGTATTTATTCAAGTCACGGACGTCAGGCTGAGATATATAGTAGCTGTAAAAGACAATATCTGCCCACGTCCACTGGGAGAGCTTCTACGTTCAGCCAGAGACCGCGGCCAAAGAAGGTGTTTTAAATTCACGACATGAAGGAAGAGACGAACGAAAGATTAGCTCATCTTTACTGAAATGCTGCTCAAACGTACAGTTTTATATACAGACTTATTTGGACTCTCAAAGGCACTTCACATCGCACTATTCATCCGCTACCAACTCACACACTGCATTCACAAAGGCGAGGTGGGTAAAGAGTCTCGCTTATTATGTAAAATCGACTTTTTCAAGCTTTATATCATGTTATTATGTCATTCCCTCATTAAACACATGCCTGGAGTGTTGCCTTGGCTCATTCACATATTTTTGAGTAATCAGTAAAAACTTAGACGGCAGCCATTTTAGGTGTAGCTATGCCTCAGTCCTTCTAGGAACGCCCCCACCTCCTGGAGACGCCTCTGGACCTTTTGTCACCAGCCAAGCCACCAACCACTGCTCCTCAGCTCAGCAGAGCCCCTCCCCGCACAGTAGTGTTGTTTAGATGCCACAGCAGTGTGCTGAAGGGGGCGTGTCGGAAAGCTTCTTAAAGAGACAGAGGCCTATTTCAAGACGTTCAGTACAGCCATTTTGAGAGAGCAATTTTATTCAAGGCAGTTATTTTAATTTACTGCATATACAGACCAACAGAAGGTTACGTCATCATTGTAGTATGCTATAGACTGGTGCCATGTGATTGAAAAAAGCATAATACCCCCTCTTTAAATAACCCCCACCTGAGCCGAGCACATTGTCTCCAGTTTGGCATTGCCCAAAATCTAAAAGCTTCTTGAAAAAATTGTCAAAAAGAGACAAAAACATGACTAAAAGTGATGAAAAACATGTATTCATTAGCGGCACGGTAGCTTATAATTTTGATGATTATGGCTTACAGTCCATTTACAAAATATTCAAATTTTATGAGATTTTTACAAGCTGAGCCATAATAATCAAAATGATAACAAATAAAGGCTATACATATCTCACTTTGCATGTAATGAGTCTATATCATATATTGGTTTCACAGTTTAAGTTGAATAACAGAAATTAATGCACTTTTAATGATATTCTAATTTTCCGAGTTTTTCAGCTGTATGTTCATTAACATGCACTGTCCCGACCAAATAAACCAATAACTAAAGCATGCCGTTTTCTAAAGATCAAAGCTTCTGTTTTCTATTCTTAACATGAATCACACAAGAGGGCTGCGCAAATACTCAATCTGGTTCATTTCGATTAGTAATTAGTAATGAAGTTTGAGTTGAATGATTGAATGAAGAAAGTGTATTTAAAAAAAAAGTCATTCTGAAGACGTTCAACATTTGCTTAACTCCTTCAAATCTGGTAAGCTTACACGACCTCAGGAATAAACCAAGGACTCTGGGTTCAGGAGCCAGGGCCATGGATGGGGTGCGATTGTTCTTTTGTGCAGCATCTGACGGCTTTGTACAAACAAACAAAAATGTATTGGATGTACCTTGTATCCTTGACATTTACAGCCAAGTTACAGAGAAAAAAAGAAATAATAATGTTCCCAAGACGGAGGAACTAAAGCAAACTTAACAAGACAAAGATCCTGCTATATAAATGAAAATGGCCAAATTTATTGCATGGTAAATTAGCGTTTTATAGCTAAGGATTAGTCCGAGAGGTGTGGATAAATGCCGAGCTCGTATAAAGCGTCCAGGGACAGCGAGCAGTGCCAAAATCGAGCTAGTGCAGAGGAGGTCTTGAGTTCGGGCCAAAAAAAAAAAGCAACAGTTAATTCACTCAGTGTAAGTTGGAATAAAATAATAACTTCAGATGGTTTTGATGAACTAAGAGAAGACTCTCGATTATAAGACTGCATGAAAACTCAAACACAACATCTCTAAATGGCAAACTGTGGAACCTCTTTTAATGGGACGCTAATAAATATTTCATCTTGAGTTCAGAAGGGAAAGTATAGGCAACCAAAACGAGAAAAAACATGGTTGGAGTTCTTTGCATGTGAGGATTACTAGGGCTGTTATCAATATCTGGAGGGAATTAGATGTCTTTAGCAATATATGCGGTCAATACTTTTACCTATAGGTTTGTCTGGCTCAGTTATATTCCCCAGCACTTCCGATAAATGATCCCAGGACAGTGAACCGTGGCCAAAACACGAGGTGGTTTTGATTTGGGGCCAGCGCAAAAAAGCTCTGAATTTGGGGGAAGGTTATACTGGGCTGGAAGCACTGCAGGATCCGGGCTGAAATAATGGGGCCAGTCTGATGAATGAGTCCGGGGAGGCAGCACCGGCGCTGTGAGCACGTGGCACCAAGGCGAGGGGTTTGGCACCAAAGAGCTACTGTATATACAAGCTCGTCTGCAAACTTTTAATGGCCTAAAAAGTTCATAGCTATGGGATACAAAGTGATCGCTGGATATGCGTTAAGTCCACTGGGGGGGTTTCTAAATAAGTAAGTCATGAGTAAGGTCTATCCCAAATGTCCAGCAGTGGCCTTAAAGCAACCTCCAACGGCCTGGTTTAAGTAATTCTTAGCGATGTCCCATAAAATGTCCTATTTTTAAAGCACAAAAGGAGCAGGTACGGGTGGTAAGGACAGTCATGTGGGGCTTAGTGGCCTGTACGCAGTTGTCCGGAGAAATCAAGGTTGAAAGAGGCCAAGGATGTTTTCCTTGAGTGGAAGTCTGTAACCTGGATCGACATGCAACCTTCACAGTGTAGCCAAAATTTACTGCACTTTTCGCTTTTATTCAGTTTTCAGATTGTTTTTTGTTTAAAGGGGGGTATTACGTAAAATCGACTCTTTCAAGCTTTATATCATGTTATTATGTCATTCCCTCATTAAACACATGCCTGGAGTGTTGCCTTGGCTCATTCACATATTTTGAGTAATCAGTAAAAACTTAGACGGCAGCCATTTTAGGTGTAGCTATGCCTCAGTCCTCCTAGGAACGCCCCCACCTCCTGGAGACGCCTCTGGACCTTTCGTCACCAGCCAAGCCACCAACCACTGCTCCTCAGCTCAGCAGAGCCCCCTCCCCGCACAGTGTTGTTGTTTAGATGCCACAGCAGTGTGCTGAAGGGGGCGTGTCGGAAAGCTTCTTAAAGAGACAGAGGCCTATTTCAAGACGTTCAGTGCAGCCATTTTGAGAGAGCAATTTTATTCAAGGCAGTTATTTTAATTTACTGCATATACAGAGCAACAGAAGGTTACGTCATCATTGTAGTATGCTATAGACTGGTGCTATGTGATTGAAAAAAGCATAATACCCCCTCTTTAACTGGTTGAAAGTCCTTCCCTCTGACCAACATCAAGTGCATTATTTTGAATTTTATCATCGCTTTTGAACTGCTTATGAGACACTAATTTGATTGCTGAAAGAGAAGACGTTGGACTTTGTGACCGTTTTTGTGACATGTGGATGGGTCCGCTGTACAGAGGTATTATCCATAAACCAAGTCAAACATTCAGCATCAGTTACTATAGAGAATAAGCTGCACCCACTAAATTCTAAAACTATAGGCTGTTTACAATGTTGTGACGTCATGCGAGCGCTACCTATATCGCAGAAACGTGTTTGATCATTGACCGGAGCTAAAACTAGAGTGAGCAGAGTAACACACACCATATCACGAACCTTGCCCCGGGCTGCGTCCACCTCAGCAGTTTTTCTGTCTAAGGGCAGAGGACACTGGGAAAATTATCCATCTGCTGTGACTGTAGGGCATTTCCAAATTCCATTTGCTTGTCAGTTTCGCTGTTTCACTGATGTTGTTACTTGAGTAATTTCCCGCATCATGAAAAACAGGCTGCAACACAATATATCGCCACATTATCGTCTGTGACAGGATCCATCTCGCAAGAAGCCACAATTGATCACAAATCGCAGGGGTCTTCTATCATAAATGAGATTAGGACATTTTTTTACAACATAACATAAAACAAAAGCGCATAATAACTTAAAAATGGGGTAAAGTTCAGTTTTAGTTATGATTTCCCTAATATTTAAAGAGGGGTATATGCTTTGCAGCATTTCATAATGTCATAAACCATCTGCATCTAAAATGCAACATAGATCTAAAACAGCTGAAACTAAATATCCAGTAGTTTACACAATTTCACCATAAGCCCCTCCCACTCCCCCCCCTTTGCAGCTGTTTCAATAAAAAGGAAAAAAAAACCTGTGCGCCGCGTGTGGTTATTGTGAAACTATGAACAGTGTTTTTATATCACGATGATGAAGGATTAAGCTTAGCAAGCGATCGAGAGGTGAGGAAAGCATTTTCTGGAGACAGAAGACCTCAGGAGAAGCTTTTAGGAGCTGTCGCAGCAGTAAGAATAGCCACTGGAGAAGATTCAAAGATTACTCAAAACTGTGAGAGTGGGTCAAAACACAACTCCTGGTATGTTTTTGATGAACAACAACATTGTAACATGGTAAAAAGCTGTAAAAAAAAAAAAAAAAAAAAGGAAAGAAAGCATAATACCCCCCTTAAGCCTCGGTTGGTTTGATGTAGTGTTTTGTAAGTCTTCATTTTGGCTGTTGTTTGCGTTAAACTTTAATGTTTGAGTGCTGAAATGCAAAATATTGCAATAATGACAAAGGCTGGACAATATAGCAAAAAAAAAATAAAATCAGATCAGATTTTCTATCATATGGTTGAATCTTGATTTTTGATTCAACCACATGTATACCTGATTCATACATTTTCATCCAAACCTGAGCTCAAACAATAAAGGCCAACTAGAAGCTATTTCTGTCAAAGAACTGTCCGTAAACCTGTTGATTATAAAGTGACGATTATCCAATCCAATCCAACTTTATTTATAAAGCGCTTTAAAACAACATAGTCGACCAAAGTGCTTTACACATAACATAATATAATTACATGAGTAAAGATAAAACATAGTACAGTAAAAGTCAAGTCTCCAGGGTGTCAAAAGCCAACGGAAAAGTCAGTCAGTCTGATATTCCAAGGCAGCTCATTCCAAAGTTTAGGACCAGCCACCGAAAAAGCACAATCACCTCTCAGCTTTTTCTTAGTCTTAGATTATTGAGATTGACCAAAGTGGGGTTGCTACTTAGATTGAATTTTGATTAACTACCCAGCCCTAAACCCAGACATTTCAGTCTCAGCCCTACTTCCAAACTCTCTCTTCCCTCATTTTGCTTCTCACTTTGTCCATATACAGCCACGTCCATCCGCACAGACTTGGAAAAAGGCTTCTCCAGCTCATCTTTGAACAACTTCTGACATGCGCGTCGTTATGAATGCTCTTGTTCACACTTTCGGAGCCCAATTAGTCTACCAACGCCCCCAATCCATTCCACAGACGGTGCCCCCTGGTGCAGTCCATCGGCATGTGATTTAAAGCGGGCTCCTCTCGCGCCTTGTTAAAACTGCTGACGTGCGGCGGGGAGGCTAATTTGTTCCACGGTCTCCCAAGGCCTTGCTCCAGCCGAGCCAAGGATCAATATTTCTAATGGAGGCGAGTGCGGGACACGGCGCATCCATCCAGACCACTTCAGGCGCTCGCCATAAACTAGGAGAAATGAGCGCGAGCAGAAAAACACAGCTTACAGACACCTTTATCAAAGCGAGCGTGTAATTTATTTGGTTGGGAGGCCTTGCCGTGTTTTCGATCTACAGAACTAGGACAGACTATCGCTTTGGCGCATCTAAAGTCACAAGGTTTTCCTTTGTCGGCCAAAGAATGAAAAGTGAAATGTGTGTGGATCTCTTGATTTCAAAGCAATGTCTTGTGGCAACTGCAAAGCTAGCTATTGATTTTGTAAGTACATTTTGTGCTCATTCCTGCGGGTGAATTACTTCTGTTCAAAGAAGCTAAATCCATAGTGTTTCATAATTATAACATTCTCTCTTCGCTCTTCCTGTGTCAGCGTAGGTTTCTACTGAGTGCTCCGCTTTCCTCTACCACTAAAACATGCACAATAGGCCAGGATGAATGTGAATGTCTGTGCGAATGCCGGACCACGAAAGGAAATTAGTCCATGGCAACAATTCAGGTCATAATAAAAGCAGTTTGGCCCTTTTAAGTGTATGTACAGTGAAGTTGTCAACCGTACAGTGACTATAACAGTGAAAGTTAGACTGCATGAAAAAAGGTCACATGCTCTAATATTTTGTTGGAACGCCTTGAGCTTTGATTACAGCACGTATTCACTGTGACACTGTTTCAATAAGCTTCTGCAATGTCAAAAGATCCAGAGTTGCATTCACTTTTCAGCAAGATCTTGTATTGATGATGGGAGAGTGTGATCACAGCGCAAAGCCTTCTCCTGCACATCCCAAGATTCTCATGGGTATAAGATCTGGACTCTGTGGCGTCTCGTGCTCCCTGAATGGCTCTTTCGCAACGTAAGCCTGATGAATCCTTCCATTGTCATCTTGGAATATGTCCGTGCCATCAGGGAAGAAGAAATCCATTGATGGAATAACCTGGTCATTCGGGATGTTCAGGTCGGCAGCTGATCTCATTCTTTAGTCTTCAGTTAGTTATGGGTGAGACGAGGTAGGTGAAAGCTGTGATTTTTCATGCAGTGGTCGATGTGGAGATTTTTTTGTTTTTTCCCTTAACATCTTAGTTTTCATGTAATAGTATAAAATTACCAGACTTACTCCATATGATGCTTATTTTATGATGTCTTTTCGCTAGCGAGGCGGAACTAGCTACTATGTCACTTCACAAAGCCGTCTTTTCCCACGCGTATTCATTCACCAATTTGGGTAAGACTTTATTTTACAAATCAGCTGTTAGGGCAGCGGGTGGGGGTTTGTTGATGGGGAGTTACTGCCCTCTTCAACTGGCCCGCTGTACACTCTGGCTTTTTAATGCACCTCACTATGCAGGGCTTACATCATACTTCATATAACTCAATTAAATAAATAATAATAATAATAATAATAATAATAATAATAATAATAATAAAACCCAAATTAAATTATATTGAGGATGGTAATGACAACTGGGAAGTAGCAAGATCTCGGAGTATAATATGTATTACTGTACCTTTATAACATAAAAGTAACTCTCGGTAATGTTTGGCACGGGTAACAATCTGAAAGAAATATATAGACATCGAACATGAAACAAGATCGTTGTTGTAGTTATGTTTCGTTTCAATTAATTATATAACAGTTCAAATGTTGTTTTGTAAGTTTGTAAGTTGGTCTGTGCTAATGTAGCTTTCTTAGATATGAGTTATAGCACATTCTTTTGTTGTTGTTTCTTTATTTTGCAGCTGTTTTTTTTATTTTATTGTTCCTCATTATTTGTTGTTACTTTGCCCTATGTTCCTTGTTTATGATTTGTTTATGATTTGCTACCTTTTAAATGTAAATGCTATTGTTTTATTTTTGGGGTGGGCGCTTATAAGCCTTTGGCTTCGGCCCACTCCCTTTGAGCAGGTTAACTGCTCAAACAAATAAATAAACTAAACTAAACACTACCTTGATACAGTGTACCCAACTAAATTTAGTACAATGTAATGTGCTATATAACAATGTGTAATAACCTGTACCTGTGTAGTGCATACACAATGGAATAATGTGCATTAGTACTTAGGTACATAATGTGATACGATATAAGACCCATAGGGTTAGGGTTAGACCTTGGGTCTTATGTCTTATTACATTGTGTACCACCAAAATACTAATACACATTATTCTATTGTGTATGTAACCTATAGGTACAAGTTATTACACAATGTTACAAAGCACATTACATTGCACTTAATGTGGCAGGTACATTGTATCAAGGGTAGTGTAAATAAAGTGTTACCAAATTTGGACATATTTCACATCCATGTGTCCAAACATGGTATTTTTCTGTCTGCGAGACACCCGTTACGAAAGAGTGGAAAATGTGTCACACATGCAGACTCAGTGCAAACTGTAGGGCTGGTTTTCTCAAAATTAGGTTTTTGTTCCACTCATGCAACGAAATAACCACTATTGTTGGGCTTAACAATATTTTAAAGTTGCAAAATTTGAGTTTTCACAAATTATTTCACTTATGATTAACTTATTCAAAAACTAAAGAAGATTCAAAATCCACTCAGTTTTTTTTAGTAACTAATATGTCAACAAAATATAACCATAAATATGTTTTCCCTCATATTCATATCAGTAATGTGCAGCAAACGTTCAAATTGATATCTCTGTTTTCCCCTTATTCACCTGCAGTGTCTCGCCTTCAGTCCAGGCGGTAACTTCTTTTTGTTTTTGTAAGGAAAGAAAAAAGGCACTTGTCAATCCTTTGAAAATAGTCCCACCACTTTTCTCTTCTAGACCTTTGATACTCGACCTCTCTACACACACAAAAACTCAAAGCAAAGCAACTATGTCTTAATCCTTGACCCCAGGTGTAGACAACCTCAGCCTCCCTCATTACAGCTGTATTCTCTCCCCTGCTTCCTCTGTTGATGATTCACTGTTATGTCCGTCCGGAGGGAAGGCGCTGTGCTTTTTGAGGGTGATCTGTTCTGAAGTAGCGCTTAAGGCTGAACTCATCTTTCTTAATACCACTGTGTGCTCCGTGGGCTCTGGCATCACGCAGCGATCATGTCTCAAAGCCGGGTATTCAGTCCCTTCAGTTTGGGGAAAAAAAAGTGACACGGGGGGCTACACAAGACGGCAGCAAGTTTACTGTTTGTGTGGTATCGGAAACGATGTCTGTGCATTAATAATGTCTTACAAATGGCAGACAAATGAAAACGTTTATGAATTTTGGAGAAACTTAAACGAGGTTACCACTGTAGTTCAAAGGCGACGATATGAACCCAGTTTCTCCAGTTCAACTCAACTCATTTCTAGCTCTAACAAACCCCTCTACACATCCTGTATTTATATTAGGGTTCATACCAGTAGCAGAAAGTCAAATCTAATGCTTTTTAATGTCATTTTGTTGCCCTAATATAAAAAAAATTACGCCACAAATGAAACAAATATATGCAGTTATTGCTTCCAAGGACAAACTCAGAGCAAAATTACCAATGAAATGTGCTGTGGACCATCATTTTGTATTTTTGGTGAAATTGTAGCATACAGTAGAAAAAGTTCAGAGATTTTTTTTTGCTAGAATCTTTGTTAGCAAGCTTTACATTTTCACACATACAGGATTTGAGGACAATATATTCCTAGGGCCTAAATGTCACTACCACTTCTATTTTTTATTGACATTTAATGCATTAAAGAGGGGGTTTTATGCTTTTTTCAATCACATAGCACCAGTCTATAGCATACTACAATGATGCGTAACCTTCTGTTGGTCTGTATATGCAGTAAATTAAAATAACTGCCTTGAATAAAATTGCTCTCTCAAAATGGCTGTACTGAACGTCTTGAAATAGGCCTCTGTCTCTTTAAGAAGCTTTCCGACACGCCCCCTCAGCACACTGCTGTGGCATCTAAACAACACACTGTGCGGGGAGGGGCTCTGCTGAGCTGAGGAGCAGTGGTTGGTGGCTTGGCTGGTGACAAAAGGTCCAGAGGCGTCTCCAGGAGGTGGGGGCGTTCCTAGGAGGACTGAGGCATAGCTACACCTAAAATGGCTGCCGTCTAAGTTTTTACTGATTACTCAAAAATATGTGAATGAGCCAAGGCAACACTCCAGGCATGTGTTTAATGAGGGAATGACATAATAACATGACATAAAGTTGGAAAAGTCGATTTTACATAATACCCCCCTTTAATTTTCACAGTGATGCAAATGCTCATGACGCTCTCAATTCAACCTGGATAGGCTCAAACAGAGACCATTATAAAGATTTTTTGACTTTTTTTTTTTGGCAATCAGACCCCGGCAGTAGACATCGCTATATGGATTATAGGGAAGTCTTCCCCGGAGCCTGGACACTGGTGGTGGTATGGGAGAACTGTGAAGGATGTAGCAGGGAGAAGCCGTGGACAGAAGAGGCGGTGAAGGGTGGAGGTGAGTCGCAGCACAGCTGGGAAACAGACGAGCCATGAACGCTGGGGGCTTAAACTTGGGACCGAGGGAGATGATTGGCTGCGACAAAAGTGCTGCTCTGTGCTGATGGCTGAGGTGGAGGTGTGACCCTCACAGATGCGATCACTGGCTGGAGGTATGAGTCCTGAAATTAGTGTTCCAGGTTGAATTCACGCCTAGGCTGAAGGTGCACACGATGGGGGCTCGAACCTGGTTCTTCTCAGTTTGTGGAGAAAGTAGCAGCGCTGATGTCCCAGTGACGTAGGGCCAACACATTTCCCGAACAATGCTAAGACTTAAGTACAAACCTTCAGCAGTCCCTTGGGTGCTTCGTTTCAATCTTTGGACCTCGACAAAACCACAACAAAAGCAGTCTTCTTCCAAATGAGGTCTAAAGAACACCTTGAGTGAACAATAGTGTAGTCTCCTTGAAGGCTGAAACGCGCTGCACTTTCGGCTGAACACAAACTTGGTAAGAGACAAATCCTGTTTTTGACCCGACAAATCAATGGCTTGTTCCCGGACTCTTTGTAGTGTGCGAATCATTACCTTCTTTGACAGCACTTTCTGCGCCTCTGTCTCTGCGGCTTCCTCTTGGCACCGCATCAATAAACGGCCTATAAAACTAAATCAGAGCTGCCGACTCAGATCTCCTGTTGTTTCAGAAAAGGCAGGTTGCAAACTTCGCACGGTTAATCAAAGACCTGAGTGAAGGTGCGCTACGAAACTCAACCCCTCATTAGCAGCAATTGTGCGAGTTTTGAAGCTGCACCAAACATTTTTCTGTGTGAGAGTTCATTTTCACCTTCATTATGTGTATTATTAAAGTAGAAATTAGAAGAAGAAAATCAACCTATTCTGTATTTTCTGCATCTTGTTGAACATTTAAATTGATTTGGAGCCTGGAAGAATGCACTGAGTCTGAAACTTGTAAAATGTGCTTGAGGAACCTGTGGATATGCAGCCTTGATTCCCAAACAGTGTTGGCCTTTCTGTGTGGAGTCGGCATGTTTTCCTTGTGTCAAATGAAGGAAAAGAAATACCTACATAGACGATAACCTTAAGACGAGACACTGCAGGTGAATGGGGGAAATGTTTTTTTTAGAGGTATCAATTTGATACTTTTGCTAAACATTACTGATAAAAATATGAGAAAAAAATGTATTGCAAGTTTTCTGCCATTTTATGTTTATTCTTTATTAGGATCCCCATTAGCGCCCATGTTTTCATATAAAAATAAGATGGCTGAAAAATGCAGAATATTTTCAGAGAAACTAAATCTGGATAGACCCAGATTTAAATGTATGGTTTTATTTTGTTGACATATTAGTAACAGAGATTTTATTCAGAGGGAATTTTTTTATCTTTTTTGAATAAGCTAATCATAAGTGAAAAAATCTGTAAAAACTCAACCAAATTTTGCCTTGATTTTTTGGGGTTCAAAGCTCAACAAATCGGCTGGAATTAGTTTAAAAAAAATCCTATGATAAAACCTTAAAAAATGTCTAAGTCCAAGACTGGAAAGTTTGGAGTTTGTACTACAGTGCAGATGTTGTCGCGAGTGTGGAACGAAACCTCATTTTGAGAAAACCTAAAGTTTGGTAACTTGTGCGCATGCGCCATCCATTTCCAAGAGGGTCTAAACGCAGCCAATGGAGAGTCACGTGATCAGTGGAGCTCCATTCTCCACAGGAAATGATGTCACCTCCACTTTTTCCCAGCAAATTTTTTTGAAGTTAATATCAATAAAATGCCTTTAGTAAACTCCACTATCCTTAATGTAAGGATTAGGATTAGTCTGGATTAGTTTAAACTAGCGTTGTCCTGCTAAGGCGACGTCATTTCCTGTGGAAAAGTGGAGCTCCACTGATCACGTGCCCTCCATCGGCTGCGTTCAGACCCTCCTCCACATTTCTCCAGTCCTTTCTCGCGGCTGTTTCCCACAAAGAAATGACCATAATATGGATCATAGCGTCATCTCGAGCACCTTGGTCAGGACATGTGATATAAAATAATATGTCAATATTTGTGAATAATACACGTGGGAAAGTGTTTTTATGGCGCGACGAGTTACTCCCGGGATATCTCCAGCTCCCTTCCATTGCACGGGGTAAGTTTGGTCTTTTTTATCTCTGACATGAAAACTGAGACGTTAAAGGAGAAAACTAGCATAACAATCTCCACATTGACCACTGCGTGAAATATGTTCGTCTGCCGTGTGTCTTCTTAAATATTGTTTGAGAAAAGGTTAAATCAGCTTCAAATGGATTGCTCAAAAAAAAAAAATACTGGTTTATGGTTGGCTGAGAATCCTCGCTAATGGAGGGCGAGCTTATGGGCAGGTTGCCCAGAACAAAGGGAGCAACCTTTTTGAAGAGCAATGAAAACTACAACTTCCACCACCACTGCTAATGTTTTTTTGGGATCCTATAACCATGTTTCTGCAATCTGTCGGTCTCCCCGCCTTTCCCATGGGAGAGCAGGGGGAACCAATTATCAATCACCAGCGCGCGCCCGGACACTTCTAATGGAACGGACCACTTCCTGTTTACTATGCACCTTCGGCTGGCAGGACACCACGGCAGTGCAAGTAAACTGCAACAATCCACCACCAAAGACTACAACCTTCTACAACTGCTGTGCGGGATCGGGTGCTCACGCAAAGTGCCTGAAGTGACAGCCGGTGAGCATTTGAAGCCTGTTTGTTTGTAAACTGAACTTTACCTGCAAGCTACCTGTTTCAGCTACGGTGGCTGTGTTACGCTGCGTTCAAAGACTCTAGTAAAATGCAGCCTGTACAAAGGCGGCAGACGTTTAATGTTTAATGCACATGGTGATGAATTGCTTGTTTACTTGCGTGTGAGGTTTTTATTTACTTATCTGACATTAATTAGGGATTTTCTGTCTGAAAGTAAATTATTTTAAATACATTGTGTGTTATGGTTAAAATGATGTGTGCTATAGCCTTAAAAGCAAATGGTTGTTGCAGGAATTCATGGGTTTATGTAAATAAAAGTGCATAAATTGTAAACTTAAACTCATCATAAAAGCATTATTTTAGAATCCTTAAAACCTAGTCTGTGAGAGGGCTCATTACTCTAGTGGTTAAAACTGTATTGTAAATTCAGAGGTATGTATTTTCTAATACCTACCTGGTAACAGAGTAGTTGCTATTCTTGCTATTATTGATTTCTAAATGTTCGGGAATGTTTATTTGTGTACTTTATGATTATCTAAATTTTGTACTCAAATTATGTACTTAATGAGTGTTTCTTTTGTGTGTTTCACCTGAAGTTTTTTATCTGACGACTGACAACTAATAAAAAAGGGATCAAAGATTCTAAACTGACTCCTCGTTTGAGTATAATCCGTCAGTAGCTTCAGAAGTGACCCCATCCTCTTCACATGTGGGAACCAATGAGAACAAAGCTTTTACTTCACGGTTGGCTCCGGCAGGCTGTCGTTTGACAAAGAATCAATACCCGGCTTGGTTGATGGACACAGACACAGGCTTAAGGCTTTTCTTATGACATTATGCACATCTGTTGACTATAACCATCCTCCAATAGAGCCCGATATTCTGCTCCACAAGCCTGTGTGGCATGAGTTTGATCTGCAGAGTTTTGCCTAACAGTGCAAAAACAAGCCGAGCCAATTAGGTTTATAGCTGTAGAACCATGTTGCTATCTCATTACCTGCTGAGGAAACGGCAGCCTCTAAATGAAAGAGTATTTTTCAGGTGATACAAACTTTGAAGCGGTTCCTGTCTTCAAACGACACGAGCGCGAGTCTCCCATTGATTTCCTTTACGCCTGACGCGCCACTTCTCGGCAGCCTGGGAGAAAATTCAAACCTCTCGCGAATTATACCCTCCGCACGGACACAAATTATCGCTAAACATTTTGTGGTCATCGAAAAACGCAACTTACTAATAAGAGAATATGTGCTATTACCCCTGATTGTTTCCTTTCACGGATAGAGATATTGACGTGTATTGTGCCTCATGTTTCTAAACAATACTGCGAAACATTTTACTGAATAAAGAGAATAAATAAACTAAACTAAAAACTTATCCCCACAGCTAACTTGTTATTTATTCTAATTTTCCTGGGACATGAGCAATCGTCTCTTTGAGATGTTGCTGCTTTGTTCCTCGGCTATTGATCTATTCATTTTATACCAAACATTTTGTTTTCAACAGATTTGGTCCTACTCTGAATGCTACAGTGAATGAAGATAAATGCCCAGATAAGAAAAGAAAATAGCATTCTATTTATGTCTGTTTTTATATTTACTTTTTAAGTAGAGGATTTCACCTCCCTTGGATCAGAGGAATAGTGTCGGAACCAGACTCATCCATGCATTTGTCTCCAGCAGGTTAGACTACTGTACGCCCTCCTCACTGTTAGAGCTGCAGAACAGTCCTGGTAAGAACCAGGAAATACGACCACATTAGTCCAGTGCTCCGGTCTCTGCACTGGCTTCCTGTCACTCAGAGAATAGAATTTAAAACAGCTCTGCTTGTGTACAAGTCTTTTCATGGTTTAGCACCAAAGTACATCTCTGACATGTTAGAGTCACGGGCGGCACGGTAGTACAGCGGTTAGCGCTCGTGCTTCACAGCTAGAAGGTCCGGGTTCAATTCTGTGTGGAGTTTGCATGTTCTCCCCGTGTCTGTGTAGGCTTCCTCCGGTACTCCGGTTTCCCCTACCACTAAAAACATGTACAATAGGCCAGGATGAATGTGAGTGTGTTTGAGAGTGCGCATGGTGGATGACGATGGAAATTAGCCCAAGGCTACAATCCGGTGTGGCTTGTTTACGTGCATGAGACCCATGTATGTTCATTAACATGCACTGTCCCGACCAAATACTGTAAACCAATAAATAAAAAATAAATGTACCTCAGGCCCTGAGAACTTCAGGGAGGGGTCTCCTGGAGGTTCCCAGAGTCAGGACTAAACACGGTGAGGCTGCGTTTCAGTTTTGCAGCTAAAATCTGGAACAGTCTTCATGAGGATGTGAGACAGGCCTCAACTCTGACAATGTTCAAATCCAGGCTGAAAACAGCTCTTTTTATTCATGCATATGACACTGAAAGTGTTTAATCTGCACTCTTTGCTTTTTACTGTTTTTTTTTTATGCTGAAGTTAATGTTTATTTTACTTACTCATTTGAAGGACAATGTGCAGTTACATTACAAAGATGGCTGCACCATGCTAATTTCCATCTGTAATTTTGTTTTGCTTCATAGATGGATTTTATCTGCTTTCTTGTAACAGTGAAGCCCTTTGAATTACCTTGTGTATGAATTGCGCTCTACAAGTAAACTTGCCTTGCCTTAACAGAAGAAAATCAGTGAAATATAAAATGTCAGTGAAGTTGCTCATGGACAATTGAATTATGTAGCTTCTCTCTCATTACTATGCCACTGCGATTTCTTCACACACATAGGCTATATGTCTATATATAGTGTAGGTTATGGACTCAGTAATGATATGACCAGCCACATGTTTATTCACCAAATTGGCTGAGCGAGCGTGAAACGCCTGTGAAAACGTATTGACGGAAAGAGCATTGACTCGCTTGTCATCCATTGCATTTAAAAGCGCACATGGTGATGTATTGATTGGCTGCAGTCTGCTCTCTCTTTGTTGGTGCGTTTCAAAGGGAAAACTTTGATAATACAACAAAATACTACTTTGGCTTAGTAGCAACACGTCGATGCGAGTCCCATACAGCCTAAGCTTCACCTCTTAAACTGACAAGACTATTTACTTTGAAGTATAGAAAATCCATACATAGAGCAAGTATTTCGAGGCCGGGGAGTCAAAAGGGCAAAAACCTCCGCTCTCTTTAAATTGACATGAACAAATGAGTTCTAAAGAATGACATTTATGGTGCGTACAGACCAAACGCTGACACGCCACCAACTTCCATGTTAACCCTATGTAGACGTGCTTCGACGCGCGTCGAAATGTAAGCAAAGATGTCCGCGCGTATGAAGCGTTCCAAATGCGAGCAGGTGATGATTAACGCGCGTCAAACCAGTGAGAACAGCGCAGTACAGAGCAGCGATGCCGCGCCCACTGCTTCATGCACTCAAGTAATCACAATCTACACGTGCGTTCATTTACGCCTTGTTAACCAATCAGGGACTGGGCTCAAAGAGTGAGCACAAGCGTCACCTGTTACTGCAGCAGTGGCGCAAAAAGGGCAAACGCAATATATGCCTTGCATAGGGGCCGAAGACGGCGCAATAGTGAGTTCGGTCGTGACGATCCGCTCTTTGAACGAGTCTTTACAGTGAACGATATGAACAGGTTTGCGGTGGTGAAGTTTTTTTTTTTTATTCCTCTTTGTGGGACGGGCGTCACTTTAGTTGTGCTTATTTTGCGAAACAAAAGTCACTGCTGGAGTGGGGCAGAGAGGAGTGCAGAGGGACTGTCATCTCCACCGCTGCTGCTGCAGCCCCACGAGCTCAAAGTGAGCATAAGGCAACAAGTTTGAGAAATAAAAGTCCTAATGAAATAATAAACACGGTTACAGAGGAGATCGCGTTGAAGCTTGCGTTGTTTCTCCCCTCTTGCGCGAGGGAGAGAGAGGGAGAGGAGGAAAAGTTACGTGAATGAAGCAACAGAAGCTTAATCGGGCCGTGTGATTGTTTTTTTGTGATAACAAACTCCATAGATGGAAATATCGATGTTATATTGTGTGAAATAGTGACATTTTCGTTCAAATAAAGTCAATTCAGAGGCTATTTATTTTCTTTAAAACAAAAAAGAAACAACCATCAAAGAACCATGTGTGTGGGAGGGGGGTAGTTGCGGTAGTTGCGCCCTTGACCTGGAGCATGGAGGACAAGTTGATCATCGCGGTTTGCGCTCGGCCTGAGTTGTATGACACGCCTCCTAATTATGACGCTTGCAAAACTTCACGCGCCGCAAACAGGCGTTTCTCACGAGTGGAAGCGGCAATGTTTGGCGTCCAACTAGAGGCTGACGGAGCGTGGACGCACGTTCGGTCTGAACGCACCTTTAGAGGCAGATGGCAAACAACAAACGTACAACACGCACAACTCCACACAGAACTGAACCTTCGTGCTGTGAGGAAAGCCTTTACCACTGTGTCACCAGGCATTTACAGCCTACCTTTTACAAATCCAATGTTAAAAAAAAAAATCTTTTAACCATGTTTTTTATCGTGCCATTGATTTGTTAGCATGCTGCTCGGACTGGGTACCGTTGAACGAAACCAGGATGGTATCGGATAAACATGTTTAGGTATTACTGGTATCGAAAAATTAAATAAAACAAAGAAAACAATTTTATCAGAGACCAGTTTTGATGCCTGTTAGGTCCAGGGACAGCATCTAAGAAAGTTATTTGGCCGTTTTGGCTCAAATAAATGATAGAGATTTTGAAATAAATAGTATTTTATGGAATACATTTACATTATTGTTCTGTTTTATGATTCTAGATGACAAATATTTTAGTATCTGTATCGAAAAAAGTATTGCTCAGGTATGAGGTATCGTAAATCAAGTATCGTTAAAGTATTGGTATCTAAAAAAAAAAAATACTGCTACTAATGAAAGCTTGTATATAATTTTTCTAACATTTCATTCACATTACTGCCTGCAGAGGGCGCTCCAACCACAAAATAATCTGCGGACCAGCACAAGCCTTACTCATTAAGTGTCTTTTCCCATTTATAGAAATATTAGTTATAAACGGTGTCCAAAGCAGGTTCATAAGCTACAAATATACAGGATATTTCTACAATACATTTTTTATCTATAAAAAGAGGTGTCACAAGAAACACGACCGGAAACAAAAAAAGGACA